>CM054062.1:153557350-154157350 GCA_028641055.1 Alopecurus myosuroides | reverse complement strand
GTAATGTAAAGATCAGCAAGCTGATCTCCACGATAGGTGGTCCGGACAGGAATAAAGTGAGCAACTTTTGTGAGCCTGTCCACGACAACCCATATAGAATCATTTCCTCGGCTGGACCTAGGAAGTCCTGTGATGAAGTCCATCCCTACTTCATCCCATTTCCAAACAGGTACTTGCAACGGCTGGAGCAAGCCAGCGGGACGCTGGTGCCCAGCTTTCACTTGCTGGCAGACATGGCACTTGGCTACAAATGAAGCAATTTCTCGCTTCATTCCATGCCACCAGAATCTCTCCTTCAGGTCTTGATACATCTTTGTTCCTCCAGGATGGATAGAATACATGGTCTCATGAGCTTCGACCATGATGGTCTGCTTGAGATCAGACTCAGAGGGAACACAAATACGGCCTTCATACCATAATCCCCCATCAGCATCGATAGTAAACCCAGCAACCTTCTCCTTCTCCATGCGGGCCTTAATACCATCAATACTTTTCTGGCCTTTCTGCGCCTCTTTGATTTGGTCAACCAGAGTTGGTTTAAGTTCTATGGCGTCCAACATACCATAGCTGACCACTTCAATGCCAAGTTGGTCAAGCTCTTTCCACAACTCGGGCTGCCTTACTAGAATCATAGCATTTAGAGAGGCCGGCTCTCGACTAAGAGCATCTGCAACCACATTTGCCTTCCCAGGGTGATAATGAATACTCAGATCATAATCTTTAATGAGCTCAATCCAGCGGCGCTGCCTCATGTTGAGCTCACGTTGAGTAAAGATATACTTTAAACTCTTATGATCCGTGTAAATTTCCACTCTTCTTCCCATAAGAAAGTGTCGCCATGTTTTGAGGGCATGCACGACAGCAGCAAGCTCTAAGTCATGAGTGGGGTAATTCAACTCGTGGGGTCTCAACTGGCGGGATATGAAAGATATCACTTTCCCTTCTTGCATAAGTACGCTTCCAAGACCAAGCTTAGAAGCGTCACAATATACGTCGAAATTCTTGGTGATATCCGGCATAATAAGGATTGGAGCGGTCACAAGTCGATGTTTTAACTCATTGAAACTCTCTTCACACTTGTCCGTCCATAGGAACTTGCTATCCTTCTTGAGCAACTGGGTGAGGGGTCTGGCTATACTCGAGAATCCCTGAACAAACTTGCGGTAATATCCTGCCAAACCCAGAAAGGATCTGACTTCAGTCTGGTTGGTTGGAGCAGCACGCTTCTCCACAGACTGAACTAGAGTAGGGTCAACAGATATTCCTCCCGCAGATACTACATGTCCAAGAAACCCGACTTCCGTCAACCAGAATTGACATTTACTAAACTTAGCATACAATTGATGCTCACGAAGTGTTCCGAGCACAATTCTCAGATGTTCTTCGTGTTCTTCCTCACTCCGAGAATATATGAGAATGTCGTCAATAAACACCACGACAAACTTGTCTAGAAAATCCATGAATACCTTATTCATGAGATTCATGAAATAGGCAGGGGCATTGGTTAGACCAAAGGACATCACGGTGTATTCATACAGCCCGTAACGAGTGGTGAAAGCAGTCTTGGGAATATCAGTATCACGGACTTTCAGTTGGTGATAACCAGTCCGAAGGTCGATCTTCGAGAAGATTACGGCCCCATTCAGCTGGTCAAACAGGTCTTCAATTTTGGGCAACGGGTATTTGTTCTTGATGGTCACATCATTCAACTTGCGGTAGTCCACACATAAACGAGTGGTACCGTCCCGTTTTTCCACAAAAATGATTGGAGACCCCCATGGCGATGCACTAGGGCGAATCAAACCTTTTCTCAACATATCATCCAGCTGAGTCTTCAACTCATCTAATTCCTTTGGGTTCATCCGATAAGGCTTCTGTGCTATGGGTCCAGTTCCGGGCACTAACTCGATCACAAACTCGATATCCCGATCAGGGGGCATACCGGGTAACTCTTCAGGAAAAACATCCGGGTATTCGCAAACGACCGGGACTTCCTCAAGGTTAGGGTGGGCCATACCAGTGTGGCAGTGAACTTGTGACGAGGGTTTAGTTGCAGTGTACGCAACCTTTTCCCCATCCTCAGAGATCATATCAATAGATTTCTTAGTGCAGTCAATAACCCCCTTATACTTGGCCATCCAGTTCATACCGAGTACCACTTCTATCCCCTTGGATCCCAGCACTATAAGATCAGCATGAAAAGTTTTCCCTTGTATTTCTACTGGCACTTCATTGCAAATTAAGTTGGCTTTAGTACTATCCCCAGGTATTTGTACTAACATAGGGTTGTGCATACGGGAATGCTTCATACCACTTTTCTCAGCAAACGGTTTTGTGACAAAAGAATGTGATGCACCAGAATCAAACAGTACTGCGGCTGGCACCGAGTTGACAGGAAACGTACCCATCACCATGTCTGGTGCCTCCTGTGCTTCTGCAGCAGTGACGTGGTTCAGGTGTCCCTTCATCCTATTCTGCCGTCCAGTGGAAGGACCATGGTTCATCTTGGTTGCAGTTGGCTGGGCTGTGGCAGTAGCTTTGGTAGGGCACTCACGGGCAAAGTGACCTTCCTTTCCGCAGGCAAAACAACCTCCAGAAGGCCTTGGGCTTGGGTTAGGTTTGGGAGCATTGTTGGAGTTGTTCCCATTTCCACTGTTGTTGCCTCCATAGCGGTTTCCATGATTATTCCCAGAATGGTTACCATGGTTACCACCATAGCTATTTCCTCCGTACTTTGGTGCATAGTTGGGGTTGTAGTTGTTGGGCCTTGGTGCATAGTTGTGGTTGGGGCGGGGTGCATAAGCAGGCGCCTTGTGGGATGGTGGCCTCGCATACGGAGTGTTGCGAGTCCTTTGAGCACTAGGTCCTCCATGCACGGTCATCTTCCTCTTGCGGTTATCATCAGCAGATTTCCGCTTGTGCTCCAGTACCATAGCGGCATTTGCAAGGGTCTCCAAGTCCTGGAATGGAACCACCACTAGAGCGCACTGGAGCTCATCATCCAGCCCATTTAAGAACCTCTCCCTCTTCTTAGCATCAGTATTGATATCATCCTGTGCATACCTGGACAGAGTAGTGAAATTCTCCCAGTATTCAGACACAGGCATACTTCCCTGCCTCAGCTTCAGAAATTTCTCACGCATAAGTGTCATCATTCCTTGGGGAATGTGATACTTGCGGAATCTTGCAGAGAAATCCTCCCAGTTGAACACGTGACCAGCAGCAACAGTCTCACGTGTAGTCTCCCACCAAGTCCTGGCAGGACCAGCAAGAAAATGGGAGGCAAACAGGACCTTATCATTTTCCTCAACTGATGCAACCTCCAGTTTGTTTGCGATGGTGCGGAGCCAGTCGTCAGCATCGAGAGGCTCCACAATCCTAGTGAAGACTGGGGGGTTGGTGTGCTGAAAGTCTCTCAGTCTCGAGCGAGCACCATTGCCATTGCCATTGCCATTGCCATTATTGTTGGCGGCAGCAGCTAGTTGTTGCAGAGCGGTAATGGTAGCTGCACTCTCATCTCGGCTGGCCTGGCGATCTTCCATCAGCAGGGCCAACAGCGCCTCCACTGTGGGTGGTGGTGGCGGTGGGGGTTCGCGACGAGGTGCCATTCTGAAGTGAAAACATGTGTAAGTTTTAGAAGTATATTCTTGTTTTTGAAAACCCAGTACCTTTAACATAAGAAAAAGGAATACGAGTGATATGTTTCAAAAACAAGAGCGGGGCAGTCGCAAACATGGATGAAAAGAACGCCAAATAGTGACAATCATCAAGGAAACAAGCAGAACATTCCATTCATCACACAACTTAAACAGAGTTTTAGACATTACACACACACATTACAAGCCATATATTACAAGGAAGGCTTCATCGAGCTACAAGGGGTGCGATTGGTGGGGTCATCGCAAGGCTACTACTAGCAAAACGATCTAGCATACTTATCTAGCATCTAGACCAGCATCAAGTGCTAAGGGTGAGGAGGCTGTGACTACACAGAGTCGTCACTGTCCCCAACCTCGAAGATACGCTCCTCAGGGTCCTCCTCCTCCTCCTCGCCAAGCAGGTCATCATCATCCTGCTCGCTAGCCTCACTCATATCCATCCCCTCCAAGTCAGACGGAACATCCTCTACTGGCAGGAGCTCCTCAATCTCCCTGCTGAGCTCTGCGCCCTCCTCCTCAAGCTCCTCTATGGCAGAGTCTCTCGCGGCTATGTCGTCACGAGCTATGTGAAGCCTAGTGTGCAGAACTGAGTTAGCCCCCTCCAGAGCCGTCACCCTGCTGGTGAGACGAGCACGGCTCAGTCGGGTGGCCCGCAACTGTCTCTCCAAGGCACGACTCCTCGCGGTGGCTGCCTCCAACTCCTCCCTCAACTCAGACAACTGCTGTGCTAGTGCTCCACTCTCCTCCTGGCTGTCCTGAAGCTCAGCCCTCAGCTCGTCAGTCTCGGCTATCAGTGTGTGATGCACCAATGTGCCAAGGTGGTGAGCGAGTCGCTGATCGTCCAACCTGTGCTGAGTGCGGTACAACAGAATCTCCATCTCGTCCAAGTGAGGACCAACAGTGGTAGTGTCTGGCTCAACAGGAAGTGGTATTCCCTCCTCATCGCGCCTCCCAATCAACTCGAACCGGGAACCGATGAACATGTACTCCCCAATGTGCGCCAGTCGTGCCACTGACTCCTGAATCACCCGCACGGCTGCCTCGGTCCAGGAACGATCAACAGCACGAAAGACGTAGGCCTCTACTGTCGGGCTAGCCAGAGGTGCACGGATAGTGACCTCCGCGTACCAGTCTCCCTCCAGAGGTGCACCGTCAACTAGACCTCCTCGCAGCTCCGGAAGTGGGCGTCCCAACACAGTAGCCATAGCTACTAGCCTCTCCTCGAAAAGGAAAGTCTCGCCACGTGGACGTCCCAACTGGAAAGCCTCGGTGATGACCACGTCCATCTACACAAAATTTTAAGTATAGTTTAAGTGAGACCACAGTGTGCAAAGTTTTAAGTTTATGCAAAGAACAATCTTAATGCAAGTAGAGTTTGACACAGAGAGGTGGTGGGATATAGGGAATATTTTTATACATAGTCATATATCCAATCTTTTCGTAGTTATAACTTATATTTTTGGAGTATACACTAACGTCCATGCTAACTAAGGTCTCCTAGAGTCAGGATGGCTCTGATACCAACTTTGTAGAGGCCCCAAACCGGAAGGTTCAGAACCCCTCATATGCATTCATTCACAATCCCAGAATAACCAGTTGTGAACAACATACGTAGTTGGCATACAGAATACATCATCCATTACACGAATAATAGAGTCTTACATAAATGGTCACATGACCAAGTTCTTGATAACTGTCACACAGGACATACATTCAAAATAAACACAGCGGAAGACGATAAGCATAGCGTGGTAGGACCCGAGTCACGCCTCATCCTACAGGCTGCTGACTGGGAGACGATCCTAACTCGCAGGGCCATCAGCGTAGAACTCCTCCTCATAGAACTCCTCCTGGGGTGGCTCCTCATAGTCTGATAAGTAGATACCAGGGGCGAAACCAAATGAGTACATTTGAATGTACTCAACAAGACATCCTTTATGAGCTTACAATAATGCATACATGCTTATTTGGTGGAGTGGGTAGGCCATACATATGGTTCAGCTACCCATGACAGATAAAAGATTTATCATGGTTGATTCTTCAGGTTTAGTCCTTTATGGATAAATCAAGTAAAATAATATAGTTTTTCTCTCGTAGATATCACATATCTTGGAGGTTTTATAAGTCTTTTAGAAAAGAAGGTTTTCTTTTCAGAAACTTGTAATAATAGTTTCCTCCTCCTCGGTATCTCGCAGATACCAAGTCATTCCTCCATAGTACCTCGCAGGTACAAAGCCGTCCTTCAAAAAAACCTCTTTTGAAAAGTTGACACAATACTAGCTACATGGCCATTCAACCGTCCATATCCGAGGACGCGGCTATCTCGAAATAGTTTTACTCTGCAGAGGGGTACACACTTCCACTAGATCCAGAATCCGCCATGAAACAACCATGGACTATTCCCAACCTATGGGAACATCAGATAACTGATCTTGACTATCCACTATGTACAAGCTAGAACATGACTATCTCTTCAATTGGGGTTACCCCTCCCCGGCAAGCCGTGTCACACACCGCCCAGACAGGAGACCCAACTGCTGCATCCGGAGGGAAAATTAATCCCACACTTTAGGTGTCCCGTCTGCTCACTCCTAGCGACACTTCGGTTCGGAGGATCCAATCCTCTATAGCACTTTGAGATAGCTCACATACTAACCATAACAAGTTTTTAATCAAGCCCCTACCCATATTGGGGTAAAGTGGCAGTACGATAATAGTTGTCCAGCGAAGACTAGGTTATGTGTCTTTTGTAAACATTTCTCAAACATTTCCCTTCATGGCGCTCTTCCGGTAGACAGGGTCTCACCCTTCATCCGGGGTTTTTTTCCTTCATAAGGTATTTGTTTACAAAAACACATTTTATTTAGTTCATTTAAGAACCCAAGTTTTAATTTGGTGGATGGTATGTATATACCATTTAGTGGCTAAGGGCTTGGCAAATACCAAGTTGAGTATTATTATGATTCCTTCTTCTAATAATATTAATAGTAGTAGTATTCACAACAAAAATAGTTTTGGGAGTATAGTTTTGTGAAAACTTCAGAAGTGAAAAGCATGCATGATAGATAATGATAAGTATTTATACAGCAAGCATTAGGATGGATTGCCTTGGTACAAGTGATGGTCCTGATCCTGAAAGTAACAGGAGTTGCAATACCCTTCTTCAGCAAATCCTTCCTCCTCGTTTTCTAACGTCGTAAAAAGAAATAAAGGCACACTTTCAGAGCCAACCAAGACAAACAATGCTACAAGTGATACATACAGCAAGCAATTAAAAGTAACACTCAAGACATTCAATTTTCCTTTAAGAAAATTGACAAGAAAACCATAGTGGAAAGATCTGCTTTTTCCTAGTGTTTATGTGTGGTGAGACTTAATGATTTTAAGACAAGAGCATCATGGACCAGTGGGGTAAATCACATGTTAATAGACAGTAGGGTGTCACATAAAACACAATTTGATGTCTAAAAACTCCCCCAATACTCTCTATGGCAAACACAAAATAAAGCTAAAACATGCAAGTGGTGAAAAAGGCTTATGACAATAAGTCAAGCTCTTTTTCCACCATGAACCAAAAATACCAGTGGGTGTTCCACTAGCATAATGCTTCATAAAGAGGTTAAATAAGCCTCTGGTCACATTTCTAAAAATGCTCAAAACAAACAAGCTAGTCCCACAAACTCCTACTCATACTAGTAGAAACTTGGGAAAAATACTAGACTAGTTTATACTTCACTTGTTAATTTTAGGCACAAGTGTGCAAACTAACAGAGGTAAAATACTCCTATACTCAGTACCAAAATGCTACTGGATCCCACAAAATAACACAAAAAGTTTAGCTATGAAACAAGGAAAAACTAGACTAAAAATGCTACACATGTGAGGGAATTAAATCTAGGCACCTAAATGATACTCAAGCAATTTCTAGCATTTGAGGGAAAATTAACAGAGGTGAAAACACAAGGATAACAATGCCACAAGGACATTTCATCCCCTGTTTTCAACCACAAAGGATCATATTTTTCCCTAGTGGAAAACAAAACAAAAGGCATGCATGTATAATCTAGTAGGAAATCTAGACCTCAAGCAATGCTACTTTAAATCTATTCTAAACTCAAAACACCAAGTAACCAGAGGTGTTGCAACTAAAATAACAGTACCAAAATGGTACTGGTTCCATGAAAATAATCTAGCACAAGGCTTGATACAAACTAAAAATCTACTCACAAACCTAGATAGAAAATAAGCTATGAGCAAGACTTAAGCATGGAAATTAATTCTAAAAATTCTACCACTCAAGCCATTTATTCTAACATGCTCATACAACTTGTAAACATCAATACCACACTAGATAACAACATTACAAGCAAGAACACAATAGGTGCACATATAAAAAGATCATATAAAACAAGATCTAGGAATTAAAAATTAGGCAGAAAAGTGCTAAAACTTGTTCTGTCTCCCTAATTTTTTCTATGGCTCCAAAAATTAAATCCTTCTAGGATGTGATAGTACTTAACAATACAAAACCTCTCCAATTGGTCTCACTCAAAAATAATGCCTCAAACTCCCCCTAAAATTCTTGGAATAGCTCACTGATGTTTTACCAAAATGGATGGCATTTCCAAATGGTAACTCTCCTGGATGCAAACTAAAATTCTAAAGGTAGGTATTGATAAGGGCTTTCCAAAGCAGTTGAGTTTGCTCAAAAATGTATTGTATTTTTGAAGTTCTATTCATTTCCATTTTAATGGTACTGTCTGGCAAAATGGCTATAGAAAAATAAATAAAGTCAAAACATTGTTCTGCCAAAGGGAGGTGGTTGTGATTTTGCTTGGCTACATGTACAAAAATTGGTAAGGCCAAATAAAATTGTTTGCTATTTTTCCTAGGCCAAAAGCTAACAGGTACGATTCTGCAAAAAAAATTCGATTTAAAAACTAACAGGGACTAGCCCCGATGGGCCAGATCTGCCGCGCCCAGCCCAACTAGCGCCTAGGCTAGCCCACTGCGCGCGCGCGCGGGCGGGGGACGCGGGAATCGGCCGTTCAAGCGCGGCCGTTGATCTCGCGATCAACGGTCCCGCTCTTTTCTCCTTCCTCTCGCCTAACCCGACGGGAATCGCGTCGAACACCTCGTAGGCACGCTCGGGACGGGCAGAGGGCTCACCTAGGGGTCCCGTGGAGCGACGCGTGGAGGCGGTGGGGTCGTGGGAGGCTGGTGGCGCGGTGGTGGCGGCGTGCGTTTCCCCGGCGACGAGGTTCCTTCCGCGGCGGCACGGCGGACACGGCGGCGACGGCTCGGGCTCTCCTGCAAGCGAGGGCATCGAGGAGGGTGTCAGGGAGGTGGCCAAGGGTACGTAGAGCGTGCCCGTGCAAAAATGGCGAGCTCACACGCACGGGTTGACTCGTTCTCCTCCGGTGGATCGCGCGGTGGCCGGCGGGAAGAAAATGCTCGTGCCACTCGCACACGGCGAGGCACGGCCTGAAATTCCGGGTGTGGAGGCGTGGGTGGGTGTGGTGTGCGGTGGCGAAACGGCTAGGCCGTTGAGGCTTTGTAGGCACGGGGCCGTCGTGGGTGCTCTCGGTGCTCGAGTGTGTGCGCGTGTGTGGCGAACAGAGGGGTGGGGGGCCGTTTCTTTCGCTGCACATCGAGCCAGGGGCGGTGCCAAACTTCACTGGACACCACAGTAGGGCTAGGGTGGAGAGACACGATGGTTTTTAGGCCATGCCTCTAGCACACCCCCCCTCTACTCGGGCTCGAGTTTCCCTCCCTTTTCCCTCTACTCTAGGGCACCACTCGGGTATGTGAGCACATGGTTTTACAGAGGGATCCTAGGTGAACAACTAGAATCAAATTCCACACAAAAAGATCCAGTGTAGCTCAAGAAATTCATCTCCAAAGTTCTGTCCAAAAACAGTTTCAGAAAATTCAGAAAAAGGCTTAGTGAAAATTTCACTAAGTGTTGAAAAAAACAGGGGTTTGAAGCAAAAGTTTGCTTCTGTTTTATTTGGCAATTGAACTTGGATTTTGGAAATTCAAGTTGCTAATTGTTATATGTACTTTCTAGTTTGAGAAAACAACAAGTACACAAGAAAATGAGTTGGTTAACCCTCTGAAAACAACTGCCCAAAAAGCTATGTTTCTGTTTTCCAAATAGAATTGTTTTTTTCAATATTTTTATACTAGAAAAACAATCATGGATTTGATTGTTTTCCAAGTGCTAAATTCAAACCAGTGGCATATAGTTGTACTACATAACATGTTCAACCATAATACCACAAGAAAACAACAAATCAAATATGTTTGATTCTTGAAAACAAGTGTGGAAAACAGCTAGTCAAGTTGTTTTTCTGCTAAAAGTTTAAATAGGAAATAAATTCCCAAAGCTATTTAAATCCCAACCAAAATGTTTTCTTGGTCAAGACATGACTAAATAATGTTGTCATGAGTGAATCAAGTATTCCCCAAGCTTTGAGAAGAAAATTTCTTAGGGTTTCCAGTTGAAAAACATCAGGCAGACAATAATCAATCATCAGGAAAAATCCTCAAATGAGTGAAAAGAAACACACCACTTATATTGCATAGATACACATGACTACACAATCATGTTGTCCACTTAATTGTCTTACAAAAGTCTTAAGAGGCTTGCTAATATAGTATTAAACAAGGGCTTAAAAACAGGGGTGTTACACACGAGTGCCATGATTTCAGACCTGAACATGTTATTGTTTCATGAGTATAATATTGTTTCTAGATCATACCTGCAAGTTTTTTTACACACATTGTTGTCCGGAACCCGAGGCCCCAAAGTGACAGAAATTGGACAACCGGAGGGGATGGCTGTGATGTGAGGATCACATGTGTTCACGGAGTGTTAATGCTTTTCTCTGGTGCTTTATTAAAAGGAGCACCTTAATTACTAGTAGTTTCCCTAGAGGCCCCGCTGCCATGGGCTGGTAAGACAAAAGATGTTGTGTAAGTTTCTCATTGCGAGCACATATGAATATATTGGAACACGTGCCTACATGTTTGATGATTTATATTATTATCTGCAATGCCCACGTTATTATTATTACATGGCCCTTGTTATCCATGCAACGCCCTTCCATTCATTCCCTCTATGCCTACGGTACTTCCCATACTGCTGATTTTCACGATTGCTATTGCTGTTACTATTTTACTACTGTTGTTATTTTATTTTTATTGTTGCTATAAAACTGTTACCACTGATAAATTGTTGCGAGCAAGTCTACTTTCAGGTGCAGCTGAATTGACAACTCAGTTGTTAAGGCATATAAATATTCTTTGGCTCCCCTTGTGTCGAATCAATAAATTGGGTTTTACTTACCTCAAAGACTGTTGTGATTCCCTATACTTGTGGGTCATCAAGACTATTTTCTGGCATCGTTGCCGGGGAGCATAGCTTTATTTATTTGCTCACTAGATCGTAATATTGTTTGCTGCAAGACATTCATCATGGGAAAGACTCGTGATGGAAAAGTTACTATATTACCATCCACTACAAGAAGAGGTGCAACTCTGAACACCTCTGCTGCTCTTGATTCACCGTCTGTTATGAGTAAGCTTCTTACTCCACCACATGTTACACGTACCGTTACTTCTGCTGAGTCTGAGAATGTTTGTGATACTTTTGATGATGCTTCTACTATGCTTGATGATACTGGTTCTCTAGGTCCTTTCCTAGATGCTACTATTGCTAGATCCAAAAAAATGAAAAATGCTGAAATTTCTGTTGAAAATATTGGTACACCTGTTAATTCAATTGAGCTTATAGATGATCTTGATGAAACCTATATTGAACCGAGTGATGATTTTATGAAGAAGCTCGTGCTACTACTGGTGCAAGTGCTCTTAAGAGTCTTCTTGCAAGACATGCTGTGAAATATAACTCTTCTCTTGATGATAAGTTTGCCACATCTCCCATACACATTATAGACAAGGATTATGATTTCTCTTTAGATTTATCGTATATATCCATTGTTGAGAAGGAACCTTTTTGTGGAACTGAAAGTAAAAGTGCTATGGAACACATGAATGAGCTTTCATCTTTGAGTAGTTTATTTTCTGATGATACTAAGCTGTGTACTTATTTTGTTACCAAGATCTTCCCTTTCTCATTGAAAGATGAAGCTAAATTTTGGTTTAACTATCTGGCACCTGGGTGTAATACTGATTCTATGGATTTGGTTAATGATTTCTTTCAAAAATATTTTCCTGCTAGTGCTCAACATGCTGCTGTGCAGTACATCTTTAACTTTAAGCAAATTGAAGGAGAAAAATTATCTGAATCTTGGACAAGGTTTTCTCTTTGATAAGAGCTAGCCCTGGATACCCATTACCTAAAAATGAGCTCCTAGATTTATTTTATAATGGACTAACTGTTGAATCTAGGACATACCTGGATAGTTGTGCTGGTTGTGTTTTTCAGGAAAAGAACTCCAGAAGAATCTGAGGAATTAATGGCTAAAATAGCCAAGAATAATGATGATTGGAATATACCTGATCCTACACCTACACCAGAGCCAACACCAATGCCAACACACAAGAAGAGAGGGATGATTGAATTAAATGACGAAGTGATGAAGGAAGACAACAAATCTTATAAAGAGAGAGGCATTAGATCAAAAGATGTGAAGAATTTATCTCCTATAGAATAATTATGTAAGCCTATTCCTCATCCATCAACTGTTGAGGTACACTCTCTCCAATACTTTGATAATAGAGATATTCCTTATTCTAAACCACCTGATCAATGCTTAGATGAATTTGATAATTATGTTGTTAAGAAAGACAATTTTAATATGAGAGTTCAGAATCACCTTATGGAAAACTCTAGAGCTATTGATAATTTGCATGGTATTATTGAGAGAAACTCTAATGATGTTAAAATGCTTATTAAACATTTTCAAATGGTTCAAACTCAAATTGATCAACTTACTAAAGTGCAAAAAGACATGCTAGCTAATGCTTCTAGAGATAAACATGTTTGTGAAATAATTACTAGAAGTGGTGTTTCTACTCAGGACCCCTTGTATCCTGAAGGACATCCTAAAAGAATTGAACAAGATTCTCAGCAACCTAAAAAGAATAGTTCTCCTTCTAATAAAAAGAAGAAGAGACATAAAAATGTTGTAGAATCTCCTAAACCTGCTAAAGATCCTAATAGTATATCTATTTCTGATGCTGAGACTGGAAGTAGTAATGATAAAAGTGATGCTTCTGATAAAGAAGAACTTGTAGCTGAACCTGAAAAGCAAACTAAAACTGCAACATATACTAATGAGGATTTCATTGCCAATAAACATGGTAAAGAAAGAGAGCCTTGGGTACAAAAAGCAATGCCTTTTCCTAATAAGGAACACAAATCTAAGGAAGAAGAACATTATAACAAGTTTTGTGAGTGGATGAAACCTCTGTTTTTGCAAATTCCTTTGACTGATGCTATTAAACTGCCTCCTTATTCTAAATATATGAAAGATATTGTCTCCAACAAAAGGAAAATTCCTAATGAGGAAATTTCTACTATGCTTGCTAATTACTCTTTCAATGGCAAGGTTCCAAAGAAGCTTGGAGATCCTGGTATTCCTACTATCCCTTGTTCTATTAAAAATAATTATGTTAGAACTGCTTTATGTGACTTGGGAGCTGGAGTTAGTGTTATGCCTTTCTCTCTTTATAAGAGACTCTCTCTTGAAAAATTAATACACACTGATATATGTTTGCAAATGGCTGATAAATCCAGTGCTATTCCTGTTGGTATATGTGAGAATGTTCTTGTGCAAGTTGCTACTAGTTGTTTGATATTAACTGACTTTGTTGTGTTGGAAATGCCTGAAGATGATAATATGTCTATTATTCTTGGGAGACCTTTTATTAATATTGCAGAGGCTGTTATTGATTGCAATCAAGGAAAAGTAACTTTTAATGATAATCATAAAGAGCATATTGTTTATTTCCCCAAGAAGATTGATAGAAGATATGGTTTAAATTCAGTTGAAAATATTGAGACCATAAAGATTGGAGAATTGTATTGTCTCATTCCAGTACCACCAAAAGAATATAAAATCATTACGATTGGGACTATGTCTATCAAGGTTGAGGTAACATAATTGTGTAGTGATTAGTAAAGTATTGCTTCATATGAAAATTGTTCTGGTAACAAGACTTTATCACCCTTGTTAACAAAATGATTTTGAATGAAGAGGATAATGTTTTCACTATGTTTTCACCTTCCCCATTATGTTTTCACCATGTTTACTTCTGTTATCACATTCCTACTTGAGTACAATCATGTTTTCCACCATCCTTATGCATCTTTTCCTGATGTTTTCACCATGATTACTGAGGTTATGCATGTTTTCACCATCCATACTTTTGTTTTCACCACTACCACCTTTGTTTTCTTTGGATATTTTTCCATTAGAGTGTCATAGAACCTCTGTAGTTCTGATTTTGGTTTTGTTTTCCACCTTTTCACTTTTGTTTTCCTAGTTTTATTAATTATTAAAATTCTGGAAATACCTCAAAAATAAAGTTTCTCGGAAAATTCCAGAAAAATTATAATAAATTTTTACGTCAAAAATGAGGCAGAGAGCCACCTGGGAGATCCTAGGGGGACCCACCAGTCAGGCACACCATGGGGTGGCGCGGCCTGCCCCTGGTAGCGCCAGCACATGGTGTGGGGCCCCCTGGCCCTCTACTTACTCTCTCCACTGCCAAAGTCTTCTCTCTCACCTCCCAAACTGAAAACATTTTCTGGAACCCATGTTCTTGCTGTTCTTCCTCTGGATTTTCGATCTCCTTCTTCAGGCCATCATTTGTGCTGAGATTTTGTGCATTTGTTCTCCGGTATGTGACTCCTCCGATGAACCAAGTAGAATTTTATTTGGTGAAGTATTTCTTGAGTATTTTGGTACAGTAGGTGATAGCTTATGTGACTTTTCATGCTTGATTTGAGTAGAAATAATATAGTTTTGATGTATGTTAGGTCTCATATAAGTCCCTATGGTAGTTTCCACATTATAGTTGCTTGAAATTAATTTTTATGATGATTGTTGAAAAATTTCAGAGATGGATAATTATAATTTTGGAGAGATATTTAGGAGTGATGATCCTAGAAGGACAAGGCCTTCACGCTCATCTACTTCAATGAGGCCATCGTACAATGAAGATGTTATTGCACCGACTATTGACGATGCGGGAGGTGATGGTATCGTTAACCCATCTAGCTTTCCTTGCATTACATTCTAAGAAGTGCGGGTTTATTAGATGACTTTCGTATGCTTACTGAAAGAGTTGGTCTAACCAACTTTATGGAGGATGAAAGCCCTCAGTATGCCACTCTCACAAAACTTTTGTTGAGAGCTTTAAATTTCAGAACACACATTTTGGTCCAACTGTTGCCTTCAAGTTATATAGTAGTCCTGTTTCTTTCTCCTTGGTAGATTTTGTACTATTATAGGTATCAACGCCGCCGGGACAACGAGTAGGATTTAGGATAAACCAGCAGACCTCCAGGGGCTCTACCAAGAAATCACCAACGATGACGGTCATTCATCGCAGCGTGGGAAGATAAGGAACATTCAACTTCCTGTTCTTAGATATTTCACTTAGTACCTTGCTACTAGCATCCTTGGTAGGGGAAACACTAGTAATATTTCTAGTTATCACCCTTCTTTTATTAATGCTACACTGAACCATAGCATGAAGTATAGTCTTGGTGCACTTGTTGCATGCCGCCTTGCTGCTACTGGGCCTATTTTTGGGGGCATTATTGCTACACGTGTAGCAACTGCTTTAGATGTTCCCATTGCCCCCAATGATGAAATAATTGCTTCTTGTAGGCTTAATCTCGCTGCCATGAAGTCCCATCACTTTGTTACTGCTAACTCTACTGCCGAACGCTTAGTATATAGAGTTTTATATATAGGTGGAGAGGAGCAAAAAGTTACTTTGCCGCAACATGTTTTGTTTAAGATTGACATGTCACCATGGTCGCTCTCTAAGGAGCAGGTAGACGAGCATCTGAGCACCACGGAGTTTCACAGGCAGCAGGAGAGGCGAGACGCGCCCCCAGAGGACCACAACACGCAGTACACCGGCGCATCCTCGAGCACATATCAGGAGGAGGGTTCCTCCTCAGCATACTACAGGGGCGCCACCTCATGGTCCCCTTGGTGATTGATCTCCACTTAGGCCAAAATCCTAAGACTGGGAGAGGTATACCAAGATCACACTCATTTATATATCATGTTCGGTCGGTTCATTGTATATCCATGTTTTCGTTTCTTTCGTTCGTTTTCGTTTTCTTTCGCTTCTTTCGTTTCTCTTTGTTTTATTGTTTTGTTCTTGTTTACCAAAACATAAAAAGACCAAAAATATTTCTGTTGTTTCTCTTTGTTTGCTTCTTTAGTTTCTTTTTGTTGGTTTGATTTCTTTTATTGTTTCGGTTTAGTATTCAAAAATGCAAAAATATTTTGCTTTATTTGCTTGCTTCTTTCTGTTCTTGTTTTAAATCGACAACCCAAAAATATTTGTTGTTCTTCTTTGGTTCTGTAAGTTTGTTGTAGAATTCACCGGACTTCCGAGTCTCCATTGGAGCTTGATTATCATTCTATATTATTCAATCCACAAGTGAAGAGCAGTAATGACGATTTATGACAATCCGAGTTGTGGTGAGAGGCTGGTATGAACTCTATTTGTTTTATTTTTGTACATATACGCGTTGTGTGAAAATGCTTAGTCCGTTCATGTAAGGTGTATGTTATATAATTGATGCTTGGTAGTTCGTGCTCTCACGTGTTAGTTCCAACTTATTAATATAAGATAGCATGTCGTATGAATGTTTGCTTGCATTGTTTTATTCATAGAAGGGTATGCCATTGTGGTATCTCCCTCTGATTGTTTCGCTTGAATCGACTTGGCACATGCTCACGCATGCTATGACTGAAAACAAAAAGTCGCTTAAGCCTCAATGATTTATTTTGCCTCAGAGTATTTGTATCATTTTTATGCCCCTGTTAATTTTGTTTTGTCGCAAGCATGATTATGACAGTTGTTACTCTCTTGATTGTCGCTCCCCGTCTATTGCTAGCTTCCACCTGTACTGAGTATGAGCTCTACTCGTGCATCCAACTCATAAAAAACTAAAGTTTGCCAAATGTGTCCACCATACCTACCTATATATGTGGTATTTAACTGCCACTCCAAGTAAATTTCTCATGTGCTACCTTTAAAACTTGCTAAAAATTATTCCTGTTTTGTGCCCCTGTTTTAGCTCATGAGGACGTAAATAGAGAATCTTTATCTCACTTGTTGATTGGATTTCACACCCTGGACTAGTGGCTTCATCCGCTTATCCAATGATAGAAGAGCCGGCAGCGGGGTGCCCAGTCCCAAATTAATACAACAAATTCTCTTCACTCTTTTTGCCCCTGATTTATCAGTCAAAGCATAATTGTGTAAACAAAAGAGAAAGGGGGATGACCTTCTACCCAGACACGTCCTTCTATGGGAGCCGCTCTTGTGAAGTTTAGTTGGCTTGTGACGTACTGTATTGTCTGTTTACCATTCGTTCACATAAGCATACATATCTCTTAAAAATGTTTTCAATACCTCTGTTTAATAAAATAAAAGCTCTAGCACATGAGTTAATCCTTGCTTCCCTCTGCGAATGGCCTTTCTTTTATTTTTATGTTGAGTCTTCACCTTCTCACTTTATGCACCTTCTTGAGAGCATGGCTGTTATTCTTAGTGTAATGTGCTTGTCCCAAAACACGGTTGATAGTGGTATAACTTTGATGCTTGTATATTTGATATCTTCATTTCTAGTCTTCATTTGAACTTCAGAGGTGCCCAGGCATTTATGTTTTGCTCCACTATTAAGGGCAAGCGAGTACACTTTATCATACCCTATTATGAGCATTGCAATCTTATAGATTGAAGTACTTCATGTTGTCTATTCTTCGTTTGTTGGCATCTTTTCATGGTTTGCATAACTGTTGGATGACTTTTATTTTCCATATATATTATTATGAATTGCCTCAGCACTTGATCATATAGTGAGTATATTTAAATCATATGAAACAAATGTGTTCATAAAAGTCTTTTATCGCACTCAGTTGTCACTGAATTGCTTGAGGACAAGCAATAAGCTAAGCTTGGGGGGAGTTGGTACGTCGAAAACGTATCTCCTTTTCCAAACACTTTTCTTATTATTTTCCTCTAAACTTGTGAGTTTTGGATACCACTAACACAGACTAACGCTGTTTTCAGAAGAATTACCTTGGTGTCTCGTTTTTGTGCAGAAAAATCAACTTTCGGGAAAATGCCCAGAAAAGACCCCATTGGTCTTAAAACACAGGAAGACCCCGGGAGTCAGAAGGGGGCCAGGAGAGGGGCCAGAGGGGGGCCACGCCACCTAGTGGTGTGGGCCACCCAGGCACCCCCTCGGACTTCCCTTTCGACTACATATTGCCTTCAACCCGAAAACGCGAGGGGGTTCGTCATATTCCACAGAAACACAACAGAGTGCCACCGGCACCCCGAACCTCGATTCGGGGATCAGAAGTTCCTGTTCTGGCGCCCTGACGGGACGGGGATTCGAAGATGATCGTCGCCATCGACACCGCCACTCCTTCTCCATCAACCATCCATGTTTTCCCCGTCCATGTGTGAGTAAACACCGCTGTAGGCTGAGAGGGATGGAAGGGATTGGATGAGATTGATCATGTAATAATGCCAAATTGTTAGGGCATAGTGCCTAGTATCCATTGTTAGTGTTTTCTACTGTTTTTGCAACTTGTTATGATTAATGCTTGTCACTAGGGACCGAGTGCCATGATTTCAGATTTGAACATGTTATTGTTTCATGAGTATAATATTGTTTCTTGATCATACCTGCAAGTTGTTTTACACACATTGTCGTCCGGAACCCGAGGCCCCAAAGTGACGGAAATTGGGACAACCGGAGGGGATGGCTGTGATGTGAGGATCACATGTGTTCACTAAGTGTTAATGCTTTGCTCCGGTGCTTTATTAAAAGGAGCACCGTAATTACCAGTAGTTTCCCTAGAGGCCCCGCTGCCACGGGCTGGTAGGACAAAAGATGTTGTGCAAGATTTTCATTGCGAGCACGTATGACTATATTGGAACACATGCCTATGGTTTGCCTACATGTTTGATGCTTTATATTATTATATGCAATGACCACGTTATTATTATTACATGACCCTTGTTATCCATGCAACGCCCGTCCATCCATTCCCTCTATGCCTACGGTACTTCCCATACTATTGTTTTCCGCGATTGCTACTGCTGGTACTATTTTACTACTGCAGTTATTTTATTTCTATTGCTGCTATAAAACTGTTGCCACTGATAAATTCTTGCGAGCAAGTCTACTTTCAGGTGCAGCTGAATTGACAACTCAGTTGTTAAGGCATATAAATATTCTTTGGCTCCCCTTGTGTCGAATCAATAAATTTGGGTTTTACTTCCCTCGAAGACTATTGCGATCCCCTATACTTGTGGGTCATCACATACCACGCGTGTATCAATGTTTCTGCTTAATACAGTTATAACATGGTATGAAACATTATGAACATACGAGTTATGATAATAAATACCCCTTTATTATTTTCCTCTAGGGCATAACTCCTTCACTTTTCATTTCCATGGACCCTCTTGGAGTGATATTTATTATGTCTTGCAAGATCATATACTAGATGTAATCTTTAAACTTGTGAGTTCTTTTTTATTCAAGTTAAGTTGTAATTTTTTGGCACTTTCACTAACCATATTTTCTAGCCTCTTCGGTGTTGTGCATTGCCCTTTCTCACACCGAGAGTAGGTGCATACTTCCCCTATACATCCAAACTCCGTGGGAGGACTTCATCATGTTCTCCTACACATAAGCCCATATATCTTCCTTGAACAGCCACCATACCTACCTACCACGGCATTTTCATAGCTATTCCGAGATATATTGCCATGCAAAATCCATCTAAATTATGTTAATTGGTGATGTGCTTCGTTATTGTATTTAGTTTGATACATCATAGATATTTGATTATGAGTTATGAGTACTAAAAGTGTGATGATTCATTGTAATATAGAATGTTGCCCCTACCAGTGATGATTTAAAAGAGTCCAAATAGACCACCAGAAAAGAGTCCAAAGTGGCCACACACACAAAAGATCCCAAAGAGGACAAATAAGAGAAAATATAAAAGAGCCACAGAGGCCAACAAAAAAAATAAAAAAAGAGAGGGGAAACATTAATATCCTTTATTCCACACGTGTGCTTATGTTTAGCACCTATACTTCAGTTTAGAGAGAGTTTTCATATTATTACTTGCATAACTATGTGGGAATCCTTAAATTATAAAACTTGGCTTGTATATTCCAACGATGAGCCTCCTCAACAGTGTTCTAGGTCTTCGTGAGCAAGCAAGTTGGATGCAACCCCGCTAGTTCCATTGGAGAGCTTTCATACACTTATAGCTCTATGTGCATCTGTTGTGTGGCAATCACTACTCCTTGCATAGCTTCGATCATAAGACTTCCTCTTGTATAATGATCACTTTCAGTTGTGTGAGACTTTCTTCCATTGACCATCCAAACCTCCCATAATGTTTTCTTAGCCATAACATCTTGGCACCAGGAACCAATGCAAAACGCTAACTCTTTTAAAGTGCACAAATAACATTATGATCTTATACGTTTTGGTATCACTTGGCTTGATCCTGACAAAAAAATATTATGGGTGTTTGATGCTTTGAATGGTTTTATTACCGTACTTGATGCTTAAATCATCTTTAATATACCTTGCATGGATGATGGTGTTTTACTATTGATTCATTAATAGTTCTTACTTTCATGTTCCAAAGAGTTTAGACATTATTCATTTGGTGTCAACTATAAATTTCACCTTTTGTCCATTTAATCTTAGTTTGCATGCTTTACATTACTAATTGATCAAGATTGTGTTGGTAGCATCTCACCTAAAAAATTACTTTGTTATCACTTACCTACTCGAGGACGAGTAGGAGTTAACCTTGGGAATGCTGATACGTCTCAAACGAATGTATAATTTTTTATGCTCCATACTTGTTTTTTTATGTTATTGCATGTTTTATATATGTTTTCCGGATGATTTCATGGACTAACCTATTAACAAGATGCCTAGGGTCAGTTTCTGTTTTTGCTGCTTTTGTATTTCAGAAAAGCTCTAAAGAAAATATTTGTCAAATATCCTGAAAATTTACAGGATTTATTTTTTGCCTGGAACAAAGACGGAGTCCAAAGGAGAGACAGAGGGGAGGCCCACAACTACGAGGTGACCACCAGGCGCCCCCTCTTGACCCGCTCCGTGGGGTATCGTTGTGGCCTCGAACACCGCCTCACGCCGCATCTTCGCCTATAAAATCACATTAACCCTAAAAACGCCGGAGACAGAGAAATTTTCCACGAAACAAATACAGAGGCGCCGTCACCTCGAAAGTCCAATCTAGGATTTCTGGAGTCCTGCTCCGACACCCTGCCGGAGAGGGGGATCATCACTGGAGGACTCTACATCGCCATGATTGCCTTTAGACAGATGTGTGAGTAGTCCATCTCGGGACTACGGGTCCCTAGAATTAGCTAGATGGTGTTCTCTCTCCCTTGTGCCTCCATGTTTAGATCTTTTGAGCTCCCTAACATGATCAAGGTCACCGTTTTGTAATTCCTACATGTTATGTTTGATGGGATCCGATGAACCATTGAAATTACAATTACTTTGTTCATGTATTTTTGAGTGATTCACTTATATCTTTAAAGTGTTTTAATATTGTCTTGCAATGCTCTCCGGTGTGTACAATTTCCTTGGCCATGTTATTGTATGCACGTCCAAGAGAGGGTTTATATGCTAGATAGTGGGTTCATGTCTCCCTTAACCAACGCCCGAGTGACATAAACGTGTAGGAGGGGGATGTGATGTTGCCACTAGGGAGAAAACAACGGTGTTCTTGTCTATGGATGAGAATTATTGTTTACATTATGTATTGTTCTTATTGCATTTCTGTTTTGCACACAAACAATCACTTCGTTGTTGCAACTTAATACGAGCGAGATTTGATGGATTTCTGTCTCAAGATAGACTTTTAGAAATATATGTTGTCGGATGGCAGTCTATTTACCTTGACGTAATGCCTACAATGTTAGAACCCCTGAACTATATTTTGGTGTAATAGTATTTTCATACGCTCATGATTTGTCAAGGGACGTCCGAACAATAAAAGTATGACCCCGTCCAATGTTTGACAAAGTCACTTGGCCAGATTTTTGGGAACCACTCCTCTCCCCCTCACCGAAGGTTAAAAGTGATGGTACCACAAACATAAGGTATTTAGTTTGTGGTGTTGCGCTTGACATAGAAGCAATACTGGAAGAAGTCTAACCTAGGAGCTATAACAAGATATCCCTCAAATAAAGCTTGGAAGTCGAAAAGGTAAAGGATGTTATTGGGAGTGAGGTTGTGAGGTTGGACACCGTAGTGATCTAAAACTTCTAGGAAGAGGCAGAAGGCAGAAAATCAAAACATCGGATTACATGGGAGACGAGCAACACCCCCTCTTCGCCTTGGGGGCTTGGCTCTTCGTCGGCTTCCGCGCTCCGCTAAATGACCTTGAGGGAGAAAGTCATTCATTTGAAGATCCTTCGTCGGCTTCCGCGCTCCGCTAAATTCCCCACACTCCCCTCTACTTCTTCTACAACTCCAGTGGCCAGATCTGTTTCCGGCTCCTCGCCTGCGTTGGCCTCTTCGATGACATCCACGGCCTCCGGGATTACGGAGGAGGAACTTGCATGGAAGGGCGGGGGAGCAGATCCCGTGGTGGCGCTAGGGTTAGCCACCACAGATGAGCCCGACGTCTCCATTGAAACCGTTTCTGGGGGAGTGGATGGAGTGGACGCATGCACTTTTCCCTTGGCCACATCCGCCTTCGTCGCAGCCGCCCTAGCAGCCTCCACCGCAGCTGCCGCTTCCGTGGTTGTAGCAGCCCTAAGCATCAACGATGATGCGTCATCGTAGGGAGCTGCGAGAGAACGCCCTTCGAGATCTCCTCCATTCGACATCGGGGAAGAACGCGGGGGATATTTGGATCCGGCGCCGCCGATGTGACTGCCGGAAGTGGAAGCGCGGAAGAACGATGTGAAGCTCCAGCGAGATTTTGCTCTCAGTCATTTCTCTCTCTGTCTCAGGAGCTCCGTGTGTGATCGAGTTCGAAGAAGGGGAATGGGAAGATAAAGTGGCACATGATTATTTATAGCCTAGTGTAGAGATCCATGGAACGGCTAGATTAGTCGTTGGATGCATGCCTCATGTCTGGTGTTAATCACGGGGTACCATGTAATGACACGTTTATTACTCCGTCTCCTCGGTTCCTGCGTAAAAATCTCGCAATGATTCACCTTTCCAAATTTGGTATGCGTTCAAACGTTCATGACGTAAGCAAGAATCATTTGATTACGTCACTTTGACCATGGTCAAAGAAGTTCCTTCTATATGAAGATTGAGAAAGTTATGTCGAGTTTTTTAAAAGGCGGATTCAACATAATATTGGTTGAAGAAAACATTCAAGACTGAATACCGTCTTTTCCATGTTTGTTGGATTAAGAATTGTTGGAAGCCGGAAGTATTAACTCTTCTCATGGGCTACTGTCGGGAATATGCCGAATTAGGTGTATTGACCAACATTAGATAGAAGCTGGCCTGTCAGGGTGGCCCACCGGTGGTGGAGCAGAAGGCTTCACCGGGTGGCCTAGTGATACGTCTCCAACGCATCTATAATTTATGATGTTCCATGATTGATATTATGATATTTGCTACATGTTTTCTATACACTTTATATCATTTTTATGGGTTTCCTGGGACCAACCTATTGACAAGATGCCACAACGCCAATTCATGTTTTCTGCTGTTTTTGGTTTCAGAAAAGTTGTTCTGAAAATATTCTCGGAATTGGCCGAAACAAAACCCTAGGGTCCTATTTTTCTGTCACGTACCCGGAGTCCAGAGGAGACCCGGAGGGGGCTCCGAGGCAGCCACACCATAGGATGGCGCGACCCCCCCTTGGCCGCGCCACCACGTGGTGTGGGCCCCTCCGACGCCCACCACATCGCTCTTTCGCCTATATAGGCTCCTCCTCGGGAAAACCCTAAATACCCAAGCCTCCATCCACTAAAAGTTCTGTAGCCTCCGTCGTCGTCAATCCTAGTTCGGGAGGGTTTTGAAACTCTTCCCGGCACCCTACTGGGAGGGGGAATCATCACCGGAGGGCTCTAGATCACCATGCCTACCTCCGGAGTGATGCGTGAGTAGTTCATCCTTGGACTACGGGTCCATATCAGTAGCTAGATGATTGTCTTCTCCTTTTGTGCCATCATGTTTATATTTTTGCGAGCCGCCTAACATGATCAAGATCATCTTATTGTAATGTTACATGTTGTGTTTGCTGGGATCCGATGAATATTGAATGCTATGTAAAGTTGATTATGAATCTACCGTGTTTATGTTATTCATGTTCTTGCATGCTCTCTGTTACTAGTAGATGCTCTGGCCAAGTTGATGCTTGTAACTCCAACATGGAGTATTTATGCTCGATAGTGGGTTCATGCCTCCAGTTATATAGGAGAGTGAAAATAACTTCTAAGATTGTGGATGTGTTGTTGGCACTAGGGAGAAAACAACAATGATTTGTCTAAGGATAATTCTATTGTTTACATTATGCACTTTATTTACTTAATGCAATAATCTGTTGCGTGCAACTTAGTACCCAAAGTCTGCTTGGATTACGTTCTGAGGGTAGATTATTAGTCATAGATGCAGTTGGATTACGGTCTATGTATCATGTTGTAATGCCCAAAAAAATCTCATAGTAATCATCGTGTCTTGCATACGCACTGTGCAACCTTTATCTCTGTCAATTGCCCAGCTGTAATTTGTTTACACAACATGTTATTTATCTGTTTCAGAGAGACTTCACTAGTGAACTGTGGACCCCAGTCCATTCTTTTACATTGATAATAGAACCTACTGCAAGCACTGTTCTTAAGCAATGTTCTCTTTTACTGCAAACACTATTCTCCTTTCATTCACTACAAACAAACATCATGTTTCCATACTATACGTCTAATCCTTTGTGTTCAGCAAAACCGGTGAGATTGACAACCTCACTGTTTCGTTGGGGAAAAGTATCTTGATTGTGTTGTGTGCAGATTCCATATTGCTGCTGAGCCTGGTAGTGCGCCCTGCCAACATCAGCTGTCAACAACCTTCAGAAGTGATTTCTTTCTCCTACTAGTCCGATTAAATTTTGATTTCTTACTGAGTGAAACTAGCTGTTGTACTCTTCATACCTTCCTCTTGGGGTCTGACGAAGGGATGAACCTTGGACCCGGCGAATAAGGATACCTGGTCCTAGGCCCAAGACTGAGGCCCACTACGAGAATCTTTGGACTACTCTAGAAGGCCCAGTTGAAGACCACCCACAATGCCTTACGGGATAAGATAGGAAACTTGTAACCGACTTATGTTTAGAGTTCGAGTCCTCCCCGGGTACGGTTTGGGACCCGACCATCTATATAAGGCCAGGAGGGCCACCGGGAGAGGACCAAGCAATACCGCACCATCAAGACTTGAGCTCGAGATCGTACTCTCGACTTGAGCGATCCCCCATTGTAACCGATCTATCCTATAATACAAATCGACAGAGGCAGGAGTAAGGTTTTTACCTCTACGAGGGCCCCGAACCTGGGTAAATCGTGTCTCCTGTCTAGCCGACGATCGCCACCAGCGTCCACAGGTTCTCCTATTCGAAACCCTATGGGTTCACCCGAGGGACTTGTTGAGATGCAGATTCGACAATTGGCGCCGTCTGTGGGAACGGCGGGCGCTGGATCTCCGGCGTCTTCGGCTTCATCGACAACCAACTCGCGTTGGAAACCTTCGACTTCGACCCCAACCAACCCGATCCGGATCGGATCTGTCGTAGTCACCCCTCACTCGCCGGAATCACGCCCGGAATTCAGCAATCTGGAGAAAAGCGTCACCTTGACGTTCGGGAGCTTCAAGTTCTACACCAACAAAGACGGGATCCTCCACTTCCCTGAAGAATCGGGATCTGAGTCAATCTCCAGCCCAGGAGCTGTCGACTCACGACCCTATCTGGCAAAAAGTGGCGAGTCAATCCGCCTCAACACCAGCAATTTCCACACCCTCTCTACAGAGGAACCCTCTCGGGTCAGGAAGGCCTTTCGAGTTACGCCTAGGACTCACAAGCCACGTCTGGCTCAAGTCTGCATGGCAGGATCGAACAGCCACCCGCAGAGACTGAACAAAGCGCGAAAGAACGCGCCGAGATCAATGTTTCACGAGACGCCTGGCTCCGAGCAAAGGAGGCCATCCGCACAAGCAAACCACCTGCAGCCGGGGTCCCACACGAAGATATGGTCGCCTACCACTACCATCTAGTGAGAGCGGCCACTGCTATCAAGGAAGCTCGAGAAGATCTGGTCGTGCGAAAAAGAATGGCGGACGAGTCAAGCCAACGCCGAGCGCAGCTATCCCTATCACCTTCCGTCGGGAACCGCCCCTAGAAGAAGGGACGCGCCTCGAGAACCGCGACTATGGACGGCGAGTCCTTAAGCGGAATCAGCAAATCACTTATGCGTGTGGACGAAGATGGAAACATCCATCTGCAAACCCCCGCAGCCGCGGTGCTGGCCGCAGCTACCTACATGCAGATAAATCAACCAGGGGAAAACGATCCCCGCGCGAAACAATACGAGCAAGTACAAAAAGGACTAGGCATGGCAGCCGCAAAACTTGCCTCCTATGATCACAGGAAGGCGGTTGAACCGAAGGACAAAGAAGCGCCCCGTGGACGTAGAGACACTTCACCCGACAAGGAAAGATCGCCCCGCCGAGCACGGGGAAAAGAAGCCCGGCGACAAGGAGATAGCCCGAGTGGCAGCGATAGCAGCCCAAGAGGTCGAGACCGTAGCCGCAGCCCGAGAAGAGGTTGAGGTCGCAGCCCACGGAAGAATCGTGATCGCAGCCCGCGAGGAAATCGTGATCGCAGCCCGCGAGGAAATCGTGATCACAGCCCGCGAGGAAATCGTGATCGCAGCCCGCGAAAAGATCGAGATCGCAGTCGCTCGCGGCATCGCAGTAAAGAGCCGAGAGGAGACGCCAATCGAGATGAGCCCAGATACAATGCACGATCGGAAATCGCCCAGCGCAAGGTCGATAAAGGTCGGGCGGCCAGAAATCGCGCGCGCTCCCCATCAACATCCTCCGATGATGAAGTCTGCGGAGCCCTATGCTTTACCCGCAGCATCCGTGAAGCACCGCTACCCAAAAGGTTTAAGCTATCCACGGAAGTACAGAAATACGACGGTTCGCAGGAGCCTTCTGCCTGGTTGTCGGATTACCTCACGGCAGTAAAATGCCAACGTGGGAACAAAAACACAGCTATGCAGTACCTCAACCTACACCTGGTCGGTGCAGCTCGCAGCTGGCTCGAAGGAAGGCCGAAAGCATGCTACGGGTCCTGGGACGACCTAAACATGGATTTCTGCAAAAATTTCCAAGCAACATACAAACGGCCTGCGACCATCGAGGAGCTACGAGCCTGCAAGCAGAAAAGTGGCGAGTCTACTCGCGAATATATTCAGCGATGGACCACGCTGAGGAATACGGCGGGAAATATATCAGAAGAAGTCGCGGTTGAAGCATTCGCAAAAGGAGCACGGCGAACCTCTTTCAGGGAAGAACTAGGGCGACTAGCACCCAAAACCATGGGAGAATTAATGGCCATAGCCGATAGATGGGCAAACGGCAAAGACCCAGTGCGCAACGAGAAAGATTCATCCCCAGCACGTGATGACGACCGCCATGGCCGAAAGAAAAGAAGAAAGAACTACGACCATGATGATCGAGAAGAATTCGTGGCAGCGGAGTTCACCAAAAACCGCGACAGCGGATATCGTGGGAAGCGCGAGTGGAAACCTAAGCAAGAAGAAAAGACCCCCGAGGAGGACCTCGACGGTTACTGCACGCTACATCTATTCACAGATAAGCGCACAGGCAAAACTAAGGCTACACACCTTCTCAAGGATTGCCGAAAGTTCATCGAAATCCACGAGGCCCTCCTGAAGAAAAACAGAGCAGCCACTAGTCAGGGTTACCCGCAGTTTCCCGGAGGAGGAGCTCAAGGATTTCAACAACCGCAAGCCCTGCCCCCAGCAGGAAACCAAAACGCGATGCTAGCCGCGCTGCCAGCGCCACCCGCCCCTAATCAAGGATCCAACGGGTACCCGAACCCAGCAGGCCTCTTAGGCATGATACAAAAGGTCTGTCCATCCCGCAGAGCTCAGAAGACAAACACGCGACAGCTGTGCATGGCTGTGCAAACTCCAGCTACAAAAACTGAGTATCTGAAGATGGCGGAGCACCCGATAACTTTCTCCAAGGAAGATCACCCTCCGCGAGTCTATCGACCAGGACACGCCGCACTTGTCATACAAGCACAAATTGGCAATTACGAGCTGGCTCGCGTGTTCATGGACGGAGGCAGCGGCATCAACATCATCTACGCAGACACGCTCAGCGCATGAACAAGAATTTGGACGGACTCGCAGAATCAGAGACATCCTTCCACGGGATAGTTCCAGGAAAGGCAATCCATCCACTCGGAACAATCAACCTAGAGGTGGTGCTAGGCAACCAAAGCAATTACAGACGAGAGTTCCTCGACTTCGAAGTTGTCGACTGGCCCTCACAGTACCACGCCATTCTTGGTCGAACGGCGTTCGCCAGATTCATGGCAGTACCCCATTACGCATATTTGAAGCTCAAGCTACCCGGAGAATATGGCACAATCACCATCGACGGCGATTTTCAGAAGTCCAACAAGTGCGACATCGAATTCAACGAGATCGCGCAATCTTTCGGGATGCATGAAGAACTAGAGGAAATAGCAAAAACCACGGATCACACCGTGATGCCCCTCACCAAGAAGAACGCTCCAGAGCTCGAGTTCAACACAAATAGCGGTACCCGCAAGCATCAAATACACCGACGGATTCTGCGAAGACGGCGATGGTGTCCACCACCCTTTCACCAGCATAGGAAAGCGCGCTCGTCGAACTCCTCCGTGAGTACTGGGAAATCTTCGCCTGGCAGCCCTCAGATATGCCAGGAATACCCAGGGAGTTCGCCGAGCACTCACTCGAAGTCTACAAGGACGCAAAGCCCATCAAGCAGACCACCCGACGGTTTTCAGAACCTAAGCAGAAAGCGCTCGGAGAAGAGATAAACAGATTGCTCGCAGCAAAATTCATCAGAGAAATAAAGATATCCACTTGGTTAGCAAACCCAGTGCTGGTCCCAAAGAAGAACACCAACATCCTTCGAGTATGCATCGACTACACGTCGCTGAATAAACACTGCCCCAAGGATAACTTTCCCCTCCCGCGAATCGACCAAATCGTGGACTCCACTGCAGGCTGCCAACGCCTCTCCTTCCTGGACGCCTACTCGGGATACAACCAAATCCGAATGAAACAGGAAGATGAGGAAAAGACAGCATTCATCACACCTCACGGTGTATACTGCTACACGACAATGCCCTTCGGGCTCAAGAACGCAGGCGCAACATATCAGCGCTGCATGCAAAAATGCCTCGCCAAGCTCATTGGCAAGAACGTACAAGTGTACGTTGACGACATCGTCATCAAGACTCGAGTGGAGGACACGCTCCTCGACGATATCAGAGAAACATTCGATGCGTTGAACGCATACCGAATAAAACTCAACCCGACCAAGTGCGTCTTTGGCGTCCCCGCAGGACAACTTCTCGGGTACCTGGTCTCCGCTCGAGGAATTGAAGCCAACCCGGAGAAGATACAAGCAATCTTGACCATGAAGGAGCCCACCAATCTACGCGGAGTCCAACAGCTCGCCGGGCGACTAGCCGCCTTGAGCAGATTCATCGCACGATTGGGCGAACAGGCGTTACCCTTCTATAAACTGTTGAAGAAGACGGATAAATTCGAATGGACACCTGAAGCAAAGCAAGCATTTGCAGATTTGAAGCAAACACTACAGAGCAGGCGTATCCTGGCTACTCCACACGAAAGGGAACCGCTATACCTATACCTAGCCGCAACAAACCAGGTGATCAGCACAACCATAGTAGTAGAAAGACCAGAAGAAGGCAAGGCATATGGAGTGCAAAGGCCAATTTACTACATCAGTGAGGTCCTTTCGCCATGCAAACAACGATATCCTCACTACCAGAAGCTTGCATACGGAGTTGTCCTTACAGCTCGAAAGCTTAAACACTACTTCCAGGAGCATACCGTAACAGTGCTAAACGACGCATCACTCGGTACGATAATGAACAATCCAATGGCATCAGGAAGAATAGCGAAGTGGAGCATCGAGCTAGGCGCCTGGGACATCATCTATGCAGGACGCAATTCCGTGAAGTCACAGGTACTCGTGGAATTTCTGAGCGAATGGACAGAACTACAAACACCCGGACCACCGGAATATACGAGTAACTGGATCATGTACTTTGACGGGTCAAAAAGAAATGAAGGGGCAGGAGCTGGGATCGTCCTAATATCACCGAGAGGAGATAAGTTGCAGTACGTCCTGCGATTGGACTCCCCCCCCCCCCCCCGACGATCCAGCATCAAACAATGAAGCAGAATATGAGGCCTTGTTACATGGGATGAAGATGGCAATCGCATGTGGAGCCACCCGGTTGATGATCTATGGCGATTCTAATCTCATCGTGCAACAAACAATGAAGGAGTGCGACGCTATCGCAGAAAACATGGTCGCCTACCGGGACATGTATAATCTACTCGAAGGAAGTTTCAAAAGATGCGAGCTGAAGCACATTGCGAGATCCAGTAACGAAGAAGCAGACAGGTTGGCAAACATGGGGTCCACAAACACACCCATACCATCTGGTATATATTTTGAAAGGATGACCAAGCGTTCAGTCAAGGTCAAGAAAACTGCTGAAGCACCCACAATATTGGAGACAGAGGTCAGCCCGCAAATTGCTACCATCGAGCTCAGCCATGGCATCTCACGAGAAATTTTTCTGGTCGAGCCAGTCTGGACGCAGAAATATCTCGACTACTTGTCCGCCAAACAGCTCCCAGCAGACCCTCGCGAGGCTCGACAAATAGTGAGACGCAGCAAATCTTTTCGGGTACTCAACGACGAGTTATACAAGCAGAGCATCTCAGGCATACTGCAAAGATGCATAGCACCCGAAGATGGCAAGGAATTACTACAAGACATACACCAAGGAGATTGCGGACATCACGCCAGTTGGAAAGCAATCGTGGGCAAAGCTTTTCGAGCAGGATTTTACTGGCTTACAGCAGCCCGAGACGCAAAGGAATTGGTCGACAGGTGGCACCCTTGCCAGCGATTCGCACCCAAACCTCACGTTCCCGCTACAGAGTTGCATACGATACCTATCGCCTGGCCCTTTGCACAATGGGGGCTGGACATGGTAGGGCCATTACGCAAGTCTACACCTGGCGGTTACACACACTTGCTAGTGGCAGTTGACAAATTTACGAAGTGGATCGAAGCAATGCCAGTGACCTCGGCTAGCGCCCAATGCGCTGTCAAATTCCTCGATTCCATCGTCTGTAGATTTGGTGTACCACACAACATCATCACCGACAATGGCAGCAACTTCACGACACAGGAAACACTGCAATTTTGCGAAGAAAAAGGAATCATCCTCAAGTTCGCTTCAGTGGCTCATCCGCAAACAAATGGCCAAGTCGAACGATCCAACGGATTAGTTTCGGCTGGTATCAAGAAACGACTATTCGATCGCCTACATCCAGCAGCGGGACACTGGGAAGAAGAGTTATCCTCCGTGCTATGGAGCCTCCGCACAACTCCGAATCGATCCACAAATTACACACCATTCTTCATGGTATATGGGGCTGAAGCCGTACTTCCCGAGGACGTCCGATTCAGCGCCCCACGGGTCGTTGCTTACAGCGAAGAAACCTCTAACGGAGCACTCGCAGACGATATGGACGCACTCGACGAAATACGCGACATTGCACTCGCAAGATCAGCAGTATACCATCAGTCGTTGCAAAACTATCACAGTCGCCGAATACGCCACAGAGCCTTCGCGGTGGGAGATTTGGTGCTACGGCTCAAGCAGAAAGAAGGACACAAGCTCGAACCACCCTGGGAAGGACCCTTCATAATACACGAAGTCCCAGGTGGCGCCTATCGACTGAACAACCCGACGACTGGAGGCGTCTACTCCAACCCATGGAATGTTGCACACCTACGCAAATTCTACCCCTAGATTTGCCTTTACTCATACAAATAAGGCTATATTAGCCATCTTGTAGCCCGAAACACATGGCTTCTCAGTCATTTCAATAAAAATACATGGTTCCTCAACCATAGCTACTCACAGTCTCCATCCTTAAGTGCTCAAGAACAGGTACACACCCCAAAAATATACACGGGGGCTACGCCTAAAAATAGCACAACAGGAGTAATTTCATATACACAATGTTACACACAAGGTAGACGCCTTACAAAGATTTGAGCAACTATACAGGATACATACATCCTATGATTACATATGGCGGCGAGTATTTTCCTCGGCTAACACTCGATCTACTTCTTCTGAGGTCAATCGAATAATCTCCTCTGCGGCAGGCCGAACAACACTATAATGAGGGGACATATCGACTCGACCATCAGGAAGCCTAGCCACAGAGTTGAAATTCACCTCTGGATGCCACAACCGGACGAAGGAGAGCGCCACTACCGCACCATAGATCATCTGATTACGGACACACTCGCGGATTTCTCCTTCTCGCCCGAAAGTTCTGAGGAGATAGCTCCAATCTTATGGACCCCTCTCCAATGGATAAAAAGCGGAGTTCACAGCAATCAAAATCTCATGGAAAGAACTCACAAGCATCTTGGCCTGGATTACTCGATACTTCAAGGTAGCGAGCACAAGGCCTCGACTACAATCGGACCAAAAATTATTTGCATGGGGCTTCGAACTACCGGCTTCGTGCAGAATATGGTTCTCCACCCGCTGTTTCTCATTCCTGTCATCTGGCTGAACAACTGCAAAGAAAGGCACAGGATCAAAGAATGATAGCAAATACAGAGAGCCAGGGGCTAAGATTCTTACAGAGCAGATCCCTAGCAACAACCACCAACTCATCCATCACAAACTGCTCACATTCAATCGCAAGTTTTTGTTTGGACTTGGCCATATCCGCCACCCCGCGCAAGATCTTTAGTTTGCGCTCACCATCCGCAACGCGCTCACGAAGGCCAGCAAAGGTGCCAACAACAGCAACAAGAGGATCTACTCGGGCAGCGGACCCACTCGAGGACTCCGCGAGAACTCCAGTTACCTGGAAAGATAAAGGACAGTTAAGGAATAAGACACTCCATTCGAGAAATAACACCACCTATTCGACAGGTGCTCGGGGGCTACTCCCATCGGGAGAACTCATGACAATTCAATCACATGAAGCACCTCAAGATATCAAAACAACATTTCAATTAAAAGCAGAATACGGGAATACATCCCAAGGTTCATTACATCAAAAGCACAAACTACGGAGAAACTATCCTAAGGAGTTGTAGATGTGCTGCCACTCGCAGCAGTGTGCCCTCTACGACTAGCACGGGTAAGCAAATCGGACAACTTCCGGGCAAGCACTCCAGCTGGATCACCGAAAGGACGAAGTGCTACCTTTTTGCCTGTAGCAGCGTCGACATGAAGGTTCGAGTACGCCTCTTCCAAGCCCGCGACTCCGTGCGCCAGTGCAAACTGGATAGCAGTCTTCGCTCTAGACTTTGATTGAGCAACCGAGTAGGCATCAAGGAGATTGCTCTCCAGAAAGACCTTCAGAAGATCACTCAGCAGGGGCGGAACCGCGGTGTCGACCAGAAAATGCCCATGAAGCTGCGTCAACACTCGAGTAGCATCAATAATCAGGGTACAAACCCCGTTAGAATGATGTCGAAGTTGAGCGCAGGAATCTGTCAAGGCATCCACTCGCTGAACCCCTGGAAGCTCAACAACGACACCAAGAAGACCTGTAGAAAGATAAGTCAAAATCCAAAGAACTTACCAATCGGTCGAAAGATAAAGGATAAGAACAGCTCACCTGCAAAACGCTGGGCCAGAGGACGAAGGAAGTCGACAAGATCGTTATCTTGCTTTATGCCAGTCTCTTCCAGCTTCTTCAGGGCATCCTGTGCATCCGCAAACTTTCCCTCAAAGTCAGTCGACTGCTTACGAGAAGATTCGAGCTCCTCTCGAGCAGTCTCCAACTGAGCCTCCAGGGCGCCTACTCGAGTAACAGCGGCCACCTTTTCAGCCTTCAACGCGTCAATTTGAGCTGCACAACAACAAGTTTGAAAACCAAAGGAATTTATGCGAATGGAAAGATGAGATAGAAAGAGTTGATAATTTTACCTCGGAGTAGATCGTTGTCCAAGACAAGTCTATCGCGATCCGCCCGAAGGGTCACGCATTCTGTCTCAACCGAGATAACGCGACGGCCAACGGCCACAAGGGAGTCAAGAAGAGACTGCTAGAGTATAAAGATAGAAAAGTCAAAGAGGAGAAAATTGAGCCTATACACGATTGCAAACATTCGAGTATAGCCTCGGGGGCTACTCCCATCGGGAGCACTGCCGTGCACCCGATAAAACGAAGAAAAGAGAAAAGAGAGAGCAGGTCTTTGAGCCTGTAGCCAATCATACATGATTAACTACAGCCTCGGGGGCTACTCCCATCGGGAGCACTGCCGTGCACCCGATAAAAAATCCAAACAGACAAAGTACAATATGAAGAGGAAAACAACAATATTTACCTGGCCCTGAACTATGGAAAGAGGGTCCGCCGAGCTACCCGACACTTCTTTCGGAGTCGAAGCTCCAACATCAAAGCTAGGGATCCTATATTCCGTAGCCACCGTTGCGGGAGCTGCACTCGGAGAATTATGCACGGTGCCTGTAGTCGCGGTCTCACCCGCAGCAGCAACCCTCTTCCTCTTTTCGAGAGGAAGGGAAGAGACGAACCGCCTGGGGCTGATGGGTTGGAGACTGTCATGAGGAACAACAACTTGTCAGAAGAAGCAAAAGGAAGCATTCGACTAGAACAAGAAAGCAAGAACTTACTCGTCGTCGTCATCATCCAACATATCCGCGTTCCAGGCGGTATGGATCTTTGGCAAGGACGGAGAAGGGGCGTGTGCACTTAGCGGAGTCACGATGAGGGGCTCCTTTTCAGGCGACTCCTTACCCAAGGAGTTATCCTTGGAGGTGGCTTCATCATTCTCCGATCGGCGGCGTTTGCGGATGCGGAGGTCGCTAACCGATTCCTCCGCGTCATTCGAGGAATCGTGCTCGAAGCTCGAATCGGCTTCGGCAACGCTGGTGTCGGCTGGGGCGTCCAGGTTGCTCGCCAACAAGTCCGAGACCTCCTCTCCGGAGACCGGCGGGTAGCAATTGGCCACCGCTAAACTCTACGAAAGAAGAAAGGAAAGAAGGGTTTCAGTCAACAAAAAACTTTCGAGCTAGAAGGAGACGGAAGACAAAGAAAAATCCGAACTTATTTCAGGTGGTGGAGGCCTTGATGCCTCGAAAGCCGCGACTGGGCAGTCGGGGAAGGCCTCGCCCTCTTTCAGGCTGGTGATAGCCGCGATTTTCTTCTCGAATTCAGCATTCGAGAGTTCTTCTCGGCTTATGCGGCTGGGATCTTTGGCGCCCTGGTACTCCCACATCATGGAGGGCCTCTCCTGCAGGGGCTGGATCCTGCGCTTGAGGAATATGCTCGCCAGGTGCAGGCCATTCAGCGTCACTCCTGCGGTTTGATCACGGAGGGCGGCCACCTTGGCGAGTAGCGGGGTAACAGTCCGGTTTTCTTCAACCGAGAGTTTGTGCGCCCAGGATTTTCGCCTCTTCAAGACAGAGAACGGGTGGAACTCGTGGACTCTACCCGCGCTGTTGTCGATAACGTAGAACCATTTCTTCCTCCATCCTTGGGCGGAGTCGATGAAGTGCATTAGGAAGTAGCCGTTGTCCGACTTCGCCTGGATTCCGAAGCCACCGGTGCGCAACGGCTCCCAGAGCTCAGTCTCTACCCGCGATCTCTCGCGGAAGACGCGCACCTTGAAAAGGGCTTTCCAAAGGCCCCAATGAGGGCGAATGCCCAGGAAGCACTCGCAAAGGACAATGAAGCGCGAGATGCGCTGCACTGTGTTTGGAGGCAAATCGTGGAGCTGTATGCCATAGACATACAACAGAGCCACGAGGAAAGGATGGAGGGGGAAGGAGAGCCCGCGCGAAATGTGATCCGCAAAGATCACGCGTTCGTTCGCGCGGGGATTGGGTATCTCCTCTTTTTTGCCGAGGCGCACCCGCTTCTCAGCTTCGGGAGGCAGCAGCCCGTCTCGCTGCATCCCCTTGATGCTCTTGTTCGTGGTGTTGGGCGCACGCCAGTCGCCTGAACGCGGAGCAGGCGGCACGGGAGCTTCCTCCGTCGCCCTCGACGAAGAAACAGCGGCGCCGCGCTTCTTGCCTCCTACCATGGATGCTGGTGCGAGCTCGCGGAGAAGAAGGGCAGAGAACGAGGAAGACGAAGACTGAGGAAGATGAAGGCTGGGGAAATTTTCACCGTTTCACCTAAGACCCATATTTATACACGGAGCCGCCCGATCCTGACCGTTTGTTGAGCCACGTGGCATCCATCGCAACCGCCACGTGCGAAGGCGAAACGAAAGGGCGGCGGATGCTGTTTCGTGCCACGATCCTGACAGTGGATCGTGCGCATTTACTGCGCGCGGTTCGCGTAAAAACCGGGAACGACGTCTCGTTTCCGGTCAAAAAGCTGACAAGGTGGGCCAACTCCTCTGCTATCGCTCCGTCACGTCCCATCGGGAGGATAAAGTGCGCCGTGACGTCATGGCGCGCATCATCAAACTGGAAATTCATTCGAATAAAAGACCCAACACGCGAAATAAACTTCGTATGGGCAGATCAAGACGCGGAAACTCATTCGCAAAAGCTCCAAACGCGAAATAACTTCGTATGGATAAATTATGGTGTGAAAATTCTTTCACATAAAGTAAGACCATAGACACAAAAACTCTTTCATATGGGCGTGAAGATTCCAGACACGAAAATCTTTTCGTATGGACAAAATAGCTTGGTTTTCTCACTCGAGAAATCACAGACCTAAAACATCGCGGGTGCGCAGATCCAACCACTCCATCAAACGATGTCTACACATCACAAACTTGGATTGTTCAGCCGACTAGGCACATCCGGATGCCATATTTTCTCGAATATGAAGGTAAGACCCAAAAGATCTTTCTTGAGGGCCTGGAATCGCACTCAAGCTGCGTCCTCCGGTAAAAATCCGTGTCAACAACACGAAGAAAAATCCTAGCGGACGCGCCGAGTACCCCTATAGGTTAAGTTCGAATCGGTAAGACCTCTATGGCCCAGTCGCAATGATCACCTCATCGGGTTCGAGTCGGAGGTCTCGAATCTGTGTAGGCCATAACTGTTTTGCCCTAGTTGCAATTAATTGACCCTGATCTTTCGGGAGAGCCAAGCTGCTGCGCCGTATCCTTCTGCAAAAATAGCCTCAAACACGGGCACTTTCACCACTCGATAATCGAGTATTAAACTCATCACGCAGGGTATACGCCCTCCGAATGGAAAACGACCATACTAGTCATCCGAAGGAAGGTAAGATCTGAGCGTCTACCCGACTGGAAAAGTCCCAATTGAGCAAACGCTCGGGGGCTACTGACGAAGGGATGAACCTTGGACCCGGCGAATAAGGATACCTGGTCCTAGGCCCAAGACTGAGGCCCAATACGAGAATCTTTGGACTACTCTAGAAGTCCCAGTTGAAGACCACCCTCAATGCCTTGCGGGATAAGATAGGAAACTTGTAACCGACTTAGGTTTAGAGTTCGAGTCCTCCCCGGGTACGGTTTAGGACCCGGCCATCTATATAAGGCCAGGAGAGCCACCGGGAGAGGACCAAGCAATACCGCCCCATCAAGCCTTGAGCTCGAGATTGTACTCTCGACTTGAGCGATCCCCCATTGTAACCGATCTATCCGATAATACAGATCGACAGAGGCAGGAGTAAGGGTTTTACCTCTACGAGGGCCCCGAACCTGGGTAAATCGTGTCTCCTGTCTAACAACGATCGCCACCAGCGTCCACATGTTCTCCTATTCGAAACCCTATGGGTTCACCCGAGGGACTTGTTGAGATGCAGATTCGACAGGGTCTCCCAACGAACGTGTGTCTACACGCCATCACCTAGCAGACCAACGCACGGGAAAACGGATTCTAGAATACCCGGACTGCGGCCCGATATGCAGTCCAGCTTGGAGAAGAAGTCGGACGCCTTAACGTCCACGATTAGAGATAGTTTCCTAATATGAGTAGTTTCATTTTTTGTAAGTCCTAGTCCGGCTCTCTATATAAAGCCGGATGGGAGCCGCCCTAGAGGCAAGAGAAAAGAGAGATCATACTGATGCATTGTACCTTCTACTTCAGGCTTTAGACCTAATTTAGTGAGATTGCAGACCGCCCTAGACTCACGCCCTCGGGTGGATTGGTATCTCGCCCGCAGGTCCATCCGGTGAAACCCTATCGGTACATCCAGCTCCCTTGCCGGTCCGTCCGATGACCCGTGTTGAATCGTCTAGCGCTTGGAATACCTGCTCGCCAACGACTGAAGCCAGCGACACTCCAGCCGTCGGTCCGTCCGGAGTTTGAAACTCCGGATCGTCCGACGCCCCCATTTGCGCGCAGAAAATGGCCTCGAGCCTTGTATATTTCCTCCCCACCCACCCCTTCGTCCCACATACTATAAATAGGACCATCGGGCCCAGATCTAGGGTTAGAGAGATGATGAATTGAGATTTATGAGCTTGTGCTCTTTACCCCTCGTGTGAGGCTACTTCTAGTTGATCTAGAACCATAGCAAGACTACTCCAAATATCGTATATCTTGGATCGTATCAAACCTACTCCGGGGCTGCCATCCTTTCCCCTTGAGATTCAGGTGGTGTCTTTCTAATCTATCTCAACTGACTCTTAAGGTTATATTGGTGCGGTGGACCAGCCGTAGGTGTTGAATTGGTTTCAACCAAAGTGAGTCCGAGTTGGTTGAGTTTCCAGAGGCGGCCGTTGGGTTTAGTTGCCGGGAGATCGAACCATCGAGTTCTTTGCTATCAGTTATCTCGTGTTATACATCCCCCTTGCGTTCTTCGTGTTCATTTTATCTTATTGGGTCGATTCCTGAGATCGAGCCACCATAAGTGATTTAACACCTACACCATGAGCGATGGATTTTCTTTTTAAACTAAACAAGCCATGATTTATATTGCACCTAGAGTGCATGAACGTAGTAAACTAACTTTTTAATTTTGGTGTTCGTGCCAATTCGCCTAGTAGAAGTATGGCTTACCGTGTTTTTTTAAATTAAATTTCGGCACTATTCTGATATTGGCGCAACAGCCATTTCGGTCTATTTTGCTGAACAAAACAATCTAAATCATAAATATTTTTATTGTCACCTTTAGTTCATATGTAGACATCGCATCAGTTATGTTAAAATTAATATAAAATGGTTTAGTGTCAGGCTAAGAAAGAAAAGGGAATTCCGAGCTTCCACTTTTTGGATAAACTACAGCTGAGGGAAAAATAAATTCGCTCCGAGTCTGCTACCACCTGTCCAACTTAAACACTAAATAATATGCTCTAACTAATAGCTAATTATAACAATATAATTTTTTATCATATAAGATGGTAATTTCTGGATTAATTTGTGATATTTTTATAAAGAAAAATTCCAGCGAAAATCCGCTATTTGCGCCTACTGACATGTCATGTAGTGCATAGAAAACAAAAACAAGGTAGGGGCGAGCAGACCGGAAAAACCACTTTGTAGCCCAAGGCTATATGTAGCCTGGGTTTTGAATTTTTTTCAAAACAATATTTTAAAGTTTTAAAAAATTTCGAGAAAAATCTAGATGTTGAAATTGACATGATGGTCGGTTCTGCAAATTTCAGCTCGAAATAGTGTATTACGGCCTACATGAAATTGACAAATCCTGACAACTTTTGAAGTTTTTTAATCCGTCATTGTTCACCATCCCAGATCTAGATTTTTGTCATTTTTACACAGCACGAAATACAGAATATTTCACAATTATGTTTTGCACACTGGTAAAATTCGTCATTACCTAGGATTTTTTTTCAATTTTTTGGTACTTAATTTTGTACTAGTAATTTTAGAGTAGATTTTGGATTTGCAAAATACCGTACATGTAGCCCTACAAATTCACCGCTCATGTAACTTGCTCCTGCGTCGGGACTCGGGACCTGTCCGGCTGCTCTCTGTTCTCACACGCTCATCCTGCCAAATCCCAAAACCCTAACCCCAACCCCTGCCTCCACCGCCGCCGCCATGGCAGGAGAAGCACCAGTGGGCGGCCGCAAGGTCCGCAACTTCGCGACCTTCCGCCTCTTTCCCCGCGACGGTGCCGCCGACCCCAACGACCGTGTCTTCGTCCGCGTCGACAACAACGCCTACACCATCCCCGGCTTCGGCGATGACGAAGACCCTTCCCTCTCCCCCACCGCTGCCGCTGACCAATTCCCTTCCTCCACCTCTGGCCCCCTCCCCGACCACGTCCGCCAGCAGATCCTCGAGCTCGGCCTCCCCGACGACGGCTACAACTACCTTCTTCATCTCCGCGAGCTCCGGCCCTCCGCTGCCGCCTCCTCTTTCGTCCCCAGCCATACCGCCCGCCCCGAGCCCCTCCCACTGGACGTGAAGGTCGGTTGTTTCTCTCCAGAGCCCAGTCATGTCTGCCATTTGAGTGTCTAATGTTGATTTTCTGTGCAGGCGTATGACGCAAGCAAGGTGCGAGTTGCTTCCGGCAAGGTCGAGGAAGAGTTGGACGAGGGGAGAACGATGTGTAAGGTGGCTGCAAAGACGGCACAGGTGAGGCGGGTTGAGAAGGCCGTCGACCCCGACGTTGCAAGGTTGCTCGATGGGAGCGACGACGAGGGTTTGGAGGAGGATTTTGTCCTCATGGCAAACCAAGCCGAAGGGGATGAGGTGGACGATGAAGATGAGGAAGAGGGTGGTGGTGTCTTCAGTGATGTGGAAAACGACGAGGATGAAGAGCTTGAGCCCAAGCAGAGGGTGCCACGGTTGCTGGATGAGCAGTTTGATTTGGTGAGCTTCTTCCATTTAGGAGATCTTTCGGTTTGTTTTGCATTGAAGTTTGAAAAAAATGGTTGCCGTGCTATTGTGAGATTACAGCTGCTAGTTTGTTTTTAGAAGAGGACTGCTAACATTTGCTATGATTAAGTGATACTATAAATTGCAATCACACATTGACAAGTCTTTGACTTTTGTACTCCCTGTTATAGAGTATTACACGTGTCTTTGCTTGTGTTCTTGTCTGTTTTATGTAACTATTCAGTAGACGTGGATCAGTCTCTGTATAGATGATTCAGTAGGACGATGTCAAAAGTTAAAACCTATGCCTCGTGTAACTAATCCAAGTGAACATATTTTAATGGAGTGTCTTCTATTACTTGTGTCGTCAGCCACTGCTTTTCTGAAATGTAGGCTAGAAATCCTGTTCTCTGTTTTGACCCTTTACCTTTGGCGTGACGCAACAAGCTATATGTCAAATTGTGACTCCTTGTCAATCAATTTACAGCTTGCTTTGGAAGAATATGGAGATAGTGATGAGGATGATGAAGGTGTTAGAGATGGGGAACGTGAATTGCCGATGGAGGTTATAGATGAATTGAAATTGTTCCACAATCAAAATGTGTACGTCGATGAAGAATACAGAACACCAGGAGATTTTGTTCGTAGAAAACTTGACTCAACCACCGCAGAGGAGGTGGATGAATCTGCTAATGTGATCCAGAAGTGTGCTGAATATGCTGAAAAATATTTAAATGAAACTGCGGAAGGCGAAGAGGTTGAGCTGGTTTCAGAAAGCAGTGATGAATCTGAAGTTTGGGACTGTGAGTCCATTGTTTCCACGTATTCTAACTTGGACAATCACCCTGGAAAAATTCAGACTCCAGGAAATCCTAGAAATCGGCTTCCCAAAATTTTCCCTGGGGAAACAGCCACAGCGAAAGATATCATCAAGCTTCATGGAAAAGAGAAACTTCCAGTTGATTACCTACCACAGAGGAAAAGAAAGATTGAAAAGGAGAAGAAACCAAAACCTGCAGAAGCAGAAGCTACAGATGCTGAATATTTCAAGAAGGTTGTGCAGAAGGAAACCAAGGATGAAAAGAAAGCAAGAAAGGTAAACATGCATTTTCGTTTTAGGTTAATAGTTCGAATCTTACAATCATGCACTTAATTTAATTAGCTAACATTTGAGGGGGACAGCATGTTAATGTTGGTATTATTCACTTATGTGTAACCAGGCTTCACAATTTTGCCAAGTATATTGCATGATGCATCATTAAACATTTGATGTTATGGCCATTTTTAGAGCTCTCTAATAAATTTAAGTAACAGTTCTATGTTTAACAAAACGGTGCCATCTTTGCACTTTACAATGGGAGCTCTGAACTTGTGATAGTCTCTAAAATTGAACTTTCACCATTATTTTTTACAAACATACTTTTTCTTGTACATAGCTATACCAAACCACGGTCACAAGAAAATACTACCAAATAAGCATCCAATGTAATATGTCATCAGCAAACCTATACATTAACGGACTTTTTTTTTGTCAAACTACCAAATTCTAATCTTGAACCTAGTAAAGACTATCATATTTCTTGGTGGTTATTTTGAACTCCATACTTAATATGGGTTAGTTGATGCTGCTTCCGTCCTTGGTTGTTAATTGATTTGCAAAATCATGTATTTATAAATCATTTATCTTCTGCAAACCTGATTTAGATTACATTTGTTTACTAATTTTGACATCCTTATCCTATGTGCCTTATTTTGCTAGTCCGCTGTAAAAGAAGAGAAGAGAGAAGCCCGGAAAGCAAAGAAAGAGCTCAAAGAACTATACAAATTTGAAACACAAAAGGCTCAGAAAGTTGCTGCTGTTACAGGGCCATCTTCCATACGGCTAATGTATGTCGTCTTGCCGACTCTCATGTTGCATTGTGTGGATTGAGTAGGCTGATGGGTAATGATGCAATGCATTATGTGTAGAAGACAATACTTTGGGTGCCATGTCTTCAGATATGGAGTTCAACCATCATCTCTGTCCAATTAAATGTAGATGTGCGCACATATTTTATTCAGATGGATTTACTAACGGATATATGGATACCAGATACATTTACAGTGTCAACTGTTGAATTCGGTCGGATAAATAAAACAGATAATAATTTGTGATAAAATAGTTGACCAAATATCCATTTTCCATCCCTTGATCAGTAAATAAAATTATTCCGAAACAAAATTTGTAGACACGAGCTTTTTTTATCATCTCTTGAAATTTCAAGTTCAACCAAAAAGCCTCAAGAGAAACAAAATAAGAGTATCCTTGTAATATTAGTATAGATTTCCATAACTATTTATTCTTTAGAACTTGTCCCTTTCTCTCTTTATAGCTCGACATAAATTGAAATATTAACTTCAAAATCTGCATGTGAGTATTTGAACCAAGAACAACGGTCACAATCTTGTCCCAGTTTGTTAAGATCTCAACAAACTGAGACATCCTTTTCCAAACGGAGGGAGTAGAATATTTCCGTGTCTTTTTGGTGAACTAGGCCCCATGGTTTCCATTTGATGCTCACCATTTAGCTGATCAAATGTTCTGTGCATACTGAAATGACTTTTCACTGTGCAGGTAACTGTCCGGTGCGATATGTAATATGTTTTCTGCTATACCGGAATGGCTGGACTGTGGAACTATTAAAGTGAGATAATTCGGGGTAAGATGCCCCTTTTGATGATACTCGAGTCATTTCGTGCCATGCTTGTGGTTTTGTCATTACCAGAAGCAGTGAATGATTTTGCTGCTAAATGTCTTGGTTTTGTGTCACCTTATTTAGAAACATGTTATGTAAGACAAGGCATTGTAATGAGCAGAGTAAGTTAATCAAATGAGAGGATAGTTTTGTAAGCTCCTTCAGAGATTTCAAAGATTTATCCCGTAGAGTTGAGCAGCAGCGGAGTGCCCTCACCCAGTGCTGCTATGGCTATTTTGTTGTTGGTTATTTGCAAAATAATTGAGAATATGAAATTGTTTAGTTACTTACATTCACACTGATGCACCGGAATGGCCAGATTTTTCACCTGGTCTGAGCTTTAATGATTTGGCATAGAGGCGGCTGATGGCGAAAAACTATCTTCGCATTCAAAGACACGATCATCTAGTTCCAGGATTTGCCTTTGATGTTTCTAATCGTCTTTCCGGCAATGCACTCCTGCCTTTTAATCGCCCGTTGGTGAGATCAAACTATCCCCGTTCCTCTTTGCTCTCCTCTTTCTTTCTCCCCTGCTCTTCCTCCTTGACTGACGCTGATTCAACATCCCTCTTCCATGTTGCTCAGATCTACGATATTGGATCTTTCGTTAGCTTGATTATTTCCATTATTCTTCAAAATTTAAGCACCTAGTTAGAGCATCTCCACTCGCGTCCCCCTTTAGACGTCCGGATCGGCCCAGGGGCCCCCTTTGCGGGCTTGTCCAGATGCTGCGGCGCCGTAGGGGGCGTCCCCACTCGGCGACCCTAGCAAAACCCCCAAAGCAATATTTTGCCTACTTTTATATTTTTAGAGTCTTAAACATATTTATGTTCTAGATTTAAATTAGTGCATATATAGTTCGCCATTGACTAAAAATAAAAATATTCATACAATTAAAAATAAATTGGAAGTGCACTATTCCGCCGCCAAGCCTTTGCAAACCCACAAATACTCCACTAGATCATCTTGGAGTTGATTATGAGTGGCTTCATCTCGAATTTCTATATGCATAGCGATGTGGTCGGTCCAATCCGCTGGCACGTTGTGCTCCACATCGGCGAGAGGACCCTGACACTCATACGGAAGATGATCATGCACTGGATTCGCACGTTCATCCTATCTGCTCGCCGACCAAGTGAGAGCAAGGATACCGGACAATGACAAACATCTGCTGGAGCACTCCAAATGCACACTCGACATCCTTTCTTGTGCTCTCTTGTAATGAGGCAAACCATAATTTCTTGTTGCCTAGAGGATTGACAATTGTCTCACAAATGTTGACCATATTGGGTAGATACCATCCGCTAGGTAGTACCCCTTGTTGTACTCGTGGCCATTGATGCCATAGTTCACTGGCGGAGCATAGTCTTCAACAAGTTTCGCAAACACAGGGGAGCGCTGCAACACATTGATGTCATTGTGAGATTCTGCCATGCCGAAAAATGCGTGCCAAATCCAAATCTCCTGATCTGCCACTACCTCAAGGACCACGCTGCAAACTCCTTGATGCCCCCCTTTGCACAATCCTTGCTATCCAAATGGACAATTTTTTCAGCTCCAGTGCATGCAATCGATGCTTCCAAGCATACCAGGAAAACCTCTTGCTTCATTTGTTGCCAGGATCCGAGCAGTTTCCTCCTTGTTTGGTCCTCTCAAGTAGTTTGGGCCAAACACATCCACTATCGCCTTGCAGAATCTGTACATGGCTTTGACGGCCGTCGACTCAGACATTCGCAGATAGTCGTCCTGACCATCTGCAGGGGCTCCATATGCAAGCATTCTCATAGCAGCAGTGCACTTCTGAATTGACAAGAAACCAATCATCCCAACAACATCCTTCTTCATCTTGAACCAAGGGTCATGCTCCCTCACATGCTGCACCAATGTATTGAACAATCTTCGGCTCATCCGAAATATTCGACGGAAATCCTTTGCGTCAAATCTTGGCTCATCGGCAAAATAGTCGGCAAAAAGAATCCAATGGCCCTTCATTCTCATCCTCGGCTTCGTCTTTCTCCTCCCAAAATTGGAGCCTCCTTACTTTGGTTCACTATTGGCTTCATCATCGGCAAGGAGTTATGCAAGACAAGCAAGAACAAGCAAGTTCTAATCTTCCTCGTCGTCGATTTCGGCTTCTTCCTCTAGGAGAAAGTTCATCATCAACTCATCGTCGCTGTCCATCTATAGAAATGAAAATGACATCAGAAGACTGACAAAAAAAACAGCCGACACCCAACCAGGCAAAACGCCGAACACCTTGGGGGCGAGGTGGGCACCTCTGGTCGCCAGGGGCGGCGCTAGAAGAGGGGCGGAGTTGTCGGCGGCGTGGATGGGCGAAAAGAACGGCGGCGGGGGGGAGGGGGGGGAGGCGGAGAGAGGGGCGACGACCGGCGGTGGCGAGAGGCGGCATGACGGGGCGCAGAGGAGACAAGTGGACAGAGGGGCGCTGGGAGCGTCTCTTTCTGCGGGCGTTTTGTGTCGCTGCCAGGGCGGGCCCGCGGCGCCCAACGAGTCGTCCGGAGCCCCCACGAAAACCCCTGTGGGCTGGGTTGGGCTGGGTTTTCTGGACGGGAACTAGGACGTGTCCGGACAGGAAGGCCCAATGGAGGGGGCGGCGAGTGGGCACCTTCGGGAGCCATCCGGACGGAAAGGAAGCTGTGGTGGTGGTGTGTGGGGGGAGGGGGGGCTTTGGGGGGCGCGAGTGGAGATGCTCTTAGGCCACAACAGCTGTAAAAGCATATGTGGGCTGTGAAATGAAACTTAGCACCTGTTTTTGTAACGATTAGAATCGGTATATCCAAACTGCGGTCGCACCTTTTAGATTAGTGACGGACTATCCAGCGAAGCTAGCTACTTGGCTGATTAACAAGAATTATCGTATTGTAGTTGTGATAATTATGTAAAGCACTTCTCCACCAAGTATGAATCCGAGGTCAAAACTAATGAGTATGCCCGATGTTGCATTTTCGCAGTGTGGGAAGGTTGGCTTGATAAGTTTCGTTCTGGATGTTGGAAGGACAATACGCGATGCGGTTATATAGTAAAAGAAGTCTGAAATCTTTACCTAATCTATACTACCTACTAATAAAGACAATAAGATTTCTTCTTCATACGTTTTTTGTTTCCGTCGTCCGTTTTTTTTTTAGTTTGGTACGTCGCCCCCACACACAGCTCCCCGCCGTGCGATCGATCGGTGCACCGAGTTGTGTTCGGTTCATTTTTTTAATCCAATTCAATACGAACTCGACTTGACCATATAAGACCGATTTCCTTTTTGTTTTCAAGCCCTCGAATGGGAGGGAACCCGACAGAACAGCACCTCGCCGGCCAAGCTGATTCGAACCATCGACAAGGCCGAATACGGGATGCCAACGCCGCTTCCGTTCTGCTCGGTCTCCACTCTCCAGGGGACGCCGTGTCATCGGCATCACTCAGATATGTTCCGGCAATACCAACGCCTCCATGCTCTCCAATCCCCATGATGTCCTACGTGCCGCCGGTCCCATACGTCCGGCACCGGTACCATATAATTTTGTATGTAGCTCCAAGTACTACCATCACACGATGTCAAGTCGTGTGGTTAATTGCCGATCTGTTCCTCCTGTATGGTGTCCGGGCAGCAAAGCAAAGTTTAGATCGCGCCCACGGCCGCGCATGTTCCGGTGCATCTTTGGGCAGGCGTGGAAGGTCACGATGGCGCGGGACCTCACGTACAGGTTCCCGCTCCCGGCAAGCTTGAGTCCAACGTTCGGCAGCAGGCCTAGAACGCCCACACCATCATCTACTGTCTGGTGTTATCCTGAAGGCCTTCGACGCCCGTGTTGTCGCCCGTGTTATCACCGCCGTACATGCCTGTCTCGCCTCAAACACCACCAACATCATCGGGAGGCACACGACTAGGCCTGTAAGTGGACATGCTCACGGCTGTCCGTGGGGCTGCCGTTTGTGCCGTGTTAGTTATACGTGTGTCCACGATTTGCCCACTTAATTTTCATGCAACTAAGCGGCGTCCGTCCGACCGCTTACGCCCACTTAAAACCGTTAAAGGAGTGCGGCCATGATGGCTTTTTAACTCGAGCAACCGTGCTTGCATGTATCACAATCACAGAATATTTAAATAGAGGATGGTGCTACTGAGGAGGTCAACTGAATCGTGGCGCATGAATATGATCAGCATTAACGGGAGGAAGAGAAGGTGCATGCCTGCCACACTGTACAAGCTATGTACGTCTACAGATGCATCTTAGCGGCGGTAGCGGACAAGCCGCAGCGGCCCGTCAAGTTTTTGTTTTTCGCCGTGGGCGTCCACGCACGGGATTAAATGGGCACGGCGTGGCGGCGCCGTGGTCAGCCCGTGCCCATTTACACCCTGACACACGACGGCCTGCACAACCGAGAGTTGCACGACTCACGCATCCACTTGCCGTACATGGCGTCCATCAGCGGCGCACCCACGAGGAGCCACCGAGCCTGTTGTTTCAGGATGCAGGTGGGACCACCTGCTGGACGCTCGCGAAACGCCCGCATATGCCCGCATAATTATGTGTGATTACGCGGGTAGCTCACGTAATCTTCACGGGTGCCCGCGACACCCGCATTATTTGCATTGAAAAACGGCTATTCCAAATACTAAACAAACCAAATACTATCTCAAAACAAAGGTAGTTAGGGTCGATTAATCGGCCAGAACGCAGCCTCGTAACGTAGAGTGTGTTTATTTCCTTTGTTCTTTCATTCAGTAGTGAAGGAAAAAAAAAGAGGAACGAAGCCTAGGCTAGCTAGTTGATCGGTCGTCCTTGGTTCACGTAGAAACTTTACTTTTCAGTCCTGGGCGAGAGACAAAAAAAAAAAGGTGATTACTGTTATTTGGTGTGATCCAAATTCGTATTCGTATATACTGATAAAGGCCGAATTTCTAACGAGTGGAGCCGTAGGATTCACCGTACGAGTTGATACCGAGTTGGAGTTGGATTCACCGTTACCCACCTAATAAGCCGCTGGATAAAACACATATTGTAAATCCCGGCGCGTTTGTAACCTCACCCCGAAATAGTGAAGTATTGCTGGCTGGCGCCCGTGGTTTTTTCTCTTCCTTGTTGGAAGCGTTTTCCACGTTAAAATCTCGTGTTCCCGTTGGTTCGATCTTGCTTAATTTCATCATTATTTTGTTATTGCGTGTAACAATTACTAGTGTCTCGATGGGACCATACATCTCGTACGTTCCATGCAAAGAAAAAAACATCTCGTACATGCCAGCTGGTGGGGCGGCACTACGGCAGCTGATGGAAAAGGTTTTTTTTTGAAAGCTGCTGACGGAAAAGGTGAGAGTGACAAGTGGGATTAGCCCACATAATTTCTCTAGGTACCCGTGGGTGCCCACTTAAACTGTTATATGGGCTTGGATAGTGGGTGCCGTGGGCAGCCCACTCCCACCTGCATCCTGACTGTTGTTGAGCGTGGCCAGCGAGAAGCCGTTGATGCACCCACACGAGTGGAGTGCGGCGGACAATATACGGCGGTGGCCATTGATTCCGCGGATCTCCTTGCTGGTGGTGATGTACAGACGGTCCGCGGTGGCATACAACAGACAGAAACAGTGGGTGACCTCGGCGACCAATAGCTTTGTTGCGTGCCGACCTTCACGTATTGGCGGATTAATCGGTACCGAGACATTTTCCTATGGCGCGTTCCAAGCTATGGTGATGTGTTTTCGCTCTCGATCTGAAGATGTTGCTGCTCGCGCAACATGGGAGCATAGACAGGATAAGGCAACAAATATCTAATTAAGCAAGCAGAAGATCTTGAGCGGAGGGACAAGGTGGAGTTGTGGCTGTCTGTAGCAGCTAGCACGCCAAGGTAAAAAAATTAATTTCGAAAACTCGCATTAGATCCACTTATTTTGAGTTGACATATTCTATAATGGTAAATACTAGATATCGTGGTCCGATAGGAAGAGAAATATCGGACTAGCATCTGGTTGTATATTTTTAGCGTCGCATCGAACGATTCATGTGTGGTCTATATAGCGAACCACACGGCCAGACCACACAATCGTGCCTTCGCAACGAGCCATAATGCCACCGCCACCACTACCGTCGTTCATGTCAGGACTCAACTCTCTGTTGCCGCCGTGTACGGCTCTCCCAACGCTGCCGGTGCTTCCGGCGGATCTTGCCGATGATGTATGATTTGTGGCCCAAACCTTGAAATGGGTCCTTCCGGGCCGACAAAGGAGAGGAGAGGAGCATTAAAGGTCGCATTGGCGTGCGGCGGCGAAGCAGCTCGATGTGTGCTGCATCCTGGCGACTCGGCGAGGAAGCACTGCTCCCCGTAGTTGCAATTCATGTTTTTTGTCCGCATGTTGGTGGAGCTCGACCTTGACTGAGCGTTGAGTACATGGATGCCTTCTCCGTCAAGATCGTGGCATGCATGGTGTGACGCTGACTGCCACACGAATGCTTCCTAACTCCTAAGCCAAATATGTTTTTCTTCATTCTTTAAAAGTTGCTGGAACATAGAATAACAACGCTTCTGACTTATGACTTGTATGCTTCTTTAGCCAAGGATGTGCTTCTCGAAATATAATGTTGCTTCACGTCTCATGCCATGAATTATAGATTTCTGCCATGAATTATAAATTTCTAATAGCGTCACATGTGTGCTTCCTACTACCAATTTAATTGCTCCCAAGGCCAAAATTAAATCATTGCATCATCCTATCATCCTAAATTATAAAGCTCCTAATGTAACAATGGTATGCTTCTTACACAATTTTTGTTGCTTCACTCAAACTATCCATGGAAGCAACTCTGGAGACGAAGAAAGTTAGGAGAATTCTCTACTGATATACTTGGAGCAGTTTTAGGGAAGCATTTACTTGGGGCGGTTTTGGGGGAGCAGTTATTCGGGACAGTTTTATAGGAGCAGTTACTTGGAACAGTCAATCAATTGATTACTGTAATCACGGCAGGAGACCCCATAGACCTGTTTGAAAATCCTACGGCTCATCTGTTTCAAATCCGACGGATAAATAGTGGTCCGATGGGAAGCAAAAAATCAGCATCCGATTCCTAGTGGCTGCCATTCTATAATAGCATGGCTACGTTGCTTCAGAAGGTACATAACTTATAGAATTAGCTGTGAGTCAATGTGGTGTTGTCCAGTTTTGCATTGTCTCCGACATATTGCATCATAAGAGCAGATTACTTAAATGGTTATTAAATGCCCACTTAGATATTTTGTGTAGAACCGTGCTGTATTATATCCAAGAACTTTGTTTAACTAATGCTGAGTTAATACAAGAATGATGGAACTAAAAACCTATTTACTACGTGATTGCTACAAATATCTTCCCTCTGACCTTTTGTTAATCAAGGTACTGGGACCTCCAACAAGCCCAACCAGTATATGTTCAACAACTTCTTGAATGTTCCTATTCCCTCTAACTATAGTTATCCTCTAATGGCCTTTGGCACTGCTTAGTGCAATTTTCATATCTTCATTCTGTAGAATTTAAATGTATATTATGTATCTTTTTGTATGCTACAAGTGTTCTAGGTTACATCTTTTTTAAATGTAAATTCTGCTCAGTGCAACTATTTTTTGTAACCCTACTAGCACCACTCGAGGTCAACGTGTTGTGTGATCGTCGGTCTTTGTCAAGGAAACAAACAACATCAGAGGGCAGCACCACATTCTTCGCCTTCTATGGCTATGGATTCCTCGGCAAGGTCGTGTGGGTGTTGTCACGGTTATCATCTACACTGACACAGTTTTTTTTTCTCTGGGGCAAAGTGGAAAAGAAAGGGGTTCCCCACATAATTGTCATCCAACGGTTCGTCATATTCCACAGAAACACCCCTTTGTGCCCCCTTGGTCGCGCCGCCTGTAGGTGTGGGCCACCCAGGCACCCCCTCGGGTTCCCCTTTCCACTACTTATGCCCCATAACCTAAAAACCGAGGGGGATTCGTCATACTCCACAGAAACACAACAGAGCGCCGCCGCCACCTCGAAACTCGATTCGGGGATCAGAAGTTCCTGTTATGACGCCCTGCCGGGACGGGGATTCGAAGCAGATCATCGCCATCGACACCGCCACCTCTTCTCCATCAACCATCCATGTTTCCCCGTCCATGTGTGAGTAAACACCGCTATAGACTGAGAGGGATGGAGATTAGATGAGATTGATCATGTAATAATGCCAGATTGTTACAGCATAGTGCCTAGTATCCACTGGTAGTGTTTTCTACTATTGTTGCAACTTGTTATGCTTAATGCTTGTAAGTAGGGACCGAGTGCCATGATCGCAGATCTGAACATGTTATTGTTTCATGAGTATAATTATGTTTCTTGATCATATCTGCAAGTTGTTTACACATGTCATTGTCCGGAACCCGAGGCCGCAAAGTGATAGAAATTGGGACAAACGGAGGGGATGGTTGTGATGTGAGGATCACATGGTGTTAATGCTTTGCTCCGGTGCTTTATTAAAAGGAGCACCTTAATTACCAGTAGTTTCCCTAGAGGCCCGCTTCCACGGGCTGGTAGGACAAAAGATGTTGTGCAAGTTTCTCATTGCGAGCACGTATAACTATATTGGAACGCATGCCTATGGTTTGCCTAGAAGTTGGATGCTTTATTATTATTATCTTCAATGCCCATGTTTAGATTATTACATGACCTATGTTATCCATGCAACACCCGTTCATCCATTCCCTCTATGCCTACAATACTTTTTATTCCTGCTGTTATTTTACTACTACTGCTGCTATAAAACTGTTACCACTGATAAATTGTTGCGAGCAAGTCTACTTTCAGGTGCAGCTGAATTGACAACTCAGTTGTTAAGGCTAATAAATATTCTTTGACTCCCCTTGTGTTGAATCAATAAATTTGTGTTTTACTTCCCTCAAAGACTGTTGTGATCCCCTATACTTGTGGGTCATCAAGACTATTTTCTGGCGCCGTTGCCGGGATCATAGCTTTATTTATTTGCTCACTTGATCGTGATATTGTTTGCTGCAAGCCATTCATCATGGGAAAGACCCGTGATAGAAAATTTCCTATATTACCATCCACTATAAGAAGAGGTACAACTCTGAACACCTCTGTTGTTCTTGATTCACCGTCTGTTATGAGTAAGCTTCTTACTCCACCACATGCTACACGTATTGTTACTTCTGCTGAGTCTGAAAATGTTTCTGATACTTTTGATGATGCTTCTACTGTGCTTGATGATACTGGCTCTCTAGGTCCTTTCCTAGATGCCACTATTGCTAAATCCAAACAAGTTAAAACTGCTGAAATTTCTGTTGAAAATGCTAGTACACCTGTTAATTCACCTGAGTCTATTGATGATCTTGATGAAACCTATATTGAACTTAATAATGATTTTATTAAAGAAGCTCGTGCTACTACTAGTGCAAGTGCTCTTAAGAGTCTTCTTGCAAGACATGCTGTGAAATATAAATCTTCTCTTGATGCTAAGTTTGGCACATCTCCCATACACATTAGAGACAAGGATTATGATTTCTCCCCAGATTTATCTTATATATCTATTGTTGAGACGAAACATTTTTGTGGAACTGAAAGTAAAAGTGCTATGGAACACATGAATGAGCTTTCATCTTTGAGTAGTTTATTTTTTGATGATACTAAATTGCATACTTATTTTGTTACCAAGATCTTCCCTTTCTCACTGAAAGATGAAGCTAAAACTTGGTTTAACAATCTGTCACCTGGATTTATTACTAATCATATGGATTTGGTTAATGCTTTCTTTCAAAACTATTTTCCTACTAGTGCCCAACATGCTGATGTGCAGGATATCTTTAACATTGAGCAAATTGAACGAGAAAAATTGCCTAAATCTTGGACGAGGTTTTGTTCTTTGATAAGAGCTAGCTCTAGATATCCATTACCTAAAAATAAACTCCTAGATATACTATAATGGACTAACTGTTGAATCTAGGACATACCTGGATAGTCGTGCTCGTTGTATTTTCAGGAAAAGAACTCCAGAAGAAGCTGAGGAATTAATGGCTAAAATAGCCAAAAATAATTATGATTGGAATATACCTGAGCCTACACCTACACCAGAGCCAACACCAATACCAACACCCAAGAAGAAAGGGATGATTGAATTAAATGATGAAGTGATGAAGGAAGTCAAGAAATCTCTTAAAGAGAGGGGTATTAAATCTGAAGATGTGAAGAATTTACCTCCTATGGAAGAATTATGTAAGCCTATTCCTCATCCATCAACAGTTGAGGTACACTCTCTCCAATACTTTGATAATAGAGATATTCCCTATTCTAAACCACCTGATCAATGCTTAGATCAATTTGACAATTATGTTGTTAAGCAAGACAATTATAATATAAGAGTGCAAAACCATCTTATGGAAAACTCTAGAGCTATTGATAATTTGCATGGTATTATTGAGAGAACCTCTAATGATGTTAAAATGCTTGTTAAACATTTTAAAATGGTTCAAAATCAAATTGATCAACTCACTAAAGTGCAAAAAGACATGCTAGCTAATGCTTCTTGAGACAAAAGTGTTTGTGAAATAATTACTAGAAGTGGTGTTTCTACTCAGGACCCCTTGTATCCTGAAGGAAATCCTAAAAGAATTGAACAAGATTCTTAGCAACCTAAAAACAATAGTTCGCCTTCTAAGAAAAAGAAGAAGAGACATAAAAATGTTGTAGAATCTCCTGAACCTGCTAAAGATCCTAATAGTATATCTATTTCTGATGCTGAAACTGAAAGTGGTAATGATAAAAGTGATGCTTCTGATAAAGAAGAAACTGTAGCTGAACCTGAAAAGCAAACTAAAACAATGAAGTATACTAAGGAGGATTTAATTGCTAATAAACATGGTAATGAAAGAGACCCTTGGGTACAAAAAGCAATGCCTTCTCCTAATAAGAAACACACATCAAAGGAAGAAGAACATTATAACAAGTTTTGTGAGTGGATGAAACCTCAGTTTTTGGAAATACCTTGACTGATGCTATTAAACTGCCTCCTTATTCTAAATATATGAAAGATATTGTCTCTAACAAAAGGAAGATTCCTAATGAGTAAATTTCCACTATGCTTGATAATTACTCTTTCAATGGCAAGGTCCCAAAGAAGCTTGGAGATCCTGGTATTCCTACTATCCCTTGTTCTATTAAAAATAATTATGTTAGAACTGCTTTATGTGACTTGGGAGCTGGAGTTAGTGTTATGCCTTTCTCCCTTTATAAGAGACTCTCTCTTGAAAAATGGATACACACTGATATATCTTTGCAAATGGCTGATAAGTCTACGGCTATTCCTGTTGGTATATGCGAGAATGTTCCGGTTCAAGTTGCTACTAATTGTTTGATATTAACTGACTTTGTTGTGTTGGAAATGCCTAAAGATAATAATATGTCTATTATTCTTGGGAGACCTTTTCTTAATACTGCAGGGGCTGTTATTGATTGCAATCAAGGAAAAATAACTTTTAATGTTAATGATAAAGAGCATACTGTTTATTTTCCCAAGAAGATCGATAGAAGATATGGTTTAAATTCAATTGAAAATATTGAGACCATCAAGATTGGAGAATTTTATTGTCCCATTCCAGTACCACCAAAATAATATGAAAGTATTATGATTGGGACTATGTATATCAAGGTTGAAGTAACATAATTATTTTAGTGATTAGCAAAGTTTTGCTTCATATGAAAATTGTTCTCGTAACAAGACTTGATCACCTTTGTTAACAAAATGATTTTTAATGAAGAGGGCAATGTTTTCACTATGTTTTCACCTTCCCCATTATCCTTGCTACTTTAGTATAATCATGTTTTCCATCATCCATATTCATGTTTTCATCCTGATTACTGTGGTTATGCATGTTTTCACCACCCATACTTTTGTTTTCACCACTTCCACTTTTGTTTTACTTGGTTATTTTACCATTGGAGTGTTATAGAACCTCTGTAGTGCTGGTTTTGGTTTTGGTTTCCACCTTTTCACTTTTTTTCTTCTGGTTTTTATTAATTATTAAAATTCTGGAAATACCTCAAAAATAAAGTTTCTCGAAAAATTCCAGAAATATTATAATAAATTTTTACGTAAAAAATGAGACAGAGAGCCACCTGGGAGAACCCAGGGGGACCCACCAGTCAGGCACACCATGGGGTGGCGCGGCCAGCCCCTGGTAGCGCCAACACATGGTGTGGGCCCCCCGGCCCCCACTAACTCTCTCCCCTGCCAAAGATCCTTCTCTCACCTCCCAAACTCAAAAGATTTCCTAGAACCCGAGTTCTTGCTGTTCTTCCTCGAGATTTTTTATCTCTTTGCTTAGCCCACCATTTGTGCTGAAATTTGGTGCATTTGCTCTCTGGTATGTGACTACTCCGATTATCCAAGTAGAATTTTGTTTGGTGGATTATTTCTTGAGTATTTTGGTACTGTAGGTGACAGCTTCTGTGAGTTTGCATGCTTGATTTGAGTAGAAATAATGGAGTTTTGATGCATGTTTAGCTCTCCTATAAGTCTCTATGGTAGTTTCCACCTTATAGTTGCTTGAAGTCAATTTTTATGATGATTGTTGAATTTTTTTTAGAGATGAACAACCATAACTTTGGGGAGATATTTAGGAGTGATGCTCCTAGAAGAACACGACCCTCACGTTCGTCCACCTTAGTGAGGACATCATATAATGAAGACCTTATTGCACCAAACATCGATGATGCGGGAGGTAATGGAATTGCTAATCCCTCTAGCTTACCATGTTTTACATTTTTAAGAAGTGCAGGTCTATTGGATGACTTTTTAATGCTTGTTGAAAGAGTTGGTTTAACCAGCTACATGGAGGATGAAAGTCCTCAGTATGCTACTCTCACAAAAACTTATGTTGAGAGTTTTAAATTTCAGAACAAACAATTTGGTCCCACTGTTGCTTTCAAGTTATATAGTAGTTATTTTTCCTTGCCCTTGGAGACTTTTTTTTGTAACATTATAGGTATCAACGCTTTCGGGACAACACGCAAGATTCAAGATAAACCTGCAGATCTCATGGCGCTCTATCGAGAAATCACTAATGATGATGGCCGCTCACCCCAGCGTGGGAAGATAAGAAACATCCAACTTCCTGCTCTTAGATATTTTACTTATTATCTTGCTACTAGTATCCTTGGTAGGGAGAACACTAGAAAAGTTTCTAGTTATCACTTTGCTTTCATTGATGCTGCGCTTAACCGTAGTAAGAAGTATAACCTTGGTTCACTCATTGCTCGCCGCCTTGCTGCTAAGGGGCCCAGTTATGGGGGCATTATTGCTACACGTATAGCAAATGCTCTAGATTTTTCTATTGCTCCTGATGATGAATTAATTGCTCCTTATAGACTCAACCTTGTTGCCATGAAGGCTCATCATTTTATCACTGCTAACTCTACTGCTGATCATTTAGTATATAGAGTTTTATTTATGGATGGAGATGGGCGGGAAGTTATTTTGCCGCATCCTGTTTTGTTCAAAGTTAACAAGTCACCATAGTCGCGCTCCAAGGGGGAGATAGAGGAGCATCTGAGTGTGACGGAGTTCCACAGGCAGCAGGTGAGGCGACACGCGCCTCCCGAGGACTACACCTCGCAGTACACCGGCGCATCCTCAAGAAAATATCAGGAGGAGGGTTCCTCCTCAGCATACTACGGGGGCACCACCTCATGGCCCCCTTGGGGATGATCTCCACTTAGGCCAAAAGCCTAAGCTTGGAGGGAGGTATACCGACATCACACTCATTTATATACCATGTTTGGTCGGTTCTTTGTATATCCATGTTTTTGTTTCTTTCGTTTGTTTTCGTCTTCTTTCGCTTCTTTCGTTTCTTTTTGTTTTATTGTTTTGTTCTTGCTTTCCAAAACACATAAAGACCAAAAATATTTCTGTTGTTTCTCTTTGTTTGCTTCTTTAGTTTCTTTTATTGGTTTGCTTTCTTTTCTCGTTTCGGTTTAATATTCAAAAATCCAAAAATATTTTGCTTTGTTGGTTGTTTCTTTCTGTTCTTGTTTTAATTCGAAAACCCAAAAATATTTGTCGTTCTTCTTTGGTTTTGTAAAGTTTGTTGCAGAGTTCATTGGACTTCTGTGTCTCCATTGGAGCTTTATTATCATTCTATATTATTCAATCCACAAGTGAAGAGCAGTAATAACGACTTACGACACATGCCTATGGTTTTCCTATAAGTTGGATGCTTTATTATTATTATTATTATTATTATTATTATTATTATTATTATTATTATTATTATTATCTGCAATGCCCATGTTTAGATCATTACATGACCTATGTTATCCTTGCAACGCCCGTTCATCCATTCCCTCTATGCCTACGGTACGTTTTATTCCTGCTATTATTTTACTACTACTGCTGATATAAAACTGTTACCACTGGTAAATTGTTGCGAGCAATTCTACTTTCAGGTGCAGCTGAATTCACAACTCAGTTGTTAAGGCTCATAAATATTCTTTGGCTCCCCTTGTGTCAAATCAATAAATTTGGGTTTTACTTCCCTCGAAGACTGTTGCGATCCCCTATACTTGTGGGTCATCACGCCACCGTCCGCGCAGCGCGGTACCAGCAGGCCACACACACTGGAGGTGGGTGACCTGGTCCTGAGAAGAATCCTCTCCAGGGAAGGCTTGCACAAGCTCTCCCCCATGTGGGAAGGGCCATTCTAGGTAGTGCACACCACGCGCCCAGGAGCGGCACGCCTGGAGACGGAAGATGGCACGCATGTGCCCAACCTGTGGAACATCCAACACCTACGGAAGTTCTACCCGTGACACCACGGTAAAAATGACACCAGGACCTCTCTCCGCGAGGGTCTCATGGAGCTTCTCAACAAGCGTGCCGCATGGCCGCGAGAGCTTCTACCCACATAAGTGGGAGCTCCATTCCGACGGGGCAAACTTTTGTTTCTCGAGGGCGCCACAAGGCCACCATAAGGCCACTACGTCCTCGAGCTATGCACCTGAACTCACGCGATTATCAGCCCCATGATGATGGGAGTCCCGTGTCCGCATAGTGACGTAAAGTGCCTCTTGGGGGACCACAAGGTCATGACATCCCCAATTGTTTTGTAATGGAAAGTCTCACCCTAGCAGTAAAGCCCAAGCCATTTCCTCAAACTTTACTTGTCACCTTGCTACGCCTTGATGGTGCCTTGACGGGGAGACTTCTTGATGATGATGAATTTTAAATCCCCGGCAACGGTGCCAGAAATTCTTGATTCTTGTGATGGCGTGTTGGGAACCCCAAGAGGAGGGTGTGATGAGTAAAGCGGTAAGAATTTCCCTCAGTTTAGAACCAAGGTTATCAATCCAGTAGGAGAAATAGGATCTTCGGAAGGTTGATGGAACTGACGGTGGTGATGGCGCATCACCAGTGTCAGCAACAACACGGAACCTGCACACAACACAACCAAAATACTTTGTCCCAACGGTACAGTGAGGTTGTCAATCTCACCAGTCTTGTTGAAAACAAAGATTAGACATATAGTGTGGAAAATGGTGTATGCTTGCAGTAAGTAAAGAAAGCAGGGAATTGTAGCGGTTTGTTTAACAGTGTAGGAAAAATGGAACGGGGTTCATAGGTTCACTAGTGGTGTCTCTCCATAAAAGATAGCATGCTGGGTGAACAAATTACAGCTGGACAATTGAAAAATAGAGGTCGCACCGAAGTGCACATTCATGCCATGATGACTACTATGATATTTAGTGCGGGCATTACAACAATATACATAGACCGTAATCCAACTACATCTATGACTAATAATCCACCCTCAGGTTATCATCCGAACCCCCTTAGGTATTAAGTTGCAAGCAACAGATAATCACATTAAGCAATGTGTGTAATGTAAGCAATGATTGCGCACACGGGCACTCACACCTCTGTTTTATCCCTAGTGGCAACAACACATCCTCCCCCGTCACGTTTCTGTCACTCGATCACAGGTGAAAAGGAGGCATGAACCCAACTATCGAGCATAAATACTCCCTCTTGGAGTCACTAGCAACTACTTGGCCAGAGAAACCACTAGCAACGGAAAGAATGCAAGATCACAAATAACATATGCAATAAATACTATAATCAACTTGGCATAAGTTCAATATTCATCGGATCCCAGCAAACAGCACATAGAATTACATAAGAACAATCTCGATCATGTTAGGCAGCTCATGAGATCTAAACATTGAGGCATAGGAGGAGAAGACAACCATCTAGCTACTGCTATGGACCCGTAGTCCAAGGATGAACTATTCACGCATCACTCCGGAGGCAGGCATGGTGATGAAGAGGCCTCCGGTGATGATCTCCTCTCCGGCAGGGTGCCGGGAGACAGCTTCAGAACCCCCTGATCTAGGGTTGACGACGATGGTGGTTGCGGAACTTTTCGGATATTTTTGATCAGGTACCTAGGGTTTTCCTTCGGAGGGGAATAAATAGGCGAAAGGGCGACGTTGGTGGGCCACCAGGATGGCCTCACCACCCCCAAGCGCGGCCAAGGGGGGCCGCGCCTGGCTATGGTGAGGGCCCCCTGGTGCCCTTCTTTGACTCCTCTTCAGACTTCTGGATGCTTCCGGGGAAAATAGGAACTTCGGGATTCGTGGGGTCCAATTCCGAGAATATTTCGAGAACAACTTTTCTGAAATAAAAAACAGCAGAAAACAGGGAACTGGCACTTGGCATATTGTTAATAGGTTAGTCCTGAAAAATGTAAAAAAATGCTATAAAGAAGGGAGAAAACACGTAGAAATTGGCATAATATCAACATGGAACATCAAAAATTATAGATACATTGGAGACGTATCAAGCATCCCCAAGCTTAGTTCCTACTCGTCCTCGAGTAGGTAAATGATAAAACAAAATAATTTCTGAGGTGACATGCTACCACACAATCTTGATCATAATATGTAAAGCAGAGCATGTAAACCAGGATCAAATGAACTAAAGTTGTGATCTGTATTTGATATCAACAAGTAATGCATAAACAAAGAAGAACGAAGTAAAACTTTTAATGAATCAATACTAAAAGACTATCAACCGTGAAAGTGTATTAGAGATGATTTAAGCTTTCAAGAACAACAATATCATGCACGTCAAATGATCTTCACAACCCCTGTTAGGATCAAGTAAAGCTTTCCACACGATGCAATGCTTGAATCTTAAACTATTTTTGCACTAAAAACAAGCAAGTGTTCTACGTTGGTCCCTGGCACCGGGATGTTATGGCAAAGAGAACGTTATGGGGGGTTTGGAAGGTCAATGGAAGAAAGGCTCACAAAGCTGAAAGTGGTCATTAGACAAGAGAAAATCTTACAACTGAAGCTATGCAAGGAGTAGGGATTGCCACACAACGGATGCACATAGAGCTATAAGTGTATGAAAGCTCTCCAATGGAACTAGTGGGGGTGTATCCAACTTGCTTGCTCACGAACACCTAGAGCTCATTTGAGGAGGCTCGTCTTTTGAATATACAAGCCAAGTTCTATAATGTAAAGTTCCCCACCTAGTTATGAATGAATTATAATATGAAAACTTTCTCCAAACTGAAGCATTGGTGCTAAACATGAAGCACAAGTATGGTATAAAGGATACTGATGCGCCCCCTCTCTCTTTATTCTCTCTTTGGCCCTTTTTTTCTTGGGCTTTTTCATTTTTTTTCATTTTTTTATTTTATATATCCTCACCGGTAGGGGCAATATCCTATATTACAATGAATCATCACACTTTTAGTACTCATAACTCATAATGGAATATCTCTGATGTATCCAACTGCATGCTCCTGCCAGTGTAGCAGTATGCATAAATAACCATGAAGCTCATCATCAAGTAACATAATGGAGGTGGATGTTGTGCGCTAATATATCTCGGAATGGCTATGGAAATGCCATGATAGGTAGGTATGGTGGCTGTTTTGAGGAAGAATATATGGGATTATGTGTAGGAGAACAAAGTCCTCCCACGGGATTTGGATGCACTGGCGGAGTTTGCACCAACTCTCAATGTGAGAAAGGGCAATGCACAGTACCGAAGAGGCTAGCAAATATGGATGGTGGAAGTGCCAGGAACCTCAACATAGAATCACGAGTTAAAAGTTTGCAGCAAGCAAATCATATTTACAAGGCACAATGCAAATCACTCCAAGAGGGTCTGTGGTAGTGACAAGTCACTGTTAGCTACCCGGACCGTAGCGCGTAACAAAAAGCCGATCAGAAATGTATCACTCGTAGGAATCATATACCATTGTTTCTATCAGCTGGTAATTTTAAGTGTGGCACGGTTTCAAGTTTCTTAGACCAACCATTAAAAGTTTCTACTTACTAGTCCTTCATGTTTATCCATTAAGAAAATTAATATCTCAAAACAACAGCAGTGATTCAAGTGAAGCAGTTTAGTGATCTACAAGACCATGCGGATTTTCCACTATACCAAATACCACATAAGCATTTCTATTCTCAACCAAGAACATATATATGACCAAAAAAACTCTCTCTAAGCATATATCAATGAAAACTAGAGAGTACTAACAGCTCTCAATAAGAGATGAATGCAAAACAGGAGCTAAATAAATGCAGCAGCCAGACAAAGATTAAGAATACAAAGTATTCCCATGAAAAATTGGAGCGTGTCACTCTACAATAAAAGAATTCTAGGGTCCAACCAAGCTTATTGCCAAAATAAAAAAAAACTGAAAGAAAAAATAAAAGACGCTCCAAGTAAAGCACATAATATGTGACCGAATAAAAATATAGTTTCACTAGAAGTGACCTGATAATTTGGCGATGAAGAAGGGGATGCCTTGGGCATCCCCAAGCTTAGACACTTGAGTCTTCTGGGAATTTCTTGGATGTACCACCGGGGCATCCCCAAGCTTAGGCTCTTCACTCTTCTTGATCACGCCATATCATCCTCTTCTCTTGACCCTTGAAAACTTCCTTCACACCAAACTTCTCACAATCTTCATTAGCAACGTTAGTGCAATCGAAATAATAAATTCACATGGTTCAGTTTCAACACAAGCCTAACACTCATAAATACATTAGATACCGTCACAACTTTTTTTAAACTCTTTTTCTCAAAAGAACACCAAAGAAAGAGATTAAGATGCAAATGCAATTATTGGCAGAAATCTGTCAAAACAGGACAGCAGGTAAAGATGATTTTTTTCGAAAATATTCTGTTGCTCAAATCAAAAGGTTTCAACTCAGAAAAGTTGCGTATATAGCCCAGGATTACGCACAAAAAAACTCAGGTCATTTTGAATTTCCCGCGATTTTATACGAATTTAACTGTGGACAGCGGAAATCTGTTTCCTACGCAGAAATCCGAAATATAGTCTCAAGTTTCCACTAGAGGCTTTACTTGGCTCAACAAAGACACAAAAGAAAAGATACAGCATGGTTGCTAAGGAAATAGACAATACCCAGGTGCAAAGCACACAGAAAGAAACGACGAAAAACTGGTTGAAAACGGAGAAATAAAACGGGTTGTCTCCCGGTAGCGCTTTTCTTTAATGCCTTTCAGCTAGGCATAGAAAGCAATTCAAGTATTTTCAAGTGAGGAATCATCAACATCTATAACTTCCTCTAAATAATTATTTTCAGCAATAGGCACTCTAGGTGTTTCTGAAGATTCAACATGAAGGTCACTCTTAGTTTCATTAATCGTTTTAGTAATTTTCAGCACATATTGAGATTTGGGTTTAGTTATCATGGGAACATACATGAATCTTTGATCTTCTCCCACAAAGGCTTTCTCCTTTTTGAATTTAAGAGATGAAAAAAGTTGAGCTTAAAGTTCCCATAGCCTCCTCTAGTTTACCAATACTAGAATTTTGATCATCATGAGTATTTCCAGCTTCTAGAGCAGTGATTCTTTTATCAATAGTTATTATTGATTCATTAACTTTGCTAGCATTATCAAGGAAAATTGGTCAGTTCATTTCCAAAGAGTTTAGTTTATTAATAACATCCTCCAAAGTGGTCTCGGTTTTAACAGTTATAGTGGGGGGGGGGGCGCTCCTACCAAACTTTCGATCAAATTGCAGGCTTCCAAGGCAGGAGTTCCTAGAAAATTTCCACCCGTAAGAGTATCTAACACATACCTATACAAGCCAGTAATACCAACATAAAAATTCCTCAGGAGTATCAAGGTAGAATATTTTTTTTGTACACCTATTATGAGCATCGTTTATTCTATACCAAGCATATTTTAAACTCTCTCCCCCTGTTTCCTAAAAGAACAAACCTCAACTTCAGGAATACTCATTCTAGCAAAATAGAAGCAAGCAAATAAATAACAGCTATAAAGTAAACTATTTTTTGTTTGTGTTTTTTATATAAAGAATCAAGACAAGACAAAAAATAAAAACAAGACAATAAACAAAATAAAGAGGTTGAGAGTGAGAGACTCCTCTTGCCAGAAGACTTCTTTCTCCCCGGCAACGGCACCATAAATTATTTGCTACGCCTTGATGGTGCCTTGACGGGGAGACTTCTTGATGATGATGAATTTTAAGTCCCCGACAACGGCGCCAGCAATTCTTGATGCTTGTGATGGCATGTTGGGAACCCCAAGAGGAGGGTGTGATGAGTACAGCGGTAAGAATTTCCCTCAGTTAAGAACCATGGTTATCAATCGAGTAGGAGAAAGAGGATCTTCGAAAGGTTGATGCCACTGACGGTGGTGATGGTGCCTAACCGGTGTCAGCAACAACACGGAACCTGCACACAACACAACGAAAGTACTTTATCCCAACGGTACAGTGAGGTTGTCAATCTCACCGGTCTTGCTGAAAACAAAGATTAGACGTATAGTGTGGAAAATGGTGTATGCTTGCAGTAAGTAAAGAAAGCAGGGAATTTTACTGGTTTGTTTAACAGTGTAGGAAAAATGGACCGGGGTTCATAGGTTCACTAGTGGTGTCTCTCCATAAAAGATATCATGCTGGGTGAACAAATTATAGCTGGGCAATTGACAAATAGAGGTTGCACTGTAGTGCACATTCATGACATGATGACTACTATGATATTTAGTGCGGGCATTACAACAATATACATAGACCGTAATCCAACTCCATCTATGACTAATAATCCACCCTCAGGTTATCATCCGAACCCCCTTAGGTATTAAGTTGCAAGCAACAGATAATCGCATTAAGCAATGTGTGTAATGTAAGCAATGCTTGTGCACGCGGGCACTCACACCGCTGTTTTCTCCCTAGTGGCAACAACACATCCTCCCCCGTCACGTTTCTGTCACTCGAGCACAGGAAAAAAGGAGGCATGAACCCAACTATCGAGCATAAATACTCCCTCTTGGAGTCACTAGAAACTACATGGCCAGAGCAACCACTAGCAACGGAAAGCATGCAAGATCACAAATAACATATGAAATAAAGACTATAATCAACTTGTCATAAGTTCAATATTCATCAGATCCCAGAAAACACAGCACATAGAATTACATAAGAACAATCTGGATCATGTTAGGCTTCTCACGAGATCTAAACATTGATGCATAGGAGGAGAATACAACCATCTAGCTACTGCTATGGACCCGTAGTCCAAGGATGAACTACTCACGCATCACTTCGGAGGCAGGCATGGTGATGAAGAGGCCTCCGGTGATGATCTCCTCTCCGGCAGGGTGCCGAGAGACAGCTTCAGAACCCCCCTTATCTAGGGTTGACGACGACGGCGGCTGCAGAACTTTTCGGGGATATTTTATCAGGTACCTAGGGTTTTCCTTCGGAGGGGAATAAATAAGCGAAAGGGCGACGTTGGTGGGCCACCAGGGTGGCCTTACCACCCCCAGGCGCGACCAAGGGGGGCCCGCGCCTGGCTATGGTGAGGTCCCTATAAGGACCCCAGACCGGCAGTCTGAAACCCTCCGTATGCATACATTCACGATCCCAGAAAGATCAGTCGTGAACAACATACAAAGTTGGCACACAGAATTACATCATCCATTACACGAATACATAAAGGTATTACATAAAAGATCACATGATCAAGTTTTAACGCAACTGCCACAAAGGGCAGGCAACTTATCAAACACAGCGGAAGACAATTAAAACACAACGTAGTTGAGCCCAAGTCACGCCTTAACCTACAGGCTGCTGACCCGGAGACGATCCTAGTTCGCAAAGCCGTCAGCTCCGTACTTCTCTTCATAGATCTCCTTCGGAGGCTCCTTCTCAAAGTCTGGCAAGTAGATACCAGGGGCGAAACCATAATGAGTACATTTGAATGTACTCAGCAAGACATCCATCATGTCACTTACCAAACATGCAAATATGCTTATATGGTGGAATAGGTAGGCTATAAATAGGGTTCACTACCAATGGTGTTCATATATGATGACACCACAGTTGCAGTCAGGTCAATCTGTATCTTCGTTGAAGAAGATACTTCAGAAGAAAATAAAATAATATAGTTTTGTTTCTCTTGTAGATATCACATGTACAAGAGGTTTTGTAAAGCTGGGTTAAAGAATATTTTCTCTTTGCAAAACTTCTTGGAATCAGTTTCCAGAATTCTTGCTTAGAGTAGAAAAGGTTTTCTTTGCAAAACATTTTGTTTTGTATAACAACATCTGGCTTTTCATCATCGACGATACCTCCACGGTATAAGTTTCCATTCCTTTCCGAACTTCACAAGTTCAACACTTCCTTTCCAAAATTCCTTTTCAAAAACTTCCTCTTTTGAAAACATTGACACAATTCTAGCTACATGGCCATTCAACCGTCCATATCCGAGGACGCGGCTATCTCGAAATAGTTTTACTCTGCAGAGGTGTACACATTTCCACTAGATCCAGAATCCGCCATGAAACAACCATGGACTGTTCCCAACCTATGAGAACATCAGATAACTGATCTTGACTATCCACTATGTGCAAGCTAGTACATGACTATCTCTTCAATTGGGGTCACCCTCCCTGGCAAGCCGTGTCCCACACCGCCCAAACAGGAGACCCAACTGCTGCATCCGGAGGGAAAATTAATCCCACACTTTAGATGTCCCGTATTCTCCACTCCTAGCGACATTTCGGTTCGGAGGATCCAATCCCCTATAGCACTTGAGATAGCACACATACTAACCATAACAAGTTTTTAATCAAGCCCCTACCCATATTGGGGTAAAGTGGCAGTACGGTAAAGGTTGTCCAGCGAAGACTAGGTTATGTGTCATTTTTTAAAACACCACTTTCTCAAAAATGACCACTTCCACATTCCTCCGGAGAACAAGGATCCGCCTTTTCTCCGGGTTTTTCCGTAAAGCCTTTGTTTTGTAGAATCACAATTTTAGGGTGTCCACTTAGGGACTAGTATATTTTTATGGTAATAAATACCATATGGTGGCTTATGGGCTTGGTATTACCAAGTTTAACTACTGGCATAACATTAACCTATATACTAGTATAGTAGTAATAGCCACATCAAAAATAGTTTTGATAATCAAGTTTTGGTAAAACTTCAGAGGTAAAACATGCATGATAGATAATGATAAGTATTGTATCAGCAAGCATCAGGATGGCTTGCCTGGTATCTCCTTGTGTCCCTGGTTTTGGAGTGACTGGAACTTGAAACAGAGCTTCACGACACTTCCTTCCCCTTCGTTTTCTAACGTCGTAAAAAGAATAAAGGACACACATTCAGAACCAATCAAGGCAAGAAACCATACATAACAATACATACAGCAAGGAAACTAATAATAACCAATCTCACAATTATTAATGGAGCAAACAATCAAACAAACACACTTGGCAGAAATGCCATTTAATAAGACAGCTCAAGGTTGGAGGAACATAACTCACAACCTCAATATCATGGATTCAGTGGGTGTGCCACTCTCATACCAAGATATTAATAAACCCAAAATACTCTTAGTTTCACAAGGGTGAGACGACTAAAAGTATACAAAACATGCACAATAATAATCATGGCAATGGTCTATCAACCAAACCACTAAAAGAAAAAGGTAGCCATTCTACTGAGTCTAAATTGACATCAAGAAATAAATAAGGCACATGATTTGCAAAAGTTACTTTTACAAATCAGTGAGCCTACACAAGGGTAACAAGGTAATAGACTCATCACAAAACACACAATTCTCATAGTGAGAACAATAGAAACAATGACTAAAAAGGAGGAAATCCTAGTGACATGTTTCTACTAAAAGTTTGCTATGCAAGCATGCATAATAAGTAAAGTATTAAAATGAAAACAAGGAACCATGTTATCATAATGGGAAATTAAAACATGTCCTCATGCTAGGATACACAAATATCTACCAAACACAAGTTGGCAGGAAAAATAATTCAATACAAAAATGCTAAGGAAACTAGTACTACTCAAACATGAAGAATCAATGGATGCATTTCAATCAAGTAATTCAAATACAACCAGAGGGTCCATGTCATAAAAACAGTAGTGAAAAATATCTATACTTGCTATAACAAAAATATCCCATTTGATAAAACAATGCATTAATTTGCAGGGCAACTCCTACATACTAGTGGTAATAAAAAAGGCATTACTAGAGGAATAAAACAACACTCAAAAGATGGGTTCTTCCTAGCAAGCCACACATGATTATAACCACTTACAAACAGAAGCATACACCTTTTCATTTAGCACTAAAAATCCAAAGCAAAAATACTAGACACTCATTAATTATAGAACTATAGAAAAGAAACACATCTAGTGTGGGGGAAATAATGTTTCCACCAAAAATGCAATGAAACCAGTGGGTGTTCCACTAGCATATCAAAGCATTAAGAGGTCACAAAGCCTCTGGTCATTCTTGCTAAAAATTAACAAAATCCTAAACTAGCATCTAGTGCAATAACCATACTAGTAGAAAATAATAGGGTGCAAAAATAAGCAAGGTAATGCTACTCATGCTATTGTTTTCACACAAGTGAAAAATCTAGGGGTCAAGTACTCATAAGAACATCATCAAAATGCTACTGGTCCTATGAACACAACCCGAAAATATGTGGCTACACAACCACAAATGTTTATGTCAAAAATTCCACACATGAGGGAATTTTTCCATAACATTCTCATAGTCATAACAAAACTACTCATGCTTTTCTACCAATTCAAATGAAAGCTATCAGAGGTGATACTAACAAAATATAAGTACCAACATGGTACTGGATTCAATCAAAAATCCAAGTGCTTGCACATCAATTCATCACTCAAAAATTATATGCAAGTATAAACTAGAGATAAGTAATATGCTATTAACAAAAATCCTATTTCTTCTCAACTCAAGTCCACACAATCTAACATGCTAAAATAGCTAAGTAACACTTAGAAAACAAGTTCACACAACTTTTACATGCTAGAAAACATCATTGCAACACAAAAATATAATCACACAATTTAATTACTTAAAATGCCAAAATGGCAGAAACAAGCAATTTAAAGATCTGTCCACCAAATTTTATATGAGGATCTAAAAATTAAACCCCACTATGTTTGGATAGCCCTAAACATATACAAGACCATCCAATTGAGTTTGCATCAAAAATCATTTTTAATAATTTTATAAAAATCACCAAAGTGCTCTCTGGTGTTTTACCAAATTGCATGCCATTTCAAAAATGCAAGGAATTTGGAAGCAAGGTTAATTGATCATGTTAGGAAATTTTAAGGGCTTTCCAATGCAATTTGATAAACCTCATTCTGAGTTGTGAAATTAAAATGGTGCTCATGTTTGTGTTTCTGGTACATGTTGCCAAAACATTTTTCATTTCAAAAATATTCATCCAAATGTAGATCTACAACTTGGAGATGGTTTAGATTTAGTTGCTTTACATATTTGAATTTTGGTTTGGTCCAATTCATCTTTTAGGTAGGTTTTTAGATCCAAAAGTAAACATACAAGTTTCTGTAGAAATAAAATAGGAAAAACAACTAATCCTGGGCCAGATCTGAAGTTGGGCCGGCCAGATCTAGATCCACCGCGGTGGGATCTAGCCACTGAGGCTGACTCGCGGGCCAGGCCGCCACGGGGGCTGCCACGCAGGCAAGCACGGCCCCACTTGCCGGTTTGACTATCCCGCGCGGAGTCAAGGGGCGCTGACGCCCGCATGACGTCGTCGTGACCTCACTCGCCGGCGGGGACGGCTCCGGCGAGCTCGTACACGGCGAATCCGGCCACGTTTCTCGAATCCAAAACCATCTACACGTAGCTATCGTTGGGGGGAACCAAATGAACTCAACCTCGCTTCCCGGGAAGGCGCCGGAGAGCGGCGGCGTTGGCAACGCGCGGCGGCCGGACAGCGGCCACGGCTCGGCGTCGTTCTAGAGGGAGAGGGAGGGGGAAAAGGGTCGGCGGGGGTCGCCTGCTCACCACAAATGCGACGGCACGCTCGGAGAAGGAGGAGGAGGTTCAGGGCGACGGGGATGGCTCGCCGGAGTCCTCCCGGAGCCGAAGGAGAAACTGGATGGCGCGGGCTCCCTGCGCCATCCCGCCGTGATTCCTTCTGCAGAGAGGGCATACTCGACGAGGCGGAGAGGATGGGCTACTCGGCGGCCGGCGGCGAGCTCTCCACTGGCCGAATCGACGGCGACCTCTTAGCTTAGGGTTTCGGTTTGAGAGTTCTTTGAGCAGAGAGAGAGGGAGCTCGAGTGGGGGGGGGGGGGAGAGAGAGCTTGAGGGGGACAAGAGCACATGGGGGGCCTCTTATCCCCAAGGGTTCCTTCTACTCGAAGCCATGGCTAGGGCACTGCTGCTACAGAGAGCCTAGGAAGAAGAAGGTGTGTGACTCAGCTTACATTTTGGTCCCTGCCAATTTACACATAGGTCCCTGTCCTTTCTGAAAAAAGATGTTTTCACTAGGAAAACAAAGTCTAAAATTAAATTCCTTTTGCCCAAAATTCTTATTAGTTGAGATGCACAACATATGTGAAAATTGGCTCAATTGGAGAAACTTGATAATTCAATGTTGTTCAAATTTGAATTCTTACATAAATGGACATTGAATTTATTAGACTACTTAGGAGCTTCCAAAAATGATAATTTTTGGCACACATTCCTTATTTGATGTTTTACTTATGTGGTAGAAAATTCAAGTCATTTTGAGTTACTTCATAGAACAAACTTGTTCAAATTTCACAAAGGTGCTGTCAAGAAAACAGGGGTTTTTGGCAACTTAAACAATTCAAAAACTTGTGCCCTTTTGGTTTTCATCCTTATTTATGATATAGAGCATGTGGTATTTATTTCATGGCATTTTGAAAAAGTTTGTAGAACAAACATGTTCAAAATTCCAAATGTTGCTGTGGAGAAAAACCATGTTTTCAGGACTTTAATTGAGTCAATTTTTGGTCTCCTCTTGTGTGTGTTCCTTATTTGATATAAGGAAGCAGTGGTATTAATTTCAGATCATTTGAAGAAAGTTTCCAATAGTAACTTGTTTTAGTTTTCTGTTTCTGGAAATATTGGAATTTCAATTTAATAAGGCACTTGGCTTTTCTTTAACAATGCTTTGCCAAAATATTTATGTGACTAGAGATAGCAAGTCAATGCTCTCCAATACCTTTGTTTTTAAGCTTGCAAGGTTGGAAAAACATTTGATAAGATTTTGGTGAAGCATCTAAGAATGCCTCTTTTTCTGATAATACTTTAGGGAAATTTATTTAAGTGTTTCCTCTTTCTTCATTTAGACCTTGTAATAATATTCAACAAGTATGGGATTCATAAGATAGTTTTGGAAAACTCTTTGATCAATATTTACTTTAGAAAATATTGTCAAGGTCATTGGAACAATATGTTGAATATTTTTAGTTCACTGCTTTGCTATCTTTTTAAGTTTGCAAGTTTATATAATTAGTTTGTTTAGTTGCACTTAAACAAACACAAACAAAGGTTATTTGTCAAGCAATTAGCAAAACAACTGTGTTATCAGGTACTACAAAATTGGGATGTGACAGGCCCCCTGGTGCCCGTCTTCGACTCCTCTTCGGACTTCTGGATGCTTCCGGGGAAAATAGGAACTTCGGGATTCGTGGGGTCCAATTCCGAGAATATTTCTAGAAAAACTTTTCTGAAATAAAAAACAACAGAAAAGAGGGAACGGGCACTTGGCATCTTGTTAATAGATTAGTCCCGAAAAAACATGTAAAAATTCTATAAAGAAGGGAGAAAACATGTAGCAATTGGCATAATATCAACATGGAACATCAGAAATTATAGATACGTTGGAGACGTATCACACCTCGACAAGCATTTTTCTCTCCAGGAGTGCGCGCTTGTTATTTCCTCTCGAGGACACCTCGCGAGCAGGGGCTAGGATCATTACCCCTGCACGGGTGAGATCTAATTAGATTAAACCCAAGTGGCAGAGCTCTGTCTAAACGGGTTGCTACCGTGCACGACACCTGACCTAAGTCCTTGGCGCTGAATCCCTCACGGGGCATCCACGAGGGAAACAACAAACACACATGTTTGTTCACTACAGAAAGAACCGCCTCCCTCACGAGGCAAAAAAATGAAGTCCCCCACGAGGAATGCAAAATTCCTCCATAAGTGATCAGCAGGAGACACCTCGAAGGACTGCCTACATATGCAAACCTCTCATCGTTAGTGGCCATGAGGCGACATCCAAAAGCTAAGTCCCACACCTTCTCTGTCTCTCTTTCTCTCTCTCTCTCTCTCTCTCTCTCTCTCTCTCTCTCTCTCTCTCTCTCTCTCTCTTTCGCCTCTAGAGGATTTTTTCAGAAGGCTTTCACAGAACTCCACTAACACACAAAATAATTGCAAGGAGAAAAAACATGCTTTTCCAAGTTTTATATTCCATTCATGAGATACATCTCAGCACATAAGCATGTTACAGATCCATTACAGAGACCAAAAAGGACGAAAAAGTTCGGAGAGAGCTACTCCCTCTCCGTGCCTACAGAGGAGGAAGGTGTGGTGGCAGGTTGCGGAGGCCTATCTCACCACAGCTAAGAGACATGGGCAGCCGAGGAGAAGGCCAGGGACCCAGAAGTGGAGGGAAAGATACTAGCCAAGATGGCCAAGCTTTCCCTCTGGACGAAGGCACTCAAGCCCCGGCCGAGTCGGACTCTCCGTCCTCCACCTTGACGCCCGAGGAGTCTTCCTCGTCCTCCTCATCGTCATCATCGTCCCCACCGTCATTGCCGCCGCTATCGCTGCACCCACTTTCGACGTAGCACTCCTCGCGCTCGTCGTGGAGCCCGAAGACCTTCACGAAGAGATTGTACACTCCATCGAAGCAGAAGTGGAGGACCTAGCTCTCCTCCAACCTTTGGGCGGGAGCAAAGGTCTTTCACCCGTGCGCCAACGACACATGGCCGCTGGAGCAAAACTCCACAACCGCCCACCAGGGCCGTTGATGCACCCCACCACTTGGAGCCACTGCCCTCTAGGTGGGTTGCGGTCGATCATCCTCGCAAAGGATTCTGGGAGCTTCAGTCGGCTGCGGAGGCGGCCACAAAGACCCACCCGGAACTCGTGCGCCAGCACTCGGGTGTCCTCCTGTCGCACCCTGGTTTCTAGGGGATACTCATCGGGCCGAACTGGATAGCAGATGCTTGGATTATGGGGCATACCTGCTCCCACGTCCCAGCTTCCTGGTAGGCCTGCGCTTATGCGCGACAACACAAGCCCTGCTATTCCATCGTCGATGTAAACTATCCACTAGATACCATAGGCACTACTGTCGACGTACTTCATACCAATCACACATGGTACGTCAACAGCGTTAAACGAATGATAATCACAACATATCTCTAAGACACAAAAGATTGAAATAAGGTTGCAAATGGCCTTCACTAAGGCAGAGAATAGCAAATACAATCATCCAGAGGACACATGTCCCAACATAACATCATTACATAGCAGCGGAAGCATTCAACATGGTCTGAGTACAGACAAATCCAAATAGGCCTAAGAGGCCGGCAATGAAAGGAAAACGGAGCCCATCCACGAAGTCTCGGATCCTGCCCGGGTCGGCTATCTACTCGTCAACAGCGTCGTCGTACTCCACGTAGTAGCCTCCATGGGGATCCTCGGAATCGTCGTCTGCGTAAACCACAGCCCCAAAGGGGTCAGTACAACAACGTACTGGCAAGCAAGACTCACAGTTCACCAAAGGGTAACCCGTCAACACCAAGCACAGATGCTTTGGGTTCAACGGAAGAAAGGGGATATAAAAGATGCGGCAACTGGCTGCTCTAACCAACTACAGAGTTACTACCACTTCCGGCTAACAGAAAGAAGATAAGATAGCGTATCGTAACCAACTACCAGCTAACCACCAAACAAAACCCATCCTGGATCTCGCCCCTTATCCAAAGAAGCAATCCGAGGATAACTCACACAGTTGGATTAATGATGGTTCAGGTTATTGTGTCAATAAACCTATTACTAGTCAAGTTATTATAGTTAGGTGTAAGTTGTCTGAGTACTTGTTAGCCAGTACTTTCACCAAGTCGTCACATAACCGCGGACAACACGGCTTCTCGAGAAGATTCATCCCTGTAGGGTGTGCTCCAGTACCCGTACACACTCAAGCCACCAACTAAAACTTAGGTGGACTCGACACGACTCGAACCATCACTACAGCCTGTCCTAGGAGCCACGGAGCTATAAGGTCCCAGCCACGCAGCCGAATACTCAGCGCAGGTGTGCAAAACTCCCGCAGGACACAACACCCCGGCACTACAGGCCTCGCCCTATATGTGTGCGTCATCGTCATCATCAGTAACCATGGGAGCGACCCATTCATGCGTATGAGCCAAATGGAACACCCGAACTAAGTGTGGCTCTTCGGACAAACTGCAGATCAGATCAAAGCCGAGGGGGGTTCCATCCCACCACCCGGATGCGGTGAGCACGCTCATCATGGATCAGTAGACAAGACCCTTTTCCTAATTAGGGTCGACACTAGCAGGCCTCAAAACCACGAAGGGCCTCCTGCCGGTGCCTTAACAGCAAATTATTATTACCCACAAAATTAATAGGTTGATTGTTTAAACATCAAGCCCCAGAATAATAATAGAATATGATAACAGAAAGTAACGGGTAACAGACTCGAGCAGAAACAACCCTAAGCATGCTAGTAAGACACGGGCTCAAACAACGGGGTTATAGGACTGGAGGTGAGGCAATATCAAGGTTTCAGGGTATCATGTGATAGGATCGTAAAGGAAGCAACGATACATATGGCTAGCAGAAATAGACAACGGTAAAGTATCGGTAACCAATGTTGAAAGGAACACAGTGGTTCATGTGAGTGATAACTTTCCTGCAAACCCAGTAGCCTGGTACTGAGCTAAAACCTCTGAAGGGGTGTCGTAAGGATCGTCGGACTCAACGTCGTCGTCTAACCGAGAAGAAGCAAACAGACAATGCAGAAAGGATATACAATCAATATCATGGCATAGTGCACAATCATGGGGATGATGCATGTCATGTTAATAGTTGCATCAAAATAAACTAGTTGACATGGTAACACAAATTAAATGGACACATATGCAATTTTGAGTTGCATATGAAAAGCCCATGAATTTTGGGTTAGATTATTTGTTTTCCAACTAATCAACAGATGAAGGTGAATTAGTATTATGCATGGATGAGGAAAACGACAAAATAACAACAATAGAACCAAATTAAAATAGGGTTTACCAATTTTAGAAATTTATTTATTAAGTTAGAAAATTTTGGTTCCTTACGGGTGTCACACAAGTATTTGTTGTTTTCACCAAGTTGAATTGTTCAAAACAGATAACAAAGTTTATATTTGAAAGGAACACCAAATTTTAGTTGGATTACATGTTTCAAATATTGAAAAAGGAGTTAGGATGAATTTATTATGATTGAAACAATATTAAACAAGTTTTAAATGAATTTAAGACAAGCATGAATTTTATTTGAATTTTATTTGTTCAAAACATAAATTCAAATTCACATTTGAAAAGTTTATACTTTTCTAGGTTGAAAACATATTTTGCATGTTCAAAAATAATTTAGTTTGAGCAAGTTATGATTTTATCAAATTTAAATGAATTAAACAAGTATTAAATTATTTAGGCAATTTAATTTATTCAAATCATGAAACAAAATTTATATTTGAATTGGTGGTTTAATTTGACATGGAAAACATATTTTATTTGTGTTATTTGGATTAATTATGAATTAGTTATGGATTTTATCAAATTGCAATTGAATTATTTGAATTCAATTTTGAATTGCATTTTGAAAATTCAAAACAGAAAACAAATGTTATAACTAGGTAGATAATTAAATTTGGTATTGAAAACATATTAAAAATGTTAGATTTGGAGTTGTAATTAATTAGTTAGGCAATTTTAAAGTTTGGTGGTTAATCTGCCATTTATTTCACAGCTAGGGACTTAAAACAAATCTGCAGGGACCTAGAATAAATATCCAAGGACCTGTGTGCGAAATAAGGGTGCTGTGATGGGTGTGTAAATAAAAATAAAAGTTTTGTGGCTAACGCGCGGGGGGGGGGGGGGAGATTTTCATACTTGGGATGTTACAAAACGCCCCCCCTTGAAGGAATCGCGCCCCGAGATTCCTACTGAGAAAGGAAAAGGTCCGGATACTTCTTGCGAAGATCCTCCTCGGTCTCCCACGTTGCCTCTTTATCGGAATGATGCGACCATTGCACTTTCAAGAACTTGGTGCTCTTGTTGCGAGTCTTACGCTCGGTCTCATCGAGAATACGAATAGGGTGCTCCTCATAAGATAGATCATCTTGCAGTTCAATTGAATCATGATCAACTGCACGATCTGGATCTTTGAAACACCTCTTGAGCTGTGACACGTGAAACACATCGTGCACCTTGGATAGTTTTTCTGGAAGTTCAAGACGATAGGCATTTTCCGCACGCCTTGAGAGAATGTTGAAAGGACCAATGTATCTCGGTGCTAGCTTTCCTTTGACACCAAAACGATGAGTGCCTCTGAGGGGAGTTACACGGAGATATGCTTTGTCACCAGGTGCATAGATCATATCCCTGTGCTTGCTGTCATATTAGCTTTTCTGACGAGACTGAGCAATCTTGAGATTGTCACGAATGATTCGAACTTTCTCTTCGGCTTCCTTAACAATGTCAGGGCCTAAGAGTGAACGTTCACCAGCTCCAGACCAATTGATTGGACTCCTGCATCTGCGGCCATAGAGTGCTTCAAACGGTGCCATGCCTAGGCTTGCCTGGAAGCTGTTGTTGTAGGAGAATTCAGCATATGGAAGGCATTCCTCCCATTTCATGCCAAAGGAGAGACCACATGCTCTGAGCATATCCTCGAGAATCTGATTGACTCTTTCGACTTGCCCTTGAGACTGACGGTGATAAGCTGTGCTGAAGAGAAGTTTGGTGCCCAATGCTTCTTGAAAACTCTTCCAGAAATGAGAAGTGAATATGCTTCCACGGTCTGAGCTTATTTCCAATGGAACACCATAAAGAGGAACAATCTTTGTTGTGTAGAGTTCTGCTAACTGGCTAGCTGATATTGTTTCTTTGACAGCAAAGAAGTGAGCTACCTTAGTGAGACGATCAATAACAACGAAGATTGCATCGTTGCCCCTCTTGGACTTTGGAAAACCAGTGACGAAGTCCATTTCAATCATGTCCCACTTCCACTCAGGAATTTTCAGAGGCTGGAGAAGACCGGCTGTTTTCTGATGGACTGCCTTGACACGTTGACAAACGTCGCATTCAGAAACGTATTTAGCAATTTCAAGTTTCATGCAAGACCACCAATACAGTGTCTTAAGATCCCGGTACATCTTTGTACTTCCAGGGTGGATGGAGAGAGGAGTTTCATGAGCCTCCTTGAGAATCACATCTTTGAGACTTTGAATTTGAGGAACTGCAATGCGTCCTTCGAAGAACACAGTTCCCTTGTCATCAATTGAGAAGCACTCATACTTCACATTGCCTGCTTTGATGTTATTTGCAATCTTCTTGATCTCAGCATCACGAAGTTGTTCAGAACGAATCTTGTCCTCGAGAGTTGGACTAGCTGTCAAGTTTGCAAGATAACCTTGAGGAACAAGACCAAGGTTCAGCTTCTGGAATTCTTCATGAAGTGGAGGTTGGCTTTCCATGATCATGAGATTATTGCAATACGACTTGCGACTGAGAGCATCGGCCATAACATTAGCCTTGCCTGGAGTGTAAGAAATGGTAAGATCGAAGTCTTTGATCTTTTCAATCCATCTCCTTTGCCTGAGTTTTAGATCTGGTTGAGTGAAGATGTATTTCAGACTCTTATGATCGGAAAAGATTTCAGTGCGATTACCCAACAAGTATTGTCTCCATTTCTTGAGGGCAAACACAACTGCTGCCAGTTCAAGGTCATGAGTGGGATAGTTTTGCTCATGTGCGTTCAACTGACGTGAAGCATAAGCCACAACTTGACGTTCTTGCATAAGAACTGCACCTAGACCTTGTTGAGAAGCATCACAGAATATCTGGAAAGGTTTGGTAGTATCTGGGCCAACCAGAACTGGTGTAGAAGTGAGTTTAGTCTTGAGGAGATTGAAACTTTCATCACATTGTGGAGACCAAACGAACTTCTTGTCCTTCTTTGTGAGATTAGTGAGAGGTTTGGCAATCTTGGAGAAGTTTTGGACGAAACGACGGCAATAGCTAGCCAAACCAAGAAAACTTCTGACTTGCTTCACCGTCTTAGGAGGTTTCCAATCAACAATTGCCTTAACCTTTTCTGGATCAATGGCTATGCCCTTGGCAGAGATGACATGACCAAGGTAAGCAACTTCTGGAATCCAGAACTCACATTTGGAGAACTTGGCATACAGACGATGCTCGCGAAGCTTCATGAGAGTGAGACGAAGATGTTCTCCATGCTCTTCCTCGGATTTTGAGTAGACAAGAATATCGTCAAGATATACCACAACGAACTTGTCGAGGTATTCATGGAAGACAGAATTCATGAGTCTAGAGAATGTCGCCGGTGCATTGGTGAGACCAAAGGACATGACGGTGTATTCATATAGACCGTAGCGAGTCGTGAAGGCTGTTTTTGGAATATCTTCCTTTCTGATCTTTATTTGATGGTAACCCATTCTCAAGTCCAGCTTGGAGAATATTGAAGCTCCAGCAAGTTGATAAAAAAGATCATCGATACGAGGAATTGGATACTTGTTTTTGATGGTTTTTTCGTTGAGAGGACGATAGTCAACAACGAGTCTCTTTGTTTGATCCTTCTTCGCAACAAACAGAGTTGGGCAACCCCAAGCGGAGGAACTAGGTTGAATGTAACCTTTCTCCATGTACATATCGATTTGCTCCTTCAACAACTTCAGTTCAGGAGGAGCTATCTTGTATGGATGTTTGGAGATTGGAGCAGTGCCTGGTTCAAGTTCGATCACGAACTCAACTGCTCTGTCAGGAGGCATTCCTGGCAATTCTTCTGGAAAGACATCGGGGAAATCACAAACCACCGGAATAGTTTCAATAGATGGTAGAGGATTTGCATTGAGAGTGTAGAGTTGAGCAACTGGATTTTCAGCATGGAAGTAGACTATCTGGCCAGAAGGGTGTGTGATTTTGACAGATTTAGCAGGACAATCAATGACTGCTTTGTTGGCTACCAGCCAATCCATCCCAAGAATGACATCAATATCTGAAGAGTGGAGAGCTATCAAGGATGCCTCGAATGGAAGGTTTCCAATTGTGATCTCGATGTTCTGGCTAACTTTATTGCTTTGCCAGCTAGATCCCGGTGATTTCACTAGGAGAGGGATAGACAACTGTTCGAAGTTGATTCCACTGTTGTTTGCAAAGCATTGAGAGATGAAAGAGTGTGAAGCACCAGAATCGAACAAGACTTTAGCACGAAACGAGTTCACAAGAAGTGTGCCCATTACAACGTCTGGAGATTCTTCTGCTCCCTGGGCCTTGACATGGTTCACCTTAACGGTTCTCAAGACAGACTTGTTCTTGTTGCGGGGCCTAGGCGAAGGAGTGTGTACCACCACATGATTGACATTAGCGATAGGTAGTGATGGTAGCTTGTTCTGCGGGCACTTGTAGGAGTAGTGTCCTGATAGACCGCACTTGAAGCATGTACTAGCAGAACGAGGATCTGTTGGACTTGGCTGATATGGAGCTCCTCCTAAAGATACCACTGGGGTGGGAGGGAGGGCAAGAAATCCTGCCGGGCTTGGCAAGCAGATGGGCGGTGTTGGAGTGGTATATGGAACCCAAACTCTTCGTTTTTGTGGAGGCATGATAGCTTTTGAGAGATTAGCCTGTTCACGAGAGTGCTTACGAGATTCCTCAACCAACTTACGCCCATGCTGTTCATTTAGAGCGATGTTGATGAGGTCCTCAAAATTCTTGGCCTTGACGTTGGTGAGAGCATACTTGAGTTCTGGGTTGAGACCCCTGCGGAACTTTGCCATCTTTCTCGCTTCCGTGGAGATTTCATCTCCGGCGTAGCGAGCCAGACGATTGAACTCTCTTTGGTATTCGAGAACGTCCAGACTGCCTTGTGTGAAAGAATAGAATTCCTCACGCATTCTCTCCATGAGCCCATCGGGAATGTGATGGCGCACGAAGGCTTGCTTGAAATCTTCCCATGTGATTGCCACACTAGAACCTCTCATTTCTTGGAAATCCTCCCACCAAGACATGGATTGTCCACGGAGAAGGTAGGTCACGTAAGGAACACGGTCCTCGTCAGCCACATGAGCTACCAGAAGAGTACGGTTCATTTCACGGAGCCAGTCATCAGCATCCAATGGCTCGGAGGAGTTATCAAACGTGCGCGGATTGAGCTCAAGGAACTCCCGAATAGACACACGGGCGTTGCCATTACTCCCAAGGTCTTGGTTCTGCTGCATCTGCTTTATAACTTGTGTCATCTGAGACAACACTTTCCCCATCTCAGGTGGCAGTGTGGGTTCTTCGTCACCACTTTCCATCCTGAAGAGGATACCAAGATTAACACACTAACCGGATAACAAAATCCAATATAAGTGCTTAAAAGAATTACTTCAGACGGTAAGAAGGTAGCATGGAGCAAACATATACTACCCTCAACGTTCACCATAAATGGTTCGAGTACCACACGGGTGCGGTGTTGAAGAAGAAAAATCTCCGGAACAAAACGGATGGAGGTTAACCACGAAAGAGAAGATTTGTGAAGGACGATGTCGAAGCAACAACTGGGAAACAGGAGACCACAAACCCTGAGGTACTACGGAAGAACCCAGAACACGTGAAATCCTAACTTGAAAGTTTAGATGAGAAGAGAAAAACAACGTTGCACTTCCTTACCAGAAAAGGGAGGGTGGGTGGGGAAAGAAATAAAATGGCAGAATTCCTACTCTCACGTTTCATTTTTCCTATATAGCTACAAAATAGTTTCTAGACTCAAACTGCGACCAGTAAAAGGGATCCTACAGGCAGACAGGCTCTGATACCATTTGTCGCACCCTGGTTTCTAGGGGATACTCATCAGGCCGAACTGGATAGCAGATGCTTGGATTATGGGGCATACCTGCTCCCACGTCCCAGCTTCCTGGTAGGCCTACGCTTATGCGCGATAACACAAGCCCTGCTATTCCATCGTCGATGTAAACTATCCACTAGAGACCATAGGCACTACTGTCGACGTACTTCATACCAATCACACATGGTACGTCAACAACGTTAAACGAATGATAATCACAACATATCTCTAAGACACAAAAGATTGAAATAAGGTTGCAAATGGCCTTCACTAAGGCAGAGAATAGCAAATACAATCATCCAGAGGACACATGTCCCAACATAACATCATTACATAGCAGCGGAAGCATTCAACATGGTCTGAGTACAGACAAATCCAAATAGGCCTAAGAGGCCGGCAATGAAAGGAAAACGGAGCCCATCCACGAAGTCTCGGATCCTGCCCGGGTCCGCTATCTACTCGTCAACAGCGTCGTCGTACTCCACGTAGTAGCCTCCATGGGGATCCTCGGAATCGTCGTCTGCGTAAACCACAGCCCCAAAGGGGTCAGTACAAAAACGTACCGGCAAGCAAGACTCACAGTTCACCAAAGGGTAACCCGTCAACACCAAGCACAGATGCTTTGGGTTCAACGGAAGAAAGGGGATATAAAAGATACGGCAACTGGCTGCTCTAACCAACTACAGAGTTACTACCACTTCCGGCTAACAGAAAGAAGATAAGATAGCGTATCGTAACCAACTACCAGCTAACCACCAAACAAAACCCATCCTGGATCTCGCCCCTTATCCAAAGAAGCAATCCGAGGATAACTCACACAGTTGGATTAATGATGGTTCAGGTTATTGTGTCAATAAACCTATTACTAGTCAAGTTATTATAGTTAGGTGTAAGTTGTCTGAGTACTTGTTAGCCAGTACTTTCACCAAGTCGTCACATAACCGCGGACAACACGGCTTCTCGAGAAGATTCATCCCTGCAGGGTGTGCTCCAGTACCCGTACACACTCAAGCCACCAACTAAAACTTAGGTGGACTCGACACGACTCGAACCATCACTACAGCGTGTCCTAGGAGCCACGGAGCTATAAGGTCCCAGCCACGCAGCCGAATACTCAGCGCAGGTGTGCAAAACTCCCGCAGGACACAACACCCCGGCACTACAGGCCTCGCCCTATATGTGTGCGTCATCGTCATCATCAGTAACCATGGGAGCGACCCATTCATGCGTATGAGCCAAATGGAACACCCGAACTAAGTGTGGCTCTTCGGACAAACTGCAGATAAGATCAAAGCCGAGGGGGGTTCCATCCCACCACCCGGATGCGGTGAGCACGCTCATCATGGATCAGTAGACAAGACCCTTTTCCTAATTAGGGTCGACACTAGCAGGCCTCAAAACCACGAAGGGCCTCCTGCCGGTGCCTTAACAGCAAATTATTATTACCCACAAAATTAATAGGTTGATTGTTTAAACATCGAGCCCCAGAACAATAATAGAATATGATAACAGAAAGTAACGGGTAACAGACTCGAGCAGAAACAACCCTAAGCATGCTAGTAAGACACGGGCTCAAACAACGGGGTTATAGGACTGGAGGTGAGGCAATATCAAGGTTTCAGGGTATCATCTGATAGGATCGTAAAGGAAGCAACGATACATATGGCTAGCAGAAATAGACAACGGTAAAGTATCGGTAACCAATGTTGAAAGGAACACAGTGGTTCATGTGAGTGATAACTTGCCTGCAAACCCAGTAGCCTGGTACTAAGCTAAAACCTCTGAAGGGGTGTCGTAAGGATCGTCGGACTCAACGTCGTCGTCTAACCGAGAAGAAGCAAACAGACAATGCAGAAAGGGTAGACAATCAATATCATGGCATAGTGCACAATCATGGGGATGATGCATGTCATGTTAATAGTTGCATCAAAATAAACTAGTTGACATGGTAACACAAATTAAATGGACACATATGCAATTTTGAGTTGCATATGAAAAGCCCATGAATTTTGGGTTAGATTATTTGTTTTCCAACTAATCAACAGATGAAGGTGAATTAGTATTATGCATGGATGAGGAAAACGACAAAATAACAACAATATAACCAAATTAAAATAGGGTTTACCAATTTTAGAAATTTATTTATTAAGTTAGAAAATTTTGGTTCCTTACGGGTGTCACACAAGTATTTGTTGTTTTCACCAAGTTGAATTGTTCAAAACAGATAACAAAGTTTATATTTGAAAGGAACACCAAATTTTAGTTGGATTACATGTTTCAAATATTGAAAAAGGAGTTAGGATGAATTTATTATGATTGAAACAATATTAAACAAGTTTTAAATGAATTTAAGACAAGCATGAATTTTATTTGAATTTTATTTGTTCAAAACATAAATTCAAATTCACATTTGAAAAGTTTATACTTTTCTAGGTTGAAAACATATTTTGCATGTTCAAAAATAATTTAGTTTGAGCAAGTTATGATTTTATCAAATTTAAATGAATTAAACAAGTATTAAATTATTTAGGCAATTTAATTTATTCAAATCATGAAACAAAATTTATATTTGAATTGGTGGTTTAATTTGACATGGAAAACATATTTTATTTGTGTTATTTGGATTAATTATGAATTAGTTATGGATTTTATCAAATTGCAATTGAATTATTTGAATTCAATTTTGAATTGCATTTTGAAAATTCAAAACAGAAAACAAATGTTATAACTAGGTAGATAATTAAATTTGGTATTGAAAACATATTAAAAATGTTAGATTTGGAGTTGTAATTAATTAGTTAGGCAATTTTAAAGTTTGGTGGTTAATCTGCCATTTATTTCACAGCTAGGGACTTAAAAAAAATCTGCAGGGACCTAGAATAAATATCCAAGGACCTGTGTGCGAAATAAGGGTGCTGTGATGGGTGTGTAAATAAAAATAAAAGTTTTGTGGCTAACGCGCGGGGGTGGAGATTTTCATACTTGGGATGTTACACCTCCGCCCAGGGGGGACAGGTTTCTCCCCCGTACCACGATCACGTGACGCCCGTGCACTGCAGCCACGACAGCTTCGGGGGCTCGTCTCGGCACGAGCCGCAGACCACTACGGCACATCGGCTATCGTTAGTGCCATCCGTGCACTGCGTCTCTAGGCCGCGTCCAAGTCCGTCGGTGAGCCACATGCCAAACCTCGCCCACCACGAGCCATGCGCGCTCTGTTTCTTTCACAAGGGAGGAGACGGAGAAGGAGAAGGGAGCGGGGTGGAAGATGGCGCTCGGAAGGGAGCGGAGCACCCCCTATTTATGCCTGGGCTAGGAACTCCCCCACGACCGGTCCACCTCCTCGCTGCCCAGGTATCAAGGAGAGGAAGTGTACCCCAATGATGGATGGGACCTGACGCAAGGGAGAAGCTCGCTGAGTGGCGCTGCACTAGAGCAGTTATTACCGAGGGACGTTTCCACCACGTCCTGGGAGATCGTGGGTCTCTCCCACGAACCGTCGCGCCACGTCCTGCGGATGGCCCCGCAACAGTTGGGCCCATGCTACTTTGCCTCATGCGCGGGAACGAGGTCCAAACACCAGTATAAGAAGGGCACCACCGGCCCTTGGACAGAGAGAGCTCGATTCATCGTAGAGCCCAAGTAGTCTGTTCCTAGCACAAGTTTTTCTTTGTACTGTAACCAACGCAGTGCAATCCATCAGACAAGCAGGAGTAGGGTTTTACACCACACTGGTGGCCTGAACCTGGGTAAACTCTCTGTGTCGCCATTGTTGTCGTGCTTAGGCTTCCCTCTCGAAGCCTCCTCTTGAAGCGAAGGAAGCGCATTTAGCCCCTAGTGTCCGAACCTTTGAGAGCTATCCTATCCAGGACAGACTAGCTCTGTCCGACATTTGGCACGCCAGGTAGGGGGCTAAGGAGCTCCTTCGTTTCTCCACCACCATGGCACCTTCCGCCCGGACCAGCTCGCGCCTCACCCGCTCCGAGCACGCTCGTCGCCGAGGGAAGCTCGAGCCAACCGTCAGCGACAATGACAACGACACGCCACAACGCAATACCGCTGGCGTGGAGGGCGAACACGGCGCCGAGGAGGAAGTTTCCTCCCACACGCTGTAGGAAGACGCACCCGCGTTTCAGCATCCGGCTCCACCTCCATTGGGAACGCAGGGGCGCCAGGAGCAGCCTACCCCCGCAGCAGCACTGTTGCTGGTTCGGGAGATGCTTACGCACCCGCCCACACCTGAAGGACCCGCCGCATGGCTCGCCCGACTCCAGGAGCTCGCCACCATCGCAAACATCTCCCCGCGGGAGCCACGGGGAGGCGACGTCCGCCAGCGTAGGAGTGCAGTAGCTCATGACGTGCCGCCCCCTTCTCACGGTGTAACCTCGCTGGTGCATGGCGACCCTCGCACCAAGGTCTCTGACAAGGCACCCACCACTAAGGTGCCTGAGAAGAGCAGCAAAAGCTGCCAGATCCTGCGCACCCCGCCGGATGCGTTCAAATGGAGCGTCGCCACGAATGCGAGCGTCGCACCATCCGCGACCTCGCGAGGGATGGCCAAGGCAACCGCCCGACTGACCTCACGCGGGCAACTGTCTATGTCGGCGGCGCCCACGCGTTCACCAAGCAGCTTCACACGGTCTCCTGGCCGCCGAAGTTCAACCCCACGCTGCCATCTCGCTACAACGGCACTACCCCTCCCCTCGACTTCATGCAGCTCTACTGCCTCATCATAGGAGCTGCAAAGGAGGATGACAAGTGCATGGCGAACTAGTTGCCAATGGCCCTCAAGGGTCCAGCTCTTGTATGGCTCATGAATCTACAAGAAGACTCCATCGGGTCATTCGAGGAGTTGTGCCTCCACTTCGTCGCCAACTTCAAGGGCTCCTACGAGCGCCTCCTCTCCTACAACGACCTCCACGGCATACGCCAGCAGCCCGGAAAAACACTTCGCCGGTACCTACATCGCTTCAGCCAGACGCGCAACAAGATCGCCCGCATCGCCGATGCAAACGTTATCTTCGCCTTCAGGGAAGGGGTCACCAACGAGCGCATGCTCGAGGAGCTCGGCATCAGGGACGACCTCACCTCTGCCGTCGCGCTCGTGGACATGGCCGACAGGTGTGCTAAGGCTGAGGAGGGACGCCTCTTCAGGCACAGCGTGTTTGCTGACGAGTCCAAACCGGTGGCCCCCAAGACAAATACAAAGGCTCGAGGCGACGATGCAGACGCCAAACAAAAAGCCCCAGCAGTTTTGGCCGCCGAGCCAGAACGCAAGCAAGGCCGGAGCGACGCTGCACCCGTGGCGGACAACCGCCCTTACTGTGAGTTTCACCGCATGCACTCACACGCCACAAGGGATGTGACGCCCCGAGATCGGGCACTATGCAAATTTCAGCATTTCCGCCAAAATCCACATAATAACCGATTCCAGGTTGCCACTTGTGATAACATTACAACAGTTCACGAATATTCCGCAACAACAACAGAAAAGATATATACCAGGCGACTCAAACGAGTCAAGGATACAACTGATACAATACAAAGATCCAAATAACAGCGAAAGAAACAACATAGCGTCCGACTACGGACAAGATACAAATTGGACTAAGAGTCCTGAAGATAACCGATGGCGTCCAATCCCTGCCCAGGCCAAACCGGAGGGATTCCCAAGCTAACGTCGTCAGACTTCAAACCTGTTGACTGCAATGTGGAATATGCAGCCACGAAAAGGATTCGTGGGTCAGTACGGTTAAGTACTGGCAAGTGGATAACCCATACTCACAAGATACCAGCGTAACCAATCATCACAAGATACAAATACTTTGGGTACAACGTAAAGGAAGGGATTGTTGTAAAGAAGCGGCAGCGGGCTGCAATAACTAACTACAGAGACGCGCTACAACATCCGGCTAAAAGAAAGGGATAAGATAGCGTATCAGAACCAACTACAACTACTCACCAAACAATACCCATCCAATGTTACCCCTACTAAGGAAGCAACCTAAGGAAACTCACACGGTTGATTAAGGTGACATTCATTTTGATGGTGGAAGTAATCTATATTACTAGTCAAGTTATCATCGTTAAGTGTAAGTTGTCTGAGTACTTGTTAGCCAGCACTTTCACCAAGTCATCCATAACCGCGGACAACACGGCTTCTCGAGAAGATTTAACCCTGCAGGGATGCACCAATTTGGCCGTACACGTAAGAATAACCCGCCAGACGGGGGATCAACCCACCAAGCGAGGTATTTAACCCTGCAGGGATGCACCAATTTGGTCGTACACGTAAGAATAACCCGCCAGACGGGGGATCAACCCACCAAGAGAGGTACTCAACACAACCCAACTCTTCTTCGCATCAAGCCCAAAGAACCACATGCTGTGCGTGTGCGGCTAATCGAACCCCCACGAAGAAAAGGGGGACCCTCATAGCACTGGAAGACCACGCCGCCCTAAATGCCGACTACAAAAGTTCCACCCTGGCGCCAAGGGTTCGCACCTGCATATGCATGCATCAAATGGAAAGCCCGAACTAAGTGTGGCGATTTGGACGAGATGCGAATCGAATCAGAGTTGCGGGGGGGGGGGGGGGGGCGCCCATACTCGCTTCCCACATGCGGTTAGTGCGCTCATCATGGATCAATGGACAACACCCTTTTCCTAATTAGGGTCAACACTAGCAGGCCTCAAAACCACGCCGGGCCTCCTGCCGGTGCCTTATCATCAAATTAATATTACCCGAAACATTAACATGTTGTTGATTGAATTGAGCCCCAACTATCAAACTAAACAGGTGATAAGACGGACAACAAGACTTGAGCGCAAACAACACTAAGCATGCAGCTACGACACGAGGGCCAACAAGGTAAACAAACAACAGTTGATAGGAAGTGGGAGGAAGGCTATATCATGGTTGCAAGGTAAACATATAATAGGATCGAGACACAAGCATCGAATCATAAGGCTAGCATAAGAACAACGGAATAACAAGTGATGAAAGGCAGCCATAGGTAGCAAGTGAGTATACTTGCCTGAGATCCAGCAAGTAGAGGTGCATCCACAGAACTTGTCGTTGCTCACATCATCTCAACGTCCTATCCGCGAAGAAGCAACGAACTAGAACAAACACCGGATGCAACAATTACTACTACGGCAAAAGATCCAGCATGATCAAGATATGGATGCATGACAAGTTCAAGGATGCATCAAAGATAAACTAATTGACATGGTAAACATATTTAAATGGGCCCATATGCAATTTGGATTGCATTTGGAAAAGCCCATGAATTAATGTTGAATTAAATGATCTACAAATAACCATTATGTGAAAGTTGATTAGAATGATGCATGGATGATGAAAACAATAAGAAAACAACAATAGCTTCAGTTTGATATGTTGTTTACCAAGTTTGGAATTTTATTTACTAAGTTATGAACTTTGGCATTTTAAATGATTTAAACAAACATTTGTTGTTTTCACCAATTTTAAATGTTCAAAACAGATAACAAAATTTATATTTGTAAAGAACACAAAATTTTAGATAGAATACATATTTCATTTGTTGAATTTGGATTTTAGATGAGCAAGTTATTAAATTGACCATTTTAAATGCATTAATTAGGAAATAGTTGTTTTCAGCAATTTAATTTATTTAAATCAGCACACAAAGTTGATATTTGCAAAGTTCATGAAAAATGGAATGGAAAACATATTTGGTTTGTTGAATTTGGAATTTTCATGCCCAAGTTATGAATTTTGCAATTTAAAAGGTTTAATTAAAGCATTGAATTATTGCACCACTTTTAATTAGGGAAAACAATAAACAAAATGTATTGAAAAGGTTGAAAACATGTATAAAATGTTTCAATGAACAATTTGAGCTATTAAACATAATTTTTGGGTTATTATTGATTTATTATGCAATTTTTCATAAGCATTCTTATTCTGCCCTTTTTAGTAAAAAGAAGGAAACATGCTCAAAATTAATTCAATTGTGACCAAATAAAATACCAATGTGTAGAGTTTGTTAATACAAATTTTTAGAGCCCAAGTTTGCTCAAATTGGATGAACAGAACTCAAGTTATGAAATTCCAAAGTTTCCAATTTTTATTGCATTTTCTGTATTTAATTATTTAGTGCAAAAATTATTACAGAAACATGTTTCAAACTTGACATTAACAGGAAGAGCACGAAATTATGAATCCACAGAAACTTGAATCATTGAATTTGGAGCAATATTCAATTTGTTATTGATTTTACAATTAATGAATCAGACTTGTGTTTCTGGAATTCGGGCAAAAAAAGGTGCGGCTTTTGCTACTCGGGGGGGGGGGTGGGATTCGAACTCGGGTCTCGGGTGCGCTCTGGGAGGGCCCAAGCCATTGGGCTGCTGTTGCGTTTGATGATGGATCTGGAGCGCGATGGGTTTTGAGGTGAGGTTCCCGGCTACTGTCGAAACTGAACGACATTCAGTTAACGATCGTGTCGATCGTGGTCGCCGGCGGCTGCAGCTTGGCTCGATGGCCAGTTCTCAGAGCACGGGAGGAAGGAGGAAGGGGGGGGGCCGAGGGCGGAGGGGAGAGGCTCACCGAGGGGAGGCTCGGAGGCGAGGACGACGGGGTCGGAGGAGTCGTGGTGCGGATCGAGGCGTCGACATGCAGGCTTTCTGCACCTGACGAACGGAGGAGGGGAAGAAGGATGCCGCCGGCGTCCTGGGGCGTCTCATACCATGGCATGGCGTCCAGCACGGAGAGGGAGCGAAGGGGGTTCCATTCCCGCTGTCGGTGCGGCTCGACGGCGAGCGTGGCGGTGGCGCAAGGAGCTCCAAGCTCCAGCCATGGAGGGGCTCCGGTTCTCCTTCAGCAGATACAGAGAGGTGGGGAGAAGGGACAGAGGAAGAAGGGAAGGCGGCGGATGGAAGGAGAGGGAGAAGAATGGCGGCTAGGGTTAGGGAGGAGAGGGAAGGAGGGCAGCTATAAGGGAGGAGGGGAGCAGGTGGAGGGGACATGGTGACAGCGACCTCCTGTACGGACAGAGGTAGGGGAAAGGGCCTTGGGCCGAACGGGAGGGGGAGAAGGGGGGTAAGTGGGCTGGCCCGACTGCCTCCCCCTCTCAGTTTTTTTTATGTTTTTTATTTTTTCTGTTTGCACATTTTTTTTGTAGGAAAGAGAGAGAGAGAGAAAAGAAATAGGTCTTTAGGGTTTTATTTTATGCAATAATTTTTGTTGAAATACCTAACAGCAAGATCAAATGTTTGTTAACTTTATTTTCAAAATTTTCAAATTGCCAAATTGATTTGAATTTGCTATTTTAATTTCAAATAGTGTTTCATAAAGAATGGTTTTTGAAATACCCAAGCAAAAATTAATTCCAATCAATTTATATTGAAAAACAAATTGAGTTTGAAAAACACAGGTGCATTGTTTGAAAAATCTTAAATGGATTTGAATTTTTGTTTTGTTTTTGAATTGGTTTGCAAACAATGTGCAGATGATGCATGTGATGCAATGCCAAAAAGGAAAACAACCAATACCTATTTGGGGGGAAAATCCCCCAGGTGTTACAAGGGACTGCTTCCACCTGGAGAGGATGCAGGGAGACCGCCTCATGAGGGGTGGCCAGGAGGGGTACTCTCGAGGCGGCGGCTGGCACAGTCCTGGGCGAGGGGGAGGCCGCGCTGGAGGGAGATGGAAGGAGCGCGGCCCAAACCAGCACAAAAGGTACGGCAACTACAACACTGACGGCTACAACAATGGCGGCTACCAGCTGCCCACGCAGCAGCCACCCTCGGCGCAGCTGCAGCGTCCCAACTCACCCGCGCCTCAGGTGAATGCTGCCACGCAGCCCCACGCTAAGGGAAAATAGGGGAGGGGCGACGAACACTGTGGGGGCTACCAAGAACCAACAGGCTACATGGCCTGAATTCTTGGCAGATGTGACGCCCCGAGATCGGGCACTATGCAGATTTCAGCATTCCCGCCAAATCCGCATAATAACCGATTCCAGGTTGCCATTTATGATAACATTACAATAGTTCACGAATATTCCACAATTACAACAGAAACAGATAGATACAAGATGACTCAATGAGCCAGGGGTACAACTGATACATTACAAAGATCCAAGTAACAGCGGAAGAAACAAACGTCCGTCTACGGACAAGATCCAAATTGGACTAAGAGTCCTGACGATAACCGAAGGCGTCCAATCCCTGCCCAGGCCAAGCCGGAGGGATTCCCAAGCTAACGTCGTCAAACTTCAAACCTGTTGACTGCAATTTGGAATTTGCAGCCACGAAAGAGATTCGTGGGTCAGTACGGTTAAGTACTGGCAAGGGGGATAAAGCCCATACTCACAAGTTACCGGCGTAGCCAGTCATCACAAGATACAAATACTTTAGGATCAACGGAAAGGAAGGGGTTATTGCAAATAATTGACAGCAGGCTGCACTAACCAACTACAAAGAGATACTACCACTTCCAGCTAACAGAAAAAGGATAAGATCGAGGATTGTAACCAACTGAAAGATAACTTCAAACAAACCCATCCTGGATCTCGCCCCTTTAGCCAAAGAAGCAATCCGAGGATAACTCACACAGTTGTATTAAAGGTGAATCAAGTTATGGTGTGAATAACCCTATTACTAGTCAAGTTGTTAATCATTGGGTGAAACATGATTGATCATTATGTTTAAGTTGTCCTGAGTACTTGTTAGCCAGTACTTTCACCAAGTAATCCATAACCGCGGAAAACACGGCTTCTCGAGAAGATTTACCCTCAGGGGTGCACCATAGCAACCGTACTCATGAATATCCCGCCAGATGGGATGCCTCCCACCAAGCGGGGCACTCAACACAATCCAACCCTTCTTCGCATCAAGCCCAAAGCACCGCGTGCTGTGCGTGCGCGGCTAATCGAGCCCCACGAAGAAAAGGGGACCCTCATAGCACTGGAAGACCACGCCGCCCTAAATGCCGACTACGAAAGTTCCACCTGGGTACCAAGGGCTCGCAAGATCATGCATGCAGCAAATGGAAAGCCCGAACTAGTACGGCGATTTGGACGAGATGCGAATCGAGTCAAACCGAGGGGGAGCCCATACTCCCCAAATGCGGGTAGTGCGCTCATCATGGATCAGTAGACAAGACCCTTTTCCTAATTAGGGGGTCGACACTAGCGGGCCTCAAAACCACCCTGGGCCTCCCGCCGGTGCCTTATCGTCAAAATTATTATTAACATTAGCATTAACAGGATTGATTGATTAACTTCGAGCCCCCGGTACGATAATAAAAGAGTACGATAGTAAAAGAAGTAACCGACAACGAGCTCGAGCAAAAGCAACCCTAAGCAAGATAGTAAGACACAGGCTCAAGCAAAGGTTATAGGAGTGGAGGTGAGGCAATATCGAGGTTAAAGGATTCATGTGATAGGTTCGCAACAGAAACAACTACTACTAAGGCTAGCAGAAAAGAAACAACGGAAGAATCGGTAACAAGTGATGAAAGGCAGCCATATGGCATGCAAGTGAGTATACTTGCCTGAGATCCCGCAAGGTAGCAGAACTTGTCGTTGCTCACATCATCTCAACGTCCTATCCGGGAAGAAGCAACGAACTAAAAGGAACACCGGATGCAACAATTACTACGACAGCAAAAGATCCAGCATGATCCTATTTTATATGCATGACATGGCAAGATGCAACGGAGAGGAAACAACTTAAGCAATTTAATCGGAACCGGAGTCCGGAGAAATAGGAATTGGTTCAAGTTGTTTAGCTAACCATCAATTTAATTGTTATTTAGCATGGCAAACGGTAAAGTAGATGAGTTAGGCAATTTAAATGGAACCGGAACAATATTTAATTATTCCAACTCATTCCATATTTAATTATTAGGTGATACTATTATTACCCCGAAACCCACAAGATGCAATGCAAACATGATGCGATGACATTTTAAATATAGTTGATATGTTATAGAAAATAGGGCATAAAGGTATAGGGTTGGGGTTTGGGGTTCGCACGTGTGGAGAGGATCGCCGGGGTCAACGCCGGAAACTCCGGAACGTGGAGGAAGTAGACGAAGAATAGAAAGTAGACGAAGTCGTCGTAGCAGGGAAAGTAGACATTCTGTTGTCGATGTAGTCGAAGTCGAGGTCTTCGGGTCCTAGAGGAAGTAGTCGACGTAGGCGTGGTAGTGGAAGTAGTCGACGTAGGCATTCTCGTTCCGTATTGGAAGTAGTCATGGCCGAACCTTACATCGGCATCTCCGGGGTTGGTGGCGAACTTGACAGTTTCGGTCTTCGGGCGCGCACGAAGGCGGCCGACGCAAAACGGACACGGTGGCGGTGACAGTAGTCGTTCACGTATCGTAGTCGAAGTAGTCGTTCACGTCCGGAGTCGATGTAGTCGTGCACGTCCGGGGTCGATGTAGTCGTTCACGTCATCGGGAAGATCTTGGCAGCTCCACGGTCATACACGATACGGCGCGAAGGCCTCGGCCACAACAAACAGAGCACGGCGGTGAACTCTTGTGGCATTTGCTCGAGCACTTGGCGGGCGAAAACCAACGGCGCCAGGGCAGCTGCAGGTGTCGGAGCGGTGCGTCCATGGTGGCAAAAAGATCGGCTGCGCCCGCGGCATAGGACGGCGGAAGCAGGAGGAGATGCCGGCAACGACGGCTGCCGGCGAGCAGCAGCAGCTCGACCACCAGCCGCTCTGCACGGACGGGGCGGCGGTGGAAGGCATCGTGGCGGTGAGTGCGCGGGGCGCTGCCCTTGTCGACGGGGACGGCGCCGGGATGGAGAGGACGTCGACGACGAGCATGGCATGGCGTTGACGGCCAGGGCACGGCCGCGTGGAGGCAGGAGATGTGCCCGACGGGGCGTCGGCACGTCGGGGAGCGGGCAGGGAGGAGCTCGGGGGGGCGCGGGCTCGCCGGCCGGTGTCCATGGTGGGCAACCGGGGCAGGGGAGAGGTGAGGCGGAGGGAGCACGGGCCGGCGGCGGCCAGGCGGAGCTCCGGGAAGGCTCGCCGGCCGGACAGAGGGTGGAGGCGGCGCGCCTGGCCTCCTGCCGGCGCCGCGCGAGGGAGGGAGAGGAGATGGCGATGGGGAGAGGGGAGAGGAAGGGGGAACCGGGGGTGAGGGAGGGCGGCGGAGACGTGGAGGAGGAAGGCGGACCTCCACGCATCGGGAGCGAGCAGAAGGAGAGGGCGACGGGAGGAGAACGATGGGGAGCGAGCGTGGATCGATCGCTTCGCTGCGTGCGTGCGTGAGCGGTTCGCTGCACTTTCCTTTTTTTTTCCGGTGGGAGGACCTAAACAGAAATAGGAGAGACGGCGGGGGGGGGGGGTAATTGAGAGGGAAGAGAAAAATTTAGGGTTGTGGGGAGGGATTCGGTGGGGGGAGGCCGGCTGGGCTCCTTGCTGGGCCGAAAATCGGGCCTGGCCGGCTGGCTCTCTCTCTCTTTTTTTTTTCTTTTTTTTTTTCAGAAACTGGTTAGGCACCAACAACAATAGATTTATACACCAAACGAATTCCAGAAAGTTTTTATAAAATTGTAGTTGATGTAATTTAATTTGATTACAAGTTTTAAATCAACAATGATGCATTATGCCATGTTATGCAAGGAAAAGAAAAACAAGCAACATATTTTATTAGGGGGAAAAATTTCCCGGGCGTTACAGTCGACACCACTAACAAGGGGATTGCGCCCTCGCAATCCGCCCACGAACACGAGGGAAAGAAGTTCGACTATTGATTCTTCATGCTTCCAGTTGATTCTCCTCGACACCACTAACAAGGGAATCTTGCTCGGAGTGACGACGATGTTCTTCCACCAGGAATCTTACGATGATCGAACCTATTAGGTTAAAGGCTCGGAAAACGTCCACCCACGTAGGATCCTAACACTTGAAAGATTGAGTACGAGAGTAGACTCCAAAACAAATTAGATAGAAGGAGAAGTAGAATAGAGATAAGGAGAAAACAAGAATCCTATTGAGATGTTTTTCCAAAATAGTTTAGCAGAAATAGTTTTGACACTCTAGAAACAACGACCGTTAGCGAGGTTAACCTACAGGCTTTGTGGACCCGTTGCTTCGATAACCATTCGTATCGAAACAATCTCGGGAATCGGAACCAAGGCTCTGATACCATTTGTGACGCCCCGAGATCGGGCACTATGCAGATTTCAGCATTCCCGCCAAATCCGCATAATAACCGATTCCAGGTTGCCATTTATGATAACATTACAATAGTTCACGAATATTCCACAATTACAACAGAAACAGATAGATACAAGATGACTCAATGAGCCAGGGGTACAACTGATACATTACAAAGATCCAATTAACAGCGGAAGAAACAAACGTCCGTCTACGGACAAGATCCAAATTGGACTAAGAGTCCTGACGATAACCGAAGGCGTCCAATCCCTGCCCAGGCCAAGCCGGAGGGATTCCCAAGCTAACGTCGTCAAACTTCAAACCTGTTGACTGCAATTTGGAATTTGCAGCCACGAAAGAGATTCGTGGGTCAGTACGGTTAAGTACTGGCAAGGGGGATAAAGCCCATACTCACAAGTTACCGGCGTAGCCAGTCATCACAAGATACAAATACTTTAGGATCAACGGAAAGGAAGGGGTTATTGCAAATAATTGACAGCAGGCTGCACTAACCAACTACAGAGAGATACTACCACTTCCAGCTAACAGAAAAAGGATAAGGTCGAGGATTGTAACCAACTGAAAGATAACTTCAAACAAACCCATCCTGGATCTCGCCCCTTTAGCCAAAGAAGCAATCCGAGGATAACTCACACAGTTGTATTAAAGGTGAATCAAGTTATGGTGTGAATAACCCTATTACTAGTCAAGTTGTTAATCATTGGGTGAAACATGATTGATCATTATGTTTAAGTTGTCCTGAGTACTTGTTAGCCAGTACTTTCACCAAGTAATCCATAACCGCGGAAAACACGGCTTCTCGAGAAGATTTACCCTGCAGGGGTGCACCATAGCAACCGTACTCATGAATATCCCGCCAGATGGGATGCCTCCCACCAAGCGGGGCACTCAACACAATCCAACCCTTCTTCGCATCAAGCCCAAAGCACCGCGTGCTGTGCGTGCGCGGCTAATCGAGCCCCACGAAGAAAAGGGGACCCTCATAGCACTGGAAGACCACGCCGCCCTAAATGCCGACTACGAAAGTTCCACCCGGGTACCAAGGGCTCGCAAGATCATGCATGCAGCAAATGGAAAGCCCGAACTAGTACGGAGATTTGGACGAGATGCGAATCGAGTCAAACCGAGGGGGAGCCCATACTCCCCAAATGCGGGTAGTGCGCTCATCATGGATCAGTAGACAAGACCCTTTTCCTAATTAGGGGGTCGACACTAGCGGGCCTCAAAACCACCCTGGGCCTCCCGCCGGTGCCTTATCGTCAAAATTATTATTAACATTAGCATTAACAGGATTGATTGATTAACTTCGAGCCCCCGGTACGATAATAAAAGAGTACGATAGTAAAAGAAGTAACCGACAACGAGCTCGAGCAAAAGCAACCCTAAGCAAGATAGTAAGACACAGGCTCAAGCAAAGGTTATAGGAGTGGAGGTGAGGCAATATCGAGGTTAAAGGATTCATGTGATAGGTTCGCAACAGAAACAACTACTACTAAGGCTAGCAGAAAAGAAACAACGGAAGAATCGGTAACAAGTGATGAAAGGCAGCCATATGGCATGCAAGTGAGTATACTTGCCTGAGATCCCGCAAGGTAGCAGAACTTGTCGTTGCTCACATCATCTCAACGTCCTATCCGGGAAGAAGCAACGAACTAAAAGGAACACCGGATGCAACAATTACTACGACGGCAAAAGATCCAGCATGATCCTATTTTATATGCATGACATGGCAAGATGCAACGGAGAGGAAACAACTTAAGCAATTTAATCGGAACCGGAGTCCGGAGAAATAGGAATTGGTTCAAGTTGTTTAGCTAACCATCAACTTAATTGTTATTTAGCATGGCAAACGGTAAAGTAGATGAGTTAGGCAATTTAAATGGAACCGGAACAATATTTAATTATTCCAACTCATTCCATATTTAATTATTAGGTGATACTATTATTACCCCGAAACCCACAAGATGCAATGCAAACATGATGCGATGACATTTTAAATATAGTTGATATGTTATAGAAAATAGGGCATAAAGGTATAGGGTTGGGGTTTGGGGTTCGCACGTGTGGAGAGGATCGCCGGGGTCAACGCCGGAAACTCCGGAACGTGGAGGAAGTAGACGAAGAAGAGAAAGTAGACGAAGTCGTCGTAGCAGGGAAAGTAGACATTCCGTTGTCGATGTAGTCGAAGTCGAGGTCTTCGGGTCCTAGAGGATGTAGTCGACGTAGGCGTGGTAGTGGAAGTAGTCGACGTAGGCATTCTCGTTCCGTATTGGAAGTAGTCGTGGCCGAACCTTACATCGGCATCTCCGGGGTTGGTGGCGAACTTGACAGTTTCGGTCTTCGGGCGCGCACGAAGGCGGCCGACGCAAAACGGACACGGTGGCGGTGACAGTAGTCGTTCACGTATCGTAGTCGAAGTAGTCGTTCACGTCCGGAGTCGATGTAGTCGTGCACGTCCGGGGTCGATGTAGTCGTTCACGTCATCGGGAAGATCTTGGCAGCTCCACGGTCATACACGATACGGCGCGAAGGCCTCGGCCACAACAAACAGAGCACGGCGGTGAACTCTTGTGGCATTTGCTCGAGCACTTGGCGGGCGAAAACCAACGGCGCCAGGGCAGCTGCAGGTGTCGGAGCGGTGCGTCCATGGTGGCAAAAAGATCGGCTGCGCCCGCGGCATAGGACGGCGGAAGCAGGAGGAGATGCCGGCAACGACGGCTGCCGGCGAGCAGCAGCAGCTCGACCACCAGCCGCTCTGCACGGACGGGGCGGCGGTGGAAGGCATCGTGGCGGTGAGTGCGCGGGGCGCTGCCCTTGTCGACGGGGACGGCGCCGGGATGGAGAGGACGTCGACGACGAGCATGGCATGGCGTTGACGGCCAGGGCACGGCCGCGTGGAGGCAGGAGATGTGCCCGACGGGGCGTCGGCACGTCGGGGAGCGGGCAGGGAGGAGCTCGGGGGGGTGCGTGCGTGAGCGGTTCGCTGCACTTTCCTTTTTTTTTCCGGTGGGAGGACCTAAACAGAAATAGGAGAGACGGCGGGGGGGGGGGGTAATTGAGAGGGAAGACCAAATTTAGGGTTGTGGGGAGGGATTCGGTGGGGGGAGGCCGGCTGGGCTCCTTGCTGGGCCGAAAATCGGGCCTGGCCGGCTGGCTCTCTCTCTCTTTTTCTTTTTTTTTCTTTTTTTTTTTCAGAAACTGGTTAGGCACCAACAACAATAGATTTATACACCAAACGAATTCCAGAAAGTTTTTATAAAATTGTAGTTGATGTAATTTAATTTGATTACAAGTTTTAAATCAACAATGATGCATTATGCCATGTTATGCAAGGAAAAGAAAAACAAGCAACATATTTTATTAGGGGGAAAAATTTCCCGGGCGTTACAGCAGAGCACAAGCTCCACTCTCCAACCGCCACTTCAAGAAGATCTCGCGCGAGATCGCCGCTGTCCACTTAGGCACAACCGCGGCGAAGTTACTCAAGTGGTCAGACCACAAGGTCTCCTTCGACATCAACGACCACCCCAAGTCCACAAGGACCATGGGAATCCTGCCTCTGGTCTGCACTCCCACCATCAATAACATCGCCGTCAACAAGACACTGCTCGACGGGGGTGCAGGCCTCAACGCCATCTTGGTGCCTACATTCGAACGGCTCCAGGTACCCTAAGAGCACTTAGCCCCCACAAGGCCGTTCACCGGCGTCACCGACGGCACCACGGTCCCCGGGATAGGTGCGCGATGACCCACAAGTATAGCGGGTGTATCGTAGTACTTTCGATAAATAAGAGTGTCGAACCCAACGAGGAGCAGAAGGTGTTGACAAGCAGGTTGGATAGAGGATTCACTGTAAACACTAGTAAACGGGTTTTTGGAGGTTTTTGATATAGCAGATAAATAAAGTGCGAGTAAATAAAGTGCAGTAAATAATATTGCAGCGAGTGGCCCAATCCTGTTGAGATCAAAGGACAAGCCGATTGCTCTACTTATGATTACCAAACGTTCTCGAGGACACATGGGAATTTCGTCAAGTGCTTTCGCTTCACTATGATTGATTAATATCCATTGGTTTGTTAAGGGTTGTGTGGGTGAACCTATGCTAATGCACTGCCCAACTAGGACTAATACATACTTGTGATTATACCCCTTGTAAGCATCCGCAAATACAAGAAAGTAATTAAGATAAATCTAACCACATCATTAAAACTCCGGGATCCTACACTCCCTCGTGCATCGGTTTCCTAATGGGGGTTTAGGTTCACTCTGGCAACCCCACAATTAGTAGCCAATTACACAATCCATCCTCCTAGGCCCATAAAGGTGAAGTATCATGTAGTTGATGTTCACATGACACCACTAGAAGAATAGCACCACAACTTAAATACCGAACCACGATATATTACTTCAACATAACTTCACTACTAACATCATGACTTCTCCCATGTCCTCAAGAACTAAACGAACTACTCACAATACATCATATGGATCATAATCAGAGGTGATATAATGGATAATAACAATCTGGTCATAAAGTGCTAACACCGATAAATCTCACAAGCATCAACTACTAACAAGTAATCCACACCGGGAGAGAGATCTAATGTAAAGCAACGATAGAGGCCCCTAATTGTTACAGAGGGACGAAGGTGGATGATGAGGGTGATGGTGCTGGTGGTGATGATGATGACGATCTTGATGATGCCCGGAGCAATGATGGTGACGATGGTGATGATTTCCCCTCTTGGCAGAGGAATTTCCCCGGCAGATTTCTCCCTGCCGGAGAGCTTTTCTCTCTCTGGTGTATTCCGCCCCGAGGCGGCGGCGGGATAACTCTTCGAAGATGTTCTGGGGCTCAGGGTTCCCTGTGGGTCAAGTACGTGAAAGGGATCGACCATAGGTGGGCCAGGGTGGCCACACCACCTGGCTGTGCGGCCAGGGGGGCGCGCCACCCCATGGTGTGGGCCCCTGGTGGCCCCCCTCTGGCTCCCCTTCTGGCTAGCCTCCTCCTCTGAACTTATAAGACATCTCCAGTGTCCCCCCTCTTCTTCTCAACTTCTGAAATAGGGTATCTCGACGGTGCTTTTTTCATCAGATTTCTGGTCCCGGTGTTTATTCTAATAAAACATGCAAAATAAGATAAAATAACATAAGTGATGCATCGTAACATGAAATATATCAATGAATAACAGAAAATAACAATATAAAACATTGATGCAAAATGGACGTATCAGTGCACCTCGCCATCACGCTTGGCACTCGCCAAAACTACCGAACCGAGACTCTCAACTTCGACGTCGCGCACATCGCCCTCCCCTACAATGCGATCCTCGGGTACCCAGCTCTCGGAAGTTCATGGTTGTGACGCACCATGCGTACAACCTCGCCAAGCTACCTGGGCCTGCTGGCACCATCACCATCCGTGTAGTTGTGGAGGAGGCGACGCACTCAGTCGAACGAGCCTACAAGGAGGTGGCCATCTCCCACCTGGCCGATGAAGACAACGTGGGACACCTCGATGAGGCTCCCAAGAAGAGGTTGATTGCTTCGCATGAAGGAGCAGCCACCCAGAAGACCCCCTCCCATAGCGCTGGAGGCTCGGGGGCTACCACCCAGAAGACCCCCCAGAGCGCTGGAGGCTCGGGGGTTGCCACTGCTCTCCATTCGAGCGCGCCTCTCTCCTAGGGAGGAGCGCTCACCACATGCTCGTTCCATGGCCCCCACTAGGCCATGGAGACGCACCCTCGAGGGGACCCCGGGACGCCACGGTAAACACGACGCCAGGACCTCTCTCTGTGAGGGTCTCATGGAGCTCTCGCCAGGAGGACCACAAGGCCGCGGGAGCTTCTACCCACACAAGTGGGAGCCTCGCTCCGGCGGGGCATCTTTTGTTACTCGAGGGCACCACAAGGCCACTACATCCTCGATTTGTGCACCTGAGCTCGCGCGAGTCTCAGCCCCATGACGATGGGAGTCCCGTGTCCGCACGGGACGTCAAGTGCTTCTTGGGGGACCACTAGGTCATGACATACCCAAGCGTTTGGTAAGAGAACAATGCCTCACCCTAGCAGTAAAATATTGTTTCTTTAACAAAGAAATCTCCCCTTGCATGCTGACATGCCTTCATCCTGCATCCAACAAAACATCACGTGCATTCATCAACGCATGCATCCTTACTCTCCCCAGGGAGGCGCGCGTAGGCATTTTTCCTCTCGAAAGCATCCCGCGAGCGGGGGCTGGAACAGTGTATGTGAGCGGGTTGCTACCGCACACAAACACTTCACCAAGTCCCTCGGCTTTTCTCCTCGCGAGACGCTCATGAAGGAACAACCAAGCGCGCACCTCTCCAGAGGCACAAACTGCCAGTAATGGTGGCAACCTCGCTCCAAGGAACAAGCAAGCAGCACACAAACCCCCACGCAAAGCCCAAAGAGGATCCTCCACAAGGAGCTGCTGGAGGATCACCACGAAGGACACAAACAAAGTGCCTCGAAGGACACCATCACAAAAAGAGCTAAGTATCACCATAAGGAAGTACCAATGAAATAAAACTCAACAAAACAAAGCTGCCATCCAACAAAAGCTTCACCTACTGCCTATTTACATGCACAGGAGAACAATCACGCGGCATCCTCAGCATCATCATCAGACCCTCCCGCTTCATCAATGCCATGGGGTCGACGAAGACGGACCGGACGGCGGACCGAACTTCTCGACGAAGGCATTCACGGCCTCGCGCACCTTATCTCGGAGGGACTCCCGCAGACGGCGCGGGATAGGCACGGAGAGAGTATCAAAGTCGAAGAGGGGATTGGCAAGCTGAAGACGGGAGAAGGCGTGGTTTACCGCCACCGAAAGGACCTGGTAGTTCTCCTTGTTCAAGACTTGGTCCAGATCCTAGACCTCCTCCTCGAGTGTCTTGATGAACTGCGAGAATTAGTTGACGCAGCCGGCACCGGTGTACTCGAGGTGGAGAGTTGGCGTCTCGACGTGCAGGAGATCGACGATGGTGCGACTGAAAGTGCATTTCGTTTTCCCATTGATTTTGTTAGTTAACAATACTAAGTACATTATTTATCGAGGTGTTGAGTGTGCAGGTGTTATTTTCAACATCCGCATCGATCACCAAAAGATCGGTGAAGTTAGATTACTGAGATTTGGGACAGATAGGAACCCGATATTTCTAACTGGATCATACCAGGGCAACCAGAATTTCAGGTTAGGAAGATCCCAGCCCAGTTTGAGACAGAGATGAGCCAGAAATTTCCAACCGGATTATTCTGGACCAACCGAATATTCCGGTTGTGGAAGTTTGGGCTCAAACTGGCTAAGGAACGGAAGTTGGAGACGAGAAGTCAACCGGAAATTTCCAACCGGATTATTCCATATCAACCAGAATTTCTGGTTCAGGAGCCTGTTCGGGACAAGCGCGAGCCGGATATTTCAAACCGGATTATTCACTCCACTCAATCCATTAGAAATCAACAAAGTCAAAATCCAGATCTGAAGGATTGAAGCCAACCGGATATTCCGGTTCAAGTTTTCCGCTCAAACGGCTCTATTTGGGGAGGGTGTATAAATACCCCTCCTCTTCCGCCTTGAGCTTAATTTCGTCCATTGCATTGAATACCTTTTATTGAGCTCACCAAATCCTCAATTACTCCCAATCCCTCCCAGCAAACTTGTTGATCTTCGGAGGATTGAAGGAGAAGGTCTCGATCTAAATCTTCACCGAGCCGTTCTTCATTTCCCCCTCATTATCTTGAGGGATTTGAGTCTAGGGTTTCCATTTGTGGAGAACCTAGACCTCTTGCTACACTTGGTGATTCTTGGTGTTGGGAGTCCCCAATTTGGTCTTGGGTGTGTGCCCCAAGCTTTTTTGTAAAGGATTCGATTCCCGCCTCAAAGGGGATCAATAGTGGAAGGTGGACTAGGCCTTTGTGGCGGGGTTCATCCGAGAATAGGGTGAGGCCTTTGTGGTTTTGAGTAGGCCTTCATGGCAAAGCTCACACCCCTCCAACGAGACGTACTCCCTTAACAAGGAGGAACTAGGGATTACATCGTGTCTCCGCGTGCTTCATATCGGTTACCTCGTTCCCTTCCCCTTTATTTGTGCTTGTATTGTGTCTGTTGTTGTTCTTCTCATGTAGGTAAATTCACCGTAGTTGCATTATCTAGAGAATTTACCTTTGTGTCAAGCCTAATATTCAAGAAAAAATAAATTTGGTCGTACCACCTATTCACCCCCCACCTCTAGGTGCCCTTACTATCCGTTCAATTGGTATCAGAGCCTCAGCTCTTTTATCGTGCTTAACCGCCTAAGAGTTTAGTATGGCCGATGATCCAGATGTCACCAGTTCCGTGGCGCATGTCACTATAGATGATATCAAGGAGTTGAAAATTCCTTGACCTCATCCATGGAAGGAAAAATAGATGAGTTGCGAACACTCATGTTGCAATTCATGAAGCCCAAGGAACCGGAGACCTCCACTTCATCTCATACGGATGAAATTCTGGAGGGTGCCAAGAATGGGGCTAATGGTGAACCACCTAAAGATGCTTCCGCTAAGAATTCCATCGATAAGGGTACGGAAGGAAAAGGACAATTCCACTCTGTCAAAGGACACTATTCTCCCGATCCTCCCGTCCCACGTCCTCATATAACTCCTAGAGGAGAACCTCCTAAAATTGATGCACATTCTTTTGGTGAGTGGAAATATTACATGGAAACTCACTTGAACTCTTCTTGTATTGAACTTTGGAGGGTCACTCGAGATGGATACAAGCCACATGAACCCAAGAACTTGACAAGAAGAGAAGCCTAGATTGTCAACTCAACTACACCACCTTGTCCACCATTCAACAAGCCATGAGTCCAAACCACATGCCTCATCTTCAACAATATTCCACCGCCAAGGAAACATGGGACACTCTTGTCGTCATGTTTGTGGGCAATGAGAGTATGCAAAGGAATAGGTATGATGCCTTGGGCAATGAGGCTGAAGGATTCTATATGCATGATGGTGAGAACCATGAAGACATGTACTGAAGGCTCAAGACTCTTGCCACCGCATTCAACAATGTTGGTGCCAAGTATATTGATGATGCGTGGATCAAGAGGAAGTACATGATTGCTCTTATGCCTTTTGAGACAATGGACTTGAAGAGCATTCAAGGAAGACATGACTTTGCCTCCTTTACCTCAACCCAAGTGATGCAAGAAATGTGTTCCTATCAAGTGCAAACCAAAAATGTTCTTGACAACCGTGCTAGAGCCCTAGGAATGCACAAAGGAGCATAGGTTGCTTTGAAGGCCAAGGTTGTGTCAAGGGACGTTGAGTATGAAGAATCTTGCATTGAGGACTTGGCTCCTTTGAAGGATCAAGAATATGACCCCGTGCTCAAAGATGTCATTTCTCTTACCGTGCAAATGTTTTGGAAGAATCCTTCCATGGCAAAGGCATATGTTGAGGGGAAGACCAAGTCTTGCTATGGAAACGAAGGGACTCAAAGAGTGAGGTCTTGCTACAATTGTCAAGACAATCACTATTTCGTTGCAGAGTGCCCCCTTGAGAATAGGGAACATCATGGTGGCAAGCTCATTCACAAGGACAAGTCCAAGGTTGAGTACAAGAAGCCTCATTTTAAGAGAAAACCCTTCAACAAGAAGACTCCCACCAAGTTTGTGCTTGTGACTCAAGAGGGGTATGATTCTGAAAGTGATGAATAAGAAGAAACCACAAGTGAAGTGGCCGCTCTTGCTATTGCTACAACTCCATAATCTTCATCACTCTTTGAATCCCCCCATGAGAATCATCCTCAACCCAATGCCAAGTGCTTCATGGCTAAGGCCTCGGAGGTATCACCTTCTCCCAACTCTAAGACTCCAAATGAATTGGTTAACCATGCTAGTCTTAGATTAGAAGATGAAATCGACTCTTTGGAACGTTTTATGTCTAACGTGCAAGGAGAGACCAATATGTACTTTGTAACATCCCAAGTATAAAAAATAGCCATTAGAATGTTTGCTATCTGTTATTTTATGTTTTGCATCATGACATCATGTTCATTGCATTTGTTTTGCTTGTTTTCCATTTGTTTTTCTTTGTTTTCTATTTGAATTTCAAACCAAAATTCAAACCTTTTGTTTCATACTTGTGATGTTACAATTTCCAAAGTGATATTTCAAATCAAAACAATCAATTGTTTCCATTAAAGTTGTAATTTCAAACTGTTTTTTTGTTTCTATCAAAATTCATTTAATACCAAACCCTTTTCAAATTCAATTAATTTCCAAAACATCAACTCTTTTGAAAATTATGAAAATGACCAAAACACTTCCATCATTTGTTTCCATTAAACCTTAAGGTTCAAACTATTAAAATTGGCTTTTAATAACTCACTTAATTCAAATTGCTTCCAAATTCAAATCACAATTTTTCCAAACATCAATCCCTTTGGAATTAATGAAATTCACACAACAACTCTAAGCAATTGTTGCAAATAAAATTGAGGGTTCAAACTATTTAAATGTTGTTCTTAATAAATCACTTAATCTTAAATTCATTCAAAATTCAAATCAAATCACAAACAGCACCCAATTTAAAATTATGAAAATTACCAAAAACATTTCTAATCATTGTTTCCATTTAATCTATAGGGTTCACCCTATTTAAATTCTGTTATCAATAATCACTTAATCCAAAATTAATTCAAATTTGAACCAATTTGCAAACAGCAAGTTATTTTGAAATATTTGGAAAACAGAACTTGGCAAGTGATTGTTGATGACCTAATTAACTCACACAAATTTTTATCAAAATTTTCCTAACTCAAAACCATCTATTTTTCTTCCTATTTCATTTCTGCAAAAAAAAAAGTAAACAGAACAAAAAAAAAGAGAAAAACGCTTACAGAGGGTGGGGGGAGCCCAGCCCACCTTACCTTCCGCGCGGCCCGGTACCGGTTCGATCTTCGTCTTCCCGCAGTACGGCAGACCATCGAACCCCTCCACGTCGACGACAGTACCGCGGGAACGGCCAGCAGATGCTCGCCTCCCCCTATTTAGCTCGCCTAGCTACCCCCGAGAGCTAGCCCTAACCCTAGGCGTACCCAGCTACCCACCGCGCCGCCGATCTCCTCTCTGCAACCACCACCTCCACCTATCCTTCTCTCTGAACATCACCACCCCGAGCCACCTTCTCTGAACCGGAGGCGATCGCCGCCGGGAGGCCCTCGCTACCCTCGGGTTGGCAACGGGAACGGAATCCCCGTGCCTCCCTCGACCTTTGCAACACCGCCACCGTGCCGGAGACCCCTCGGAACGCCGCCGCCATCCACGACGACGTCGTCGGCAACCTCTGCCCCGACCCTCTTCTTCCCCTGCCACCGCCGGTGAGCAGCCGATCCCCCCGTTCCCTTCCCTCTCTTGCACGCACACGTTGGCAACCACAGCAACACCGCAGCATCCCACGCATCCACGGCATCGCGAGCTAGCAACAGCCACGACGAGCGCCGCCGGCGACCGCGTTCATTGTCAGTAGATTCAGTATCTGAATTTCAGGTTCAGTTAAAAACGTGCACGAATCTGAACCTTAACCTAGTTGCATCACCTTACATGACAAGCGAATTCAGTTACCGCAGTGGCAGTGCACTTCTCCCTCGCGCGCCCAGGTCGGGGGTTCGAGCCCCCGCGGCGCGGAATTAATCCGGCCTTTTTGCTTTGCCACGCCAGCGCCCGTGCCCCACCTGTCAGCGGCCTGTGTGGCCACGCGTGCATCCACGAGGGCCACAGTGCCCAGGGCCCACTGGCAGTGGCCTGGGCTAGGTCACTGCACGGTGTAGAAAATATTCCAGCTTTTCTTTTTTTCAGTTAAGTCCAATGCATTTACAGTTTGGTCCCTGAAATGAAAATACAAATAACTTTTGTTTATAAACCCAAATAATAAAACTAAAATATGTGCACTGCCCCAAATTTAATTCTCTATCTGTTTACAGCATTTGTTTTCTGCTTTGAATAATTCAAATGCATTCAAATTTCAAATTCAAACAATTCATTTGAAATTTGTATAATTGCATAACTAATTCATCTTAACTCCAAATTCAACTTTTTAAATATGTTTTCAATACCAAATTAAATTCTCTACCCAAATATAAAATTTGTTTACTGTTTTGAATATTTTAAATTGGTGAAATATTTGAAATCTTGTTTAATTCACTTAATTTTGCAAAAATCATAACTTGGGCATAAAAATTCCAAATTCCACAAACTAAATATGTTTTCCAATAAATTTTTCGTGTACTTTCCAAATATAAATTTTGTTTGCTGTTTTGAATAATTTAAATTGCTGAAAACAACTGTTTCTTAATTATTGCATTTAAAATTGCCAAAATAATAACTTGCTCATTTTAAATCCAATTTCAACAAATGAAATATGTTTTCCATGCAAAATTAAACCACCTTTTCAAATATAAAATTTGTTTCATGTTTTGAATAATTAAAAACAGCATCCAGCATCCACTCAGGAATAGTGGAGAAGGCATCCAGCATCCTCTTCAGATCAACATGTCCTTTACCCGGCCACCGTAATTCCTGAAGGATCCATTTGGTTCCGGCACATAGCTGCCGGATAACGCTCTTCATGGTTTTCAGCTTGGCGATGTCATCCTCTTCCGGCATGGTTTCGTCCGGGCCTGAAGAAATGGAAACGTAAGTCGGGAAAGCTGTTGCTATCTATCAAAAGGATAAACCCGGAGGAGGAAATGTACCAAGTAAAGCACGATATGTGTCTGATATTTGGACGGAAAGGCTTGTTAGATCATCTTCTGCTTTGTGAGCCCTTTTCCTATATTTCCTCATTATCAGCCTGTTCCTCCTGGCCTCAGCTTCGGCTGCTTCACGAAAAGCTACCTCCTTTTCGATAAGCTTGGTGGCGTCTGCCAGTTTCTCCTCAGATTGAGTCACGAAAGACTGCATGCATGCAAACAAGGTTCAGTCGGGTAGAGGAGCAAGTTATCAGTCGCTTGTATAATAAAGTCCCAAGCAAATTGTGAATCAATTCACTCGGAACTTGGGGACTGGACAAGGGCACAAGCAACATTAGTCGGATTTACCTCGTGTTTGGCTATTAAAGCCCCCAAGATGTTTTCTTCATTAGCCCTTAAAGTGCGCAGGGTTTCCAGCATCTGGGCAAACGTCAGTTCCTCGGATCGAGCACCGGAAGAGCCGGCAGCTTGGTCGCCTGGTGGGGGAGCTCTCCCCGCCCTTGGAGTCGAGACCCGGACAGTTTGAGTACCCGGGTTGGGAGAACCCATCCTTGTATCTAGAACCTCGATCTCCTCGTCTACTGGTTCCGATGAGGAAGGAGATCCGGCGGCTCGGGGAAGCGGATTGTTCAGAGGGCCTTGTTCCTGGTTATTCGCCGTATCACCGCCAGTCTCGGTGTCTGCGTTATCAGTCGGCTTCTCCACCCGATGGTTATCTGTTTCCACGTTTTCCAGGTCACTGACGGTGACTTGAGTGCTGAAAGAAAGATGAGAAAAGGCAGTTATTAGTGATGACGGTGGCTTGAGTGGAAATTCGTCAGACGTAAAAGGAAATCATGTAGCAAAAACTTACCCGGCATTCACGGTATAGTCTGGCGGGAGCTCGCCGCTGGAAGCAGATGAGGTCGTCACAGGGACCACTAACGAAACCCGAAATTGCCCGACGCGTGGATGGTTAGGAGAAGGGTGGCGTTGAGGAGAGTCGGAAGGACGGGACAGAGGAGCACTGGCACGAGGGACCGAGGGGGTAGAGATGCCCGGGTTAAGGGGATCTTCACCCGGGGAGCTCCGAGTTACTCTGCGCTTGGCCGGGAGAGAATCCTTCAAGCACGACGAATTTGATAATTGATGGTTAAGTCGTCGCATGGCGTCAAAGGAGTAAGGTTCAGGGGATAACGAGGAAAAAGGAACCTTGGACACTGCCCCTCTGGCCTTCCTCTTGGCTCCAACTGTTGCTTCTTGATCAGACTCGGTTGCCTCCGGGTCATCCTCGTTGGTCTCACCTTCGTCCTCCAGCCCTGCGAACCGGGTGTGTGTGTTCGTCGGAAAAAAGGTAAACGGGAGGAAAATGATACGAGTAAAGATTATACAAGTTATGAGCAAGTACCTTCACTATCATCAGCCGGCTCTTCCTCTTCTTCCGGGTCTCTGGAAGGGGGGGAGGTTCAACTCTCCAGAAAGGGTCATCAGCCTAAGACAAAAGAATGAGACTAAGGGTTAGGAGCTGTATCAAGTCAAAATGTGGAAATAAGTTGTGAATATCGGATATTACCGCTGGAGCCGGGTTCTCCCGAGTAAACGGGGGTAACCCGGTGATGCCCTTTATCACCTCTAGCCTCTCTGTCAAGAAGCCCTTGATGGTCTTGTTGGTGTCGCCGGTCGCAAAGCTCTTGGTGGAGTATCGGAGTGCATCTGTGGTGTGCCCCGAATACTCGCACATCAATTTGGTGCGAATGGAGTTGGGTTGGATCCGAAAATCAACCCATGTTTTTACTAAATTTAGCCCGAGGAGGCCTTGGGCTGAGAGGATGGCTATCTTGGCTAATGAGGGAAGGATCGCCTCCCTGTCCGAGTCTGGTGCAAAGGCGTTGAAAGACTCGGAAGGTTCAAGGAGGCTTTCCGAGTAACCCGGCAGTTTCTTTTCGCCGTCTGGGGAGGTATCGTGGCAATAAAAGAAAGACAGCTGCCAGTGTTTGACGTGGGAGTTTAAATTGAGGGTTGGCATCGGTGAATTCTTGCGGCGTTGGATGGATACCCCGCCACAAGTAAGAAGTGCTCCGTCACCACTTTCGCGGCACGGCTTACACTGGAATAGTTCGATGAAGAGAGTCAAACTTGGCGGCATGCACAAGTACGACTCGGATAGAACGATGAAGTGGGTAATATTCAACATAGAGTTAGGCCCTATGTCGAATACCCGGAGGCCATAATGGCTTAAGACCTCCCGGAAGAAAGGGTGACCCGGAGGACGGAATCCCCGGGTCACGTGCTCTACGAAGCAGATTACCTCGTTATCAGCGGGTGTGGGCCGGGTCTCGTTGCCCGGCGCCCTCCAGTGAATGTCCTTCTGAGAAGGGAGAATTCCTAATTCGGCTAGCTCGTCCAACTTGGCCTTTGTAGCTGTGGAACGCCCCCAGTTGGCGGATATGGTTTGGGTAGTCCTCGCTTGAGTCGGCTGCTTTCCTTGTCGTTTGGGAGCCATGGGATCAACCTGCAAAACACAAGAAAAAGAGGCATAGGAAATAAGACTCGGTAGTGTTGGATTATCCGAGTATAAGGTATCAAGAAAGTATGAAGCTAAGAATTATCCGGGTATCACGCTATGAAGTGGAGATTACAAGGTATCCGGGTGTTAAGTACAGTTGTGGAAATTATTGGTCACTTACGTATGGAAAGGCATTTGAGGAAGATGGATGGTTGCCCATGTGTATACCGCAAGCAAAATAGCTGGAAAAGGAGGATTTTTCGGGTGTTAACGCAATGAGCGGAAAATCAAGGAGGAATGGATCTAGATAGGAAAGTTTGTGAGCGATTTTACAGAAGATTTGGTGGTTGGTAATGGTAGGAGGATGAGTTGTAACTATCTAGCGGGTGGTTAGAGGAGTTGGCGAGCATCGAATCGATCTAGCTTGATGCAATCGGAAAAAAGACTCACGGGTTGACCTAGATCCGATCCTGGATGAGTTGAAAAATTGCGGGGCTAAATTAAACGGCTGCAAGAGGCTTACCGGAGAGATTGGAGTCTAGCGCGACGGTGGCGAGCGGCGTGGCTCGAATGCCCCTTTGCGGCTCTTGGCGCGGGGAACGAAGGTGCGGCAGTCTAGCACGACGGCGGCGCGAGATGGCTCGATGGCGAGCGCAAGCTCCTTGCGGTGGCGCTACGAGGGTGTACAGAGCAATGAAGGAAAGGGGAAGCTGAGGCGTAGTGATGGGTTTGGGGTTACCCTCTGAGTGCTATTTATAAGGCGAGGGTGGTTCTATCTCAACGGCCAGAAGCCGGAAATCGTGGGGTGATGGTTATCCATGTGGATTCTGCAAGATATGCGCCAAGTATTGGGAAAGGCATCTGGACAAGAGAAAGAAGGAGATCCACTCCGTGATATCAGGATCGGTTATCGAGTGTGGGATTTTGGCATTTTTATTAGGGTTTGGACCTGGAAAATTAAACCAAAGAGTTTGGGGAAAGCCCGGGTTACTATATGGCCACCATGGAGCTAGGCCTAGCCACTTATCAAAGCATCTTAACCCGGCCTCCATATGCCTATGTGTTTGATATCTTTGCAGGGAATAGCGAGCGCTTCAAGGAGGATCCATGAAGCCCAGGCTATTCTGGGGACTACTGATGGGGGGATGATAACCCGGTAGGCCAAACTCCAAGGAGTAACCCGGCCCAAAGGATGCTGCGCAGGATCCGGCTAAGGATAAGGAAACTAGTGGAGGGCCCAAGCTTGTAGGCCCGGTAACCCGGATTGTGGGTTACTGTAAAGGAACGTTAGGGTTTGTGCGCCGTGTTCGGGTAGGATCCAGGGTGCGCCTTGGAGGGTGAGCCAGGGGGTACGGGTGCTTTATAAACCGACCCCTAGGCCTAGTTTAGACAGAGATCTGAGAACCCTAGCAATATCGCTTGATATCGAGCATCTAGTGTAATCCCAGAATTGAGTTATTATATCAAGATCGGAGACTCGGCGACTTTGATTGCCGGCTACCAGATCGAGTTGCATCATGTTTTTCTCTGAGCTAAACCCTCTCCCAAACGCCTGGGTAGTCTTGCCCCAAGATCAGTTACCCCCGGTAACGTCTGCCGTGATTATCCCACGACAGATCAACTGACGCGTATGAAGTAGCATCGGGTAACGGCCGTCAGCAATCACGCTGGCCGGGTAACGGACCTCCTTCTGGACGGCCTGGAAATCCTTCACGGAGAACTTGGACCCATCAAGCTTGTATTCCGGGAAACCGCCTATAAGCTTGGCTAGCTCGAGCTTAGGGAAGTAAGCCTTGGCAAGCGCAAGACCCCGGGTTACTCCAACCCGGCAGGACGAGCGTTTCCAGTGCCAAATCCACTCGGGGATAGTGGAGCAAGCGTCTAGCATTCTCTTCAGGTCGCCATGCCCTTTACCCGGCCACCGTATTTCTTGAAGGATCCATTTGGTTCCGGCGCATAGCTGCCGGATAACGCTCTTGATAGTTTTCAGCCTGGCAATGTCACCCTCGTACGGCATCACTTCATCCGGACCTGCAGATATGGAAACATGAGTCAGGAAACTCCGGCTATTTATCAAAAGGATAACCCGGATGAAGAAACGTACCAAGCAAAGCACGATACGTATCAGCAATTTGAACAGAAAGCCTCGTTAGGTCATCTTCTGCTGTGTGAGCCCTCCTCCTATACTTTTTCATTATCGTCCTGCTCCTCCTGGCCTCAGCCTCGGCCGCCTCACGCAGAGCCACCTCCTTTTCAATGAGCTTGGTGGCCTGGGTCAGTTTCTCCTAAGATTGAGTCACGAAGGACTGCATGGATGCAAGGAAGTATTAGCCGGGTAAAGGGGCAAGTTATCAGTCGCTTATATCGTAAAGTTACAAGCAAATTGTGAATCAATTCACTCGGAACTTGGGGACTGGATAAGGACACAAGCAATATTAGTCGGGCTTACCTCGTGTTTGGCTATTAAAGCCTCCAAGATGTTTTCTTCATTAGCCCTCAAAGCGCGCAGTGTTTCGACATCTGGGCAAACGTCAGGTCCTCGGGTCGGACACCGGAAGAGCCGGCAGCCTGGTCGCCTGATGGGGGAGCTCTCCCCGCCCTTGGGGTCGAGACCCGGACAGTCTGAGTATCCGGGTTGGGAGAACCCATCCTCGTGTCCGGAACCTCGATCTCCTCGTCCACTGGTTCGGATGAAGCAGGAGACCCGGCGGCTTGGTGAAGTGGATCGCCCAAGGGGCCTTGTTCCTGGTTGTTCTCAATATCACCGCCAGTCGCGGCATCTACGGTCTCAGTCGGCTCCTCTGTCTGACGGTTATCCATCTCCACATTCTCCGGGTCACTAACGGTGACTTGAGCGCTAAAAGAAAGATGAGAGGAGGCAGTTAGCAATGGTGATTGAAAATTGTCAGGTATCAAAAGATGTCATATAGCAAAAACTTACCCGGTATTTACGGCGTAATCCGGCGGGAGCTCGCTGCTGGAAGCGGACGAAGATGTCAAAGGGACCGACAGCGGAACCTGGAATTGCCCGGCACGTGGATGGTTAGGAGAAGGGTGGCGCTGAGGAGAATTGGAAGGACGAGGCGGAGGAGCGTTGGCACGATGGACGGGGGAGGTGGAGATGCCCGGATTAAGGGGATCCTCACCCGGGGAACTCCGAGTTACTCTGCGCTTGGCTGGAAGAGAATCCTTCAAGTACGACGAGTTCGATAATTGATGGTTAAGTTGTCGCATGGCATCAAAGGAGTAAGGTTCAGAGGATATAGAGGAGAAAGGAACCTTGGACACTGCCCCCCTGGTCTTCCTCTTGGCTCCAACTGTTGCCTCTTGGTCAGATTCGGTAGCCTCCGGGTCATCCTCGTTATTCTCACCTTCGTCCTCCATCCCTGCGAACCGAGTGTGTGTTCGTGGGAAAAAGTTAAATGGAAGGAAAATGATGCAAGTAAATACAAGATCCGGGCAAATACCTTCATCACCGTCAGCCGGCTCATCTTCTTCTTCGGGTCTCTGGAAGGGGGGAGGTTTCAACTGTCCAGAAAGGATCATCGGCCTGAGACATAAAGATGAAAATAAGAACTAGGAGCAGTATCGAGTCAAGATGAGGAAATAAACTTATGAGTATCGGGTCTTACCGCTGGGGCCGGGTTTTCCCGAGTAAACGGAGGTAGCCCGGCGATGTTCTTTATCACCTCCAGTTTCTCTGTCAAGAAACCCTTGATGGTTTTGTTGGTATCCCCGGCTGCAAAGCTCTTGGTGGAATATCGAAGGGCGTCTGTGGTGTGCCCCGAGTATTCGCACATCAATTTGGAGCGGATAGAATTGGGTTGGATCCGGAAGTCGACCCAAGTTTTCACTAAGTTGAGCCCAAGAAGGCCTTGGGCCGAGAGAACGGCTAACTTAGCTAGCAAAGGTATGATTGCCTCCCTGTCTGAGTCAGGGGCGAAAGCATTGAAATTCTCGGAAGTATTGAGGAGGCTCTCTGAGTAACCCGGCAGTCTCTTCTCGCCGGGTGGAGAGGTGTCGTGGCAGTAGAAGAAGGATAGTTGCCAGTGTTTAACATGGGAGTTCAGATTAAGGGTTGGCATTGGGGAGTTTTTGCGGTGTTGGATGGATACCCCGCCGCAAGTGAGAAGTGCTCCGTCACCGCTTTCACGGCACGGCTTGCACTGGAAAAGTTCAATAAATAGAGTCAAACTTGGCGGAGTGCACAAGTATGACTCGGATAGGACAATGAAGTGGGTAATATTCAACATAGAGTTAGGCCCTATGTCGAATACCCGGAGGCCGTAGTGGCTCAGGACCTCGCGAAAGAAAGGGTGACCCGGAGGGCGGAATCCCCGGGTCACGTGCTCTAGGAAACAGATTACCTCGCCGTCGGCGGGGGTGGGCCGGTTCTCGTCACCCGGCGCCCTCCAGTGAATGTCCTTTTGAGGGGGAAGAACCCCCAACTCGGCCAATTCTTCCAGCTTGGCCTTTGTGACAGTGGATCGCCCCCAATTGGCGGATATGGATTGGGTTGTCTTCGCCTGGGATGGCTGTTTCCCTTGCCTTTTGGGAGCCATGGGATCAACCTGCAAAACGCAAGGAAAAAAGGTACAGGAAATAAGACTCGGAAGTATTGGATTATCCGAGTCTGGGGTATCAAGAAAGTATGAAAACTAAGAACTATCCGGGTATCACGCCATGGAGTGGAGATTGCGAGGTATCCGGGTATTAAGTACAACTATGGAGATTATTGGTCACTTACGTATGGAAAAGTATTTGGGGAAGACGGATGGTTGCCCATGTATCTACTGCAAGCAAAATAGCCGGAAAAGGAGGGTTTTCCGGGTGTCAATGTTATGCGCGGAAAATTAAGGTGAAATGGATCTAGATTGGAAAACTTGCGAACGATTCTACGAAGAAATTGGTGATTAATAATGGTAGGAGGATGAGGTGTAATCATCAAACAGGTGGTTAAAGGAGTTAGCGAGCGTCAAATCGATCTAATCCGGTGCAATTGGAAGAACGGCTCGGAGGTTGACCTAGATCCAATTTAAGGTGAATCGAAAAATTGCGGAGATATCTTAACAAATACTTACTGGGAGGAGCTTGAATCTGGCGTGGCGGTGGCCGATGTCGCGGTCTGGATGTCCCCCTGCAACCCTTGATGAGCGGGATGAAGGCGCGGTGGCAGAGTTTGGCGGCGGCGCGGAGCAGTTCAAGGATGAACGTGGTCGACGGCGGCCTTGCTACGATGGCGGCTTGAGATTCTTGTGGAATTGCGGAGCGCAGGGAATAAGGAAGCAAAGGGAAGGTTGGAATGAAACGTTGGGATCTAAGTTACCCTCTGGGCTCTATTTATAAGATGTGGGTGGATAAACCTATCCTAACAGACGGGATCCGGAAATTTTGGGATAATGGTCATCTGTGCGGATTTTTCGAGATATGCTTCAAGTGTTGAACATGATATCCGGGCAGAAATAAGAAGGAGATATTTTCCGCGATATCAGGGTTAATTATCGAGTAAAGTAAGTCGAGCTTTTGGCATTTGTTATCAGGGTTTAGACCTGGAGAGCTAAGCCAAGTACTTGGAGAAAAGCCGGGTTACTATATGGCCACCATGGAGTTAGGCCTAGCTATTTATCAAAGCACTTCGACCCGGCCTCCATACACTTGTGTGTTTGATATTTTTTCAGGGAATAGCAGGCGCTTCAAGGACGGATCCGTGAAGCCCAAGCTATTCTGGGGACTACTGATGGAGGGATAATAACCCGGTAGGCCAACTCCAAGGTGTAACCCGGCCCAAAGGACGCTGCGCGAGATCCGGCTAAGGATAAAGAAACTTCTGGAAGGCCCAAGTTTGTAGGCCTCGTAACCCGGATTGTGGGTTACGGTAAAGGAAAGTTAGGGTTTGTATGCGGTGTCCGGGTAGGATTCAGGGTGCGTCTTGGAGGGTAAGCCAGGGGGTACGGGTGCTTTATAAACCGACCCCTAGGTTTAGCTGAGAGAGATCAGAGAACCCTAGCAATATCGTTTTGTATCGAGTATCCAGTGTAACACGAGAGTTGAGTTAATATCTTGAGATCGGAGATTCGGAGACTTGATTGCCGGCTACCAGATCGAGTTCCATCATGTTTTCCTCTGAGCTGAACCCTCTCCCAAACGCCTGTGTCGTCTTGCCCCAAGATCCGTTACCCCCGGTAACGTCTGCCGTGATTATCCCGCGACACACGGCCTGCTACCCCCCTTTCCCTTACCTCTGTACGGCACACCATCGGAGGTGTCCACGTCGAGGTACAGAGGAGGGAATGGCTGCGCGCAGGCCTTCCCCTCCTTAAAACCTAGCCGCACGAGCTCCTCCCTCTGCCCTAACCTCCTCCTCCTTTCTCCCTCTCGCCGCCGTCGCCTATCTCTCCCTCCTCCCTCCTCTGCAGCTCTCTGTCTCTGCACCTCCACCGAACCACCACCGCACAAATCTCCGGTGATCGTCGGAGCTATGGGGTCCCTCCGAGCTGGGTAGCTGCGGGAAACGAACCCCCGTGCCGTCCTCGTCCTCCTCGTGTCCAGGGAGGGGCACGAGCAGCCCGGGATTGTCGTCGCCGTCCACCTCACTGTCGTCGGCCACCTCCCCGCACCGAGCACGATCACCTGCTCCTCCTCCCTTCCCCGGTGAGCACCACCTCGTTACTTCCCCTCTCTCTCCTCTCTGCACGCGCAAGCACGCCCCCTGCACGCACACGAGCACGCCGCAGCAGCGAGCCGCTCACCGCCGGCGGCCGTCCGCCTCCGTCAGAGATTCAGTTAACTGAATTTTTGTTCAGGTTCAGTTAACAGCTAACTGAACATTATACCCCCACGCCCCCCTAACCTGACAAGAAATCGAGCACAGCGCAGTGGCACCGCGCAGCGCACACACCCGCGAGGTCGTGGGTTCGAGTCCCCCGCGCGCAATCTTTTAGGGAATAAATCCCTCGCCCAGGCCCACCTGTCTGTGGCTCTGCGAGCCCAGTCAGCACGCACACCACCGCCACCTAAGCGCCACGGTGGCCAGGGCCCGCTGCCAGTGGCCCAGGTTGGGTCACTGCGAGGTGGAAACCAAATTTGGCCCCTTTTTCTTTTTAAATCCAGTCCATGTTTATTACAGATTGGTCCCTGAATTTCAAATTGAAATAACTTGTGCATTTCAAATCCAAATAATATAAATAAAATATGTTTTCTGTACCAAATTTAATTCTCTACCTGTTTAAACCATTTGTTTTCTGTTTTGAACATTTCAAATGTTTTCAAAATTCAAATTCAAACAACTATTTCAAATTTGGTTAAATTCATAACTAATTCAAATTTAATTCAAATGTCACATATAAAATATGTTTTCCATGACAAATTGAACCACCTTTCCAAATATAAACTTTGTTTCATGTTTTGAATAATTAAAAATTGGTTAAATAATTTTAAACCTTGTTTAAATCATTTAATATTGCTAAATTCATAACTTGGTCAAATTAATTTCTTTTTGAACATATAAAATATGTTTTCAAACCAGAAAAGTATAAACTTTCAAAATATGAATTTTAGTAAGTGTTTTGGAACAAATAAAAAATTCATACTTGAATTAAATTTATTTAAATCTTATTTAAACTTGATTAATTCATAATAAATTCATTTTAATTCCTTTTTCAACAAATGAAACATGTATTCCACCTAAAATTTTGTGTTCTTTCCAAATATGAATTTTGTTATTTATTTTGAACAATTAAAATTGGTGAAAACAACAAATGCTTGTGTAACTCCTTTAAGAAGCCAAAATTTCATGACTTAACAAATAAAATTTCAAACTTGGTAAACACCTTTTCAAATTGAATCTATTGTTGTTTTCTTTTTGTTTTCCTCATCCATGCATCATGCTAATCCACTTTCACATGTTGGTTATTGGTAGATCATTTAACCCAACCTTAATTCATGGGCTTTCCATATGCAATCCAAATTGCATATGGGTCCATTTAATTATGTTACCATGTCAACTAGCTTATTTTGATGCATCAATTAAATTGTCATGCATCATCCCATGGTTGTGCATTATGCCATGTTATTGATTGTTTGTCTCTCTGCGTTGTTTGTTTGCTTCTTCTCGAATAGACGACGACGCTGAGACAGACGAGGTTTACGACACTACTTCTGAGGAGTTAGCCCAGTACCAGGCTACTGAGTTTGCAGGCAAGTATTCACTTACATGAACCATTGTGTCCTTACCACACTGGATATCGATACTTTCCGTTGTCTATTCTGCTAGCCTTAAGATTCGTTGCTTGTGTTCCGATCCTATCACATGTTATCCTGTAACCCTGATATAGCCTCACCTCCACACCTATAACCCCATTGCTTGTAGCCTGTGTCTTACTAGCATGCTTAGGGTTGTTTATGCTCGAGTCTGCTGTCCGTTATTTCTGTTACCGTATTTATTACGTTTTGGGGGCTCGATGTTAATCAACAACCTGTTAATGTTTGAGGTAATGCTAATTTGATGATAAGGCACCGGCAGGAGGCCGGGTATGGTTTTGAGGCCTGCTAGTGTCGAACTCAGGAAAAGTCTTTGTCCTCTGGATCCATGTTGAGCGCGCTAACCGCATGTGGGAAGCGTGTATGGGCGTCCCCCGCAACTCTGATTCGATTCGCATCTCGTCCAAATCGCCACACTTAGTTCGGGCTTTCCATTTGATGCCCTCATATGCAGGTACGAACCTGAGGCCAGGGTGGAAACTTTTGTAGTCGGCATTTAGGGCGGCGTGGTCTTCAAGTGCTATGAGGGTCCCCCTTTTCTTCGTGGGGGCTCGATTAGCCGCGCACGCACAGCACGTGGTTCTTTGGGCTTTATGCGAAGAAGAGTTGGGTTGTGTTGAGTGTTTCGCTTGGTGGGTTTGATCCCCGTCTGGCGGGATATTCTTACGTGTACGGCCAAATTGGTGCACCCCTGCAGGGTTAAATCTTCTCGAGAAGCCGTGTTGTCCGCGGTTATGGATGACTTGGTGATAGGGCTGGCTAACAAGGATTAGACAACTTACACTTAATCAATAATAATTTGACTAGTAATAGGCTTATCGACACAATAACTTGAACCTTCATTAATCCAACTGTGTGAGTTATCCTCGGATTGCTTCTTTGGATAAGGGGCGAGATCCAGGATGGGTTTGGTTGAGGTTAGTGGTAGTTGGTTCCGATACGCTATCTTATCCCTCTCTTTTAGCCGGAAGTTGCAGCGAGTCTCTGTAGTTGGTGTGGCAGCCCGCTGCCGCACTTTTGTATCACCTATTCTTCCGTTGAACCCAAAGCATCTGTACTTGGTGTTGCCGGGTACACTTTGGTATCTTGTGAGTCTTGCTTGCCAGTACTTGTCTGTACTGACCCCTTTGGGGCTGTGGTTTCCGCAGACTACGTTTCCGAGGATCCCCATGGAGGCTACTACGTGGAGTATGACGAGGCTGCTGACGAGTAGATAGCGGACCCGGGCAGGATCCGAGACATCGTGGATGGGCTCCGTCTTTTCGTTTCCGGCCTCTTAGGCCTATTTGGATCTTGTCTGTACTCAGACACTTTGAATGCTTCCGCTGTGATGTAATGATGAATTGTTGGGACATGTGTCCTCTGGATGATTGTATTTGCTATCTCTGCTCTAGTGAGAGCTATTTGCAACTTATTTCAATCTTTTGTGTCTTAGAGATATGTTGTGATATCGCTTGTTCAAATGCCGTTGACGTACCATGTGTGTATGTTATGAAGTACGTCGATGGAAGTAGTCAGATTTCTATGGGATGGTGTACGCAGACGATGGATAGTAGAGAATGGTTGTCACACGTTTACGTGTTGGCCTGCTCACATTGAGATGCGGGTGCCGGTATGCCCCGTAAGCCATTTATCTACTGTTTAGCAGGCTGTGAGTATCCTCTAGAAGTCCGGGTGCGACAAATGGTATCAGATCCTGTCTGCCTGTAGGATCCCTTTTACTGGTCGCAGTTGAGTCTAGAAACTATTTTGTAGCTATATAGGAAAAAGGAAACGTGAGAGTAGGAATTCTGTTCTTTTATTTCTTTCCCCATCCACCCTCCCTTTTTCTGGTAAGGAAGTGCAACGTTGTTTTCTCTTCTCATCTAAACTTTCAAGTTAGGATTTCACGTATCCTGGTTTCTCTAGGATAGTTATATCTACTAGACCATAGGAATGGAGGTGGTTGTGACATGATTTATCATGTTGCCTACTCACGATTGAGAACGGAGGCGTGTAAGCCCCGGAAGCAGATCCTCTATTCCTTAAGCAGTAGATATTGATCCTTTAGAAGCCCGGATGGGTTTTTCCGTAGTACCTGAGGAGTGTTTGGTCTCGTGTTTCCCCAATGTTGCTTCGATATCCTGTTCTTCTCAACATCCTTTTCGTCCGTTGAAACCTTGTTGTTGCTTGCCACTTCAGTTCTTCTACCGGCGTCTAATCAAAACTTCCCCGATCATCTGCAGATGGATCTCAGGTTCTACCCGCAGGTGGTTCGTATGACTCGTTGCGAGAGCACTGCCGGTTATCCGGAGATGCTGAGAGACATGGTCACTTTTCTGGGGTTCCGTTGGGCACCAGAGTACCAGGTCTACGAGCAGCAGCGAGAGTTTGACCAGACCTACTACCAGGCTATCGTCTACATTCTGTCAGATGATGGCATAAGCGTAGTCCACCGCTACGAGGCAGTAGGTTCCACAGTGGATATGGCTGTGCAGCAGGCAGCTTATGTGAGTCTCACCGTCCTTCGTGCTGACTACTGGGGATTTGACGATTCCATCTATCGCCACATTCCCCATGGTTACATCACTTCGGAGGGAGCTCACTTCACTCTACGACAACTTGGATGTTTACGAGCATGATAACTCCAGGCTGCACACCACCGCTCAGTTTGTGAGGCACAGTGACGCAGTTGCCAGCACACTATCTCAGGAGTTGGCTTCAGTCAGAGAGCATCTCTACCTTGCTTTGACTCGTCTGGCGACGTACACCACAGACTTTGTTGGAGACGAGCGCTTTGCACACTTCGATCAGCCAGTTGGTCGTCATCTGCCAGATGTTGGAGGTTACGAGCCGATCAGAGGTCCACTCCTTAACCTTGGTGCTGGTTACACTGGGATTCCCCGCTTTGGAGCACAGGCAGTCGACGCTATGTACTTCACCACACCTAGAGTCGCTCTCAGACCACGTCAGATCTATGTCGATCGTCGTTCTACCTACTTTCGAGGGCGTGCTCCTCACCGTACCTCTCGCCGTACTCCTAGTCGCCGTCCTGCGTGATGAGCATGGGAGTACCGATGTATCCATTCTTAGCTATGTTTAGTTATCCTTTGGCATTCGAACCATTTATGGTGTGTTGGATATTCTGATGTATTTGAACATGTGATGATGTACCTGTTGGTTATCTATTCATGCGTCGGAATAATCTCTCTTTCGGTTTCCAAGTCTATCCTTTTCTATTGTTGTGCTAAAATGCATTTCCATTCAGGATGCCGCCAACAAGGAACAACCCGCATGAGCCACCGCCAATCGCGGAGCTGTTAACTCAGATGACCCAAGTCACGGCGCAGATGGCCCAGTTTCAGACTAATCAGCACAACAACCAGACAACTCCACGGGTCAGCATCAAGGAGTTCCTCAGTCTGCGCCCGAGAGCTTTCGTGGCCACACGCGAGCCTCTGGACGCTGATGACTGGATCCGTGAGATAGCTAAGGCTCTGGAGATTGCTCATGTAGCTGAAGAAGACAAGGTCAAGTATGCCTCCTATCTGCTGAAGGGTTAGGCAGCTACTTGGTGGGAAAACTTCCAGGCCATGAGAACTGGGATACCAGTCACCTGGAATTGTTTCAAGGAAGCCTTCCTGAAGCACCACATTCCAGATGGTCTCATGGAAAGGATACGTGAAGAGTTTTGCTCACTCAAGCAGGGCAAGCTGGACGTCATCGGCTATCAGAGTGAGTTCAACCGCCTCGCTCGTTACGCTGGTGATGAGGTGTCCACTGAAGCTAAGAAGATGGCAAGGTTCCGCAGAGGTTTTAACCCGGAACTCAAGTATGCCCTCACCAATATCAAGGCCAACAGCTTCGAGGATCTCGTTAACACCGCGCTCAATGAAGAAAATGGGCGCAAGGCGTTCGAGGAGTCTCGCAAGCACTCGCGTGAGGGTGGTTCCTCCTCCAACATGACCACCCCTCCGCAGAAGCGCCGCATCTGGGTACCAAATGATGCTGTCACTCGGGCTCCATACGCCCAAGCTTCTCCAGGCTTCGCTCCCCGCCCACCCAACCCTGCTCAGATGCATGATCAGAGGGCTTCGATGGGGCAGCCAAGGCCAGGGCCTCCTCGTGTCGTCACTTGCTACAAGTGCAAGCAGACGGGGCACTACGCCGACAAGTGCACGCAGAGGCAGCTACCTCCACCACCACCTCGTCCCAACACAAACCAGGCAATGGTGCACGCTCCCCCGCCTAAGGCCTTCAACTCCAACAACAGGCCTGTCGGGAGGACCGCAAGGGTGAATCATGTCAAGATCGACAAAGCGGAGGAAGCTCCTGACATCGTTCTCGGTATATTACCCGTAAACTCTTTTCCAGCTAAAGTGTTGTTTGATACCGGAGCATCACATTCTTTCGTGTCAAAGATCTTTGCGACAGCAATTAAACTCCCTTTTGTTGGTTGGGGTTCCCCGCTAGTGGTAAACTCCCCTGGAGCAACTATACAAACTTCCAAGATCAGTCACAGAAATCAAATTCTAATTGGAGGCCACATATTCCTTGCTTCTCTCATACTGCTTGGCAATTCTGACATTGATGTCATTCTTGGTATGGATTGGCTGAAAGCTAATAAAGCAAGGATTGACTGTGCTCAAAAGTCAATAACTCTGTTCCACCCTTCTGGCCAGATAATCTATTCTCCACATGAATCAAGTTCCATTCAGCTGTGCACCCTCGATGCAAAACCTCTACCTTCACTTGAAAATGTTCCGGTGGTTTGCGAATTCCCTGACGTCTTTCCAGAAGAGTTGCCAGGGATGCCTCCGGACAGAGCTGTTGAGTTCGTGATCGAACTTGAGCCAGGTACTGCTCCAATCTCTAAGCATCCCTACAAGATAGGAACTCCCGAGCTGAAGTTGTTAAAGGAACAAATTGATATGTACATGGAAAAAGGTTACATTCAACCTAGTTCCTCGGCTTGGGGTTGCCCAACTCTGTTCGTTGCGAAGAAGGATCACACAAAGAGACTCGTTGTTGACTATCGTCCTCTTAACGAGAAAACCATCAAAAACAAATATCCAATTCCTCGTATCGATGATCTTTTTGATCAACTTGCTGGAGCCTCAATATTCTCAAAGTTGGACTTGAGAATGGGTTACCATCAGATAAAGATCAGAAAAGAGGATATTCCAAAGACAGCTTTCACCACTCGCTACGGTCTATATGAATTCACCGTCAAGTCCTTTGGTCTCACCAATGCACCGGCGACCTTCTCTCGACTCATGAATTCTGTCTTCCATGAATACCTCGACAAGTTCGTTGTGGTATATCTTGATGACATTCTTGTCTACTCAAAATCCGAGGAAGAGCATGAAGAACATCTTCGTCTGACTCTCATGAAGCTTCGCGAGCATCGTCTTTATGCCAAGTTCTCCAAATGTGAGTTCTGGATTTCAGAAGTTACTTACCTTGGTCATGTCATCTCTGCCAAGGGCATAGCCATTGATCCAGAAAAGGTTAAAGCAATTGTTGATTGGAAACCTCCAAAAACGGTGAAGCAAGTAAGAAGTTTTCTTGGCTTGGCTAGCTATTGTCGTCGTTTCGTCCAAAATTTATCCAAGATTGCCAAACCTCTCACTGACCTCACAAAGAAGGACAAGAAGTTCGTCTGGTCTCCACAATGTGATGAAAGTTTCAATCTCCTGAAGACTAAACTCACTTCTACACCAGTTCTGGTTGGCCCAGATCCTTCCAAACCTTTCCAAATATTATGTGATGCTTCTCTCCAAGGTCTAGGTGCAGTTCTTATGCAAGAACGTCAAGTTGTGGCTTATGCTTCACGTCAGTTGAACGCACATGAGCTCAATTATCCCACACATGACCTTGAACTTGCAGCAGTTGGGTTTGCCCTCAAGAAATGGAGACAATACTTGTTGGGTAATCGCACTGAAATCTTTTCCGATCATAAGAGTCTGAAGTACATCTTCACTCAACCAGATCTAAACCTCAGACAAAGGAGATGGATTGAAAAGATCAAAGACTTTGATCTTACCATTTCTTACACTCCAGGAAAGGCTAATGTTATGGCCGATGCTCTCAGTCGCAAGTCGTATTGCAATAATCTCATGATCATGGAAAGCCAACCTCCTCTTCATGAAGAATTCCAGAAGCTCAACCTTGGTCTTGTTCCTCAAGGCTATCTTGCAAACTTGACAGCCAGTCCAACTCTCGAGGACAAGATTTGTTCTGAACAACTTCGTGATGCTGAAATCAAGAAGATGGTAGAACACATCAAAGAAGGCAAGGAGAAATTTAAGTCCTTCTCAATTGATGACAAGGGAACTGTGTTCTTCGAAGGACGCATTGCAGTTCCTCAAGTTCAAAGTCTCAAAGATGTCATTCTCAAGGAGGCTCATGAAACTCCTCTCTCCATACACCCTGGAAGTACAAAGATGTACCAGGATCTCAAGACACTGTATTGGTGGCCTGGCATGAAACATGAAATTGCTCAATACGTTTCTGAATGCGACGTTTGTCAACGTGTTAAGGCAGTTCATCAGAAAACAGCCGGTCTTCTCCAACCTCTGAAAATCCCTGAGTGGAAGTGGGACATGATTGAAATAGACTTCGTCACTGGTTTTCCAAAGTCCAAGAGGGGCAACGATGCAATCTTCGTTGTCATTGATCGTCTCACTAAAGTAGCTCACTTCTTTCCTGTCAAAGAAACAATCTCAGCTAGCCAGTTAGCAGAGCTCTACACAGCAAAGATTGTTCCTCTTCATGGTGTTCCATTGGAAATAAGCTTAGACCGTGGAAGCATATTCACTTCTCATTTCTGGAAAAGCTTTCAAGAAGCTTTGGGCACCAAACTGCTCTTCAGCACAGCCTACCACCCTCAGTCTCAAGGGCAAGTCGAAAGAGTCAATCAGATTCTCGAGGATATACTCAGAGCATGTGGTCTCTCCTTTGGCATGAAATGGGAGGAATGTCTTCCATATGCTGAATTCTCCTACAACAACAGCTTCCAGGCAAGCCTAGGCATGGCACCATTTGAGGCTCTCTATGATGCAGGAGTCCAATCAATTGGTCTGGAGCTGGTGAACGTTCACTCTTAGGCCCTGACATTGTTAAGGAAGCCGAAGAGAAAGTTCGCATCATCCGTGACAATCTGAGGATTGCTCAGTCTCGTTAGAAAAGCTACTATGACAGCAAGCACAGGGATATGGTCTATGCACCTGGTGACAAAGCATATCTCCGTGTAACTCCCCTCAGAGGCACTCATCGTTTCGGTGTCAAAGGAAAGCTTGCACCAAGATACATTGGTCCTTTCAACATTCTCTCAAGGCGTGCAGAAAATGTCTATCGTCTTGAACTTCCAGAAAAGCTATCCAAGGTGCACGATGTGTTTCACGTGTCACAGCTCAAGAGGTGTTTCAAAGATCCAGATCGTGCAGTTGATCATGATTCCATTGAGCTGCAAGAAGATCTATCTTATGAGGAGCACCCTGTTCGAATTCTCGATGAGACCGAGCGTAAGACTCGCAACAAGAGCACCAAGTTCTTAAAAGTGCAGTGGTCGCATCATTCCGATAAAGAGGCAACGTGGGAGACCGAAGAGGATCTTCGTAAGAAGTATCCGGACCTTTTCTCTTCTCAGTAGGAATCTCGGGGCGCGATTCCTTCAAGGGGGCGTTTTGTAACATCCCAAGTATGAAAAACACCTTTAGAATGTTTGCTTTTTGTTAAATTATGTTTTGCATCATGGCATCTTAAGTTTTGCATTTGTTTTCATTTGTTTTCCCTTGTTTTTCAATATGAATTTCAAACCAATTTTCAAAATTCTTGTTTCATACTTGTTCTGTTACAATTTTCAAATAAAAAGTTAAAATCAAAACATCAAATGGTTTCCAATAACTTGGAAGTTCAAACCATTTAAATTGCTTCTTTTCAATAATTTAATTAATATCAAATTCACTCAAATTCAAATAAAATACAAACAGCAACACAATTTCAAATTTTGAAAAAACAAAAGTTTGCACATTGGTGCTGTTACAATAAATAACCTATACAAATATTTTTCCCCTAAAATTTTACCAACCCTAAAACTATGTTTTCTTCCTTTTCTATTTCTGCAAAAAAAAACAGTTTCATTAAACAGAAAAAAAAATAAAATAGCAGAGAGGGAGAGGGTAGGCCAGTGGGCTGAGCCCAGCCCACCAGCCATGGCCTGCTACCCCCCTTTCCCTTACCTCTGTACGGCACACCATCGGAGGTGTCCACGTCGAGGTACAGAGGAGGGAACGGCTGCGCGCAGGCCTTCCCCTCCTTAAAACCTAGCCGCACGAGCTCCTCCCTCTGCCCTAACCTCCTCCTCCTTTCTCCCTCTCGCCGCCGTCGCCTATCTCTCCCTCCTCCCTCCTCTGCAGCTCTCTGTCTCTGCACCTCCACCGAACCACCACCGCACAAATCTCCGGTGATCGTCGGAGCTATGGGGTCCCTCCGAGCTGGGTAGCTGCGGGAAACGAACCCCCGTGCCGTCCTCGTCCTCCTCGTGTCCAGGGAGGGGCACGAGCAGCCCGGGATTGTCGCCGCCGTCCACCTCACTGTCGTCGGCCACCTCCCCGCACCGAGCACGATCACCTGCTCCTCCTCCCTTCCCCGGTGAGCACCACCTCGTTACTTCCCCTCTCTCTCCTCTCTGCACGCGCAAGCACGCCCCCTGCACGCACACGAGCACGCCGCAGCAGCGAGCCGCTCACCGCCGGCGGCCGTCCGCCTCCGTCAGAGATTCAGTTAACTGAATTTTTGTTCAGGTTCAGTTAACAGGTAACTGAACATTATACCCCCACGCCCCCCTAACCTGACAAGAAATCGAGCACAGCGCAGTGGCACCGCGCAGCGCACACACCCGCGAGGTCGTGGGTTCGAGTCCCCCGCGCGCAATCTTTTTAGGGAATAAATCCCTCGCCCAGGCCCACCTGTTTGTGGCTCTGCGAGCCCAGTCAGCACGCACACCACCGCCACCTAAGCGCCACGGTGGCCAGGGCCCGCTGTCAGTGGCCCAGGTTGGGTCACTGCGAGGTGGAAACCAAATCTGGCCCCTTTTTCTTTTTAAATCCAGTCCATGTTTATTACAGATTGGTCCCTGAATTTCAAATTGAAATAACTTGTGCATTTCAAATCCAAATAATATAAATAAAATATGTTTTCTGTACCAAATTTAATTCTCTACCTGTTTAAACCATTTTTTTTCTGGTTTGAACATTTCAAATGTTTTCAAAATTCAAATTCAAACAACTATTTCAAATTTGGTTAAATTCATAACTAATTCAAATTTAATTCAAATGTCACATATAAAATATGTTTTCCATGCCAAATTGAACCACCTTTCCAAATATAAACTTTGTTTCATGTTTTGAATAATTAAAAATTGGTTAAATAATTTTAAACCTTGTTTAAATCATTTAATATTGCTAAATTCATAACTTGGTCAAATTAATTTCTTTTTGAACATATAAAATATGTTTTCAAACCAGAAAAGTATAAACTTTCCAAATATGAATTTTAGTAAGTGTTTTGGAACAAATAAAAATTCAAATAAATTCATACTTGAATTAAATTCATTTAAATCTTATTTAAACTTGATTAATTCATAATAAATTCATTTTAATTCCTTTTTCAACAAATGAAACATGTATTCCACCTAAAATTTTGTGTTCTTTCCAAATATGAATTTTTTATTTATTTTGAACAATTAAAATTGGTGAAAACAACAAATGCTTGTGTAACTCCTTTAAGAAGCCAAAATTTCATGACTTAACAAATAAAATTTCAAACTTGGTAAACACCTTTTCAAATTGAATCTATTGTTGTTTTATTTTTGTTTTCCTCATCCATGCATCATGCTAATCCACTTTCACATGTTGGTTATTGGTAGATCATTTAACCCAACCTTAATTCATGGGCTTTCCATATGCAATCCAAATTGCATATGGGTCCATTTAATTATGTTACCATGTCAACTAGCTTATTTTGATGCATCAATTAAATTTTCATGCATCATCCCATGGTTGTGCATTATGCCATGTTATTGATTGTTTGTCTCTCTGCGTTGTTTGTTTGCTTCTTCTCGAATAGACGACGACGCTGAGACAGACGAGGTTTACGACACTACTTCTGAGGAGTTAGCCCAGTACCAGGCTACTGAGTTTGCAGGCAAGTATTCACTCACATGAACCATTGTGTCCTTACCACACTGGATATCGATACTTTCCGTTGTCTATTCTGCTAGCCTTAAGATTCGTTGCTTGTGTTCCGATCCTATCACATGTTATCCTGTAACCCTGATATAGCCTCACCTCCACACCTATAACCCCATTCCTTGTAGCCTGTGTCTTACTAGCATGCTTAGGGTTGTTTATGCTCGAGTCTGGTGTCCGTTATTTCTGTTACCATATTTATTACGTTCTGGGGGCTCGATGTTAAACAACAACCTTTTAATGTTTGAGGTAATGCTAATTTGATGATAAGGCACCGGCAGGAGGCCGGGTATGGTTTTGAGGCCTGCTAGTGTCGAACTCAGGAAAAGTCTTTGTCCTCTGGATCCATGTTGAGCGCGCTAACCGCATGTGGGAAGCGTGTATGGGCGCCCCCCGCAACTCTGATTCGATTCGCATCTCGTCCAAATCGCCACACTTAGTTCGGGCTTTCCATTTGATGCACTCATATGCAGGTACGAACCCGAGGCCAGGGTGGAAACTTTTGTAGTCGGCATTTAGGGCGGCGTGGTCTTCCAGTGCTATGAGGGTCCCCCTTTTCTTCGTGGGGGCTCGATTAGCCGCGCACGCACAGCACGTGGTTCTTTGGGCTTGATGCGAAGAAGAGTTGGGTTGTGTTGAGTGTTTCGCTTGGTGGGTTTGATCCCCGTCTGGCGGGATATTCTTACGTGTACGGCCAAATTGGTGCACCCCTGCAAGGTTAAATCTTCTCGAGAAGCCGTGTTGTCCGCGGTTATGGATGACTTGGTGATAGGGCTGGCTAACAAGGATTAGACAACTTACACTTAATCAATAATAATTTGACTAGTAATAGGCTTATCGACACAATAACTTGAACCTTCAATAATCCAACTGTGTGAGTTATCCTCGGATTGCTTCTTTGGATAAGGGGCGAGATCCAGGATGGGTTTGGTTGAGGTTAGTGGTAGTTGGTTCCGATACGCTATCTTATCCCTCTCTTTTAGCCGGAAGTTGCAGCGAGTCTCTATAGTTGGTTAGGCAGCCCGCTGCCGCACTTTTGTATCACCTATTCTTCCGTTGAACCCAAAGCATCTGTACTTGGTTTTGCCGGGTACACTTTGGTATCTTGTGAGTCTTGCTTGCCAGTACTTTTCTGTACTGACCCCTTTGGGGCTATGGTTTCCGCAGACTACGTTTCCGAGGATCCCCATGGAGGCTACTACGTGGAGTATGACGAGGCTGCTGACGAGTAGATAGCGGACCCGGGCAGGCTCCGAGACATCGTGGATGGGCTCCGTCTTTTCGTTTCCGGCCTCTTAGGCCTATTTGGATGTTGTCTGTACTCAGACACTTTGAATGCTTCCGCTGTGATGTAATGATGAATTGTTGGGACATGTGTCCTCTTGATGATTGTATTTGCTATCTCTGCTCTAGTGAGAGCTATTTGCAACTTATTTCAATCTTTTGTATCTTAGAGATATGTTGTGATATCGCTTGTTCAAATGCCGTTGACGTACCATGTGTGTATGTTATGAAGTACGTCGATGGAAGTAGTCGGATTTCTATGGGATGGTGTACGCAGACGATGGATAGTAGAGAATGGTTGTCACACGTTTACGTGTTGGCCTGCTCACATTGAGATGCGGGTGCCGGTATGCCCCGTAAGCCATTTATCTACTGTTTAGCAGGCTGTGAGTATCCTCTAGAAGTCCGGGTGCGACACATGACGCTGCAAGGGGATGAGGCGTCTCTACTCCATCTCCAAAACAATCATTTCGAAGGTGAGGCCGATGTTGTGAAGATTGTGGATAAGCCCATTCAAGGGTTGAAGATTATGATCGGCGAGCTCCTCCTATCGCCACCCTGAGTGGCGCACGGGAGGGGACGAAGGGAACTCCAGAAGGTCGCAAGCTTCCGGGACCTCGAGGTACAGCCACGACGAGCGAAAATCGGGGGCCTCGAGAAGGATCTCCATCTAGGGGAACGCGGCCCCCAGACCAGTCCCCAGGCAGAAGGAGAGGTCTCTGATGCCCGGCTCTGCGTGGTCCTCTTGCAGATCAAAGAAACAGCAGAAGAGAGCCACAGAGGGCCTCACGCCCAGGAAGGCCTCACAGTAAAAAGCAAAGGTGGAAAGAATCAAGGTGGAACCAGGGGAAAGATGGAGGAGGTGGATGCGGTAGTGACCGAGGATGGCTTAGAAGAAGGAGGAGAAAGAAGGAATCACCCCCGAAATCATCGACTGGAAGAAGATCGGGTACATCATCGGGGAGAGGTCATCGAGGTCTGCGGTACCTGCGAGGAGAACGGTGGCGCCGTGCTCGTTGGAAGAGTGCGCCGCCATGCGCCGGGCGTTCTTCATCTTGCCTTCATCAACAACGGAAGGCTCGACCAAGAAATTCATGGTGCCCTGGCAGAGAGTGGCGGTGGGTTGTGGGAAAACGGAGGGGAACCGCTCCAGTCTGAGGAGGAAAATAGGAAGAGGAGGAGGCAAGCACAAGTCAAGGAGGAGGTCACAGCGCAGTTACCTAAAACCATCACGGACTGTCGGGCTGTGGCGTAGGGAGCCGTTGTCCCCACGTCCAATCGGTCGTAAGAGGTGGTGCGTGAACCTTGACGCCACGTGCTATGCGCCAGGCAGGCAGCGGTGGCCCCGCGTCTTCTCGTATCATGTGGACACGTGTGTCCCGCGGGCCCAGGGGCTACTGTCGGGCCTTTGGATACCGGGGTACCCCGGCCCGTCCGCTGCTGCCCGGACCAACAAGCATCTCTCGAAGGCCGGGTCTTGAAGAGGCTTGTCGCTCCTCTCTCGGGTTCCCTGGGGTCGCCGACGGTAGGGCTTGGCGTACCTTCCCTTCGGGAGGGGCTCGGCCTCGACATCGCTCCACTTGAAGGGACTCACCTACCAGGAGGGGGGAAAGGCTTGTGCGGCTGACGGTCGTGCATCCGTGCGGTGCCAGAGGCCGTGCAGGCGCGCAGAGCCTCTTTGTCCCCAGTTGCCATTTTGGTGTATAAAGGTCGGGGGGACAACTGTGGCGGCCAAAGGGGTTCCCAAGGACTGCCTCTTTGGTGCAAGAAGACCAAGACCATGCTACAAGACGAAGGAGGCGTCACCAGGCTCCCCCATCGTGACACCATGGACGGTGGAGCTGTCCCCCAGCAACCAGGACCGCGTAGAAGGCGCAGTACAGGACGCTCCTCCCTTTGGCGCCTTGTGGTAACCCTTTCCCGCCAAATGAGCGGGAAGGAGGTCCAAACGCCAGTATAAGAAGGGCACCACCGGCCCTTGGACAAGGAGAGCTCAATTCATTGTAGAGCCCAAGTAGTCTGTTCCGAGCACAAACTCGCCTTTGTACTGTAACCAACAAAGTGCAATCCATCAGACAAGCAGCAGCAGGGTTTTACACCACACTGGTGACCTGAACCTGGGTAAACTCTCTGTATCGCCATTGTTGCCGTGCTCAGGCTTCCCTCTCGAAGCCTCCTCTTGAAGTGAAGGAAGCGTGTTTAGCCCCCAGTGTTCGAACCTTCGAGAGCTATCCTGTCCAGAACAGACTAGCTCTCTCTGACAGCCTTCTAAGTGGACATCGATCGCTTGCATGCGCCATGCATGCCTCACATCGATCCGGTTGCTCAGCCTTAGCCTTCCACGGCTAGGACATCCTCATCAAGCCCATCCACTAGCATGTCCTCTCCGTCCTCCCCTGTTGCGGCCCCGGATGGTCCATCTTTACCCGATCCCCTGGCTTGGCCACGTGCTGTGTGGCGCCTACCTCAGCAATGCCCGATGCAGCGCCCGACTCTCCAACGCTCTTGTCACTCGGGCGCCCTCGTCGGGGTTGCCCTCCCACTCAAGGACGCCGCCTCCCCGAGCACTTCGTCACATGTGCAGGTTGCATTGTCGACATCTGCAGCAACACACGCTACCCCTACCGCTGTGCGTACACATACACATAGCCAGAAGGGCGTCTTCCGCCCGCTCAAATGTAAATATGGCATAGTAGCATGGATTGCGGCATGCGTGCCACAAGAAGGCTAATCACACTGCTGAACCTCGGCATTTTCACGCTGCCCTTGGTATTTCACACTGCCGCAATGCTATGGAGTAGGAGTTTCAAGCCCTATTGAAAAATGATACTTGGCAGCTGGTTCCTCCTATTTCAGGTGTTAATATTATTTACTTCGAGTGGGTTTTCAAGGTCAAGAAATACACTGATGCTCTATTGAACACGGCATGCTTAGTGGAAAAGAGATTCAAACAGAGGTGCGGTCTTAATTATGAGGATACTTTTAGTCTAGTTGTTAATCCTACCACTATTTGCCTAGTTCTCTCTTTGGTTGTTACACGAGGGTGGTTCCTGCGGTAGTTGGATGTTTAGAATGCCTTTCTTTATGGAGTCTTGGAAGAAGATGTATATTTGCACCATCCTACTAGGTTTGTTGATCCTTCCATCCTCATCGGTTATGTCGCCTTGTTAAGACTCTCTATGATCCTCGTGCATGGCATGCACGCCTTGGCTCAGTTTATCGGGCTCACTGGTTTGTTCCATTCACTGTTGATACATCATTGTTCATTTGTCAGTGGCCTGAGGTAACTATCTATCTGATGGTATATGTTGATGACATTATCCTTATTAGCTCCTCTATCGTTGTTGCTAATCGCCTTCTATTTTTGTTGACTAGTGATTTTGTTGTGAATGATTTGGGCACCTTGCATTACTTCCTGGGTATGGAAGTCTCTCATTCGTCTGCTGGTCTGACTCTTTCTCGGCACAAGTATTCTCTGGACTTGTTGTGGAATGCTGGTATGCTCAAGTACAAACATTCTACTACTCCTATGTCAGCGATTGATCGGTTATCTGCTCTTGATGGAAATCCACTCTCTTCTGATGATGCCAATGCAGCATTGTTAGTGGACTGTAGTACTTGACTATCACCCGGCCAGATGTCTCTATGCAGTTAATCGTGGGTCAGTATCTTCATGCTCCTCATACTTCACATTGTTCATATGTGAAAAGCATTATTCGTTATATCCGTCTCACTGCCTCCCATGCATGTTCCTTCATGTTTCCTCTTGGCATTCTCCTATACGGATTGGGCTGGCAGGCCTGATGACAGGCGATCCACGGGGGTCTATGCAATCTTCTTTGGTCCTAACTTGATCGCCTGGAGTGCTCGCAAACAAGGTACAATTTCATGTAGCGGTACGGAAGCTGAGTACAAGGTAGTTCTCAATGCCACATGCAGTGGCGGATCCGGGGGCGAGCAGGGGCCTGGCCCCCCTATGGTTCGGCCCCCTCCAACATTGCGTAGTAGGGTCTGTAATAATTCAGTCGTCATAGGTAACTAGTATCCGTCCATTACTACACAATGAGGCCTAACTTCTTCACGTGCAGAACAGCCCAATCATTATCCCAAATGGTATCCATCTTCAGGTACATGTGAATAGATTGATCCATCAATATAGGCATAAACCATCGACGGTGCAGGTATAGCACAACCTCCCCTACGTGATCCCATTCGCGTTTTATTCCTTTATGTGTTGTATTCCGTTGCCACCGCACTAGGGTATAGGAGTATGTTTGGAATCTCGGAGGAGCTTCGGCTTGTTGGAACGCGTAGAGATAAACGAAAAAAAATTCCTACGCGGTACTTCCAAGATACAGCCGAGGTAGAAGACCACGAGTATTACCACTAGACGCGCAGGTGCGGATTATCGATGCAGCGTGTCGGGGCAGTGCAGTCCTACGATCCGATCCAGCCGATCCGATCCCTCGAACGTCGAAGTGCTGAACGTACAGCACCTCTGCCGGTATCCACACGTACGAGGAGGAGCTCCGACGGCGGACTGCTAGGTCCGGTGCGACGGCTGGACTGAGTGGGGCTAGGGTTACCAACGCATGGGAGAGTGGACTAACGTGCCCGCTGGGCAACCTGCGCCCCTCTTTATATAGCGTATGGTAATGGGCTTCACAACACTTGTGGCCCATTCCCTCCGTGAGTCCGACTCACAAAACTAGTCCATTTCCGGTTCGGGTCCAACCCAACCAATATTTGCTCCCGCTCTTAAGTGTGCGACCCTGCAGGCTCATGGCGACTTGGACACGATTGGAGTCCAACTCCCAATCGATCAATCGGTAGCGGCTCCTAGCAGAACATGCCGACTCCCAAGTACCATTGAGTCATGACGACATACCTTTCAATGTGATATTCATCTTAGTCCCTTTTGCCTCACGATATACCTTGTCGAACTATAGGCGATTTATCGTCATCCCTTAAATAGTTCAACTCTCTTCTCGATCCGTGATATGTGATTCATCTGACTAACTCTTTAGTCAACAGACACAGTTAACACTTAACTGAGTCGCGCATGGCCATGCTTCCTGAATCATATCACTCGAGAGGGCCTAGAGAATATCTCTCCATTCGGAGGGGCAAAATCCCATCTTGATTATCCACATCATGCAGCTTGCTTCTCATTCGACCCGAACTATGCCTTTATAGTTGCCTTGTCACTTAACAACGTTTGACAGAACCTAAGTCGGTGATCCACAACTCGGATTGTGCGACAACCTTAGGTCTAAGGATTACATTGATTGAGACATGCAAATGACGACGTGATCGTTGCATCTCAATGTGGGTCAGTCCGACTTGCTAAACTCTTTAGCCAAGTCCGTGAGCGTTGGAATGGCATCACCATGCCCATGACAAGTGGAACCGAGTCATCAGCCAACTCTCACATTAGTCTAGAGTGTGTGTCCAGCACAACCTTAATGACTAAGAACAATTTAGTATGAACAACATGAATACATAGTTCCACAATCGAATCACATATTCAATGATATATACCAGATGTTCAAAACAAGGACAACTTAATAACTTTATGAATACACTAGGAATTACATCATACATGATTGCCTCTAGGGCATATTCCCAACACGTCTGACTGGCGGAAGCTGCCATAGACGGCCAGCAAATCTTCCAAAGGCCTGCAACCAAGATCTTCTCCAATTTAATGGTATGGCCCACGCCTAATCTAATCATCTAATTCATAAGGTTTTCTCCTACATGTACTAATATATTGAAATTAGATTGTGCAAACTGCTAATTATGGATTAGATGATTGTTCACGGCGAGTTCTTGTTGATTGAATTTACAAAGAGGTACTGTTGTTTAATCTATCAGAGAGTTCTTGCTGATTGGAATTATGGATTATAAACGGTCTCGTTTAATCTATCGGCGAGTTCTTGCTGATTGAATTTACGAAGATGGAACACATATGCTATCATGTGGTATCAGATTTCTGAGTTGCTCACGGCGAGTTCTTGCTGATTGAATTTACAGAGAGGTATTGTTGATCTAGCTATCACACCGGTTCTGTTGATCCGTGGAAGAGATTTCTTCCGGAGACTATTCGCCTATACAGTGGTGATTTGTTGCGAAGACTGGGATCATGGAGACCTTGCACATCTGTCGCAACGGGTTCTGTTCTGTTGGTGGTTTCGTCAATTCCTACGGGTTTATTCCGAGTCGCCAACTTGCAGTTGATCGCTAGCCAAGGACATCGCATACGAATCCAATTGCTCACGTTTGAGAAGTCCACATCCGCTACAATTGTGAAGGAAATTAAAAAAAATTGATCGGATCGCCGGTAGGTACACTAAGAAGGAAAGCACAGATTTGGTGTTATCCATGTGAGATTTCTTTGGCCTAATTACGTGAAGAGTCCTCCTTTTTAGTTAAGGTTTTGTGTGGCAAGCTTTACAAAAAAAAAGGTTCAGGAAAGATGAGACTTAACCGGAAGGCTTCCGCTGGTGGATTTCTATTTCCGCATGTATCCAGCTAGGAGTACTGCTGCTACTTCCTGCCTAGAGCGGACGGTTAAGAAAAAAGGGAGTAGTTTACATGTGCAATATTGGATCGGATTTTGACACACACAACAATGTATGGTGAGGAAATATTTGATCCAGCCATTTAAATAACAAAGGCTCATGCACATGCTAACCATGATTCAGCACAGTTAGTCAAACATATACGGGTAATATTTGCAGAATTTGTTGCGACGTTGGCTTCAGTTAAAAAGAGGTCTAAACAAATGGCGACAGTTCAGAGGGATGTTGATAAGGTGTAAGAACGTGTACCGTTGAGTGGGTTGAATGTGCAACTTAAGCGGGTACATGCTGAGAATTGCACGACCGATGATAGAGGATAGCGATGGAATTTATTTCAAACGCAGTGCATAATCAAGGGCAAGGCGTGCAAGCTGATGATCGATGGAGGTAGTTGTACCAATGACATAAGCAAGGCAATGGTGGCTTCGTTGGGGTTGTCCACGTGGCGTATTCCAGAACCTAAGCATCTGAGTGGTTGAATAGTTGTGGTATGTTGAAGGTTACACATAGAGTGTCATTTACAGTTGGTGAGTATGCTGATGAGGTGGAGTGCGATGTGTTCCCATTGGAGGTATGTGGATTGCTACTTGGGACTCCATGGAAGTACGATCGCAATGCTATACATGCTGAGAGATCAAACACATATTCTTATTTGCATGATGGTGAATCAAGAACGTTGAAGCCGGTGACAGATGAGAAGATTCGGTCTGATGTGGTGTTGATTGTACGTAAGAAAAAAAAATATGCAAGACAACGCCGCAACCGATGACAATCAAGCTTCAAAAGGACATACACGATGTAGGGAGCATAAAGACACATGTTGATTCATCTGTGCAGGTAGATGACACGCCTGTTGTGCATGTTGAGGCGTGTTTGGTTGCCCATGGAGCAACAAACTGTGCTCTGGGGATGCAAAAAATATGTCGTTTGCTTGCCTGGGCCGGTTCGTGTTCCTTCATAGCACGAACCTTAAAGCACCTCTCAGACAGGCCTGATAGGAACAGCCAAATCGGCCGTTTCCACTGATCCACCCTCGTCGCTCTCATTTTGGTCCCGGGTTGGGGAACGTGGAGCCGCCCTCGTACGAGCTCGGAGATGGCGCGAGCTCGCGCGCTGGCAAAAAAACTGTGGGAGAAAATTCCCTCACCGCCCATCATTTTCGCTCCCCTATTTCACCCCTTCCACCTTACCGCCAGTATTCCCGCCACACCCCCCCCCCCTCCCTTCGATCTCTCCCCATTTTTTACTAACGAGCAGGCAACATGCGACATCTTCCACTCCGTTCAGCGGTGATCATCAGCGGCAGCCCATCTTCTGCTACTCCGACATGTCGATGTCCACCTCTGAGGCTGTAAGCAGCATGGATGTAAGTTATCATCACACCTCTTGTTGGGGGATGATAACCCGGCAGGCCCATATAGAGGGGTAGAGACCCGGCTAGAAGGAGTTTACACGAGGCCTCGTAATATGATGCTGGGACGGGTGTCACTGATGGGCCAGCAGTTGTATGGGTAACCCGACTCAAGGAAAGGGAAGCTCTAGAAGACACGAAAGACGGTGCAAACCATGGAGTCCAAGACTTGGGGTTACGAGGAGTAATTTAGGGTTACGTGTAGACCCCGAATAGGACTCTAGATGTATCTTGTAAGGAAAGCCAGGAAACCGAGTATTATATATAAACCGGCTTCTAGGGCGTAGAGGCAGATCGATAGATCGAGAAAGACCGGTAGGATTCGAGTTATTCTAGATATACGAGAGCAAGTATTTGTAACCCTAGATTGGAGTCTCGGCGACATTGCAGCCCGAGCCTCTAGGTCACCAATTAGTATGATTCCAGCACATGCCCAACCTGAGCTAAACCCTCTCCCAAACATCAAAGTCGAATTACCCCAACCTAAACCTAAGTTACCTCCGGTAACATCTGCCGTGACTTTCCCACGACAGTTGGCGCCCACCGTGGGGCCTACGTCCAAAGGTGTTTACATTATGGGAGAAGCTCTGGAAAGCATGAAGAACCTCGTTATTGGCGAGATCATCGCCAACCCCGAAGGAGAAAAAATCATCGACGATTTTGGCTGGGGGCCAGAGTCGGATCAGCTGGAAACCGGATCTATCATCACAATCGGCCGGGTCCATGTCTTCGTGGGTATGGTACGTACGTCTGGTTTGATTTCTGACAATAATGAGTATGATTCTGTGTCAGGGGCCGCCACCTGCGTTCAATCGGATGGGGAAGAGTCAGTAGGCACGGCAGAACCGGAGAGAACACCCACCACGAAGAGGGAACAGCTGGAGGAGCCGGCATGGACCCCGCGTGGCCGGGTCAATGAGGATGATGATACCAAGTCTATCCTGCACCTGCTCAAAGATCGGTACGAACAAGACAGCTGTGAGGAAGAAGAATATGAATCTTCACCAGCCCCTGCGATAAATCTAAACCAGGGTGACGTGTCAGTAGCCGCAGCTGGTGCGGCGCAAGCGCTAGTCCAACAACAGACTTCGATTAATGAAACCCGGCTAGAGCCCGGGTCGATGGTGAGCCGGCGTCTGTTACCAGCGAAACAGGGGAAAGTGCTCATCTCAGAAACATGTTCGGATTTAGGACGAACAGAACAGTTGGGGCGGGAACATCACATCCACCGAATCCGGCTTTGTTTAGCAACAACCTGATCTTGGATCCCACAGTGTTGGCAACGGTGATAACCCCAGAAAACGCTGCGGCATGGGCCAGAGACCTGGATGTGGCCCGCCGAGCGTTGGAACAGCAGAGGAGAGATGTAGAAGCTGAGAAACAGGGGATGGCCGTGCGTCAGCGTCAGTTGGATGAGTTAGAGGATCGTATACAGGCACAAACAACTAGAGAATTTAATCAGAGGCATCAGACGAGGCTGCCTGCAACAGGCGGAGACCTACAGCCGCCGCGTTATTCATTACACCTCAAGACCAGCAGATCCTGATCGTGAATCAAGGAACCGGGTATGCAGGTGCGGTGCTTGGGGGACAACCGACTAATATGCCGGTCAGGTCACCTGCGCTACCCGCTGGGGCTGCCGGGGGCAATGCTGTGCCGCCACCATCACGATTCCACACCCCCACAGGGTCCCTTCAATAACCCTATGGACAACGTGTACGCCGCAACTTTAGCGCTCGACCGTATTCCACTGGGAGAGTCTCCTCAAGCGATAGAGACCCGGCGGGCTATAGAGATGTTACACACCGCGGTGGCTCAGCAAGTCAATTACCCGGATAACAGGAGCGGCATGCACGGGACACCGTATATCAGTCGGCAGCATGGAAATACGAGGAACCTTCAGTCAAATTCAGCACGACGGAGAGCAGAGCAGCAGAAAATGTCGCCTCCTCCTCATAGACCAGCAACTCTTGTGGTCTCAGCAGCACATGCTATTGTGGATAGTTCTCGGGCAAGGCGTAGGGCCGGGTCTGTAGCGCGAGGGCCAGCAGGTGGTGCGCCTCCCGCTGCACCCGTCGAGGCTTCGCATGTTTCAAGGACAAGGCCGGTGCCGGCAAACTTAGCCGGACCCAAGTGCTTATCAGATGCTATCAGGGCTGAACCTTACCCGGACAAATTCAAAGAGCCGGGTAAAGTTGTCAACTATGAGCCAACCATGGATCCTGATACCTGGTTGAGCAGCTATGAGATGGCCATGTCTATTCGCAACGCTTCAGAAAGGCTCCAAGCCAAATTTATGTATCTTATGATGTCTGAAGGAGCAGCCAATCTATGGTTCAATAACCTGCCTGAGAGATCTATCAATTCATGGAGTGAGCTAAAATCGGCCTTCATCAAGCATTTTTCATGGAACTTGCAGGAAATTATATACGATTGACGACTTGGATCGGCGTATCAGAGAAAGGGAGAGTCGGCACGCAATTGGGTGCGCCGAGTCATGGAGATACTCCACTCTTCCACTGATATCCAGCCAAAGGACGCGATACACTATGGCAAAAACATGCAAATATATGCCTTTGGTGCAAAAATTGGTACGCATGAAATCCAGTAGGCATGTTTCAGAAATTACTATGGGGGAGTTGATGGACGCGTGCAACAAGCATGCCTCCACCAACACCACAGAGGAAGATATCGAGGACAAGAAGGGAAAAGCTAGTGTGAACAGTAATGGAAGAACCGGAAACAATCAGCATAAGCGTCCCTATGAGGGGGGATCTGAGTTAGTCGCCAATACTGAGGCCGGGTTTGCAAGGCCTAGAGCGGATGGAAACTTCGACGGAGGAAACTTCAACGGAGGAGGCAATTATCAAGGGCCTCCACGGCCGACTAACCACATAGAAGCCTTCAAGATGCCTTGTCCGCACCATAGTAGGAATGGCAGGCCGGCTAACCATTAATTGGAACAATGTGTGGATCTACAGAGGTGGAAAAATGAGGAAATACAGAAGGCCCTGCAAGGTGCAGGTCGGGGAGGAGGGCTGGGTCTGGGTGGAAACCCGGGCAACGGACCAGCCCCCGCGGGAAATGCAGGAGCTGGTAACGCGGGTAATAACCATGGTGGTGCAGGTGGTTTTCAGGCTAACCCAAAGCAGCTAGGACAGTATCATGTCCACACCACTGGGGCTACCAAGAGGGAAAGGAAGATACTCAAAAGTGTTGTAAACTCGGTTTCTTCGGGTGTTCCAAGATACCTGAGATGGACAGATAAGGAAGTAACATGGAGTAGAAGGGATCACCCGGAAGCAATAGAACATCCGGGTGTGCTAGCTTTGGTAGTAGCGCCGCAGGTCAATGGCTATGAGTTAAAGAAGGTCCTGATGGATGGCGGGAGCAGTATCAATATCCTATACTGGGAGACCTTTTTACGCATGGGGCTCAAGGAGTCTCATCTGCAGAAAAGCTCCACAGTTTTTCATGGAATTGTACCAGGACATTCGGCCCGCCCTGAGGGAAAGATATCTCTGGAGGTCGCTTTTGGAGAATGCAAGGATAATTACAGAGTAGAGTGGCTCACGTTCGAGGTGGTGAAGATGTGTAGTCCTTATCACGCATTGTTTGGAAGGCCGGCTTATGCCAAATTCATGGCAAGGCCGTGTTACGTCTACCTACAGTTGAAGATTCCGGGTCCTAAACGGACCATCACTATACATGGGAACAGAGCTGTGGCAGCAGAGTGCAACGAGGGAGACGCGGCACTTGCAGAATAAGCTTGTGCAAAGGAAGAGCTCAGATATTATAGGTCTCAGGTAGACCCGGAAGATCGAATCGCTTTTAAAAAAACAAATACTGATGATGAGAGAGCTAAGTTTAAAGCAGCTCAAGACACAAAAATGGTGGCTTTCATCGAGGGAGACTCTTCCAAGCAGTTCTCCATAGGGTCCAACCTGGATGACAAAGAGGAAGGTGCACTCATTGAGTTTATCCGTGAAAATCAGGATGTTTTTGCGTGGACACCTAGCGACATGCCGGGTATCCCGACTGAACTTGCTGAGCACAGCTTACACGTTGACCCCAAGTCCCGGCCAGTAAAGCAGGGCTTGAGGAAAATGAATGAAGAGAGAAGGAAAGCTATAGGAGCAGAGATAGCTCGGCTCTTAGCAGCCGGCTTTATCATGGAGGTTTTCCACCCCCAGTGGTTGGCAAACCCGGTTTTGGTGCTGAAAAAGAACAACGAGTGGAGAATGTGCATAGATTACACGAGCCTCAACAAGAATTGTCCAAAGGATCCGTTCGCGCTTCCAAGGATAGATCAGATCATAGACGCAGTGGCGGGAAGTGACTTGTTATGCTTTCTGGATGCCTATTCCGGGTATCATCACATAAAGCTCAAAGAGGAGGATTGGGAGAAGACGTCGTTCATAACCCCTTTTGGAGCTTTTTGTTACAAAACCATGACCTTTGGATTGAAAAATGCCGGCGCAACATATCAACGGTGCATTTAGAAGTGTTTTGAGGATCAGATTGGCCGCAATGTCCATGCTTATGTTGATGACGTGGTGATCAAAACAAGGAACGCAGAAACATTCATTGATGACCTAAAAGAGACCTTCAAGAACCTGAGAAGATACAAAATGAAGCTCAACCCAACAAAATGTGTGTTTGGAGTTCCTGCGGGGAAATTACTCGGTTTCATCGTTTCTGAGCGAGGAATCGAGGCTAACCCGGAGAAGATCAAAGCTATCCAGAGCCTAAAAAAGCCAAAGGAATTGAAACATGTCCAGAAACTTACAGGATGCGTAGCAGCACTGAGCCGATTCATATCCCGGCTCGGAGAAAAAGAAATGCCCTTATATCGACTCTTGAAGAAAATAGACAAGTTTGTATGGGATCAAGAGGCGGATGAGGCGTTTGAAGCTCTGAAGAAGCAGTTATCTGAAGCACCGGTTTTGGCAGCGCCTGGTCCCAAAGATCCCATGTTGCTGTATGTTGCGGCTAGGCCTCGAGCAGTCAGTGCAGTGGTCGTGGTCGAGCGCAAAGAGGATGGAAAGGATTACCCGGTGCAACATCCGGTTTATTATGTGAGCGAGGTCTTGTCAGAAGCAAAGAAGCGGTATCCGCATTGGCAGAAACTAGTTTTTGGGGTATTCATGGCCAGTCGGAAATTGAAGTCGTATTTTCAAGAACACCCCATAACGGTGGTAAGCTCCATACCCATGGCAGATATCATAAGAAATTCGGATGCTACAGGTAGGGTAGCAAAGTGGGCCATCGAGATGGGCGATTATCATATCAATTATGAGCCCCGGTGTGCGATCAAGTCTCAGGCGCTGGTTGATTTTGTTAATGATTGGACTCAGACAAGCGTACCCTTGTTGGTGCCAAGTTCAGAATCTTGGGTTATGCATTTCGATGGTTCCAAACAGTATGAAGGATCAGGAGCTGGTGTTGTGCTCACATCGCCAAAAGGAGAAAAGTTGCGCTACGTTCTGCAAATTCATTTTGATTGCTCTAACAATGTAGCCGAGTATGAGGCCTTGTTGCATGGATTGCGTGTAGCAAAGGAGATGCGCATTAAGCGCATAAGATGTTACGGAGACTCGGATCTTGTGGTACAGCAGGTCTCGGGAACGTGGGACAGGAAGGATGCAACAATGGCAGCATACCGCAGAGAGGTAGACAAAGTAGCCGGGTCTTTCTCAGGATACCAAGTGGAGCACATTGACCGGCGCAAGAACGAGGCCGCAGACGCACTGTCGAGACTCGGCTCCCGTCGAGAGCCGGTTCCGCCTAATGTTTACTTGGATGAATTGTGGCAGCCTTCCGTTAAAACCGAGTCAGAAGAAGAAATAGCCAACCGAGACCCAGACTCGGAATTTGTGGCCGCAGTGCGCGCTATTCCAGAGTGGACTAAGCCGTTCCTGGCATTTCTATTATGGGGCGAGTTACCCCAGCAGGAAGTCGTAGCCCGGCAAATCCAGAGACGGGCAAAAGGTTACTCTATCATTGACGGTGAGTTGTACAAGAGAAGTGCTACAGGTGTCTTTTTACACTGTGTAGCCCCAGAAGAAGGCCGCCAAATTTTGAAGGAAAATCACGAAGGTGATTGTGGACACCATGCCTCCACAAGATCCCTTGTGGCCAAGGCATATCGACACGGTTTCTTTTGGCTCACGGCTTTAGCAGATCCAGAACGCTTGGTGGCAAGGTGTGATGGATGTCAGAGTTATGCTCGGCAAACCCATGTGCCGGCTATGGAGTTGCGGACAATTCCATTGACCTGACCGTTCGCTGTTTGGGGTATGGACATGGTAGGCCCTTTCCACATGTCTCCATGCAAAAAGACTCATTTACTGGTGGCCGTCGATAAATTCACAAAGTGGGTTGAGTTCATGCCAGTTACGAACTGTGAAGCGGCCACAGTTGTGAAGTTCTTGAAAAAGATCATATATCGGTTTGGATACCCCCACAGCATAATCACCGACAATGGAACCAACATGTCCTTAGGAGAGATGGAGAAGTTCTGTGGAAACAATGGCATTCGGCTTGATGTAGCCTCGGTGGCCCATCCACAAGCCAATAGTCGGGTGGAGAGAGCAAACCAAGAGCTACTTCGTGGGTTGAAACCACGATTATGAGTCCCGTGTCTCCGAGCTGCTGGAGCATGGGTTGAAGAGTTACCATGTGTGCTTTGGGGAATCAATACTACACCTAAAAGGTCTACTCAAATGACCCCGTTTTTTATGGTTTATGGTGCAGAGGCAGTCCTCCCAAGTGATATCATCCATGACTCGCCACGAGTGGCGGCTTACTTTGAGGTAGAAAACGAGAAGACCCGGCAAGACGCCGTGGATATGTTAGAAGAGCACATGGAGCAAGCCTTGGAGCGGTCCGCAATATATTAGCAAGATTTACGGCAATATCATAACCGCAGGGTCAAGACGCGCGTTTTTCAGGAAGGAGACTTGGTGCTGCGTTTGGTGCAATCCAAGGAGGGAAAACACAAGTTATCTCCCCCATGGGAGGGTCCATTCATCATAAGCTAGAATCTACGCAATGGATCGTATTACCTGGTAGATGCAAGAGAAGAGTCGGATTATGTGAATGATACTGCTCATTCCACCTCCTCCATGCAAGAGCGTGAACGACCATGGAACGTGGCCCAGCTGTGTCCTTACTATACTTAGCATAGACTCGGTTTGAAAATTGTATTCCACGATGTAACAGGCAGCAGGTTTCAGACGTACTTTTTTCCTATCCAGGGTACCTAAGGGGACTGGAGGGTTTTTAATGAGGCGGCCTGCTGACCTAACCTTTTCATATCAATAAAGAAATGGTTAAATCATGATGGTTATTATGTTCTTTAAATTTTGTCAATTTCTTGAATATTATTCCTGTAGTTGATCATGCTTTGTATTTACAAGTGAACTATTTCAGTTAAAATGTGTTTTCCAATAGTCAGGTGTATGATTTAGTGGGTTTAAATTTGTGCATATTTTACTTTTCAGTATTCAAGCTATCTGTAAGCCGGTAGAGCAGAAAGCCTACTGTTGCGCAGTGCATATATCTAGGTCTTGGGGGCTGATTGCTTGAATAGCACAGTTGCACACTCAGACCCGGCCACGATGCCACTCGGTTGTGAGGAGCCAAATTTTTCTTGACCTCTTTTGTTTAAGCTTGATGTGACTCGCAGCAAAATGGCGTGTTTGCTGACCTATAAATCCAATCAGTCATGATGCTCTTGGGGACTTGCCTGACCCTGTTTTTACTAGAGTTATAACAACATTGAAAATCCATGCGAAAACCGGCTTATAACCAGGAGGGTCAAAAGGGTCATCTAAACCATAAGTTATGCAGAGCAAAGGCAATAGCCGGAAACTCATTACATATTGCGCATAACTTCAAAACGTGACACCGGGTCTTGGGGGCTTGGGGACTTGAGAAACAAAATTTCTCAAGCCAAGAAAACTCAGACCCAGAGTCCGGGTCTTGGGGGCTTGGGGACTTGAGAAACAAAATTTCTCAAGCCAAGAAACCTCAGACCCAGAGTCCGGGTCTTGGGGGCTTGGGGACTTGAGAAACAAAATTTCTCAAGCCAAGAAACCTCAGACCCAGAATCTGGGTCTTGGGGACTTGTGAGAAATTCTTCACAATCCTAAAACCAAGACTCGACATCTTTTTCACAAAGCATATAACGAGTAAAGTTGTGACAGAATAAGTTCGTAAAGCACATATTGAAGTGACAACCAGAAGGGTCATCGAAACCACAGAAGTTCAATGTGTTACAAACCTTAGGAATAATATCAAAAAGTGCACAGATGCACTATCAAATAACAGTGTAAAAGGCATATTACAATGCTTATTGGCCGAATGATTGTTTGGTGATAAAAAGGAGTACATTACTCGGCTGCTGCAGCCGAGTCATCATGAGTGGTCTTGGTAGCCGGGTCTTCGGTGTTCTCCTCTGTTGCCTTCTCTGTTTCAATGTCCGGGTCACCCGCGGAGGGAGCACGTGATGGAGGAGGAACAACCGGAGTTGATGAAGTTGGTGCAGAACTAGATCCAGCCTCAGCTCTTTTCTTCGCGAGCTCCGCCTTGAAGCGAGACAACATGTCAAAGGGCGTCGGGTCTTGGAAGGGCACAGGATTATCCTCAGCATCATATGGGTTGGTAAGCTTGTTCACGTCGAGGTTTTCCGCGATCAAGCTGGCCGAGTGACGAATCTGAGTATTGATGGCCTTGAGGTCTTTTCCCGTAGATTAAGAACCATCGGTCTTAAACTCGGGAAACCCGTTCACAAGCATTGTCGGCTCAATCTTGGGGTAATAGGCCATAGCCAGTGCAAGGCCTCGTATCACTCCAACCCGGCATGCTGAGCGCTTCCAGGCCTCAATCCAGGCAGGGACTGTCGAGTATGCCTCGAGCATGTGGGTTACACCGGTGTAATCACCGGTTAACTTCACAGCCTCGAGTGTCCATTTTGTCCCTACCGAGAATTGCCGGATGACAGTTTTGAGTATTCTCAGCTTGTGGTGGTCGTCATGTACTTCAGAAACTTCACCCGGACCTGCAGTACAAAAAGGAAATAAAATAGCGAGATCCGGGTCAAAAACCTTATAAATAGGAAAATCCGAGTAACATAAAGCGACAGTCGGAAATTTAGATATGCTTTACCTATGATGGAGTCATATGTCTCGGCTATGAAAGTCGAGAGTTTCTTGACAAGCTCCTCAGCAGTTCGGAGTCTCTTCTTTTGCTTGTTGTGCTTTTTGGAGAGATCCTTGAGGTTGACCTCCAGTTCTTCGTGGAGCTTTACTTCAGCTTGCAGGAGCTCATTGGTCTTGGCCAGAATTTCATCGGTCCGGGTAACATAAGCCTGAAAAGGACAAAGAAATATCAGTCGGCAATGAGCTTAAAAGGGATATATTTGCAAGTACCGAGTGACTGTGGACAGCTCACTTGGAAGTTGGGGACTAGGTTATTCTGAAGTTGAATAAGAAAGACCATATATTTGCAAAGTACCGAGTGACTGTGGATAGTTCACTCGGAACTTGGGGACTAGGATGGGCATATAAATAGTATTAGTTAAACTAACCTGGTGCTCAGCCGCCAGAGACTCGACAATCTCCTCTTCAGTTGCCTTCAGGGAGCGATACTCCTTCAGTAGTTTTTCAAACTCATGGCCACTGAGAGTCGGCCTGGAAGAACTACCGGCCCGGTCAGTTAGCTGATATGTTGCCTTCTTTTCCTCCGCTTCATATCTGGCAGCGGCGGTCTTTGGAGCAGGGGCCACGCTTTGTGTCCCGAGGTATTCAACCTCGGGATAAGCCGCTGGGGCGCGGGAGGAGGAGACTCGGTTCTTGGGTTGGCCGCATTAGCCGGCTCTTGCTCTTTAACGGGCGGGGGATTAGCAACGCTTTCCGGGTCTTCCGCCATCGGGTCATCAATGGGGGTTTCTACCGGATCGTTGAGTGTGACCTTGGCTCTGAGGAAAGAAAAACAATGAGTTAGTGGGTTATAAAGGGCAAACATGCAAAGTATAGGGAAATAGCCAAGCAAGTTATGAAAATTACCCGGTGTTCACGGCGAAATCACTGGGGAGATCGTTGCTAGACCCGGAAGACACTGATAGAGAATGGGAAAGTGAGACTCGGAGTTTTCCGGCTAAAGGGTGACTCGGAGATGGATGTTTTTGAGGAGTGCAAACAGGATAAGTTGAAGGAGTACCGGCTCGGCGAGCAGGCGACTGAGAGATCCCGGGATTGAGGGGCTCGTCACCCGGTGAAGACCGGGTTGCCCGTTGCTTGGGTGGAGGAGATGCGGTTTTCTGTGATAATACAACAGTTAGGTATTTGTCAAGCTTGCACGTATCAGCACATGAGTACGGATCTGAGGTTATGGAAGAATAGGATACCTTGAATCTGACTCCCTTGGCCTTCCTCTTTTTGCCTAACTCGGCTTCAGGCTCCGTCTCGCTCTCTTCAGACTGAGAGCTGGCTTTGTCAGCCGGTGCTGGTGATTGTGGCGTATTGTCAGGGATAAAGGTGGGAGGAGAATCTTGGTCTAGTAAGTCGACAAAATATTTGTTCAGTAACTCGGAATCACCTTCTTCGCTGTCACTCAGCTCTTCGTATTCCGAGTTTTAAGAGGGAGGAGGGGATTCAATCTTCCACCAGTCATCAGATTCCTGAGTAAGAACAGGAAAGGTAAAAGTTAGTATATGTGTGTTTGCAAAATTAGTCGGAACAGAGGAGATTAGCCGGTTCTTACTGGTGGTGCCGGGTTATTGCGAGTAAAGGGGGAGAGGCCAGAAATGCTCTTTATAACGTCAACCTTCTCGACAAGAAAATTCTTCATGGCCTTGTTAACGTCGACAGCCGGATATGACTTCTCCGAGTATCGGAGAGAGTCGGTCAGATGGCCCGAGTATTCGCAAAGAAGCTTATTGCGAATGTTGTTCGGCTGGATCCGGCAGCTGATCCATGTCTTGATCAAATTCAACCCACAAAGACCGTGGGCTTCTAGGACGGATAATTTGTGTAGGATAGGTTGGATGGCCTGTCTGTCGGCCTCTAAGGCAAAGGCGCTCAGATTGTCGCTAATGGAAAGGGTATCAGTAGAGAAACCCGGCAGAGGCTTCTCGGAGGGTGAAGAAGTGTCCTTACAGTAGAAGAAAGTTTTTTGCCAATGCTTCACGTGGGAGTGAAGGTTGAGAGTCGGCATCAGAGATTTCTTGCGCCTTTGGACGGCCACACCTCCACAAACAAGGAGGGGACCATCTTTAGTATCGCGGCAAGGTTTGCATTGGAAAAGCTCAAGGAATAAAGAAAGATTGGGGGCTATGCAAAGGTAAGATTCGCAAAGGACGATAAAATGGCAAATATTGAGAATCCAATTCGGGCCGATGTCAAAAACCCGGAGTTTATAGTGATGGAGGACCTCGCGGAAGAAATGATGACCCGGGGGACGGAAACCCCGGGTAACATGTTCGAGGAAAACTACAACTTCACCTGCTTCAGGTGAAGGCCGGCTCTCCTCCTCGGGCGCCCTCCATGAGATCTCCGACTGAGGGGGGAGGACCCCAGACTCGGCCAGCTCTTCCAGCTTGGCCTTGGTGACAGTCGATTTTGCCCAGTTGGCACTGATAGTTTGACTCGGCTTTTGCTTCAAAGCCGTGGCCTTGGCCTTGGACTTGGGAGCGGCCTTGGGTGCCATCGAAAAAGATCTAGGAGAAACCGAAAAGGAAAAACAAAGCAAGAAGAAGATGAGTACGATGAACGCGAAGAACACGAGTTCTAGATCTAGAAATGGAAACTTGGATCTAGAGGAGCTTACCGGAAAGCGGAGGCGGAAATGAAGCCCGGTGAGCGCGGCGCGGCGGCGCGGAATGGCGGGCCGGTTCTCGTGGGCAACGGTGGCGCGCGCATGGGGTCCGGCGTTCGAGCTCCGAGCTCGGGTCTTGGGCTCCAATGGCGCAGCGCGAGCTTGAAGATGAAGTGGAGTGCGGGTGGCGTTTTGTGATTAGGATTTCCCACGGGGCCCAGTATTTATAGGCACGGAGAAAACCCTAGAATGCCAACGGTAAAATGGAGAAATTTGCAGAAAGAGATACTCGGTCCGTTGATTACGGAAACAAAATCTTGGGAGTTATTGTCATGCAGCCGAGTTATAAGTGACCGCCAAAAGAGTCGGACTCGAGATTGCTACTCGGACTAGCTTATGAGAAATATGAAAGCCGGGTTATGAAATGGTCATTATAAAGAGTTGATCTAAGAGGTGATATTCAGCTTAGTGTAATGATGGGGTTATTATATGGACCGCCGAAAGAGTCGGCCTGGCTATAGTTAAAGCAATCTAACCCATAACATTATATATGTAAATGTTTATTGTTTTGCAGGGAATAGCATGCGCTTCATGGTTGGCTCAAAGTTTGAAGCTGCGAGAAGAGCGCGCCAACCAAGATGCCCAAGCTATTCTGGGGACTACTGTTGGGGGGATGATAGCCCGGCAGGCCCATATAGAGGGGTAGAGACCCGGATGGAAGGAGTTTACACGAGACCTCGTAATATGATGCTGGGCCGGGTGTCACTGATGGGCCAGCAGTTGTATGGGTAACCCGGCTCAAGGAAAGGGAAGTTCTAGAAGACCCGAAAGACGGTGCAAACCCTGGAGTCCAAGACTTGGGGGTTACGGGGAGTAATTTAGGGTTACATGTAGACCCCGAATAGGACTCTAGATGTATCTTGTAAGGAAAGCCAGGAAACCGGGTATTAAATATAAACCGGCTTCTAGGGCGTAGAGGCAGATCGATAGATCGAGAAATACCGGTAAGATTCGAGTTATTCTAGATATATGAGAGCAAGTATTTGTAACCCTAGATTGGAGTCTCGGCGACATTGCAGCCCGAGCCTCTAGATCACCAATTAGTATGATTCCAGCACATGCCCAACCTGAGCTAAACCCTCTCCCAAACATCAAAGTCGAATTACCCCAACCTAAGTTACCTCCGGTAACATCTGCCGTGACTTTCCCACGACACCTCTCTCATATAGTCTAGATCTAGGGTAGAACTGAGTACATGGCACTAGATTCGGAGTTGTAGGGTAGATCTGAGTAGATGCGTTGTTGATATAACCTGTTTAGCTGTCGATGCGGTAGTTCGTTCACTTTCTGCCGCTGATTGTGCACGAAGTGAAGTTCTCGACCTTGTATTAGCGCAATCGTGGTTCAAGGCTTGATCAGCAAACATAATAGTGACCACTGCAGGAGACGCCCACCTCCCCGGATCTTTCGGAGACGTCGGTACAGCCCTTGCCTGCACCGCCACTCCAATGTGCACTTCCTTCTCTGCTGAGGAGCAGGAATGGGCCAATGCAGTGGCCGCCAGTTCTATCTACCTTTGTGCTCACGAGGATGGTTGAGCTCGTCAAGAGAGGAGCCGATCTTGGCCGCGAAATCAAAGACGCGACTTTCGCAGGCCTTGCCAAAAATCTTCTTATCTTCTACAGCGCCAAGGTGAGCAATGTGCAGGTGTACAATCACCTGAGAAAGTGGAGGTCTAGGTGAAACATGCTCCGCGAATTGGCAAAAGTTGAAGGAGTTGAATGGCGGGAGGAGTCAAGTTCGTTTTACATGGACGAAGATGTGTTCGTCAAACATGTCATTGTAAGTTTCAGTAATTCAGAAATGTGATCAAGACTTAACTTATTGTGTCCCGGAGCTCACATTTGTTGATGAATGGACCAATGCTTCATCAACACCCCGATTGTGAACTACAATCAGATGAAGGCCATCTTCGGCAAACAGCGTGTGAAGAACCCCCTCTCGGTCGACAACCTACATCTTGCTCTTAGCCACCTGATGGACCATGAAGAGGAGTGTGACCACTATCTCAACGGGACTAATCAAGACGGGAAGAAGTGGTACTTCGCCTTTTATCGCGCACACTTCACTGGATAGGCCGATGCTGGTGTTGTTGATGAGGATGGTCATGCCCTAGAACCCCTTCTATTATGTCCCCATGTTATGTAGAACTTCTAAACCTGGTGCGACATGTGCATATTTTGCGAGGTGGTATATACTAAACCCCTCGGATGATGAACTTGGGGTGCATCACCAGTTCTTCATGTGCTGAATTTGTGGTGCACCCGGTATATTTTGCTAACTACGAAGGGCATGTTTAGTTCAAATCATTGTATGGTTCCATAGTCATGCCCTTTTGTGATAACTTTGGTGCGGTATCTTTACCACTGAGTCAACAAAGTTACCACACATGGGATTTTCATATAATCAAACACCCCTAGTATGCTCTATGAAACTTTAACTTGCAACCAAACAGCTTAGGCACTAAAATTCGTATCTAGTGAAACAGGCCTACATAGAAGATTGTTGGCAACCAAACGAGTTACAGAACATGGGTCATGCCTTGTTTTTCCAGGGCTAGGCCCAGCTGGGCCACGGATGCAAATTGCCCAAATTTCGCCTGGGCAACCAAACACGCCCTTGGTGACCAGCCGGCTGAAATCCAACCTCTTAATGGTGACAAGAAGGTTGATGAAACGTGTTCTACACGTCCAGTTTGTGTTGACAAGGGCGTTCAGACAAAAGATGTTCGTGTTGTTCGTCGTTTGGTGCATGTGAAGGGGCGGGTACTCGACCGAAAATTTGTTAGAACTTCTATGTGGAACGTTGGAGTACTTGTGTGTATGCACATAGGAAAGGATGGACGTGTTCGTCGGTTGTGTGGCCCGGGTAATGCACCTATACAGGGTCGTGCTCCGAAGATACATCTGAAAGTGAAAGAGGCTCCAACAAGCTTTGAGAATAAGAATAAGGAGGCGGTGTGCCAATTTATTCGTATATGGAGTGACGAAGATATGGATTCTGGATCCTGCGGATAAGGACACCCCCTCTCAGGCCCAAGGTGAAGGCCCAAGAAGAGGAGCCCTTGGAATACTCCAGAAGGCCCATGTGAAGCCCACCCGCACTAAACTTGCGGGTTAAGTTAGGAAACATGTAACCGACCTAGCTAGGGTTGGAGTCCTCTCCGGGGAGAACTCGAGACCTGGCCGCCTATATAAGGCCAGGAGAGCCCCCGAGAGAGGACCAAGCAATACCGCACGACCAAAAGCCTTGAACTCGAGACCTACTCTCGATTCGAGCACCACCTTTGTAACCAATCTAATCATCAATACAGATCGACAAGAGGCAGGAGTAAGGGTTTTACCTCTACGAGGGCCCCGAACCTGGGTAAATCTCGCCCCCTGTCTAGCCGACGATTCCACCAGCGCTCATGGGTTCTCCTAATCAAAACCCGGTAGGTTCACCGAAGGGATTTGTTGAGTCAGGGATTCGACATGGAGAATAAAGGAGTTGCCAATAACCATGTCCAGTTCAGCTAACAACGAGGGAGGAGCTGATGTGATAGGTCGGTGAGACTTGAATATGAAGAAGAATCGTGGCGAAGTGAAGATTCGACGCCACACACGTTAGATAATACCTTCCGACGTTGAGGATAACGTGTTTCTAAGAAGGGAAAGATGATGTGGGTATCTACTGGTTAGCACGCTAGAACAATAAATTATGATGTATAATGTCTAAGCCCTGCGAGCCGCATGTGTTGGCCAAGTCTTCTAATAGGCCGGTTTGTGCTGTGTCGAGTCTAACTATGTTTAGATTCGAGTTAGTTTCGGTTTGGGTATGTCCAACCGACTAGGGGTTGGCCTCCTATATAAAGGAACCAACAACTAGGGTTTAGGGGGTTCATAATTTTAAGAGTTTAGACACGTGTTGTGTATCACATGTAGCATCCCTCCGGGAACGGCGCTGCCGTGTATCCAGATTGAATAAAGTTGTGTGAAGGTTCTTGTGTGCATCAAGAATTATTAGGCTGAGGTTTGAGGCGTGTTGATCATCATCACGTTGCAATCTGGATTTGTTGCTCTTCTTCAGGTTGCGTTCATCGCGTGATTGGGAGACTTGTTATCTTGTTTACTCGATGTGGAAGATCGAGCAAAATCTAGGGTTCATCGGGTTGGTCCATATCACCTGGCTACATGTGAGCTCATATGGGTACAATCTTTATTGAGGGAGTTGGGAGTGTCTCAAGATTAGCCACCACTCCATTAATGTGATAACATCAGTGCCACTTACCTTTCGTCTAACCCGGTATTTCATGCCCGAACGAGAGATACCGAAGTTGATTACCATTTTGTGCGAGAACGGGTTGCACAGAAGCTACTCCATATCAAATTCATCTCTTCCAAAGATCAACTTGTTGACATATTTATGAAGCATCTTCACAGCCTCTGTTGACGGTTGTAGGCGCAATCTTAACTTGATATGTACTTCAGGTCACAGTTAATATTGAGAGAGGGTTTTAGACTAGATTATAGTAGCCATTCTACACGTATTTGTACAGGTTGTGTACCACTATAAATATAAGATAGCTAGACCCGATGTTAGGGGGTTGAGTAGTTGATCCCACGTATATTGTCTAATGTGTAATACACACGCCCATGGGGCCAGCGGACGACCTGACCAATACACGACTAGGCGTGTTGTCCGTCAGCAAGCTCTGCACCTTTATCATTGAACTGTCGACGAGCAGCATGGAGGTGTCGGTGCTCGACGACTACGAAGCAGTGCCTCTCAATAGTTGGCGGTTCAAGGAGCAGACCAGTCAGGTCTCGTGGGACAAGTGTGAATTGTCACGGAGGTTCTGCATTGACACTCACCTGGAGGTGGTAGAGAGCGCTCGGGAGGGCGAGGAGATCTTCCAACACAACAATGGCATCACGGGGAGTAGCTGGATCTACGCGTATAACCTAGGGTGTAAGGAGTGCACACGGTGAACGCCTCCGAGTCGGCTTGTATGGTGTTGCACAGGAAAAGCATCCTGCAGCACGAGTTGAGTTTTGGTGGCGTGTCGTGAGCTCTTTCTCGGAAGGTTGACAAGAACAGACACAAATGGTACTATCTATAGTTTACTTTCCATTAGTTTTTGCACGCATCCACCGGAATCGATTTAATTTCAGGCTTACGTTTACTTCATATAATTAAATGGTTTCAGATTTTTTTTTAATACAAATACAACATAAATGCATGTAACTAAAAGAGTCTTTTGGGTTCTTGTTAACCAAACAAGCCACTGAATGCATTGTATCTTACCGCGCTATCCTAGGTTCTAGTAAAATCTAAGAAACAACCACCTTAATGCATTATTTCTTAGAACTTGTATCTAAGTTAAGTTGCATTTTATGATTTTTGCCTAATAATTGCTTATGATTGGGCTAGCAATTTGTTTTTCCTATAATCTCGTGCAAGAGCGGTATGTTATGCAAGATACAACTATAGTTTTTTCTTTAACCCTCACGCGGGGCTGATCACTAAGCTCAAAGGAAGGCAGTGCACTTTGCGGGCCTCACTTTATGTCGACGACGTCACGCTTTTTCTACACCCCTCTGTATACGACGTGGCAGGGATCAAGCAAGCCCTCTTGGCTTTTGGCCGGGCAACTGGTCTGATCACTAACCTGCCCAAAAGCTCGATTACTCCAATCGGCTATAATGGCATCAACGTCCAGAATCTCGCGCATCCAGTGGGCATTGCAATCACAAACCTGCCCATAACCTATCTGGGTCTCCCTCTCTCAGTCAAGAAACTGACTAAGGCAGAATGGCAAGCCTTGCTTGGCAAAATGGACCGATACCTGGCTACTTGGATAGCAAAACTAATGAGTAAAGTCGACAGACTTGAGATGCCGAATTTGGTCCTCACCTCCCTCGTGGTCTATATGCTCTCAATCAATGAAACGCCGGCATGGGTCAAGAAGGAGTTTGAGCGGAAGAGAAGAGCTTGGCTTTGGGAAGGAGATTCTTCTTGCGGAGGCGGGAAATGTAGTGTTGCCTGGAAGATGGTTTGTCGACCTAAGGCATTGGGCGGCCTTGGTGTGCACTGTATAAACGCCTTCAGCCAGGCCATGTGGCTGAGGTGGCTGTGGCAGCTTTGGAAGGAGCCTAACAAACCGTGGATTAACTTTGGCGCTCCCTGCACCAAGGCTGATCGTCGCCTCTTTTCCGCTGCCACCAAGATCACCTCGGGGAACGGCGAAAGGGCAAGATTTTGGACTGATAGGTGGCTCGATGAACAAGCCCCGTGCGACATTGCTCCGGGGCTTTTCACCATCTCTATCCGAAAAAACAGATTAGTAAAGGAGGAGATCACCAATCATAAATGGATTCATGACCTATGCTTTGGGCTTGCTAGTGAGCACCTTCCTCAGCTCGTCACTCTAGCTGCAAAGGTGGAGTCGGTGCTTCTGCCTGACCAGGAGGACGATATTATATGGAGATTGGGGGCCAAGGGTGTCTACTCGGCAAAATTTGCGTATCAGATGCATTTCCTTGGATCTTCCAACACGGACTTCGGGGTTTTCATTTGGAAAGGCTGGGCTCCTGCTAGATGCAAGTTTTTCGTGTGGACCTTGATGCTCAACAAGGTACTCACGGCCGACAAACTACTTCAGAGGCAATGGGACAATGAATACTTCTGCCCCCTTTGCCGCCGCAACCTGGAGACTGCCTCGCATTGTTCACAGAATGTCCGTATAGTCGAAGGATATGGGCCGTTTTGGGAATTGAACCGCAGATTCCTTCCTTCGATCCCACAAATTGGTATGCGGCGCCAAACTCCCTGTTTGCCTGGTTCCAAAGGTCCGCTCAATCTGCGGAAGACAAGAAGAAGGCCGTGTGTGCGGCAAACCTAGTTTGCTGGGAAATCTGGAAGGAGATGAATAGATGTATCTTCGGCAAAAAGGATTCGTCCGTCAGTCTTCTCATGGTGCGCATCAAAGAAGAGGCCAAGATGTGGCGCCTTGCAGGTGCTACATTGCACCTTACGCAGCAGGCTGGTGGGACTCCTTTTGACCCAGGTTGATCCGGTGTAATGTCTAGGTCATCGTTTGGTGGTAGTCTTTTTTCTTTTTAGCCTCTGGCTTTCTCCGTTTTAACCCCTGTATTACTTCTCCTAACACATTCAATATAGCTCTCTCATGTGGTTTTTCTAAAAAATAGTTTTTCCTTTATTAAATATGGTGCCACATAAGTCACTTATGATACCGCACTAAGATGCAAATATTAAGAAGGCATAAGCAAACAGGAGTAATCCGGTCACTCCACACTCCTTTTCCACGCAGTCGGTCTTGCGGGTGAACTTCGTAGGTACGTGAGATCAACAATATGTATGGTACGATACATAAGCAAATTGCCTATGGGTCCACATAAGCATATTGCATATGAAACCGTTCTAAGATATAACCATTATGGAACACCTAAGGAAAGGGGAGTAATCTAGTCACTCCACACTCATTTTCCACGTTGTCAGCCTTACGGCTATAACAACCGATTGGTAAAGAACCTATTTTAAACAATTGCACAAACCAAGCTCACTTCCTGAAGGACGGAGGGAACGAAAGCACGGTTGACCTTACGTGAGGTCAACCATCTGTACTGTACAACCGCTGAAGGCAAATGGCTTGGTGTAGAACGCAATTTTACTCTCGCCTATGAATCATCAAATGTACTCCTAATTGTTAACCAAAGAAATCGCAAACAGTTCAACAGAAGCATGAATCTACAGAAAAACGCTGAAGCATAAACTGATGAAGATACTACAGCAGAAGTGCAGAACTGCAAAAAACTGTAAGCAGTTCGGAGAAGCAGATTACAAGCTACGGTAGATTGATGAAAGTATTCCGCACAGAAACGCACTTGGCTAAATCGAACATATGAAAATGCACTACACCTGGGAACACCCCTTGGCTCAAGATGCCACAGCTCACATACAATTCTCATGTTCAGTACAGCATGAATAGGATATCTGAGAACAGAGTTCAAGCGGAGATGAACTTGCATGCGGACAATTTGTGAGGTCCTCGAAGTCACAACACATCCCTAAAATCAGGGTAGCTCCTGCAGCCTCGACATTAAGAAATCACTGAAAAGTCCTCGAAATGCATGAAGCCTCCAGATTGATGACACATTTGAGGGAACAAGCCGCCTCAAATTGCTTCATCGCTCCTCTGTAATAATTTTGTGTGCTGCAAAAACAGAGTCAACAACCAAGAGGGCGGAACTGCTTTTCGCTCAACAAATCATCAATAGTTCAATGCATATATGCAGGGTCATCATGTTTTGGCACTAACATGTTTTCTGCTTAAAAGGCAACAGCACCAAGCCAGCAGCCTACTCAGTCAGCTATTGCTGCTATCTTCGCATGACACGGAATTTTTCTCGCTTGCGGAAACGCTGGAGCAACAACTCATCCGTAGCAGCTTCTCTACGTCCTGCTGGTGGACCACCTGGATTGTTACTATCGGTTGGTTTGCCTCCAGTTTCATTAGCTTGTGATGAATCTTGACCTTTGTACAACTCAGGATGTTCTGCATTATAAACAATGATTTAATGCACTTAAATGAGAGGAACTTAACAAAGATGTGATATCAATAAAATGACAATGTTTGTGCTTCTGCAGCAAAACAAGATTAAAATCGTATCACTGCCGCTGTGTGTTTGGTACGTGAATCTGCAGGAGCACTGATTGTTACACATGCAATTCAGTGTTATAGTCGCAGAGAAGCCTACTATGGGCAACAATTGACCTGTGAGACAGAATTAAGGACGCTTTTGGTTCAGAAGCTGGTAACGGCACTGTCAACGTAATGTGATCGCACTGTAATTGACGGAGGAATGGATATTTCCTGATTTTGTTTGTTTCAGCTGTGTAACTGCAATAGATTGCAATCAGCTGTTTGGATCGACCTGTGTGCTCACACAATCAAGAAATAACAAACCATTAAACCAGAAGGAAATCTAATCCTAAAGAACCGATGGTGGACTGACGGAGAGCAGAGGAGCATGGGAGCATGGTGATTTCGAGAACACGGTCAGAGCACAGGGAGAATGGCAGTATGGAGATCCGGTGAAGAGGAACGGCGGCTGATGTGGCTCCACATATGGCGCCACTGCTCTACGTTAGAGGACGTCGAGACGTCGACGGGGAGAACGTCGGCAGCCAAAGGCACCGGCGGAGGAGGGGTCGCCTGTCGCCAGAGGAGATCCATGGAAGAGGGCGCCAGGGAGGAGAGGTTCGACGAAAGGGATCGGGGCCGATGAGTTTGTTGCTGAAGGATAGAGACGACGGTAACGTGATCCAATTACGGAGGGGTGCGGGCGGAATGGGCCGTGAAGCCCGTGGCCTATGGTGTAATCCGTTACCGCGGTATTCATTTCCGGCCCAGGAGAACCATACACAATTAAGGGTATAAGGTCACGACGTGATCAGATAACGGGCCAAAAACAGCGAACCAAACACGTCCTAAACATCAATATTCTTACTGTCGACATGAGTACTCCTCTAGAAGTCCATTGAGTGTTTGTATTTTATTATGAGATTCTTGCAGACAAAGATATCTTAATATTGAAGCTACAAAGAAAGAAACATCTTAAACCTAGAAATAGGAAGCCTGTAACTTTTGCTCTGCAACTGGTCACTGGCTGTGGCAGCAGGCACTGACACTTGAATATCGCGCCTAATTAGCTAGGAAGAATGAAAGATAAGAAGAAAAAGAGGAGATTCATGCCAGTCATCATCAGAACATAATAAGAGGAAAATCTGATGCAAACTTTCTTGAAGAAAGTATATCATCCACGTTTTTTTTATTTACTGCACAGGATCAAGTGTAATGAAGGATGTGTTCGGAAGTCCTCCAGCTTCCGAAATCTCCACAGATACACAAATGTTGCATCTGTATAGATTTATCCCAAGTATAACATTTTTCCCTAAAAGACTATTTATATCAGATGAATTTAACCAGTAGTGCATCTTTGTATGATAGGAGAAAATAAATCAAATCTTATGTTCGTTTCTCCAAATTAATCCTAACAGCGAATCAATAGTACCAATATCTGATGCTTTTTGAAACGTTTAGTTATGGACTAAAAGCTCTTTTTGACACATAGCATGCCGAACAATATCATATAAAATATTGAACACAACACTAGACCATGTCCTCGCTACAGACATAACTAAGTAAATGACCTTAAGTAGTATACAAACCTCTTCGCAAATTTTCAGCATAATCTCTCCCACGATGGAAATAATCAGCACTGTAACTTGATGGAATGTTTGCATCTGATTTTGTTTTACCCGCAAGCCTTTTCTCTTGCAGCAATTTTTTAGCTGCCTCGGTTTCTTCAATGTTTCTCAATTTGTACCTGTAACAATCAAGAAAGCAACAATGAATCAGTGATAACTAGGCTCAGGTGATAACATGAAACTGGACATATACGCCCACTTTTACATACACTCTACTAACAGAATAACAGTGCATCACAATGCACAAAAATAGTAGGGATAAGGACAAAAACACTGTTTTCAGTTGTATTAAATATTTACCCCATAATACTGAAAGTACAACGTTGACATTTGACAGATCTTTCAAATAACAGTCATAATTTGACCACCCTATCCTAGCATAGTTGAATTCTGATTGAAGTGATCTTTAATGAACTTATAACCAGGACATAATTTTTATATCTGTCAGTCAAACACATTATGGCCAAAAGCCTTTATCTAGACAATTAAATAATTACATGTTACATACGCATCTGACACTTCAGAACTATGTATGTCACGACAGAATGTCTACGAGCGTATACAGTAGAGCAAGAAATATTATCATGTGACGATTGGTTCTGCTAGTGATGGTATTCACATGACAAACTTCTGAGATCACGAAGATTAACTTTAGAAGCTTGATTAAATCTCTACTATATAAATAGGCTTGAGGTGTTGATGGTTGGTTGGTTGGTTGGTTGGTTGGTGCGTCCAAACCAAGCGAAATAGCGAAATAGGAAGCTTGGAATTTACACAAAATTAAGCTCAACATATTTGAGAACATAGTTCAAAAAGGCACGCGTAGGCGGGCACTTAAGCGCGCCTAGGCTCTAGGCGATAGCGAAACGCCTAGCGCTTAATCACGCATAATCACGCATAAGTGTGCGCTTTCGTAAGAAAAGCGCAAGGCGATGGCAAAACGCATAATTACTGTCAGCATCCAGCAAAGAAACTTTTGTCCACAGTGGACCATAGGACCAAATAGTTGGCACAGGTTATAACTGATCTACACGGATGGGGTTTAGCTAGTTAGTTTCATCTACTTATCTAGTTCATTTCTGGACTGTAGTAAATTGTTCCTCGGCACTGATATCGGCTATAATAACGTGTAGACAACACTTATGACTTCTTTAAGTACCTTCCCCTCTCAATCAAAGATAATATTTAACATAACCTTAGCAAGTTGTACACTAAGTAAAGACAGACAAAGGGGGTGCAAGCACACACTCGATGGGCAGCTGAACTTCAGCGATTCCAGTGGTCCACTGGGTTGAGCTTTCTTCCATGTTCTTCTTCCTCGCCTACAAACAAACAATACCATACAGCATCATTGCAGTCCCACAAAACCACTAGCAACCTCACCTTGAGGAGTGAATCGCAGAGCTATTCAGCCACAAACCTTCAGGTGGTCCGGCACAACATAGAGCTCATCCACCTCGTCTTTATCATCTTTGTCGTTCAACTCGATCTCCTTGCCCCTCTTCTTCAACAGCTCGTTCTCCACATACCTCAACCTTAAAGATCAGACCCAGGCTTGTGTCAACTCCGGTAACAAGGCAAAGCATCAACATTGGAAAGTATAACCACATAGTGATACAACCACGCACATATTGGGGTCTTCGATGGTGACGGCAGTCTCCTGAGCAAAGGTATCCTGCAGGACGAGGTCCTCCTTACCGGCCTCGCTGGCTGCCCCTGCGCCGCCGCCTCCTCGGCCACGGGCGGAGGACCCGTCAGTGTTGGCGGTGGCGGCGCCGGTGGCTACGGACGCAGCCGGGATGCCCAGCTTCCTCTCACGGAGCTTCTGCATGTACTTAATCTCCTCCAGAGCGACGCTGCCAGGGGTGGACGGAAGGCATCAGAGAGAAACCCTAGGGAAGCAAGAGAGAGGAGCGTGTTGTAGGCAGCGAGAGAAGGGTACCGTCGGACGTCCTCATCGTCGGAGTGGTCGGCGGCGTCCGGCTCGAGGCTCCGCTTGCGAAAGTTTTTCCGCATGGTGAATCGGCTGCTGCGCTCGTACCGGTTCCGCCGGCGTTTGTGGGGATTCCTTGCCGGAGGAGCGGCCGGCGGCGAGGTTGGCAGATTTGGTTTGGAACGACTTAGGGTCGGGTCGGGGGGAGCCCGCTTCGATGTCGAAAGAGCATGAACCCGATTCAGAGAAGTTCGAGCCCGTTCCCAGGCTGCTACGCAGAGAGCCCATAGAGGCGAGGTGATGGCGCGAGCGGGTGTGATTTTGGGCCTTGACAGTGTTTTTTTTCCTTTTTGTTTCTGCCTCAATGGCCGCAAAACGAGCAGCCCTCAATGAGGGTGTCGCAAAACGAGCTTGAGGAAACGGTCTCGCCAAAACAAATGTTTATTTTTGGACTATCAGTTGCTACTTAGTACAGTATATTACTAGTTCTCAAAAAAAAACCTGCTACTATATGCACTTATGTTTGCAGGCCTTGACATTTCTCTGATCCTCTCAAATACCGGCATATCCAAATAGCTCGACCAAATCAAACATATTTACAAATAAAACTGCGCGAATATGAAAACTAGTAACTCGATCCTAGGGAAGGCACGTGCGAAATCCTATCCGATGTCACTCATGTCTTCCCTCCCCTCCACCGACACTGTCGCCGCTAGAGGATGCAAACGGGTAAAACCCACTCCACGGACAGTAAACGTCATCATGCTTGGCGAAGCTCAACAATAGGGACGACGACCCAAACATTTTCGTTGTGGATCTAGGTAGCAGCGATGGCAAGATGATCGGAGTCAGAGACGCTAACCATTGCCGCACCGGCATCGGTGGCTTGTTGTATGGCAATGTCCCCATCCGAGGCGGTGTAAGCTCATGTCGGTTGCTGCAAAGTTAGTGGTTGTTGCACAATTACGGTTACAGCTGGACATCGTAAATGGATTTGTTTAATAATACCCCTTTTCGCATGTCCATAGTGTGTTGATGGCATGGACGGCGTGGGTCTACCAAAGGGACATGTCACACTCGTCGTTTCCTATCAACAAGCTTATAGAGGCAAAAAAAAATCCGCGTGGCTATTGATCACCTCAAAATTATGTGTGCAAGCATTGATTGAAAGCCGCAACATTCAGGCTAAGACGTTTTAAGATGTCATCATGTTAAATGGTCTTATACACATATTCGTTGCCAAAAGGTGCGGGACATGATGCATATGTGTACACATTTTTTCTATGTTTGGCAACGTCGAAGACTAGAAGAAATGAATTTAGTGGTCAAACATATACAACACTTCGATGGTGCTACTTCAATACGAGTTTTGAACACGCCGGCGCTTTTCCTCCTCTTCCGCAAAGCTTGCTCCTTGAGAGTCTCCCGTAGATCCCGTCTCCTGGCTCCTCAATCCCCCTCCTCTGATGGCAGCGCCGTCGTGAGCGAGTATGGGCGAGGTGGCCAGGTCCCCTTGTATATATCAGCTAGTTGTAGTTTAGGTTTTCTGCTATCATTGCTTTCATCCTATATGGTGTATGGCGCTATGCCGCACTGCTATGCAACTCTCAACTTGGCTCGCTGTGATTCATGGCGGATGTGACGGCCATGGCTGGAGTAGGTGTGGGCAGCTTAAATAAGCTCGTCCAGAGCAGATCTGCGAACCAGAAGTAGGGTTTGAACTTCTCCCATTGTGCTCGCCAGGGAGGCAAGGATGAGGAGGGGTTCCTTGCTCCTGCCGATGGCTGGCGGTTCTTGCAGCAGGGGAGCTTCTTGGCTTCTCTTGGGAGAGTTCTCACGGCGGCGAGCATGTTGTCGTTTCTTATGGTCGTCGGGCGACCCCTCCCGCCACTGACGCCGGTGACGGTTTTCGGCCGGCATTTGTGGTTCTACTCAACCTCCGGGCTGATATGCCAAAGTGGAGGCCCTTCAGATCTTGCGCAGCAGGCTCCCGCCTTCCCGTCCCAAGTGGTTTCGTCCTCAGCGACGGCGAGGTTGGTTGTGCAAAGCTCTGGTGCGGTGGATAAGGAGCGGGACCTAATTGATTTTTCTGTTTTCGTTTTGTGGTCCTATATGCAAAATATCAAGAGTGAATTTTCTATCCCTCTATGTTTTTTGTGTTAGTTAACAACACAAGCGATATTTAATTGTGTGTTAAATTGTGCATATCTTTCAGATAAATCTTTCGTACCACCTAGCATCAAAAAGGAAGAAAGAAACCTCGGAATTCTGTTCTAGTGTCAAAGGGATTTTTGGTCTAGAGAGGCCAGATATTCTAGGGGTTGAATAATCCGCCGCCAAAAATCCAGAGTGTGTTTGAGGTGGGGCGCGGCTCGCAGGAGCGCAAAGGGTTTTGGGGCCCGCTTTTTCATCACTCAGAGGCCTGCTATTCCGGGGGGGCGGATATTCCGCCCCCAGGAATTCGCCAAAGTCTAGAGACTGTCCTGGGTGGAGCTAGAAGCACATTTTCGAATGGCCCTCAGGCGGATATTTGGGCCGGATTATTTGGCCGGAGGGCTGGATAATTGGGGGGCAGATATTCCACCCCCACTTGGGCAAGATAATCCGCCCTAAAGAAGCTGCAATGGCCATATTTTGAGAAGGGCTATAAATATCTCTCTCCTTCTTCCACCTCTACTGAGTTTGTCCAGGCCATTAAATGCACATTTATTGAGCTCACTGATACGTCATAAACGTATCCTTCATTTCTGATGTTCCATGTTGTTTTTATGTTATTTCCTACATGTTTGCTACACACTTTATGTCATTTTTATCGATTTTCGGGACTAACCTGTTAACAAGATGCCACAGAGCCGGTTCCCTGTTTTCTGTTGTTTTTAGTTTCAGAAAAGTTGTTCTGGAAATATTCTCGGAATTAGAAAATTCGAAGCCCGGAAGTCTTAGAATTCCCGAAGGTTCCACGGAGTCCCGAAGAGGCCCGGAGGGGGCCACAGGGGGGCACACCATAGGGCGGTGCGCTCCCCTGGCCGCGCCTGGGGGTGATGTGGGCCCCTCGGGCGTCCACCGCCATCGCCCTTTCGCCTATTTATTCCCCCCCGATACATCTATCCTAAAAGGATACCACTTCGTCCTGAAAAACACCCGAGGCCGCCGTCATCGTCATCTCGAGATCGGGAGGGTTCTGGAGCTCTCCCCGGCACCCTGTCGGGAGGGGAATTCATCACCGGAAGGGTCTACACCGCCATGCCCTCCTCCAAAGTGATGTGTGAGTAGTTCATCCCTGGACTACGGGTCCATAGAAGTAGCTAGATGGTTGTCTTCTCCACTTTGTATCTCATGTTTAGATCTCGTGAGCTGCCCTACAGGATCGAGATCATATTTATGTAATGCTACATGTTGTGTTTGATGGGATCCGATGAATGTTGAATGTTATGTCTTCTGATTATAATTCTATCATGTTATCTTTATGCATATGCTATTTATGATCTTGCATGATCTCCGTTATTAGTAGATGCTCTGGCCAATTAGATGCTATTAACTCCAAGAGGGAGTATTTATGCTTGATAGTGGGTTTATGCCTCCTTTGCATCTGTGCACGAGTGACAGAAACGTGACGGATGGAGGATGTGATGTTGCCATTAGGGAGAAAACAACGGTGTTTAATTAGTTTACATTGTTTACATTACACACTTTGCTTACTTTGATTATATGTTGCTTGCAACTTAATACCCAACGTTTGTTCGGATGATATTCGGAGGGTGATTAGTCATAGATGCAGTTGGATGACGGTCTATGTATCTTGTTGTAATGCGCGCATGAATCACATAGTAATATTTATGTATTACATATGCACTATGGTGCAGCGTTCATTTCTAGCAGTTGCCCAGCTGTAATTTGTTCACCACACATGTTATTTATCTTCTATGGAGAGACACCGCTAGTGAACTGTGGACCCCGGTCCATTTTCTCATACTTATAATACGCACACTGCTTCCACTGTTCTCACACTTCTGCTACTGCTTTCATACTGTTCTCATATTGTTTTCCACACCATACGTTTAACCTCTTTGTCTTCAGCAAAACCGGTGAGATTGACAACCTTACTGCTTCGTTGGGGCAAAGTGATTTGATTGTGTTGTGTAGGTTCCACGTTGTTGTTGAACCGGTAGTGCGCCCTGCCATCTCAGCTGCATCAACCTTCAGAGATTGCTTGTCCTCCTACTGGTCGATTCAACCTTGGTTTCTTTTCTGAGGGAAAACTTGTCGCTGCACTCTTCACAACCTTTCTCTTGGGGTATACCAACGTCAGCCATCACTCACCAAATCCCTAGATCTCCCAATCCCTCTACCCAAACCCGTTGATCTTTGGAGGATTGAAGGAGAAGGCCCCGATCTACATCTTCACCGACTCGTTCTTCATTTTCCCCTCATTCACTTGAGGGATCTAGTCTAGGGTGTCCTTGTGGAAAACCTAGACCTCATTGCTACTTGTGGTGATTGTTGGTGATTCTTGGGAGCCCCCAATTTGGTTGTGGGTGTGTGCCCCAAGCTCGTTGTGAAGGACTCAATTCCCACCTCAAAGGGGATCAACAGTGGAAGGTGAACTAGTCCTTTGTGGCGAGGTTCATCAGAGAATAGGGTGAGGCCTTTGTGGCGTTGAGTAGGCCTTCGTGGAGAAACTCACACCCCTCCAACGAGACGTACTCCCCTCAAAAGGTTGAACTCGAGATTACATCATTGTCTCCGTGTGCTTCCGTTATCGGTTACCTCATTCCCTATCCTTTGCTTTGAGTTTGTATCTTATTTATCATTGTTGTTGTCATATAGGTAGATTCACCTTAGTTGCATATCTAGATAATTTACCTTTGTGTCAAGCCTTAAATTGAAGAAAAGTTAAAATTGGTTGTAACACCTATTCACCCCACCCCCCTCTAGGTGCCCATACTATCCGTTCAATTAGTCTCAGAGCCTCGGCTCTTGTATTGGGCTTAACCACCTAAGAGTTTTAGTATGGTTAACATAGGGGAAGCCGCTGAGCCCACGGCAAGTGTCGATATGGATGATATCAAGGAATTGAAATATTTCTTGACCTCATCCATGGATGTCAAAATGACGGAGTTGCGAGATATGTTATTGCAACTCTTGAAAGCCAAGGGCCCGAACTCCTCATCATCTATTCCTTTTGGAGACATTACAAAGAATATGGAAGATGATGAGGAGGATGGTCAAGAAACTAAAAGTGAATCCCACTCTAAGAACAAAACTCCTAAGGGGTTGGATGATAAGGGCGATTACCACAATGTCGAAGGACGGTACTCCCCCGATCCTCCCGTCCCACATACTCATATTAACCCTAGAGGTGAACCTCCCAAAATTGATGCACATCCTCTTGGTCAATTACAATATCTCATGAGAACTCACTTGAACTCTGATGGATAAAATCCTCATGGCCCCAAGAACTTGACAAGAAGAGAAGCGGTAGATTGCCAACTCAACTACACCCCTTGTCAATAATTCAACAAGACGTGGGTCTAAACCACATGCCTCATCTCCAACAATATTCCATCGCCAAAGAAACATGGGATGCTCTCGTCGTCATGTTTGTGGGAAATGAAAGCATGCAAAGTAATAGGTATGATACCTTGTGCAATGAGGCCGAAGGCTTCTATATGCTCGATGGTGATAGCCATGAGGAAATGTACCGCATCAAGACCCTAGCTACCTCCTTCAGTGCTCTTGGTGCTAAATATGTTGATGATGCTTGGATCAAGACGAATTACATCAATGCCCTCTTGCATTTGAGCTCGTGGATGTGAAGAGCCTTCAAGGAAAACACAAGTTTTCCTGCATGTCCTCAACCGAGGTGATGCAAGAGATGGCCTCCTTTAAGGTGCAATCAAAGATTGCCCATGACACACGTGCTCGTGCTATTGGTATGCACAAAGGGGTCTTTGTTGCTTTGAAGGCCAAGGTGGTGACCAAGATGGTGGATCAACATGAAGAGGTTGCCTTGTAACAAAATTTGTCCCCGCTAAAAGATCAAGAATATGATCCCGTGCTTAAGTATTATGTTGCACTTGCGGTGCAAAAGTTTTGGAAAAACCCTCCTAAGGCCAAGGCATATGTTAAGGAGAATACCAAGTCAAGTTGTGGCAAAGAAGAGACTCAAAAATTGAGGGTTTGTTTCAATTGCCAAGACAAGTATCCTTTGTTGCCGAATGCCCCTTCGAGAATAGGGAGCACCATGGAGGAAATCTAGTCCTCAAGTATAAGTCAAAGACTCCCAACAAGAAACCTCAATTCAAAAATAAACCCTTTCAACAAGAAGCCATCATCTAGATATGTTCTTGTGACTCAAGAAGAGTATGATTCAGGTGATGAAGAAGAAGAAGAAACCACAAGTGAAGTGGCCGCTATTGCTATTGCATCTTCATCGTCTCCTTCACTCTTTGAATCCCCCATCCTCAACCCTCTGCAAAGTGCTTCATGACTAAGGCCACTGAGGTATCATCTTCTTCCACCACTAAACTTGCTAGTTCTAGTGTCGAAGATGAAATTGCATCCTTGAACCTATATATGGCTAACTTGCAAGTGGAGAACAAGAAGTACTTCATCATTCTCATGATTCAATCGGAGAGGCCCAAGAGGCTCTTGAGAAGAAATGTGAAACCGAGAGGAATGATTGCTTTGAAAAAGGTTCCCTCTCAAATGCTCTTGAGGAAGAGCATGAGCTTCAAGTGTCTCTTGAGGAGAAACTTGAACCTATTGAAGAGTCACATAATTAGTCAATTTCTAAGCTCGCTAAAGAACATGACCATGCAATTGCTAAACATAATAGAACTAAAAACAAGAAAGTTGAGTTTGGTGTTGGTCATGAAAAATTAACCGAGGAGCTAGATAAGCTCACCGAGGCTCACAAGTCTTTATAGAGTGAACTCTCTACCCTCAACAAGTCTCGTGAACAACTTCAAACTCAACTTAATCAATTCAATGTGCCTAGTACCTCAACTTATTCTTTTGATCATGCAAATATTATTGAGGAGAATGATAGGTTGAAGGAAGAGCTAGCAAGAATCAAGAGCAAGGGCCCTAGTGTTGATAAGGATGTGGCTCCCAAGCCACAAGTGGTTGCTTCTAGACCATAAAATGGCAGGAAAGGTCTTGGCTATGTTGCCAAGAGCAAGAACAACAACAAGAAGAAGAAGAAGAACAAGAACAAGGTCAAGCCCGCACAAGCTAATAAGAATTTTTGTGCGAGTTGTATTGTCATTAGGGACAACACTACTCATAGAAACTCTGCGTGAACTAATAATCCGCACCATTTTTTATTTGTTGATTATTATGGTGTCGTGCAAGCTAAATATGTTGGTCCTATTGAGGTTTACATTGATTACACTATTTGGGTTCCAAAGACCCTTGTTGCTAACATGAGAGGACCCTCTCGGGTCCTAACTCAAGTCAATGATTCCTTGTAGGGCTATGCTTCCGTTACAGCCCGGCAATTCGACCCATGGGTTTGTCCGCCCATGGGCACCCTACCCTAGTGGGTAGGGTATGGGTCGTTGTTTTCATCCATGGATGATACCCATGGGTAACCCGATTAGTCGTGGGTAGGTCATGGTCACAAGTTTATGCCCATGGGTAACCCGATGGGTCGCCCGATTAATAATTTCAACCAATTAATTATTTTATATGTAACCTTAAATATTGAGAAATCAACATATCACAAGTAACAATTGCAGCGTAGTATAAATAGAAACGTTGACTTCCATCGCGAACACAATTTTTGCTGATCAATGTGTGAAGTGTTCTGGCCCATTATACATACATGAATTAAGTGTTGGCCTAATTAACTTAGAAACATATGGGCTATGGTCCGCTCAGCCTCTAAAGTCTAAAAGCTCATCTAGCAATGCAGCCATGCATATACTGTACGTGACAACAACAGGCTGATGTTGTTTCTTTAGTCCCACCTCAAATAGCCAGGCGTAGTGGGTTGGAGCGCTCTCCTATATAAGGAGTAAAAGATACCCTAAGGCCTTGTTTACCTCTCTTGTATTTGCTGGGTTGGGAAGTTTGAGTTTGGGAGAGGGTTTGGTGATCACCAAATCCCCTCAAATACTCTTCCCCCATAACACTAGCATGGGGTAGAGTTTTCAATCTAGACAAAAGTAAGGTGGTTGGTGGGGTATTTGTGGGGATTATCCACTTCAAAACCGGAGTAGTAAACGGACTAGTGGGAATTTTTTGGATTCGGTAAAATCCCCTACATTCCCCTATAATACACCGGAAGTAAACGGGGCCTAAAGGAGCAGTCCATTCATTGTGCCCACTACACTGACAAATATAACTCCGCGTGAGAAAAATTAAGATATTTAATTAAACCCGATGGGTGCCCGACGGGTCAGGTTACCCGACGGGTTTGGGCATGGGTCTCATTTTGGACCCATGGGTTGGGTCGTGGGCAGAGAGCTTGACCCAATTACTAATCGGGCATGTGTCTAGAAGATGTCGACCCGGTCAAACCCGACCCGATTGTCAGGTATACTTCCGGTTGGTCAAATGGATACTTGATAGTGGGTATACAAGTCATATGACCAGAAGCAAGGGGCTAATGACAGAGGTGAAACCAAATATAAATCAAGAAATCATCACTAGTAGGAAAAAGCTTACCAGTGATGAACAAAATATAGCTACCGCTGGCAAACAGGTGTTCGCCAGCGCTAAGCCGCCAGTGGTAAGAGGTTACCGTTGGCGAACCAGTCCTGTTCGCTAGCGCTATGTAGTTACCACAGACGAACACCAGTCTTTTTCGCCAGCGCTAAGTTTGAAATGTTGAAAGACCGAAAATAATTTTTTTCGCATTATTTTTCTTTCAAAATTTCAAAACAGTTGAATTGGGAACCTTTAATCACGGTGTAGAATTTTTTTCCCTTTTTTTTGCTTTATTTCAATTTTAATTGTCCACTTCCCACTCGGTCACCCATCCTACCACTACTCTAACCCTAGCACGCTTAACTTCTTAGTTCCATCCCTATGAACTACATAGGAACAACTCATTCTTTCCTGTAAATATAGTACTATCAATCCTCTTAACTATTGGGCCATATCTACAAATCCGTAATTACAAATTCGACAAATGATATGTCTAAATTGATCAGAAAAATACGAGGAATCCAAATATGACATCCTTATTATCTTTTCTTAAAAAAAGTTGAATTTTGAATTTTTTTTATTAATTTGATTTTGTTGGAAAATTTTGTCTGTCTCAAATAACTTTTTTTTCTTTTGGAATTTGCCGATTCTAAAAAAACCTCACAAGCCGAAGGCGAGTGAGGTTGGATTGGAAATTTGCTCACGATTTTTTGATATATTAAACACGTTTTTTCGATGTCGTATGCAAAAGTTATGGTTGTTTTACGTTTTATTTTTGAATTTTGCATAAAAGGTCAAATGGAATATTTCAAATTTTCTATAACAACTAGACAATACACCCTACCCACATATCAAAGGATTTTATTTTTTGAACATTTTATCATTTTCGTTTCTGCTTTAGAAAAGTAAAAAACGTGGTTCGGGAGGGTGTGTGGAGCGAAAAATTCAAATTTTACCACTGGCGAACAAAAGAAATGTTCGCCAGCGGTAGTAGACGAAATAGCACTGGCGAACCGTGCTACATGTTTGCCAGCGGTCCAGAGCTTACCGCTGGCGAACATGTAGCACGGTTCGCCAACGGTATATTGCGCTGCGGGGGGGGGGGGGGGAGCCCACCGTTAGCGCTGGCGAATAGGTCTGTTGCTTCGCCAATGGTACTAACTTAGCGCTAGCGAACGTTATAAACGCTTGGCCAGCGGTAATAACATTGGCCAACACCAAAACGTGTTCGCCAGCGCTAAGCTGGTGGCTATAAGCATTTTCCTACTAGTGCATCACTTATGGAGATAAGTCAAAATCTGAGTTAAAGGGTTTCAGAAAGGTGGTTGTTGCTCCAAATATCACCCTTGTAAATGGCATACTTGTCGAATCCCTTGGTTTCAATTTGATTTCAGTTCGTGCTTCAGGGAAGATGGGTTTTTCCGTCTTCTTTGCTCCTGACAAGGTGATCATCATGTGGAGCAAGTCTTTCAATGTTGCTTACGTTGGATATGTCAAAAATGAGTTGTATGTGGTGGACTTTTCGGATTCCACCAACTCTCAAACGAGGTGTCTCTTCGGTAAGTCCGGCGTGGGGTGGTTGTGGCATTGCCTCTTATCACATGTCAACATGAGAACTTTGCAAAGTCTTCACATGGGTGGTCACTGATGGAGTGCGGACACACGCTCGTTGGGAGACCCCAAGCGCAAGGTGTGAAGAGTGCAGCATCAAGTTTTCCCTCAGAAAAGAAACCAAGGTTGAATCGACCAGTAGGAGGACAAGCAATCTCTGAAGGTTGATGCAGCTGAGGTGGCAGGGTGCACTACCGATTCAGCAGCAACGTGGAACCTACAAACACAATCAAAACACTTTGCCCCAAAGAAGCAGGGAGGTTGTCAATCTCACCGGTTTTGCTGAACACAAAGAAGTTAAATGTATGGTGTGAAAAATAGTAGGAATAGTATGAAACCAGTAGGTGTTTTATCAGTATGAGGAAAATGAACCGGGGTCCACAGTTCACTAGTGGTGTCTCTCCGTGGAAGATAAATAACATGTGTGGTGAACAAATTACAGCTGGGCAACTGACAAAAATGAAGGTTGCACCGTAGTGCATATGAAAGACATAAAGATTACTATGTGATTCATGCGGGCATTACAACAAAATACACATACCGTCATCCAACTACATCTACGTCTAATAATCCACCCTCCGAATATCATCCGAACAAACGTTGGGTATTAAGTTGCAAGCAAAAGATTATCGCAGTAAGCAAAGTGTGTAATGTAAACAATGTAAACTAGGTAAACACCATTGTTTTCTCCCTAATGGAAACAACACATCCTCCATCCATCACGTTTCTGTCACTCGAGCACAGATGCAAAGGAGGCATGAACCCACTATCGAGCATAAATACTCCCTCTTAGAGTTACTAGCATCTACTTGGCCAGAGAATCTACTAATAACGGAGAGCATGCAAGATCATAAATAACATAAGCATGAAGATAACATGACAGATTGATAATCAGACGACATAGCAATCAAAATTCATCAGATCACAGCAAACACAACATGTAGCATTACATAAAGATGATCTCGATCATGTGAGGCAGCTCACGAGATCTAAACATGAGGTACAAAGTGGAGAGAACAACCATCTAGATACTGCTATGGACCCGTAGTCCAGTGATGAACTACTCACGCATCACTTCGGAGGAGGGCATGGTGGTGTAGACCCCTCCGATGATGAATTTCCCTCCCGGCAAGGTGCCGGGGAGAGCTCCAGAACCCTCCTGATCTTGGGATGACGATGACGGCGGCCTCGGTGTTTTTGGGACGAAGTGGGTTCCCTTTAGGGTTTATGTCTCGGGAGGTATAAATAGGCGAAAGAGCAAAGGCGGTGGAGGCCGGGGGGCCCACACCACCCCATGCCCCCCTCCGGGTCTCTTCGGGACTCCGTGGAACCTTCGGGAATTCTAAGACTTCCGGGCTTCAAATTTTCCAATTCCGAGAATATTTCTAGAACAACTTTTCTGAAACTAAAAACAACAGAAAACAGGAAACTGGCTCTGTGGCATCTTGTCAATAGGTTAGTTCGAAAAATCGATAAAAATGACATAAAGTGTATAACAAACATGTGGGAAACAATAAGAAAACAACATGGAACATCAGAAATTAAGGATACGTTTATGATGTATAAGTCACATCCTCGGACTAAAAGAAAATGTTTCTTTTGCCAAAGATCATGTGTGTAGGGCTTGTGTTGAAGGCAAGATGCATGATGCCTCCCATAAAAGCAAGACAATCATTTCATCAAAGAGGATCTTGTAGCTTCTCCATGTTGATCTCTTTGGTGTCGTTCCCGAGGAAAGTCTTGGAGGCAAGAAGTATTGCTTGGTGATAGTGGATGACCATTGAAGATACACATGGGTATATTCCTTCATGTTGAAGAGTGAGACCCAACAAACTGTCATAGACTTCTCCAATCAAGTGCAATGTCAACACAATCTTCCTATCTTGGCTATTCAGAGTGATAATGGCTCCGAGTTCAAGAACTACACCCTTAATTAGTTCCTAAGTGAAGAGGGTTGTCGAATCTCTGACTCTACAAATCCCTTAGGTGACCCTATCGGGTTTCTACTAGGAAAACTCATGAGCGCTGGTGGAATCGTCGGCTAGACAGGGGGCGAGATTTACCCAGGTTCGGGGCCCTCGTAGAGGTAAAACCCTTACTCCTGCCTCTGTCGATCTGTATTAGTCGAATAGATCGGTTACAATGGTGATGGCTCGAGTTGAGAGTATGATCTCAAGCTCAAGGTTTTGGTGTTGTGGTGTTGCTTGGTCCTCTACCGGTGGCTCTCCTGGCCTTATATAGGTGGCCATGTCTCAAACCCTACCCGGAGAGGACTCGAACTCTAACCTTAGGTCGGTTACATATTTCCTAACTTAACCCGCAAGTTAGCGCGGGTGGGCTTCACGTGCGCCTTCTAGAATACTCCAAGGGCTCCTCTTCTTGGGCCTTAACCTTGGGCCTGAGATGGGGTGTCCTTACCCGCAGGGTCCAAGATCCATGGCTTCGTCAGTAGCCCCCAAGCGTTTGCTCGAGTGGGGTTTTTCCAGTCGAGTAGACGGTCAAATCTATCTTGGTTTTTCTTTCTTGTGGATAACCAGTTTGGCTGCTTCCTGTTTAGAGGGCGTGTACCCTGTATAATGAGTTCTTCATACTCGAGTATCGAGCAATGTAAGTGCCTACTTTTATGGCTTTTTTATCGCAGAAGGTTGTGGCGCAGTAGCTTGGCTCTCCCGAAAGATCGGGGCCAATTAATTGCGACTAGGGCAAAAACATTCCTGGCCTACACAGATTCGAGACCTCCGACTCGAACCCGATAAGGTGATTGTTGCGACTGGGCCGTTGTGGTCTTATCAAGTCGAACTTAACCTATGGGGGTACCCGGCGCGTCGTCCGCTGGGATTTTTCTTCGTGTTGTTGACACGGAATCATACCGGAGGACGCAGCTTTGAGTGCGATTCCAGACCCTCAAGAGAGATCTTTCGGGTCTTACCTTCATACTCGAAGAATATGGCATCCGGATGTGCCTAGTCGGCCGAACAATCCAGGTTTTTATGATGTAAATATCATGCGAGTGAGAAAAGAATAGGTTCTGCCTACTCGTGTAATTTTTGAATGAGTAGTTCCTCTATCCATACGAAAGAGTTTTCGTGTTTTAAGAGTTTTATGCCCATATGAAAGAGATTTCATGTTTGGGAGATTGTGCCCATACGAAAGAGTTTTCGTGTGTAGGGTATTTTCCTTCGTTTTTAAAGGAGTCTTGCCTCATGATTTGTTCATGAAAAGGTTGCTTCTATTCGAAGGAATATTTCCCATACAAAGTTGTTTTCGTGTTTGGACTTTCCATTCGAAGCTTTCTTCAAATTGATGATGCACGCTATGACGTCATAGCGCACTTTTCTCCTCCCGATGGGACGTGACGGAGTGAGAGAAGAGAGCCTGGCCCACATAGTCAGCTTTTTGACCGGGAAACGAGACGTCGCTCCCGATTTTTATGGAAACCGTGCAGTAAATGCGCACGATCTTCTGTTAAGATCGTGGCACGAAACAACGCTCACCGCCTCCTCGTTTCATCTTCACACGTGGTGGCGGCGATGGGCGCCACGTGGCGCATCGAGTGGCCAGCATCGACTCGTTCCGTGTATAAGTACGGGCCTTTGCTGTGCGGTAAAACTTTCTCAGTCTTCGTCTTCCAATCCGTCTTCCTCCTCGCGCTCATCTTCTTTCACCTCCAAGCTCGTGCGCATCAGCAATGGCGGGGGGCAAAAGACGCAGCGCTGCCATTTCCGCATCCGGGGAAGCTTCCATGCAACCTGCGCCGCGCTCGGGCGACTGGCGTTCGCCCAACACCACCGCGAAGAGCATCAAGGAGATGCAGCGGGAGGAGCTTCCGCCGGCGGAGTCCGAGAAGCGGGTGCGCCTCGGAAAGAAGGAAGAGGTACCCAACCCGCAAGCGAATGAGCGCGTGGTCTTCGCGGACCACGTGTCTCGCGGTCTTTCCTTTCCCTCCATCCGTTTCTTGTCGGGTTGCTGTATGTCTATGGCATACAGCTTCACGACCTCCCTCCGAACGCGGTGCAGCACATATCGTGCTTCATCGTGTTCTGCGAATGCTTCCTTGGCATTCACCCACATTGGGCACTCTGGAAGGCCCTCTTCAAAGTTCGGATCTTCCGCGAGAAATCGCGGGTAGACTCCGAGGTCGGCGAGCCGCTGCGCACGGGTGGCTTTGGGATCCAAGCGAAATCGGAGACCAGCTACTTCAGCATGTACTTCATCGACTCCGCACAGGGCTGGAGGAAAAAAATGGTTCTATGTCATCGACAACAGCTCGGGTGGGATCGTGGAATTCCACCCGTTCGCTGTTTTGAAGAGGCGGAAATCCTGGGCGCACAAGTTGCCGACTGAAGAAACCCAGGTTGTCGCACCTCTACTCGCAAGGGTGACAGCTCTCCGCGATCAAACTGCTGGAGTTGTACTCAACGGGCTGCATCTGGCGAGTATCTTTCTGAAGCGCAGGATCCAACCTCTGCAGCATAGGCCTTCCACGATGTGGGAGTACCAAGGTTCCGAGGATCCTAGCCGAGTGAGTCGCGAGGAGCTTTCGAACGTCGAGTTCGAGAAGAAGATCGCGGATATCACTAGCCTGAAGGTGGGAGAGAAATTCCCCGACTGCGCAGTCGCAGTCTTTGACGCGTCGAAGCCTCCGTCAGCCGCGGTGAGTTTATTCTTCTTCTCTTCTTTTGCTTTCTTGTTTGTTCTAAGTTTCAGTCGATTGAATTTTCCCTTGCTTTCTTCTGTCTTCGATAGAGTTTATCCATGGCCACCTGCTACCCTCCTGTATCCGGGGCGGAGGCCTCAGAGTTATTGGCGAGTAATCTGGATGCCCCGGCCGACACCAGTGTCGCGGACGCTTCTTTGAGCTCTGACCAAGATTCTTCGGATGACGTCGGGGACTCGGGTGGAGATTATCAGAAGCTCCGTCGGGTGGAAGGTGATGAGGCCACCTCCAAGGACAACTCCTTGGGAGAATCACCCGGGAAGGAGCCCATCAACGCTACCCCCCTGCGAATGCGCTCTCCTTCCTCCTCATTACCAGTTATCCAGACCGCCTGGAATGCGGATATGCTGGATGAGAAGGACGACGAAGATGAGTAAGTTTCTTTCTCCTCGTTCTTAGTCGAACGTTTTCCTTTGCATCTATGTTGACGCTTTGTCTTTTGTTGCAGCATGCAAACCATTAGTCCTCGCAGGTACGCCTCTTCCCTTCCTCCCGAAAGGAAGAGTAAGGCAGGAGATGCGGATGAGGTTCCTACTGCTGGCACTGTCCAGAATTCGCCCAGCGTAGCCCCCAAAGTAGCGACTATGGAGCATGGAGTTCCTAGTTCTGCTGTGGGAGCTTTGGCTTCAAAAGAGGCGACGGGTAGCTCAGCAGATCCTCTTTCCCGCGCCAAGGGCCAGGTAAATTATGTCACTTGCCTTTAGTTTGTTATCGGGTGCACGAAAGTGCTCCCGATGGGAGTAGCCCCCGAGGCTGTAGTTGATCGCATGCGATCGGCTACATGCTCAAAGTCTGTCTTTTGCTTCTTCTTGATTTTATCGGGTGCACGACAGTGCTCCCGATGGGAGTAGCCCCCGAGGCTATACTCGAATGTTTACAATCGAGTATAGGCTCAAATTTTTACTCTTCTGATTTCTGTTTTTGTGTCGCCCGCAGACACTTATCGACTCCCTCACGGTGATTGGGCGCCGTGTTGTTCTTGCTGAGTCCGACTGTGCGTTCCTTCGATCGGACCGCAGTCGACTCACCTCTGAAAACGAACTTCTTCGAGGTAAGCTCGGCCCTCTTCTTCTGTTTGATTTTTTCCCATCCGTTCTTCGATTCTGATAAATGTTGTCGTGCAGCTCAACTTGAGTTTTCGAAGACTGAGAAAGACAAAGCCTCTGCCCAGGCAGCAACTCTAGAGGCAGGGCTGGTGACTGCCCGGCAGGAGCTCGAGTCTTCCCGCATGTTAAATGCTGATTACGAGGGAAAACTTGCAGCTGCCCAGGATGCCCTCAAGAACTTGGAGGATGCCGGCGCCAAGGCGGATGCCAATCTTGTCAACTTTATTCGTCCCCTTGCTGAGCGCTTTGCGGGTAAGTTCGTACTTTTCTACACTCATCTTTTTGTCTTGGTTGATCTTTTGGATTAACCCCCTTTTTTGTTATTAGGTCTTCTGGGTGTCCCCCTGGAGCTTGCTGGGACTCCTCGAGTGGACGCATTGACAGATTGTTGCGCCCAGCTTAGGAGGCATGCTGCAGGGGTTTGCTCCTTAGTCGGCAATGCTACTGAAGTGTTGACGCAGCTGCATGGTCGCCTTCTCGTCAATGCTTCATCTCCACCCGCGCTAGGCGACCTGCTGAAGATCTTCTCGGAGAGCAATCTCCTTGATGCCTACGCGGTCGCTCAATCGGAGTCTGGGGCGAAGACGGCCATCCAGTTTGCGCTGGCGCATGGAGTTAGCGGCCTAGAGGAGGCCTACTCGGATCTCCCAGTCGATCCTTCCACGGGCAAAAAGGTAGGACTTCGTCGTTTTGGCGAGCCAGCCACTGTCCTCGCTCGAAAGTTATCTGAGCTGTTTGCTCGACTTAAGGGAGGGGCGACTGCCGCGAGTGGGAGTACCACTGTAGCTTCTTAGTTTAGTTCGTTTGTATCTTGCAACTTCGATTGTAATGAACCCTGGGATGTGCTCCTGTTTCTTCAATATTTTAATCGAGATGCTTTTGCTGAAATGTTTCCCGCGATTGATCGTAAACTCCCGATGGGAGTAGCCCCCGAGCACCTGTCGAATAGATGGTAAATAAATCTCGAGTGGGGCACCTTATTCCTTTTAATCTTCTTTGTGCTTTTCAGGTATCCGGGGTGGCCACAGAACCTTCAGGTGGACCTGCTGCTCCAACAAATCCGCTTGTCGCTGCTGTGGGGTCTTTGGCAGGTCTTCGTGATCGTGTAGCTGACGGTGAGCGCAGGTTGAAAGCGTTGCGCGGGGTAGCCGATGTGGCGAAGTCCAAGCAAAGACTGGCGACTGAACGCGAACAATTTCTGATGGACGAGTTGGCCTCCGTCGCTAGGGACTTGCTGTGTAAGTAATGCAACCCCCTAGTCTTCTTTGTCTTGTTTCCTTGACTAATCGTGCATATTTGCTCTTCAGTTGTTAAGCCGGATGATAGGGAGGAAAACAGTGGGTAGAAAACCACATTCTTCAAGAAGCTGGCAGCTCGAAGCCTCATGCGAATAACTTTTGGTCTGATCGCAGTCGAGGTTTCGTGCTGGCTACTTTGAAGTTCCGTATCACCCAGGTAAAAGTTCTCGTGAGTTCTTTTCACGAGGTCTTGATCGCGATAAACGCTGCGTTCTACCCACTGGAAAGGGTCCTGAAGACTGGAGCCATCTCCTCAGCCTGTTTGGGCAAGAGGGAGAGATTCGCGAGTGCGTGCGCAATCAAATGACTTGCGGCGCGGTGGTGGCCCTCTCCTTCGTCCGGATATGGCATCCTAAGATAAATTTTAACTCCGTAGCTAGGCTTCCAGACGGTCCAATCGATGACATTTCGCCGCATTATGATGTTGTTCGTCCAGCAGCGGAGAAAATCATTCGGCTGACCTCTGAGGAAGTAGATAGAGTGTTGGCGATTGAGAATGCTTTTCGCCATGATTGATTGTTGGATGTGTACATCCTGTGATGTTGTATAGTTTGCAAAAACTGTTGTAAGGTGTATAACCTTGTATGTATAAATTTTCCTGTTAGGCTTAGTTGTAGGCGTAACTCCCGTGTGTTTATGGGGTGTGTACCTGTAACTATTTTAGCATATAAGAATGAATAATCTTCGAGTAAATATGGTTGAGAAACCATGTATTTTATTGCGATCATGTATTCGAGCTACAGGAGTGGCTAGTATAGCCTTATTTGTTTGTGAAAACAAGTAAATCTAGGGATAAAATTTGCGGAGGTGTGCGATATTCCAAGGATTGGAATAGATTCCTCCAGTCGATGGGTTCTTCAGCCTGTAGGCGCCACCTGGGATAACTTCGTGTATGACGAAGGGTCCTTCCCATGGCGGATCGAGCTTGTGTCCCTCCTTCTGCTTGAGCCGCAGCACTAGATCTCCTACCGCATGCTCTGTGGCGTATGCGGCGACTGTGATAGTTTCGCAGTGATTGTTGATATACTGCGGATCTTGCGAGCGCTATATCACGCATCTCATCGAGTGCATCCATATCTTCCGCGAGTGCCCTGTTGGAGGTTCTTCGCTGTAAGCCACGACTCTTGGTGCGCTGAACCTAACATCCTCGGGAAGGACCGCTTCTGCCCCGTATACCATGAAAAATGGCGTGTAGTTTATGGATCGATTTGGAGTTGTGCGGAGGCTCCATAGTACGGAGGGTAGCTCTTCGGCCCAATGTTCTGCTGCTGGTTGTAGACGATCGAGTAGACGTTTCTTGATGCCAGCTGAAACTAAGCCGTTGGATCTTTCGACTTGTCCGTTCGTTTGCGGGTGGGCAACTGAAGCAAACTTGAAGTTGATGCCCTTTTCCTCGCAGAACTGTTGTGTTTCCTTTGCCGTGAAGTTTGTGCCATTATCTGTAATGATATCGTGTGGTACCCCAAATCTGCATACGATGGAATCGAGGAACTTGACGGCGCATTGGGCGCTAGCCGAAGTTACTGGCATGGCCTCGATCCATTTGGTGAACTTGTCGACTGCGACCAGCAAGTGTGTATATCCACCCGGCGTGGACTTGCGTAGCGGTCCTACCATGTCTAGACCCCATTGTGCAAAAGGCCAGGCGATGGGTATCATATGCAGTTCCGTAGCAGGTGCATGTGGTCTTGGTGTGAATCGCTGGCAAGCGTTGCATCGTTCGATTAGCTCCTTTGCGTCCTTGGCTGCCGTGAGCCAATAGAATCCTGCTCGGAAGGCTTTTCCCATGATTGTTTTCCAACTAGCGTGATGCCCACAGTCTCCTTGGTGGATGTCCTGGAGTAATTCTTTGCCATCCTCGGGTGCGATGCAGCGTTGAAGCATACCCGAGATGCTTTGCTTATATAATTCTCCGTTGATTATCCGAAAGGATTTACTGCGCCTGATTATCTGTCGAGCCTCGCGAGGATCGGCCGGGAGCTGTCTAGAGGACATGTAGTCGAGGTACTTCTGCGTCCAGACTGGCTCGACCAGAAAAACCTGTCGTGAAATGTTATGAATAAGCTCGATGATGGCAACTTGCGGGCTGACCTCTGTTTCTGGTGCTGCGGGTGCTCCTGCAGCTTTTTTGACTTTGACTGAGTGCTTGATCATCCGTTCGAAATATATTCCTGGCGGTATGGGTGTGTTTGTGGAACCCATGTTTTCCGGTCTATCTGCTTCTTCGTTGCTGGATCTCGCAATGTGTTTCATCTCGCATCCCTTGAAGCTCCCTTCGAGTAGGTTGTACATGTCGCGATATGCGATCATGTTTTCAGCAATTGCATCACATTCCTTCATTGTTTGCTGCACGATGAGATTGGAGTCGCCGTAGAGCATTAGTCGAGTAGCTCCGCAAGCGACTGCCATCTTCATCGCGTGCAACAGGGCTTCATATTCTGCGTCATTGTTCGATGCTGGATCATCGGGTGGGAAGTCCAATCGTAGGACGTATTGCAGCTTATCTCCCCTAGGCGATATGAGGACGATTCCAGCTCCTGCTCCTTCGTTTCTTTTGGATCCGTCAAAGTACATTATCCAGTTGCTCGTGTACTCAGGCGGTCCGGGCGTTTGTAACTCTGTCCATTCGCTTAAGAATTCCACGAGTACCTGGGACTTGATTGCGTTGCGTCCTGCATACATGATGTCCCAAGCGCCCAGCTCGATGCTCCATTTGGCTATTCTTCCGGATGCCATAGGGTTGTTCATGATTGTCCCGAGTGACGCATCATTAACCACTGTGATGGTGTGTTCCTGGAAATAGTGCTTGAGCTTTCGGGCTGTAAGAACAACTCCATATGCGAGCTTCTGGTAATGAGGATATCGTTGCTTGCATGGCGAGAGCACTTCACTGATGTAATAGATTGGTCGTTGGACTCCGTATGCCTTGCCCTCCTCAGGTCGTTCGACTACGATTGCTGTGCTGATGACCTGGTTTGTGGCGGCTAGGTATAAGTAGAGTGGATCCCTTTGTTGCGGTGTTGCAAGGACGCGCCTGCGTTGCAATGACCGCTTCAAGTCTGCGAACGCTTGTTTAGCTTCTGGTGTCCACTCGAATTTGTCCGTCTTCTTCAACAGCTTGTAGAAGGGTAGCGCTTGTTCTCCCAATCGGGCGATGAACCTGCTCAGAGCGGCTAGTCGCCCTGCAAGCTGCTGGACTCCGCGTAGATTGGTTGGCTCCTTCATAGTCAAGATTGCTTGTATTTTCTCTGGGTTGGCTTCGATGCCTCTGGCGGATACCAGGTACCCGAGAAGTTTTCCTGCTGGGACGCCGAAGACGCATTTCGTCGGGTTGAGCTTGATCCTGTATGCGTTGAGGGCGTCGAATGTTTCTCTAACGTCTTCGAGGAGTGTGTCCTCAACTCGAGTCTTGATGACGATGTAGTCAACCTACACTTGTACGTTCTTGCCAATGAGCTTGGCGAGGCATTTTTGCATGCAGCGCTGGTATGTTGCGCCTGCGTTCTTGAGCCCGAAGGGCATTGTCGTGTAGCAATATACGCCGTGTAGCGTGATAAATGTTTTCTTTTCTTAGTCCTCCCGTTTCATCCGGATCTGGTTGTAGCCTGAATAGGCGTCCAGGAAAGAGAGGCGTTGACAACCAGCCGTAGAATCCACGATCTGGTCGATTCGCGGGAGGGGGAAGTTATCCTTGGGGCAGTGCTTGTTTAACGACGTGTAGTCGATGCATACTCGAAGGATGTTCGTGTTTTTCTTGGGGACCAGCACTGGATTTGCTAACCAGGTGGATATCTTGATCTCCCTGATGAAATTTGCTGCTAGCAACCTGTTTACTTCTTCTCCGAGCGCCTTCTGCTTGGGTTCTGAAAATCGTCGAGTAGTCTGTTTGATGGGTTTGGCGTCTGGAAAGACTTCGAGTGAGTGCTCGGCAACTCCCTGGGTATTCCTGGCATATCTGAGGGCTGCCAGGCGAAAATTTCCCAGTACTCACGGAGGAGTTTGACGAGCGCGCTTTCCTATGCTTGCGAGAGGGTGGTTGAGACCATCGCTGTCTTTGCAGAATCTGTTGGGTGCACTTGATGTTTTCGGGTATCACTGTTGGCGCTGAACTCCAGCTCAGGCGCGTTTTTCTTCGTGAGGGGCATCACGGAGTGATCCGTGGTTTTGCCAGCTCTTGAGGTTCTTCTTGCATCCCGAAAGATTTTGCGATCTCGTTAAATTCAATGTCGCACTTGTTGGATTTCTGAAAGTCTCCATCTATTGTGATCACACCATATTCTCCAGGTAACTTGAGCTTCAAGTAGGCGTACTGTGGTACTGCCATGAATCTGGCGAACGCTGTTCGACCAAGAATGGCGTGATACTGTGAAGGCCAGTCGACGACTTCGAAGTCGAGGAATTCTCTTCCGTAGTTGCTTTTAGTGCCCAGCACAACTTCTAAGTTGATTGTTCCAAGTGGACGGATTGCCTTTCCCGGAACTATCCCGTGAAAGGATTCTCTGATTCCGCGAGGCCGTCCAGATTCCTGTTCATCCGACGGAGTGTATCCGCGTAAATAATGTTGATGCCACTGCCACCATCCATGAATACGCGGGCCAAGTCGTAGTTGCCAATCTGTGCTTGAATGACGAGGGCAGCGTGTCCTGGTCGGTGAACTCGTGGCGGGTGGTCTTTCATCGAAAATGTGATCGGTTGATCCGCCATCTTCAGGTACTCGGGCTTTGTTGGCGGTGTCTGCACAGCCATGCACAACTGCCTTGTGTTAGTCTTTTGAGCTTTGCGGGATGGACATACCTTCTGGATCATCGCGAGTTGCCCTGCTGGATTCGGGTATGCGTTGGCCCCGGAGTTTTGTGCAGGTGGTGCGGGTAGTGCAGCCAATGCCATGTTTGGATTTGCTGGTGGAGGTAGGGGTTGTGGCGGCTGCAATCCTTGGTGGCCTCCTCCTGGAAGCGGTGGGTAATTTTGAGTGGCTGCGTTTCTTTTTCTTGCGAGGGCTTCCGAGATATCAATAAACTTTCGGCAATCCTTAAGAAGGTGTGTTGCCTTAGTTTTGCCCGTGCGCTTATCTGTAAATAGATGTAGCGAGCAGTATCCATCGAGGTCTTCCTCGGGAGATTTTTCTTCAGCCTTCGGTCTCCACTCGCGATTCCCACGGCGACCGGAGTCGCGGCTTCTTGTGAATTCCGCCGCTACCAGCTCCTCTCGATCTTCGTGATCGTAATATTTCCTTATTTTCCTTCGGCCATGACGGTCTTCGTCGTGCGCAGGTGATGATGCTCTCTCGTTGCGCACTGCGTCTTCTCCGTTAGCCCACTTTTCGGCTATGATCATTAGCTCCCCAATAGTTTTGGGTGCAGCCCTGCCTAGCTCTTCTCTGAAAGCAGTTCTTCGGGCGCCTTTCGCAAAGGCCTCAATCGCCACTTCTTCTGAGATGGTTCCCGCAGTGTTCCTGAGCGTGGTCCACCTCTGGATATATTCGCGGGTAGACTCACCGCTCTTCTGCTTGCATGCTCGCAGTTCTTCAATGGTGGCCGGCCTCTTGTAAGTCGACTGGAAATTTTTGCAAAAGTCGCGGTGCAAGTCGTCCCATGATGCGTAACAAGATCTTGGTCTTCTTTCCAGCCAGCTGCGGGCCGCGCCAACGAGATGCAAATTGAGATATTGCATAGCTGTGTTCTTGTTCCCACGTTGGTATTTTACTGCCGTGAGGTAATCGCTTAGCCATTGAGAAGGCTCGAGTGAGCCGTCGTACTTTGTCACTTCCGTGCTGAGCTTGAATCTTCTGGGTAAAGGTGCTTCGCGGATGCTGCGGGCGAAGCAGAGCCCACCGCAGGTTTCATCATCCGAGGAGCTGGATGAAGAGCGCCCGCGATATCGCGAAGCCCTTGCCTTATCTACCTTGTTTTGTGCGATGTCCGATCGCGCGTCATGTCCTGGCCGGTCGCGGTCGGCGTCCTTCCTTGGCTCCTTGCTTCGCTTTCACGAGCGGCTGCTGTGATGTCGCAAGCTTTTGTCTCTCGGACTGCCTTCGCTGCTGCTTCGACTGTCATCACGGCGCCGTGCTTCTTTTCCTCGGCTACGACGTGGCGATCTGTCCCTTCTTGGCGAAGTGCTCCTATGTTTGCGGGATGCTTCTCTTTCCTTCTCTTTCTCTTTCTCCTGTTCCTTCTCCAGCTGCTCTGCGGCTTTCCTTCGGTCATAGGCGGCGAGCCTTGCGGCTGCCAGTCCTAGTCCCTTACGTACTTGATTATACTGCTCCGCCCGAGGGTCACTTTCCGTAGGTTGATTCATCTGCATGTAAGTTGCTACGGCTAGAACCGCGGCAGCGGGAGTTTGCGGGTAGACGTTGCCGTCGTCATCGACTCGCATGAGAGAAGGAGTGATCGTTCTGCTGGTCCCGGCTAGGGATTCATTGTTCCTGGATGTAGATGCGTGCCCCTTCCTCGCGGGTCGGGTTCCGACCGAGGGTGTTATGGACAGCCCGGCTCGCCTTTGGCTCGACTCATCCGCCGCTCTTCTTCGGCGGGCTAGATCTATCCGAGCGTCTTTAATGGTCGTGGCTGCTCTCACTAAGTGATAGTGGTAGGCAACCATGTCTTCGTGTGAAGCCCCGGCTGCGGGTGGCTTGCTCGTTCGCATAGCCTCCTTCGCTCGGTTCCAAGATTCCCGTGAGACGCCGATTATGTTGCGCTCTGCTGCGCTATGTTCCGTTTCCGAGGCTTGTTCCGATCCTGCCATGCAGACTTGAGCCAGTTGAGGCTCGTGCGTCCTAGGCGTAGATCGAAAGTTCCTTTGAATTCTTGATGGTTCCTCTGTCGAGAGGGTATGGTAGTCGTTGGCGTTGAAGCGGATGGACTCGCCGCTTTTCTCCAGATGACGGCGCGAGTCGACAGCTCCAGATTCAGTTTCTGATTCATCCGAGAAGTGGAGGATCCCGTCCCTGTTGGTCACGAATTTCAGGCTCCCGAACGTCAAGGTGACACTCTTCTCCAGATCCTCGAATACCGGGCGTGATTCCGGTGAGTGAGGTGTGACCACGACAGATCCGATCCGTATAGGATTGTTCGGAGCCGTAGTCGATGGTTTCCAACGGGAGTTGGTTGTCGATGAAGCCGAAGATGCCGGTGATCCAGCGCCCGTCGTCCCCACGGACGGCGCCAATTGTCGAATCTCTGACTCTACAAATCCCTTAGGTGACCCTATCGGGTTTCGACTAGGAAAACTCATGAGCGCTGGTGGAATCGTCGGCTAGACAGGGGGCGAGATTTACCCAGGTTCGGGGCCCTCGTAGAGGTAAAACCCTTACTCCTGCCTCTGTCAATCTGTATTAGTCGAATAGATCGGTTACAATGGTGATGGCTCGAGTTGAGAGTATGATCTCAAGCTCAAGGTTTTGGTGTTGCGGTGTTGCTTGGTCCTCTACCGGTGGCTCTCCTGGCCTTATATAGGTGGCCAGGTCTCAAACCCTACCCGGAGAGGACTCGAACTCTAACCTTAGGTCGGTTACATATTTACTAACTTAACCCGCAAGTTAGCGCGGGTGGGCTTCACGTGGGCCTTCTGGAACACTCCAAGGGCTCCTCTTCTTGGGCCTTAACCTTGGGCCTGAGATGGGGTATCCTTACCCGCAGGGTCCAAGATCCATGTCTTCGTCAAGGGTATTCGTCATCAATATTCCGCTGCATATACCCCTCAACAAAATGGTGTATCCGAGAGGAAGAACTGGATTTTATTGGATATGTCTAGGACCATGTTGGCGGAGTTTGATTCTCCCCAATATATTTGGGCCGAATCCCTATCCACCGCTTGTCATTCTTCCAACCAGCTCTACATTCGCATGGGCTTAGTGAAGACTCCATATGAGATTCTCACCGGCAACAAACCCAACATTTCCTACATCTGTGTCTTTGGTTGTAAATGTTTATATTTGATCAAAGGTGTTTGTTTGTCTAAATTCCAAGCTAAATGTATTGAGGGTACATTCGTTGATTATGGTGCTGAATCCCACATTTATAGACTCTTCAACAAGGCCTCACGGATTTTCATTGAGTCTTGTAGTGTGGTGTTCAAAGTAAACGATGGCTCCCAAGTTAGGCACGTGTTTCCGATGTAGATGTTAAAATACCTCAAGAAGCCATAGGAAGAATGGGCGTGGGATTTTTCTGCCCATTGAGGGACACCTTGTGGCGACTCGAGAAGAACTATGCTCTACTCAAGTGGAGCCCTCGTCTACATTGGAAGATCAATCCAAGGGAGCAAGTTATGAACCATCTCAAGAACAAGTTCAAGACCCTCCATTGTTGACCAAGTTGCTATGAAAGAAACAACCACTCCTATTTCTCAAGCTAGCCAAGATCAACCTTCTTCATCTCAAATTGAAGCAAATTATGATGATGATGATGATGATCAAGGCCAACATACCGGGGGGACCCAAATGATCAAGTGATTTCTCCTCGCAATAATGTAGAGATCGAAGCCCTTCATGCTAGAAGGATTGCAAAAGCCTTAGGCATATTGATGCATCCGATAATAAGGTATTGAGTGATGTGCAAAACAATAGATACACAAGAGCTCAATTGGCAAGATTTAGTGAGCATAAAGCTCATATATTCATGGTGGAACCAAAGAAAGTGTATGAAGCTCTTGAAGATTCGGATTGGCTGGAAGGTATGCATGATGAGCTCAATAACTTTGAGCTCAATAAAGTTTGGAGACTAGTTGAGAAACCTAAAGATTTACACAATGTTATTGGCACTAAGTGGATATTCAAGAACAAGCAAGATGAGCATGGTATTGTTGTGAGGAACAAAGCAAGATTGGTGGCTCAAGGCTACACTCAAGTGGAAGACATTGACTTTGATGAAACCTATGCTCCTGTGGCTTGATACGTCTCAAACGTATCTATAATTTTTTATGTTCCATGTTGTTTTCATACCATATGCTACATGTTTTCTATACACTTTATGTCATTTTTATGGATTTCTTGGGACTAACCTATTGACAAGATGCCACAGAGCCAGTTCCTGTTTTCTATTGTTTTTGGTTTCAGAAAAGTTGTTCTAGAAATATCTCGGAATTGGACAAAACAAAATCCCAGGGTCTTAGAAATTTGTCACGTACACTAAGTCCAGAGGGGACCCGGAGGGGGGCCCTGGAGGGCCCACACCATAGGGCGGCGCCCCTGGCCGCGCCACCAGGTGGTGTGCCCCCTGTCCACCCACCAACATTTCCCTTTCGCCTATTTAATATCCTCTACGGGTTAACCCTAAATACCCGAGCCTTTTCCCGCGAAAAGTTCTGTAGCCGCCGTCATCGTCAACCCTAGTTCGGGAGGGTTCTGAAGCTCTCCCCAGCACCTTGCCGGGAGGGGGAATCATCACTGGAGGGCTCTTCATCAGCATGCCTGCCTCCGGAGTGATGCGTGAGTAGTTCATCATTGGACTACGGGTCCATAGCGGTGGCTAGATGGTTGTCTTCTCCTCTTCTTCCCGATCCATTTCTTTACACTGATAATACAACCATTGCAACCACTATTTTCTTACTGCAATTACTGTTTTGCTCTCATTCATTGTCATAACTGTTCTCTTTCATCTACTGCAAACAAGTATTGTTTTCCACACTATATGTCTAATCCTTTGTTTTCAGCAAAACCGGCGAGATTGACAACCTCACTGCTTCGTTGGGGAAAAATAACTTGATTGTGTTGTGTAGATTCCATGTTGTTGTTGAACTGGTAGTGCGCCCTGCCAACGTCAGCTGTCTTCAACCTTCGGAAGTGATTTATTTCTCCTACTGGTCGATTCAACCTTGGTTTCTTTCAGAGGGAAAACTTGCCGCTGGACTCTTCATACCTGACACCTGTGTTTACCCGCCATCAAGCAAGTTTTCTGGCGCCATTGCCGGGGAGGAAGAGGATTTCTGCGTGGGGAGTCTCTTACCTCCAATCTCTTTACTTTGTTTTTTCGCTTTACTAAAAAAAGTAAAGAGCGGCTAATGGGAGATTGCTTGAGTAGGCTCAGTAAGGGATTACCCGCGGGCAGGGTGAAAGAGCTTTCATTAGTAGTATGAACTGGTGGATCAGCAAGATAGCTAGAGCTCCTTAAAGGAAAGCTAAATAGAATTCTATATTAGAAAGCCTCAAACTAGAAAGCAAATATGAGGAAGTTGCGCCTTTACTCGCTCGAATTAGAGGAAAAAGGGGTTTTTCTTAGTTTATTCTATTTTGTCTTGTTTACTTCTCTATATCAAAAACACACAAAAAAAATAGTTCATATTTAAATTTGCCTTTATGTCTGTTCCTGTCCCTTTTACCATGTCACCTGAGCAAATGATCATCACTTTTAAACAAGAAAATGGGGAGGGTTTCAAAGAAGTTTGGTCTAGAGTTTTTTATTCTGATTGTAAAACTGAATCTAAAATGACTCTGAGCCTGTTTCTTCGTAGTTTTTGCTTTGGTCTTGTTCTTTATTATATATATGCTTTAGATACTGTAGTGGGAGGAGATTTCCTTCATTATGATGGGGATCAAGCTTTCAATGCAATAAAAAATTGATTGCAACCTATAGCTCACCTAGTAAATATGATATAGCCTTTGCAAGCATTTATGCTAGATTAAAGACTCTTGAGACACATGTATCTTGCTTAAAAGAAGGTTATAATCAGATTCATAACATTTTGATTATGTCCCAATAAATTTTGAAGCCTCAAATATGATCCCTACAGTAAAAGTTGCTATAAATGGTGAAACTTTTCATGCTCGTTATGATATTATGTCTGAATTTTGTCTTATGCCTAAAGATATTTATGAATCTTTCAGTCTTGGGGGACTTTCTAAGGGAGGAGAAGAAATAACTCTCACTAATAACACCATTATATTTCCCATTGGGATAGCTGAGGGAGTGTTTACAAAAATCCTAGGTGATGTAGCCCACTGTATTCAACCAAGCATAACATCGATACACAACAAGGTGAACTCACTCCTATCTCCGTATGTTTTCGGTGACTTGGTGAACGGTGCTCTACCTCATGAAATACCCCTCTACATGCATAGGTGGGATCACACCATGGATACCCAAGATGGTGCCCAATATGCTCAAGAACATATCCAAGAAGGTGCACATGAAGCTAGGAAGTAAGTGGGTGAAGACGGCATCAAGATCGGAGCTCCGAGGAGGAAGAACAGAGGGAAACAGGGTCCCAGGCCTCAACCCCCGGCCAGGCCGGCCTCCCCTGGCCTCAGGCCGGCCTACCCTGGCCTTAGGCCGGCCTCCTCATCCCGCCCTAGCCTCAGGCCGACCTACCCTGGCCTCAGGCCGGCCACCAGCCCGAGGGAGCCGGCCTCCCACCCTGGCCTCAGGCCGGGCTCCCCTGGCCCCAGGACGGGCACCAGGCCGAGGGCGCCGGCCCCCACCCCGTCCTCAGGCCGGCCTCCCAGGCCGGCTGCCACCCAGGCAGGCGCAACCTCCCACCCCGGCCTCACAGGCCGGGCTGCCCTGTTTTGTGCGGAAATGCACCATTTTGGCACCGTTTCGCCCCACCTTTCCCCCTAGGCTATATAAGGGACTCCGGTGGCTAGTTCTAGGGTTAGAGTTGACTTTGAGATAGAATTGAGCTTTGTGCTCCTCCTCCCATGTGGAGAACCTCCCCCATGGGATCCATGGCTACTCCATAGATTCATCTATCGGATTGTATCAAGATCTCTCCAAGGAGCTACTCTTTCACCTTGTGATTCTAGTAGTGCTTGCCAACCTTCCCCTTGTGGCTTCTGTTGGATCGGTGGACCGGCCGGTGAGAGGAATCGGTTTCAATTAGCGTGTTGTTGACTTGGGTTTGCGATCCCTCGTAGGCTTCACGAGTTATCTTCCCCTTTTTGTGTTTCCACGCGTTTGCCCACGTTTCCCCTCGATTCCCCATCTCGTGTTCATCGCGTTCTTCGTGTGTTCTTCGTGTTTTCTTGTCGATTCGTGAAGATCGGGCCAACTTAGAGGTCAACACCTCATCATCTGGTATCCAGAGCTAGATTGACACGAATCCGACACCCCACCCCCTCCCCTACCACCAATTTTTCTTCTATCCACCATAAATTCGAAAATTTGACCAAAAATAGCCAAAAGGGATTTCGACCGATCTGTCGATTTGTTGAGTTTTTCGTGGTTTTGATATGTAGATTTGTTACCAAAGACCATTCCCCACCTTTCTATTCAGCCACTTTTCTCGAATTTGTCCAAAAAATTTCTTGATTTGAGAGGAATTTCGAAATTGAGCAAAATTCTCAGAAAAATCCTGCTCTTCGATTCTTGGACAGATTTTATATATTGTTTTTCTTTGTCTTCGTTGCTCCGATTTGAGTGAGGCAAGTTCCTACGCGTCGCCATCGACATCTCCTACGCATCTACATCAACGGATCCACACGACATCGACATCCACCGGCCGCAAGTCCGAGATCATCCACCGCATAGGTATAACTTGTTTCCACTTGAACTAACCCCTTCCTTTGTGTACCTTACCCACTTGGACTAGCTCTTTTACATCGCTTGGCATCACATTAGTGGCACCGAGAGTGCGAGTTTTGCTCCTGTGAGAGAATAGCTTCGAGTAGGCATTGTCATTTGGGAATCATCATCAATCAAAAAGCGAAAAAAAGAGAAAGGAGAAAGAGCAAGAAGCAAAAAGAGCCAAAAGAAGCAAAGATCGATGCCAATTGCTATCATTTGTAGGAACGCATAGCTTCGAGTTGCAAGAGAGAAGAGAGTGACTGGTTGCCACATTGCGAATCTCGTTGCCTCTAGTTAATTGCGGTTTGAGCTAGCGTCCTCCTTGCGTTGGTGTGGCATTGAGCTTAGTCTTCGATAGGTACATTTCGTCTCCGCTCGTCCATTGGCCGCACTAACCCCATTTATCACTTGTGTGTGTGTGTTTTTAGTTTCCACCATAGCATTTTCCTCCACTAGGTTTGGTTTTTGTGCTAACTTCTCTTTGGTTCTTCTCCACGTTTTACAGCATACTTTTCTTTCAATTTGTCGTTTTTCTCGCCATATTTCTAACCCATTGCCATCCACCCATAAGCCGTGTGTGTTTTGGAGCGTGTTTTTGGATCTTTCGAACTCAAGTCACTTCATTCTTTTTGTTATCGGTTTCTCTTGGCATGGTCCACTAGTTCCAATATTTGCTAAAAGGTGAGGTTTGAGCTCTTAGGTCTTCACAATCTATATATACACTTGTGCTTGTGATTAACCATGTGTAGCGAGAGCGAAGCATATGGAGGCCATGATGACCATGACGAGTCCATGATGGACCACTATGACTACAACGAGCTAGACATGGACGTGATTCGAGCCGGAGGACTCAAATCTATGTAGGCCAGATTTGCCTTTGGCCAAGAGCAATTAATTGGTGTCGATCCGTCGAGTGAACCAAGCGACTGAGCTACATCCTTCTGGAAAAAAGCCAACATACGGCGCATTCATTAACTCGATACTCGAGTCTAGTCCACACAAGATTGACACATCCTTCGTGAAGCTCAGGTTCCTCGGCCGCAAGAACTTAAACAAGCTTTGAGTGCTTACCCGACTCTTTGGATTCGAATAAACACTCAGGGGCTACTAACGTGGGGATGCCTCCCGAGTCTCCTTGACAGGCCTATCCGGTCTAAGCTAAAGCATAAAGGCCCAGCATGAGGTATCGCCTAAATCTTCCAGAAGGTCCAACTGCGCCCCACCCGCAAGACTTACGATCCAAGGCAAGGGAAAGTTACCGACTAAAGCTAGGTTTTGTAACCTATCCGGGTACGAGTTTGAGACATAGCCTCCTACGTAAAGGCTAGGAGAACCATCGGGGGGATCAAAGGAAGCCGCTCTTGTGAGTCTAGTTGGCTTGTGACATACTGTATTTTCTGTTTGCCATTCGTTGACATAAACATACACCTCTCAAAATTTAGACACTCCTCCACGGTTTGTGATTGTTGGCAGGCACCCTAGGATTCGGTTAGCCATGGTTTGTGTAAGATGCATGGGAGGAGTGTCATGCATTTTATACCTCTGTTTATTAAAATAAAACCTCTAGCACACGAGTGATCAATGCTTCCCTCTGCAAAGGGCCTATCTTTTACTTTTATGTTGAATCAGTAAATCTACTTTCTTCTGTCTCCAGCAAGCATTTGAGTTGTTGTGATCTCATCATCTATATGTTGATTTATTCAATCATGTTTTCTACCCTTCTTTGTTTAGCACATGCTTTATTATCTGAATAAATATTACTTTGAAAGCTATGAATCACTATAAAAGAGTTGTTATAATTAAACATGTTAAGCTCTACATTATAAACCTTGTTATAAATACTTCACCTAAGATAAGTATGATTTCATTAAATGTTCTCTGGCCAAGAACGAAGTTTTCCATTACCGATTTTGATTCTCTCTTTTGCATCTTTGTTTGTGACTCCCTTTACTTGTTCCAAGTTAAGTTAAATGAGAGGAAATTGCTGTCTATAATGATTGGTGCATAGATAGATGTGATGCTTCTTGTCTGTATTTTATTTATCGACTCTTCACTCCATAAACCCGTGGTCATGTTTTCTGAGTTTCAGTTTCGCTTGGGGACAAGCGAGGTCTAAGCTTGGGGGAGTTGATACGCCATTTTGCATCACTATTTTATATCATAATTTTCTGTTATTCATCGATATATTTCATGTTATGATGCATCCCTTATGTTATTTTATCTTATTTTGCATGTTTTATAATTTTTGGAGAATAAACACATGGACCAGAAATCTGATAAAAAAATCACCATCGGGATACCATATTTCAGAAGATCAAAAGAAGAAGTGGGACACCGGGGGTGTCCTAAAAGTTCAGAGGAGGAACCCAGCCAGAAGGAGAGCCGGAGGGGGGCCACCAGGGGCTCACACCATGAGGTGCCCCCCCCTTGGCCGCGCCACCTAGGGGTGTGGCTACCCTGGCCCACCTCTGGGGGGTATTTTTCGCATGCTTGGCCCCCAGGGAATCCTAAGCCTCATACCATCGTCGAAGAATTATTCTGCCGCCTCCTCGGGGCGGAAAACACCCGAGAGAGAAAAGCTCTCTGGCAGGGAGAAATCTGCCGGGGAAATTTCTCTCCGGAGAGGGGAAATTACCGCCATCGTCACCGTCATCACTCTGGGCATCATCAAGATCATCATCATCGTCGTCATCACCACTAGCACCATCACCCTCATCATCCACCGTCATCCCGTTGTAACAATTAGGGGCCTCTATTGTTGTTTTGCATTAGATCTCTCTCCCGGTGTGGATTACTTGTTAGTAGTTGATTCTTGTGTGATTTATCGGTGTTTGCACTTTATGACCAGATTGTTATCATCCATTATATCACCTCTGATTATGATCCATATGATGTCTTGTGAGTAGTTCGTGTTGTTCTTGAGGACATGGCAGAAGTCAAGTTGTTAGTAGTGAAGTAATGTTGAATAATATTTAATGTTTGATATTTAAGTTGTGGTGTTATTCTCCTAGTGGTGTCATGTGAACGTCGACTACATGATACTTCACCATTTATGGGCCTAGGGGGATGCATCTTGTATTTCGATACTAATTGTAGGGTTGCCGGAGTGACAGAAACCTAAACCCCCCTTAGGAAACCATTACACGAGGGAGTGTAGGATCCCGAAGTTTAAAGTTGTGGTTAGATTTATTTCTTAATTACTTTCTTGTAGTTGAGGATTCTTGCAAGGGGTATAATCACAAATATGTATTAGTCTTGGATGGGACCGTACATTAGCATAGGTTCACCCACACAACACTTATCAAAACACCTAACATTATTCAGCTGCATGGAACAAAAGCACTTGACAAAAACCTCCCGTGTGTCCTCGAGAACTCTTGTTAATCATAAGTAAACCCTTTGGCTTGTCCTTTGCTGAAGAAAGGATTGGTCCACTTGCTGCAATTATTACTACTGTATTTTATTTACTCGCACTTTATTTATCTGCAATATAAAAAACCCCTACAAATCTATTTTCCAATATTTACAGTTATTCCTTGATCGAAACTGCTTGTCAACACCTTCTGCTCCTTGTTGGGTTCGACACTCTTATTTATCGAAAGTACTACGATACACCCCCTATACTTGTGGGTCATCAATTTCCTATCAGCAAAGGAAGTCATATACCATTCTCATATCAACTGGTTATTTGAGTGTGGCACAGTTTCAAGATTTTAGACCAACCATTAATTGTTTTTACTCTACTAGACCATAAAGTTTACCATTAAGCATATTAATATGTCAAAATAACAACAAATAATCAAGTGAACAGTTTAGTGATCTACAAGAATATGCAAGCTTTTTCGTTATACCATCTACCACACGTAGCATTTTCTATTTCCATCAAACACCAAACAACAAAAACTATCCAAGAGATATAGCAATGAAACAAGAGAGTACTAACACAACTCTACTAAAACTAACAGCTCTGAATAAGAGATGAAAGAAAAATAGGAGCTAAACAAGAATTTTGCAGCAGCTAGAGGAAAAACTAAGATACGAGCATAACGAGTATTCAAACGAAAAAGTGGAGCGTGTGTCTCTCCCACACAAAGAATCAACAAGGAAAACAAAGGAAAGAAAAAGAAAAACAAACAGACGCTCCAAGTAAACTTCATATGATGTGACTGAATAAAAATATAGTTTCACTAGAAGTGACCTGATAAATTGTTGATGAAGAAGGGGATGCCTTGGGCATCCCCAAGATTAATCTTTACGTCACCATAGGTATCACCTCTCGAGATCCAATATCTCGACTAGAGTACACGCCATTGTAATCTCACACCATAATACAAGATTAAACGAGCAGAAGTAAGGACTTTACCTCTACGAGGGCCCCGAACCTAGGTAAATTGTGCCCTCTGTTAACCGCCAAGTCCGCCAGCGTCCAATCCTTTCCTACTCTTAAACCCCTATTATGCCATCCGGGGGATTTGTTGATATGAGTCATCAACACCCACTACCCAAAAGCTGAATCTTAAAATGTCAAAATAAATTCAAAAGAAATTTCGGTTGTATATATGAGCATTCTATGGCCGTAAAAAAAGTTTCGCGTAGAAAAAACATTTTTTTGTGTCCAATATAATTCTTTTTTTGTTTTTCTCTTTTTTACGCCAGCAACAGAAAATGTGTTTTCTTGGCAATTTTTTTTGTGGGAACATAAAATGTATACTCAAAATTTTGGTGTCAATTTTTTTGACATTAAAGTCCGGCTAAAATTAGGTCATCCCCACTAACTATTTTTCTTAACATGCAGTCTATCCACCTCATCAACCTGCCACATCAGTTTTCTAGCCATGAGCATGCCACGTCATTTTCTTCTTATTATTTGTAAACATTTTCTTTTGCAGTCTGACATCCTTTCACCTTCCTATTTATCTGACGTGTAGTATACACCCAACTTGATTGGCCACCGGTTCATTTCCTGCGTTTTCCACTTCGAGGTTGAGAAGCACATACGTACACAATTATATTACCGATGTCCTTAAAGAAATTGATGTGTCACACATGCACGCATTAGAGCAAGTATAATAAGGTACAGCAGGCTGCAATCATTTAACTAATATATTTGTGCTTACGTGGAGGAGAGAGGAGAGGAGAGAGAATGGAAGCGGGCTCTCATGCAAGAGCCAGCTGCAGCGCGCGCTCCTAGACACTATGTGAGAGTGGCATGTGGGCCATGCATTGATAAAGTAGCACATTCTTATAGCTAATTGTTGTACACGTTGGCTATAGGTAGACTATAGATGACATGACGTTTACTTATAGCCAAGAGCAGGCTATACTATTGTACTTGCTCTTACTCCTCTAGCTCCATCCAAATAAATTCAGCCCCACCATTACCGGTCGCCTCCGCTTCTCTTCCCATTGCGCACCTCAAGATACTCCATTATATATTCTGTTGCGCCATCACTTCTCATAAACAAACAGTTTTGGTCGCCGCTGTGAGAAGAGGCCACTCTTTTTCTTTCCTCCCATCCAGCCTTCTCCATGATCAATATATATGAAAACTCTGGTGGAGGATCCTCCATCATCGGCATCTAGGACGTCGACAACAAGAAGCAAGGATGCCATGGTGTATCCCATCTGGATTCTCAATTATCCCGCTCCTTTATTAGCTGTACAATATGGTTCGGTAATGCTGAAGTATTTCTGAATTATATTTTCTTGGAGCGATGGACTATGGACATGTGACTGCATTCTACCTATTCCCGTGTTGGAACAGTGTTTTTAAATTTTTGGTTCATTATAAAAAAGCGCGTTTAAGAGGAGATGGATACTTTTCATTGCAGGAGTACATGTTGTTTCACCGGATATTGTTTATCCCATCTCCATTGATGTTGGTTTTCAATTTTATTTATCCAATACACTCATATAGTCATATATACTTGGAGGCGCTCGGCAGATGTTCGTTCTAAACATGCAGCCTACCACATCATTAAGCTTGCCACCTCAGCAAATTAATATCCCCTTTAGTCTTTTGAATGACAATTGTTGATTAATCAAAATTGTTTTCTTGGTAAAAAGTTGTTTAGTTTCCAGCTTCAACTATCCAACTGAACCACGACGCTCAAGCCAATTTGTATTCCGCGTCCAGTGTACATAGAATTTGATACCCTTGACACATATCACTATCCCTTTATTGTACCTCCTGATCAAGGCTGAGAAAAATCTTTAATCTGGCCACATTTCCGCTCCTATCCATCCACTCTTTTTCGAGAATTCCTTATTGTACCTTCTGATCAAGACTAAGAATTTTTTTTGTTCCCTATTTGGTCCTAAAATAAATTTTCTTTCCTATTTGACACCTTAACTTCATTTTCTTCCTTCCATGGCCCTATAGTGCATTCTAAACACAAACTGGAGGTAAAAAGACTCTTTTGCCCCTGATGAAATTTTTGTACCAAAATTCATAATAGAAGTTGAAAATAAGCATAGTTGTCATGTGCTTTGACGTCATGCAAAAAAACTATACTTATTTGAGCGCTTTTACGGTGATTGGCAGGTGCTCCGAGTACTTCCCAGTACTTTCGCTTGAATTAATTATATCCGTTGATATGGCACAGTTAATTAAAGATTTTTATATTTACGTAATTAGAAGTATTCTGTACCACGACATGGCCGAGTGAAAAACCACCGCACTTACTGGTGTTTAGTTGAAATTAGAGAATAAGCTTTATTAGCCATTGCCTGCACATGAACTTCAACTTCAACGACTTCAGCCATAGTTTTGTGTTGAGCTCGAGCAGGCAAGCCGCGCCATGCCCGCAGGCCCCACTCTCGTTATTGTCGTCATGGTCACACTGCCCGTTGTCCTTCATGCTCGATATGCTTGGCAGAAGTGTGTCTCGCAGAACCACAACACCAGGGTCTTCCTTGGCAAAGCTCACGAAGCAGAGGACAGCGCCAGAGAAGGCGGGAATAACGTGTCGGAGCCCGTAGCACTAGCACCGACGATAGTCTGGCTCGGGAAAGAGCAACGACGCTCCTGTCGCCGCTGTCGTGGCGTCCCTATATTGTGTTTCCAACGCTATGAAGAGCTTGCACGCGCTGTCGAGCACGCTAAAGAAGGACGCGATGGGAAGTAACTCGTGCCGGCGAGGAGTGGGTTGGCCACGTCGCACGACGTTCAGAACCTGGCGCCATCGCAGAACTCGAATAATCAGACCTGGACGTGGCACGACTCTGTGTGCCCGCGCAAAGAAAGGCTGCAATGGCGCGGCAGAAGAGCCTGGCTCTCTCGGAGATGCACTGGTCGCAGCCGCCACAAAGGAACTAGTACGCGACAAAGTCTAGTGTTGCTAGACTGGTTTTTTTTATGGTTGCTAGACTAATTTTTTTTTTTAGATTAGCCAGACTAATTGTTGGGCAACAGGAACTAGTACGCGACAAAAAAAAATCATTAAGCACAAAGATGAGGAGCGCCATCGGGGTGAGGCCCAGTAGATATGGCTATGCTTGGTTCCTATGCTTATTTTTAACTTCTACTATGAATTTTGGTATAAAAATTCACCAGGGGCAAAAAAGTCTTTTTACATCCCCATTTGTGTTTAGAATGCACTATAGGGCCATGTTAGGAAGAAAATGAAGTTAAGGTGTCAAATAGGGAAGATTTTTTTTAGGGCCAAATAGAGAACACGAATTTTAAATAAGAGCCAAATAAGGAATTCTCTCCTCTTTTTAAGGCTGATAGGTCAAGATCCATAAAGGAAATCCGAAGGGAGATGGTGGGGCAATGTGGAGGCATATGATCGCATGAACCTGTCCAGCAGTGATCTGCCCACGGAGCACCTAAAGATAAATCAAACAAGACGAGGTCCCTCACTCCCTCTGTCCAGATCCAGATTAAGATCGTATTCTTTGAGTTTGTATTCTTTTAGCATGATCAATAAGCCACGTGCAAAACCACAAACGGAAAAAGTTGTGATACGTGTTTATAGAAGTATGAAGTTTTTTTTTTTCCATTGTCCTCAAAGTATGCCATCGTATCATTTACTGAGACAACGGACCTACTTATTTTTTTTTCAAGAACTGCTAAATATTTTATACTACCCCTAATAGTTAATCAATCATATATTATGGTGACATGCATATTCTAAACCAATGTGAATGTTTGACTTCAGGACACAACGATGAACTCATTACTGTTCAAAGTTCACACTGATATTTGCTAAACCTTCACTCTCTTATTTTCTAAACTTTGCTATCACAAAACATTTTGCTATTGATTTCCCGCAGCAACGCGCGGGGAATCATCTAGTTTCCACAACGGGTGCATCCAGACCCACCAGCCAAAACACCGCGTCCCAACTTTCGGCCAAGCAGAAAGAAAAACAACTATTTCCAAAACTAATCTTTTGTAAAAGGAGAATAATCTTCGATGTATGTTGCTGCAGAACACAAGCTATTGACCAATGATTCCACTTAACTAGGCATCCCGTTCCATGACATGGGCTACTAGTTTTCAACGCGGGGAAGCTGATAGCAATTGTCAAACCGTCAGCCTTATCCCTACACAGTTATACTGTACGCGCCTGCGTTGAAAAGGCAAACAAAAACGACGGAACCAAATAACGCAGCAAGTTGGGAAAGCGTCAGAAGAACATCTAGAACAAATAGGAAGTCTCACCTTGACTCGTCACGGGTTGGAACTTCACCGGTGTGTGATGGCTCGCGGCAGCAGCAGGGTTTGACAACAGCACGGACCAAAGATGGATTAGCTACAAGTAGAACGTAATCGCGGCTAGCTAGGCTAACTTAATTTCTTTTTCTCTTTGAGATGAGATTAGGCTAGCTAACTTTGGTTGGAAGCAAAACAGGCGACCAACCAACGAACGCGATCCAAGTTTTGCTGGCTGGCTGCACCCGGCCCGACCGGTCCCGCGAGCCGTCCTCGCTTTCGTTACTGCGATTCCACGTGTTAGGCGGAGGGGTGCGGTGGGGAAACTCGAATTTTCACGACCCAAAACGAAGCAGCACGGAGACCTCCGCCTCCCTTCCGGGTGGTGGTGTGGACCCGCCGCGTCGGGGACACTCGTCATACGCCCGACGAATATTTCCGCGTCCCCGAGGCGGTGCGTCAGGCCAGACCAGGGGCAGTTCCGTCCGGTCCACGAAGTGGAGTAACCAACCCACGACTAGCGCGGGGGCAGATACGTATTTTCTTCTCCCCGCCCGTCTCTCTTTTGCTTTTTGTTTCGTGTACTCAGTACGCGCTTCTCTCTTCTCTCTTCTCTCGTCCCTCAATCTGCTGCTTTTGTTGTTCCTTGTTCGGTTGTTCCCCCCTCCCTCCACCGCCAGCTTCCAGAAAGAAGGGAAAGGAAAAGAAAGAAAGAAGAAGGAGGAGCTAAGCTTTGAATTGATCTCCTCGTCATGGCACGCATCCTCCCTCTGAACATTGAACCGGGGGAGATGGCCAGGTACGCGCCTCTCCAGCCGCTGCGCTTCCTCCCTCTCTTTTCCTGCTCGATTCCGGTGAGATAGACTCCCGATTCTGGTGAATTTTTCCCTTGTCTCCTTCAGGCGGCAGAGCTTAGGTGGTAGTGAAGGTCGCGGCCAAATTTTGCCGTTGGAGGTTTATCAATCTGCTATCCTGCTGTTACCAGCTTAAATATACGCTTTAGATGCGACAAATTGCGGCTCAGTTGTAGTCAGTACCAGCTCGAGGTTGCGTTCCAGCGAATGGAAATGGATTGATCTCGCGCGCGGTGGCGCGAGCTCTATTATTTTTTAGGTTATTCCCTTCGATTCGGTCCTTTTGTTAGTTTGTTGGAGGAGAATAAAATAAAATATACGGTACTATAGGAAGTAAGATATTTGTGAGGCTCTCTCTTGTTTGGCATGTCGGCCCCACCTGCTGCCTTCATCGACTTGCTCTGCTCTTCCAGCTCGCCCTCTGCCCGTATATTGGCGGCGGCTAAGGAGGGACGGCAGCTGGCCGTTTCCAGCTGCTGCCGTCTGCCATTGGAGCTGTAGAGTGTTGTGGTATGGGGTACCTGTTATTTGGATATGACCCATGCTTTAGGAGGAATGGCAACAAGAGAGGATCCATCCATATCTAGATTCTTAGTGCCTAACGATGTTGGACTTGTATCTTATCAGCTCCCCTCATTCTCGGTTGTCTAAATCTCAGTCACCTTACTGTTTTACACCCCTTATCCTAATTTTTTCATAATGTAAGTATGCAATGTTAGCAACCTATAACTGTAACTTCAGTTTGTAAGTTATTATGCACCGAGGTTGGCACTTTGGATAAGATTGGTTGGGTGTTGATACAAAGGTTAAGAAAGGTGACTGAGATTCAGAAGGAAAAAAAAGGCAACTTATGAGTTATGCGCATGTTATACTCTGATATTGTCTCCGAGTTATATAATTTTATTCTTCTTGCGGTCATTTTGTTGGGTTCTGCATGGCTGGCTTTATATAATGCCTCAAACATAATAGGTGCCCCGTGTCTCATGATGAGCGCAGGATTCATTTAGGAGTCCTTGTAGCACATATCTACAGTCCTAGTGTGACTAGGAGATTGATCACATTACTCGACGTTTTCCTTGCGGAGAACTTATTTCCATAGCCAGTTTGGTATCTTTTACTTGCACTTAGCGATGTTACATCCATGTTTCATCAATTATCACGGTTGAGACGTTTGTTGCACTACACCATGCCACCCAAACCAGTGCATTTGACTGAGTTCCGTTAGGTGTGTAAATAGGGTGTAATTGGATATTGTTATAAGAAAATGACAGTGAGTTGGGCCTGTGGGATTCTAATGTAGATTAGCATCCTCACATCTCAACCTCAACCCTAAATCTGTGACAAAAATTCTTAAAAAGTTATGCAGTGTCATACCTTTATGTTCTGATATTTCTTGGCTTGTAAACAGAGTTGGAGAGACGGTTGCAGGCATGCCAAGCTCTTCAGTTAAGGCATCACACAACGGAATTGACCATTCTGAGCAGAACATAAAAGACGATGAATATGCGAGGTTGGTGACACCAGATCAAAATGCAACTGCTGACATCAACACAGAAGTTTTACCTGAGCAACCAAAGTCAAGGCAATTCATTTGGTGGATGAAAGTTCTGCTTGGCTGCTTCCTTCTTATAGTAGTATCTTATATCTTTGTGAAATTTGGAGTCCCCTTTGCCTTTGAGAAGGTGAGCAGTGATACCTTTTGTGCAAAACAGTTCCTTCCTTGGAGGCGAGTGATATTAGGCATAGATGAGACAGGCCATTGAAACATGTCTACAACTCCCTTTGTCTGGTTGCTTTAACCAACTGATGTTGGCTCTTTGGCTGCCTCTTCGATAATGATTCAATTTTGGTGTGATCTTTTTGCTTGGTTGGCCTGGTCCACAGCGTTTAAAGTTGCATAAGTTACACGTGGGCATAGATTCCACTTCTCATTCACACTAGGTACCCTTTTACTATAATCAGAAACTTTGGGCTGTGTTGGCTTGCATCTATAAATTCCATGAGACAATCACACAGTTGGAGCAGTTATGATGAATCTGAATAAGTACATGCTAATGCTAGTGTTAACTCAAGTCTCGTTTAAAAAAATGATGGTTCTTTAATATACTTGAATCGACACCAGTGATCCTTTCATCCTAGCAGATTAGGCCTTTGCCAGACATGTCTGTTCTATGTTGCCATTTTTCGCATCTGCTTAGGTCTCAACCATATGCTCAGGTTTTAGTTTGTAGTTGTAGGGAATTACTGTTAGACTAGTAAATTGACATGAATATTATCGTTTGTTTGGATAATTGGAATGATTTATTTTCAATGAGTGCATATGTGGCATTTTGGACTTTTGAGTGATTTTTTATGAAAATATCAATTGTGTCATGTTTCTGAGCTATGTTCTGCATGCGTACTGTTTGAACTTATTCTCTCTTTTTTCTGAACTGTTTGATTTGAGTTGTTGAAACAGAACATCTATGCTAAATTGCTAATATTTTATGTGTTTCCTCTGTTTGTTGTAGATTCTCATGCCAATCATGCAATGGGAAGCAAGTGCGTTCGGCCGTCCAGTATTGGCTCTTGTCCTCGTCGCATCTTTGGCTCTTCTTCCACTCATTTTAGTCCCTTCTGGTCCTTCTATGTGGTTAGCAGGAATGATCTTCGGTTATGGTTGGGGTTTCGTGATTATTATGGTTGGGACCACTGTTGGCATGGTTGTATCGTATTGGATTGGCTCATTGTTCCGTGAACGTCTACATGTAAAATTTCTTATACTTGCATGTATGTAGGGGCTACAATTTTCCTCCAAAGAGCTATGCTTTAATATTCTTCTTGCTGCTTCCTTCCTTTTTATTGCAGACATGGCTAAAGAGATGGCCTCAGCAGATGGCACTAATAAAGCTTGCTGGTGAAGGGAATTGGTTCCAGCAGTTTCGAGTGGTTGCACTATTCAGAATCTCACCGTTCCCGTATACAATTTTTAACTATGCCGTAACTGTGACAGAAATCAAGTTCAATCCTTACCTATGTGGTTCAGTTGCTGGAATGATACCTGAGGCGTTCATCTATATCTATAGGTTAGATGCAGATCTCCACATTACAGATAATCATTTATTCATTTTGCATCATTTTATCATCACTGTTGAGGCCATCTAAGTTTATATGCTCACGCCCCTTATAGTCCATTGTTGTGCACTCCATCTGATTCATGCCCTTAACAAATAGAAGATGCATTTCTGATCGTTAACTAATTCTTTCCCAATAGGAGCATGGCAAAGGAGCAGTATTTACTAGACAAGTTTCATAAGCTAAACATGTGTACTCATGATAACTAGGAAGGACCTGTGTTAGTATTTTGTTGCTAATTTAAGCTATACTGTAGCAGTATCTATAAGGATGGGAGGTTGTAACCAACCCAAACATACACTGAAGCTTGTCTTTTCACGAGTTGCTCAGTGCACTCAAATCTGGTTTATATAACAAAAAGAGTTAATTGTGGAAACCGTTTTTATTAAATATCAGATTGTATAGTTTCTGCCTAACATGTCTAGTATTCTATTAATTAGTGGTCAAAGATAAAGAAGTTTGGCCGCACATGCTTTTTAGGCGCAAGGTAGATTTTCCGGTGCTGGTTTATAAGCTATAATTTAGCAGTATCCACAATGATGGCAAGTTGTAACGAACCCAAACACAAAGAGGAGTCTTCTTGTTAGGAGTTGCTGAGTGCAACTCAAATCTTGTTTTGAAGTACTGATGACTTATCAATCTTGCTAAATTCTTATGCAGTGGACGGTTAATACGTACGTTGGCCGATGTGAAGTATGGCAACTACAAGATGACACCGGTGGAGATAACATACAACATAATCTCGTTTATCGTCGCCGTTGTCCTCACAATCGCATTTACAATTTACGCCAAGAGAGCGCTAAATGAAATAGAAAGCTCGGATGAACAACCTATTGGGCTGGCTGCACTCAAGAATGGCCATGTAGCTTTGGATGTTGTATGATGTGTGTATTGAGCGGGAGCTGCATAGATGAAGTGTGGTGGTATTATTTGGTCATCGTCTTCTACAGCAGGCAGCCGAAGAGATGTAGTGTAGGTAGGCTGTGACAGCAGGTGGATGAACCTGTCTAACTCGATACACGCCCAGCAAATGTGGCTTTACTTGATTCATTTCATGTACTTAATCACCATGGTATGCGGCCGGCATGTGGTGGTGTTGACCGGAGCTTTATTAAGTCCTTGTTTACCTCTAGGGGTATTGAAAAGGTGTATTCTAGGGGATTTGACGGGATAATTTCGGATCCAGGAAAATTCCTAATATTTTGTTTACTACTCCGGTTTTAGAGGGGATCATTCCTAATATCTCCACCAATTACCTTATTTTTGTCTAAATTAAATTAAAAACTAGATCATATGCTAGTGTATTTCGGGGGAATAGTATTTGTGAGGATTGTCTAAATTAAATTAAAAACTCTATCATATGCTAGTGTATTTCGGGGGAATAGTATTTGTGAGGATTGGGTGAAATTAAAATTTTCACTAAATCCCTCATATCTCAAATACCCCTAGGAATGAAAATAACCATCTCTAATATCTACGCTAGTGTCATGCATATGATATTCGTCTATGTTACTACTTCCACAATGGTTACTAACATGTTTATGATATCATGGTTACTAACATGTTTATGGTATCATATAGTGTTGTATTTATTGTGATGTAGACTCATCTTGTCTCGTAATGTGTTATGTTATGGTATCTACCTATGATACCACTATCACCTCTCTCATTAATTGCACTGTCACCTCAGCCTTTTGCCAACATAACATGCATGATACTATCTATGATACCCCATTATGGCTAGTCTAAGGCTGTTGATGGGTTGGAAATTTGTCCCGTCTTTCGGTTAAATTTATTGCCGTTGACAGGAGTTTTATACTATTTATCTAGAGCAAGTACAAAAAGAAAGTTTATGTCAATAGGCTATAAGAGATAAAATAATATATTTTTAATAATATGGATAAGAAAGAAGGGTGAGCTCTCATGCAAGAGTGAGACGTAGAGCGATAGGTGGATCATGTCTTAGTAAACTAACACATTTTCATAACTAACTATTGTGCATATTAACCTCGCCCCAACCAGGCGGGTTGGGGCTAGCTGCTGTCCGCTCGAGCTTGGCCAGGCCTACCGAGGCCGAGGTCAGGGCCTATGCGGGCATTTCCGCGGCGGAGATGGAGGTGCGCTCCAGTCCGCGGCTGCGAGCCAAGCCCGACGCGGATTTGCCCCAGGAGCAACGGGCAATGGCCTTGGCGGAAAAGAAGGATCTTGCTTTCGTCGCAGGTACTTCTACTTTGTCTAGCCTGTCTTTGCTTTCCTTTTCGCATTCTGATATTAAGGCTAGAGCGGATAAGCTTGGGGTTTCTTTGGGAAAGAACAAGGATCAAATTCGTTCTTCTATCGCGGGTATTTTAGACACGGAACACATTAGATCTATCACATACCTTAATAAGAATATTGAAGTTGATGCTTTGAACTCTAAATCAAGTTTGGTTCTTAGAAATGCGTCTAACTTGAGTGAAGATCTCGATGCTTTTGATGTTGACTCAACGGAGGATCATTCGGACCTGTTGACTACTTTGAAAACGGTTAAACGTAACCGGAAGAAAGTAGGTGTATGTTCTGCTAAACCTAGAAGGAGTGATAGAATTAAAAAATTTAAGAAATAAAATGCGAGGATTAATTTGGAATAGTAATGGGTTCGGTGATCATGCCAAGCACCAGGCGGTTTCTGAGTTCGTTAAAGAACATGATTTAGATTTTATTGCTTTGATTGAAACAGGTAGATCCACGTTTGCCACTCATTTTTTGCAATTTCTTTCTGGGGGGAAATGTTTCACTTGGTTTTGTCTTCCGCCTCATGGGCGCTCCGGGGGGATGTTATTCGGTTTCAATGATGCAAATCTCACGGCACAAACCGTTGTGTCCGGATATTTTTGCGCCAAGTTTCATGTTAAGACTAAACAAGATGGTTTCTTATGGGCCTTTGTGGTGGTTTACGGGGCAGCGCAGGACTCAAAGAAACCGGAGTTCTTGGCGGAATTAGTTCGTATTTGCGAAAACGAACCACTTCCGATCTTGGTTGGAGGGGATTTTAATATTATCAGACGACAAGAAGAAAAAAGCAATGATAATTTTAATGCCAGATGGCCTTTCATTTTTAATGCCATTATCGAAAGTTTAGATTTAAAGGAGCTGCGTTTGTCTGGAAGACAATTTACGTGGGCTAGTTGGGGTGACAATCCGACTTACGAGAAGTTAGATCGTTTTCTTGCGAGTGTTGAATGGGAACAGAAATATCCTCTGGTTTCGGTGCGTGCTTTGACCAGAACGGGGTCAGATCATACACCGTTGATTCTAGATTCTGGGGCGCAAGCGCATGTTGGTAACACGAGTCATTTCTCCTTTGAACTCTCCTGGATGCGCCAGGAAGGTTTCTTTGAGTTGGTTCGGCGAGAATGGATATCGATCCATCTCGGTCATAACCCGGTTGAGAGATGGTAAAATAAGATTAGACATTTGCGGCAGTTCCTACGGGGATGGGCAAAGAATTTGAGTGGCGAGTACAAAAAACAAAAAGAAAAATTAACTCTTCTGATTGATCAACTTGATATCAAAGCTGAAACCATTCCTCTATCTGCGGCCGAACGGGCTGCAAAGAAGGAAGCTGACGAATGCTTAGCTACCTTAAAACGAGATGAAGAATCTAAATGGGCTCAACGAGCGAAAGTAAAATATGTCCAAGAAGGTGGGAGTAACACGAGGTATTTCCACCTTATTGCTAATGGCAAGCATAGAAAAAAGAAAATCTTTCAGCTCGAACAGGATCAGGGTACGATTGTAGGAGAGGCAAATTTGCGGGTTTTTATCTCTGAATATTATAAGAACTTGTTTGGTGCATCGGCACCGAGCCATGTTTCTTTGATCGAAGAGATGACTGATGATATGCCACAGATTTCCCCTGAGGAGAATAGTATTCTCACATCTCCTTTTACCGAAAAGGAAGTATTTGATGCTATTTCTCAAATGGAGAAAAATAAAGCCCCGGGACCAGACGGGTTCCCCGCGGAGTTTTATCAAAAAATCTGGCCTGTCCTCAAAGATGACTTGATGTCTATGTTTCATCAGCTACATGAGGGTGACTTACCTCTATTTAGGCTAAATTTTGGGGTTATCACGTTGCTACCAAAAAAAGAGGATGCGAGTCGTATTGAACAATATCGGCCAATTTGTCTATTAAATGTCAGTTTCAAACACTACTGGGGAAAAGGCTACCGCAGGCGCACCAAATTAGGCTACCGCAGGCGAATTGCAGTTCGCCTGGGACCACGTCGCCAGCGGTAATGGCTTACCCCAGGCGAATAACACAATGCGCCTGTGGTAAGTTCGCATACCCCAGGCGAATAAACCTTGTGCGCCTGGGGTAAAACTCTTACCTGTGGCGAACAAGCGCTGTGCGCCTGGGGTACAGATGCGTCTGGGGTACTGTGTACTGTTCGCCTGGGGTATGGTTTTGCTGTATCAAAAAATAAAAGAAAAACCAAAATAACAGAATTACAGGAAAATGACAGAATAACAGCAAAATGACACAATTAAGTTTTATAACATAAATATTTTAACAAAAGAACCATCAACACATAGTCTCGATCATCAACACATAGTTTAACAAAATTACATAGTCTCGAAAAGAACCATGCTACTAATAAATCCAGGAGTTAGCTAGTGAGACGGAAATAATTATTTGTTCTAATTTAATTAAACTCGTCATCTACAGCTCTAGCGGGCTGATGTAGTGGATGACCATCATCATGTCCAAGTTGGGGACGTCACTATTCCTCATGGTGATCAGAATAGCTCGTCCAACCGCCATACCAACTCTTGCGGAATGGAACTGTCTCCATGCTTGAGAGTTGAGGATGACCCGACCATCAGCATTATCCCTGGTGATCGGAACTGCGGTGACATGTCCGGATTCTCCACGGCGTACTCCAATGGTACCGGGCTCCATGCCAGCACTGTCCGCTACCGCCATGGGTATTTTCTAGAACACAATTCCAAGATAGAATAAAAGCACAAAGTCACATACCGGCCACATTATAACATAAGCAACTACAGGAATAAGAAAGTGTTAAGAAACATACCATGACATGTCCATTGGAGATGTTAGTATTGGTGATGCGATGCACGAAAGGAAAACCGATGTAGCTATCTATCTCGGCAAGTTTCTGAAGGACACGGTCCTTCTCAATCTCGCTAAGATTCGCTCTTTGAGCGACCACCACATGTTTCCATGGGTCCTCCTCGTCCATATCATCCTCAGTGTCCATATCCTCGGTGTTCTCAGTTTCCTCCTCACTCCCGCCATGCTCGCTCGCAATCCCGTCCATATACACAATTTTGATGCGAGGTTGCGGTCCATCCATAGAGAAGTGAATGTAATCACCTCCGCTTAAATTGTACGTGGCGATGAGAGCCTGCAATGCTTGCCCGCAGAAGTAGGTCTTCGTTCTTTCTTTTTTCACTCGAAGAATGTAGGTGGTCCCGTGAACATTGAAATCCATGTTACTGCCAACTAACTCGTTGAATTCGTCGCGAATATTGCATGGTAGAATCTAAAAAAGAAATATAAAGAATATTTTGTTAATAAACACAAGTCTCAAGCTAGATAGTAAAACGAAAGAACAAGTTAACATAAAAAGAATTGTTAATTACCAACGAATCAACGTCACCGTCGTGGAGCTGAAGCATAAAAGAAGTCCCACTGAATCGTCCTTCGGCACATCGGGACCGACATACGCCGCAAGCCATGTTCTATTAAATTAAGAAAGTGCACACATAGAGGTTAGAGGAGCATAGCTATCACAAAACAAAGACAAATGGCAGCACCTACCTCTAGTAGTATAATAAGGCAATTGACAGCAGTACAAACGAAATGGAACCTGTCGGAGAGTTTAGGTGATACTTCCAACAGTACAAACGAAATGGAACCTCTAGTAGTATAATAAGGCAATTGACAGCAGTACAAACGAAACGAATCCTGGAGATATAATGCACTACAAGTGGTGTTGCCGTTTGTAAGGAACCTGCTAAAACTATTTGCTGTTCGTGATTTCAATGAAATCGGGGGGCAGCCCCTTTTAGTCTAAAAAAATGCACAACGGCAGCCACGGGGTGTGACAATTTGGTATCAGAGCCAACGATTCCTTCAAAAATTCCGTCGCGCAGGTCGTGCAGCAGGGCCTGGGGCGCTGCGGGGATTCCGTCGCGCGGCAGATGGAGTTCATGCCGACTTCAAGCACGTCTTCCCACAATGACGTGAAACCGGAAACAACGATGGAGGCGAGACTAGCGGCTATCACGGCGAGCATCAACGAGTCGCGGGCGTTATTGGAGGGGGGATGGGAGGGAGAGGGGCTGACCTGGATCAACGACGACGACGACGACGGAGTGGGCGACGACCTGCTCTGCTCCTCTCGACACTGGCGACGGCGGCGGCGTGTGTGGGTTCGTGTGGGTGCGGGTGAGATCTGGTCACTTAGAATACTAAAGAAGCACATTGGCACCGGTTTCTAATACAAACCGGTTCGAAAAGGATCTGGCCACTGGGCCCCCCTACCTGCAGCAAATGGCCGCAGGCCTTTAGGACCGGTTGGTATCACAAACCGGTCCTAAAGGCCTGCGGCCATTTGCTGCAGGTAGGGGGGCCCAGTGGACAGACCCTTTAGAACCGGTTTGTGATACAAGCCGGTTCTAATCTGCTTGGCTCGATGCCTTGTTATGCGCGGCCCCACAGATCCTTACCGCAGGCGCGTTACCTAGATAATGCGCCTGCGCTAAGTTTCGTAGGATTTAGGTTTGCGCGGTCCCACATGGCATTACCCCAGGCGCATGTCCTGTCAAAAGCGCCTGTGATAAAGATTACCCCAGGCGCGTTTTCTAGATGATGCGCCTGTGCTAAGATTTTCTAAATTACCCAGCCCCGCGGCGTGGGACACATCGAGCAATACGAATGCTATAATATGTGGCTCCCCCACGTTGGTTTTCACTTAAAAAATACATACATATGAAAGTTAACATGTGCAAAAAAAATTAATGTCGCATCGAGCGTAAATAGATTGGTTTAGCGAGATACCGCAAGTGTTTCTCTCTAAAAACACATTGTACATATAGCTATTAGCATGTTATATCGCGAGTATTTCCCTCTCTCAACCTTTCGTCACAATATTAGTCTTGCCTTTCTTGGTCGATGTTGAATACGTGACCGCCATATTGTGACTTCTTCTTGTGAACGGAAGACCTGCCCTAGGTAGTGTGGTCCTGCTTCTTCTTGTGGTGTATGGTGCATCGTCTTCACCGGGTTCTTCCATCATCGGGTCTCCGACTAAGCCGTCGAAGTCCTTCTCATCGGCGACTCCATCCATTCCGACGAGGGCCCTTTTTCCTCTCCTTACGACAACACGACTAGGCTTTGCCGGGTCGGTTATGAAGAAGCATTGCTCCACGTGCTTAGCCAATACCCAGGGCTCATTTTGCGCGGTGGGGTTCTTGGACTTGGGTTTGTTGGCTTCAGACATCGACATAGTGGTGAAATATTCGTCTTCTTTCGTGACGTTTGTAGCCCATCTGACATGGAACATCGGCAGCTTTACCCCAACGTAGTCAAGCTCCCAGATTTCCTCGATCTTTCCGTAGTATCTTCTAACCTCTTCGCCCGTGTAAGATTCCATCGTTATAGACGAGTTTTGATAGTCGCTACTTTTGTCTCTTTCCTCCGTGTAGAATGTGTACCCATTGATGTCGTATGCTTGATAAGTCATCAGATTGGGCCCGTGGCCATATGACAAGGCCAATACAAGTTTATCTTTCTCACATGTCATTGGCGGGGGATCGGCATCAATCTGCTTCTTGAACCATGTCGCGAAAGAGGAGTTGTGTGCTCTAAATATCTCATCTTCCGTCATCGGCCTGCGAGCACTGTTTTTTATCGCGGTTTTGTGCTCTTCTATCCAAGGGTCGACATCGTCGATGTGTTGTAACACTACTAGGTGGGCCCTTTCAAAGTCGGCTCTCCGACCACAGGAGTCCGCGTCCATTACCCTTTTGCCAGTGTTGTGGCCTACCCCCATGAACCTGTCAAGGTGCTTGTTCGCGGGCAAACCAACAGCTGGCTTCTCATCGCCTAGGAAATTCTTGCAGAAAGAGATGCATTCTTCGGTGAGAAATCCCTGGACAATGCTTCCATCCGGGTGTGCCCTATTACGAACGAATGATTTGATGATCCCGTTCATTCTTTCTAACGCCATCATGTTGTGCAAGAATGCCGGCCCAAGATTGGTGATATCGTCCACGATATGGACCAAGAGATGTACCATAATATCAAAGAAGGCAGGTGTGAAATACATCTCAAGCTCGCATAGGATGGTGACGATCTCTTCCTGCAGCCTTCCGAGTTTCTTCACGCTTATCGACTTCCGAGTGATGACATCGAAAAAGTTACAAAGGCCAGTGAGCGTTTGACGGACGTGCGGTTCCATTATCCCTCTGATTGCAACCGGAAGTATCTGCGTCATCATCACGTGACAGTCATGAGACTTCATCCCGCTGAAGATTTTTTTCTCCGCGTCTAGGTATCTGCTTATCAGCCCCGCGTAACCTAAGGGAAATTTCACTCCGAGGAGGCATGTGAATATTTGCGCGAGCTCGTCGGGGCTTAGAGTGAAGCAAGAGGGTTTCAGGCGGTGAGTTTGGTGTTTCTTAGCCGTTTTCCGCTTGCGGTCGTCCATCTCCTCCACCCCATCCTCGTCCTCCTCCGTCTGTTCACGCGTAGAAGGCGGTAAGTGAAGCTCGCTCCTGATATTCAGGGCCATCAGGTCGTATCTTGATTTTGGCCCGTCTTTGGTCCTATCTGGCATGTTGAACAGGGTGCCAAGCAAGCTCTCACACACATTCTTCGTGATATGCATGACATCAAGGCAGTGAGGCACTCCGAGGATTGGCCAGTACCGCAAGTCCCAAAACACGGACCTCCTTTTCCATACCCCCAAGAGCGGTCCTTCTGGCGGAGGACACTTTTTCTCTCCTCGCTTCCGCTTTTGTACCTTTCCCGACGGAGGACACGTTTTCCAATTCTTCAATAGAGTATCGATCTCTTCTCCTCTTCTCTTGCGTGGAGGTAGATCGAGCTCATCTTTACCGTTGAACAGGTCTCCGCGCTTTCTCCACGGGTCGTTCAGTGGTAGCCACATTCGATGCCTCATGTTTACGGTTTTAGAAGATCCGGGATCCTTGTGTAGCTGTAGAAACGGGGTAAATTCCATGCACCTGACACAAGCCTTGTGTCCATGACACACCTGACACGCAATATATCCGTATCCGAGATAGTCCTGCACCGTCGTGATCAGTGCGGCTCTCATACGAAAAGTTTCTTCTTTGAAGGCGTCCCATGTTTCCACCCCTTCCTCCCACAACGTGTCTAGCTCCTCCTTCAATAACTCGAGATACAGGTTGATATCGCTCCCTGGCTGGGTCGGCCCTTGAATCAGCATACTCATGTGTATGTACTTCCTCTTCAGACACAACCACGGGGGGAGGTTGTACATCCATACAAACACGGGCCAGGTGCTATGTTTGCTGCTCTGATTGCCAAACGGATTGAGACCGTCGGTGCTCGCACCAAGCCTGATGTTCCTTGGGTCGTTCCCGAATTCCTCATCGAATGCGTCTAACGCTTTCCACTGACGTGCATCCGAAGGGTGTGTTAGCACTGGTTTTTCAACACGTTCTGGATCGCTCAGCACCGCCTTCTTTCTGTCCTCGTGCCAGCGCATGAGCTTTGCTTCCTTGGGGTCCACGAAGTACCGCTGCAGACGGGGAATGAGTGGAAAGTACCACACAACTTTCCTAGGAGCTTTCTTCGTCCCCCTCTTGTAACGATCAACACCGCACACCGGACATTTGATCTGGTCCGCGTGCTCGTTACGGTAAATTATGCAGTCACGGACGCAAGCGTGGTATTTTGTGTGCGGTAAATCGAGGGGACACACGATTTTCTTGGCCTCCTGTAGACTACTAGCACATGTGTTCCCTTCAGGTAAGTGCGTCTTCAGGTATCGCAGAAGATCGTCCATGCTTGTGTCGGTCCATCCGTGTTTTGCCTTCATCTCAAGAAGATCCAGAGCTACTCTCAAGCGTGACTCCTCCTCCCCGCGACTTGCGTCATACAACGGAGTTGCAGAGTCTATCTCTAGTTGCGTGATCTTAGATTTACGTCTGGCGTCGGTCGACGTGTTCTTGAGAAGAAGATCTTGAACATGAGGGTCCCGCACGACTGAAGTTAGCGGAGTGTTCATGTCCTCGTCTGCATGTTGCTGATCACCATGACTCCCTTCTTCTTCATTATAGTCGTCTTCGTGGACAGCCGCCTCTTCGTCCTCTCCATTGCCATGTTCAGACTCCTCCTGATCATCTTCACATGTCTCCGCCCAATTGGTCTCGACGTTATCATCGTCTTCATCGTCATCCATCCACTTAGTGTGGCCCTCCATGAAACTATACCTGAGAAGGTGCTTCTCCACATTACCAGAATCTGGTTTGAACAAAGACCCCAGCTTGCATTTCCGACACGGACACTCTATCTCGGTGCGGTTGTTTCGATGCATCTCGGCCGTCGCGCGTCGCACGTACCTATGCACCACGCTTGTCCTCATCGCAATGACCATTGCTACAAAATGCAAGAGAGAGAGGTTTCATTAACTAGATCCGGTTTTCACGGAAAAATTCGGCATGACCTTCCTACAAAAGGTGTAACGCGGAGCGCCAGAAATTTGCCGAAAAGGAAATGAATCAACATTTCGGCAAAACATTGGCAACTCATCCTCATGGCAACACAATAAAATGAAAAAGAGAACGAATTCTCATCCACCGACCAATCCCACGCACCTATTAAGATGACACACAATGCAAAATATATAGACGCGATGACGACGTCGAAGATCACCGAAGAGACGACCGATAAGAGATTGATAGATCTAGAAGTAGCTAGTGGTGCATTTGTGGTGAGATCTAGTGTCCGGTTAGTAGATCTAGTGGAGAGATTTGGAAGAGGGAAAGTGGGGTAGCATACTAGCTAAAATATAACAAACATGATTGGTTAAATTAGCTAAAAATGGTGGAGGGGTGTGGGGGATTGAGCTAGGAGCACTAATGGCTCGAGTTTGGACTAGTGAGTGAGTGAGTGGAGTGGATAGGGGTGGTGGTGGGTGGCTGGCCGCACTTATATTGAGGGCAAAGATTACCCCAGGCGAATACGGCATGGGATGCGCCTGCGCTAAGGGGTGCTACCCCAGGTGTTTCCTTATCCCAGGCGAACAGAGATGTAGTACGCCTGCGCTAACGGGAGCTACCCCAGTCCACTTTTTACCCCAAGCGCTTCTTCTCTGGTTCGCCTGGGGTATTTGTTATACCGCAGGCGAACCGTTATTCTGTTCGCCTGGGGTAAAGGAAGAGTGCCAGGGGTCGGCGGTGGGTGGCCCTGCCACACTTTACCCCAGGCGCGGCTGAGTTTGGTTCGCCTGGGGTAACAGGCTTACCCCAGGCGCACCGTCTACCTGTTCGCCTGCGCTAATTAGCCCAGGCGCATGGTTTTTCTTGTCCGCCTGTGGTAGGATATGCTGCTATAAGCAAATCTCTAGTAGTGAAAGTCTTCACTAAAGTAGGAACTAATCGGGTTACTTCTATTGCGAGCAGAGTGATCCGACCAACCCAATCTGCATTCCTACCAGGTAGAAATATTTTAGAGGGAGTAGTTGTCTTACACGAAACGATTCACGAGTTGCAACGGAAAAAGATGGATGGGGTACTGTTTAAAATTGATTTTGAAAAAGCGTATGATAAGGTAAATTGGTCTTTCCTACAACAAGTGTTAAGGATGAAAGGTTTCTCAACGGTTTGGTGTGAGTGGGTGGCTCGTTTCGTTCAAGGAGGAAGCATGGGTATTAAGGTGAATGATGACATCGGTCATTATTTCCAAACTCTAAAAGGTTTAAGGCAAGGGGATCCTCTCTCACCTATCCTCTTTAACCTGGTAGTCGATATGTTGGCCATCCTAATTGAGCGAGCAAAGGAAGATGGCCAAGTTGGAGGGTTGATACCACACCTTGTCGAAGGAGGGGTTTCAATCTTACAGTATGCGGATGGCACGATTCTCTTCCTGGAACACGATTTACAAAAAGCATTAAATATGAAGCTCATACTTGCGTTATTTGAGCAATTATCGGGTCTTAAGATAAACTTTCATAAGAGCGAGATTATTTGTTTTGGGGCAGCAAAGAATGCGGAAGACGATTATCGTCAAATTTTCGGTTGTGAAGTAGGAAGTTTACCGTTCAAGTATCTTGGTATCCCAATACACTTTAGAAAGCTGTTAAATAAAGAGTGGAAACCGGTGGAGGATAGGTTCGAGAGGAAACTGAGTTCGTGGGCTGGGAAACTTTTATCTTATGGGGATCGCCTCATTTTGATTAATTCTGTCCTTACGAGTTTGCCTATGTTTCTTCTCTCTTTTTTCGAAATTACTATTGGGGTTAGGAAGAGATTAGACTTTTATCGCTCAAGATTTTTTTGGCAAAGTGATAACAAGAAAAGAAAATACCGTCTTACGAAATGGAATATCGTCTGTCGACCAAAGGATCAGGGTGGTCTAGGCATTGAGGTTCTAGAGATTAAAAATATGTGTCTGTTAAGTAAATGGTTGTTTAAGATGATGCATGAGGAGGGTGTTTGGCAAGAGTTGTTATCTAACAAATATTTAGGGGACAAAACGTTGTCCCAAGTGGAAGCCAAACCGTTAGACTCTCCGTTTTGGAAGGGGATTATGAAGGTGAAGCACGAGTTCTTTTCACGGGGCAAGTTTGTTCTTGGGAATGGACAAAATATTCGGTTTTGGGAGGATACATGGTTAGGTGATGAACCGTTGTCACAATCATACCCATCGCTCTTTAATATAGTGCTACACAAAAATGTTACGGTAGCAGATGTGTTAGCACACAATCCTCTGGAAATTCGTTTCAGGAGGACTATTTTTGGGGATAGGAGAGGATTATGGCTACAATTGGTCGAGAGGTTGATGGATGTCACTCTCAATAATGAGATGGATACGTTCCATTGGAAATTAACGATGGATGGATCTTTTTCGGTAAAATCCTATTATGCTGATTTGCTTCATGGTTCCACAAGATTTTTGCGGAAATATTTGTGGAAATTAAAGGTCCCCTTAAAAATCAAAATTTTTCTTTGGTTTCTTAATAGAAAAGTGGTTCTAACCAAAGATAACTTGTTAAAGAGAAATTGGAATGGTTCTAAAAAGTGTGTTTTCTGTGATACAGATGAGACTGTTGAGCATTTGTTTGTCTCTTGCCCTTTCACTCGTGATATCTGGCGTCTACTTCACTTTACATTTAACATTTACCCACCTACTAACATTGCGCATATGTTTGGTAGTTGGTTAAATGGCATTGATAAAAAAACTAAGGCACGCGTGCGTGTCGGTGTGGCTGCGTTTCTGTGGGAGATCTGGAACAGCCGCAATGATATGATTTTTAACAAACGAAACAATGTTCACTTTTTGCAGGTTGTAAACAAGGCGGTATTTTCCTTACAGACATGGTCCTTCCTTCTCCCTGTCGATCAGCGAGGACTTATGGATTCAGGCTGTACCCGGCTGCTGGCGGTCGTGCGGGCTATCTACAGCCGGGGTGGGTGGCTTAATGCAAGAAGGATAGATGCATAAGTTACCTTTGCTTATTTTTGAGTGGTTGATCTTTGTGGCCACTTTGTGTGATCCGTAAACTGTAACTACACTCGGTTTTGGATGTTTTTATTCTTTTAATAAAGTCCGGCTGTGTGCATCATTTTGATGCAGAGGCCGGGGCAGAGGCTCCCATTTCTAAAAAAAAAAACTATATAGTTGGATGTAAATGACATGATGATTTCTTATAGCAGGACAATTTTACTATTGAACTTGCTTTTAGATGTTGCTGATGACGGTGCATGGAGTTCACCACCATAATGTATCGGATGTGCGTCGTGTCTCGTGTGTATCTGATCTTATCTGCTCTATGGTGTGGCCTGATTCAGACGTCCAGTCATTTGTAAAGAATGTCTTTTGATCAGTTTGCCAAATGCGTAAAGAAAATTTTCTCCAAAATAAAAAGAACCGCCAAGTGTATTGTCCACCCCACCCGTTGTTCACAAGAGGAGATAGATCTTGTGGAAGCCACGCTTGGCTATGAGGTTGCTCAGTGTCCGTGAAAATATATGGGCCTTCTGCTTGGGATGCGGAGGCCTACTGCAGCCAATGGTGGATAGTGCAGTGAATCGTCTTCACCCGTGGTTTGCCAAGCTTCTCAACCGAGGCGGTAGAGCTATCCTTGTTCAGACCACACTTCCCCCCATCCTGTACATGTGATGATGTCCCTGCACATACTGAACAAGACACTTGGATGCCTTGTGAGAATCTGTTGGGGTTTCCTTTGGAAGGGGTGGCACGATATCAGAGGTGGCCACTGTTTGGTGGCGTGAGACAATGTGTCTTCACCTAAGTGTCATGAGAGACTTGGCCCGCCGAACTTTCGGCTGATGAACTTGGCACTCTGGTGCAGGTGGGCGTGGCTACAACGGGTTGATAAGTCTAAACCTGGTCGGAGTTCGACCTCCAGATCCCTAGGATCTCACGGGTAATCTACAAGGCGTACACACACACACGACATCTTAGGCAACGGAGAGCGCCCGAGATTTTGGACAGATATGTGGGTATTTGGTAGCCGGGTGGTTGACAATGCACTGGTCTCTGCACGTGCGGTGCGATGAGATCGGTCCAAGATGGGCTCGCCGGAGCGTGGCTGACCGACAGTGGCCCCGATTCGAGGGATGCTGCTTTAGGGGAGTTCTTTACTTTATGGCGGCTCCTCGCCATGGCGCGACTGGTTCCTGACCAGAAAGACGAGATTATTTGGAGGTGGACCCAAGATGGGAATTACTCTTCCAAGTTGGTGTATGCTTCCTTCTTCGCTGGGACTATGCTTGCTCCTATCTCGGGCCAAATCTGGAGGTCTAGGGCTCCATACAGTTGCAAGTTCTTTGCATAGTTGGCGTCCAGGAACCGTTGCTGGACGGGCAGATAGGCCCGAGCGGCGCGGCCTCCCCCACTCGAGAATATGCCCTCCTTGTAGTCAAAAGTAGAATTAGAGGATCTAATTAGAGCCCCTCTAATTGAACTAGATCTTCTTCTAATTGAGGGTTTGAGGTATACTCTCCCAATTAGATCTAGCTTCTAATTTTTCTATTTCTCTCATGTATTGAGAACTCCACCTATATATACACCGAGGCATCTAGTCATGTATGGCGAAGCGCTATAGAACTGATGTCGACGTATGTGTATATTGTAAGGCCCCCATACCAACAGTCCAAGGACCCCCGATATGCATACATTCACGATCTCAGATCACACTAGTCGTGAACAACATATCAAGTTGGCATACAGATACATCATCCATTACACAATTTCATAAAGGTCTTACAAATAAGTATGGTCACATGACCAAGTCTAACACAACTGCCACGCAGGGCAGGCAAGTCATCACACACATCGGAAAGCAACAACACACAACGCGGTAGAGCCCAGTCACACCTTAACCTACAGCCTCTTGACCGGGAGACGAGACTAGTTCGCAGGGTCATCAGTGCAGTACTCCTCCTCGTAGAACTCCTCCTGAGGCAGCTCCTCGAAGTCTGGCAAGTAGATACCAGTGATGAAACCAATATGAGTACATTTAAATGTACTCTGCAAGACATCCTTTATGAATCTTAAAGAAATGCAAGCATGCTTTTATAGTGGAGTGGGTAGGCTATACATAGCGTTCACTACCCATGATGGATAGAAGATACATCATGGTTGATTTTTACATATCTATACCTTTGTTGAAGAGGATACTTCAAAAGAAAAATAGTATAGTTTCTCTTGTAGACATTGCATATCCAAGAGGTTTGGTGAGATTTTAACATCTCTATATCTTTGTTGAAGAAGATACTTCAAAAAAATATAACCTGGTTTCTCTTGGAGAGATTGCATGTCCAAAAGGTTTTGTAAAACTTGTTTATAGAAAAGAAAGTTCTTATTTGCAAAATTTCTTGTAAAACAACTCCCAACTTTTCCTTATCCGTACCTCACAGGTACAAAGTTCCTCTTTCCAGTACCTCACAGGTACTAATCCTCTGTTCAAAAATATGCTTTTCGAAAACCTTGACACGGTACTAGCTACATGGCCATTCAACTGTCCATATCTGAGGACGCGGCTATTCCGAATAGTTTTAACTCTGCAGAGGTGTACACAATCCACAATGTCCAGAACATCCGCCGTGAACAACCACGGACTGTCTCTGACAGTATGCGAACATCAGATAACTGGTCCTAACCTTCCACTATGTTCAAGCTACTAGATGACTATCTCTTTAATTGGGTTCGTTCTCCCCAGCATCGTGTCCCACACTGCCATGACAAGAGACCCAACTGCTGCAAACGGAGGGAAAATTAATCCCACACTTTGTATGCCTCGTGTTTCATAACTTGGCGACATTTCGGTTCGAGGGATCGCATCCCTTATAGCAAATTGAGATAGAGCACACACTAACAAGAACAAGCTTCTGGCCAAGCCCCTTGCCCATGTTGGGGTAGAGTGGCAGTACGTTAAAGGTTGTCCGACGAAGACTAGGTTGTGTGTCTTTTTGAAAACACCTCTTTCAAAAGATGATCACCTCACAATTCTCCCGTGGACAAGGCTCCGCCCTTCCACCGGGTTTTCCATAAAGCCTTTGTTTTACAAAAAATATATTTTTAGGTTGTCCACTTAGGGACTTCATATTTTACTGTTGGTGGTAAAAATATCATATGGTGGCTATGGGCTTGGTAACACCAAGTGTTGACTACTGACATGATAATAATTTTTAAGGTATTAATAGTAGTAATAGCCACATCAAAAATAGTTTTGTTTATCAAAGTTTTGTAAAACTTCAGGAGTAAAAACATGCATGATAGATAATGATAAGTGTAGTAGCAAGCATCAGGATGGCTTGACTTGAAACTCCTTGTGTCCCTGACTTTGAAGTAGTTCGAACTTGACACACAACTCTATACCACCTTCTTGTTCTTCATTTTCTAGCATCGTAAAAAGAATAAAGGACACACACTCCGAACCAACGAAGTCAAACAAGAATACAAGACAACACATACAACAAGCAAACTTATACTAAAACAAATCACTCAAATCTTTATCGGTAAAACCACGCATCAAACACACATGGCATAAAGGCTATTACTAGAATACTTATGGTTGGGGGTACCACATCCCACATCCTAAATATCATGGGTTGAGTGGGTGCACCACTCTCATACCCAGACATAGAAGAAGTCGAAAGCAACTAAATAACTCAAGTCACAACAATATCAAAGGTACAATACTCATGCTAAAACAATCACTCGGAATATTCTAAATAGAAAAGCAAACCACAAATGAATAAGGTAGCTACTGCTTATGCTTAGGTTCACACAGAGCTTTAAGGAAACACTCAATCACAGAAGTTACTTAAACAAACCAGTGACCTAGACCTTGGTAACAAGCCAGAAGGCATACTATAGAACACACAAATCATAAGGGAAGAATACTGCTAGAAACAGGGTAATAGCAGGGTTCACCAGTAGCATACTAGTATGAAAGATCACCACACAAGCAGGCCTAAGAAGTAGGGTATTCCACAACCAATACCAACTAGGAACTAAAAAGAGTCATGCCATAATATCAGTAGTGAGAACATCCTAAGCATGCTAGGCTAAACATACACCCTACACATGCTAGTAGATAACTATACTAAACTAATTCTATAAGAACTACCATTCTCACAAGAATCAACCAAGCCTAATTAACCATGCTTTTCTAACAACCAAGGAACAAGCATCAAAGTGACATGTTATAAAATCAGTAGCTAGGCTCTCTACTCATGCTCAACAACCCTTTCTAAAATTAAACCACTCAAGGGAATTTTTATCCACACATAAATCCTCAATACTAGGTAATATTTATATTAGTGCAAACAACACTCAAATTAATCAAAGGCAATCTTAAAACTCTTATTAATAAGATATCCACAAGGGAACACCACATCATATAGAGTACCTCATCTACACATGCTAGGAGTCAATAATTTAGTACAAAACCCTTCACAAAAATCTAGTAGAGCAAAACTCAATTTTCCTTGGTGGAAATTGCTAAGCAAACAGAGAGTGATAAAGGCCACTGACACGTGTGTGTAGGGTAGGGAAATTATATCCCCAACCAAAATGCAATGGAAATCAGTGGGTGTTCCACTATCATACCAAAACATTCAGAGGTCACAATGCCTCTGGTCTCACTTGAGAAAGTTAGTCCAACACCAAACAAGTCTAAAAAATACTACTCATGCTAGTGATACTCATAGAAAATTAATTAAACAAAGCAACACTACTCATGCTCTTCTATAAATGAAAGTGCAAGCTAACAGAGGTGGCACCATCACAATATCAGTACCAAAATGGTACTGGACCTAACATATCAATCATAACCATGAAGCTATCAAACCTATAGTTACCATACCAAAATTTTGTAATACTCAAGAAATACTAGAAAACAACAATGCCTACCCTAATCATTCTAAGCATCACACAATACCAAACTTCTTATAAAATGCTAGTTATGCATGAAAACATCAAAGCAACATCAAGTAACACATTTAAACATGCTAAAAAAACATAACTCCATTACAACAATATGTGGTACAAAATATTCACACAAGAGTAAATAAAAACATAAAAGTGCAAAAACTAGTTATGCACACCAAAATTATTCTATGGCTCTAAAAATTATACCAAGCTAGGATTTGGTAGATCTAAGCATACACAAGATCATCCAATTGGATTCACCTCAAAAATCATTACCAAAACGTCTACAAAATCCTAGAAGTGCCCTCTGGTCATACTCCAAAATGCATGACATTTTCTCTAGGAAGATCTCCTTCATACAAGGCCAAGTGATAATAATAGATATCACTAAGGAAAATCCAAAAAAAATTTGTTTGCACAATTGGGATTCCTATTTTTTAAGTTATGCCAAAAATGGCTTAACAGATATGTTCTGCCAAAATAAATAATACTGCAAAGTTAAAAGTCCAAAAGTAAATCTACCACTTGGATAAGGTTAGGAAAATGTTAAGGTACAAGCATGATTTTTGGTTTGTCCAAAATCCAAAGTTTTCTATTTTTCCAAGGGCTAAAGCAATGTCTCTGTTTCTGTCCATTTTCCAAAAGAAAATAAAATCACAGGGAAAAACTCGTCGCAGGCTGGATCTAACGGGCAAGGCCCAACTAGCGACCGAAACGGCCCGTGACTTGCATGCGCGCGCTGTGTGGCGCGGAAACGATGGCGTTCAAAGGGCACCGTTGATCTCGCGATCAACAGCCCATGCGCATCGTATTCCTCTCCTCTCCTCTCTCTCTCTCTCTCTCTCTCTCTCTCTCTCTCTCGCGGAAGCAAACCGAGCACGGCGATGCGGCATGGCTCACCGTGGGGTGGCGAGAGGCGGTGGCATAGGGTCGTGGTGGATGCAGGTGGTGGCTCAAGTGCACGACGCGCGACGCTTTCCAAGACCCGCTCGACATGGAATCAACCCCCAAAGACGTGGAAGTACGTCTCAAAAACCGCTCGCATGGACCAAGGGTCCCTCAGCGAGGTCAGCAAGACCCTCGAGACCTACCTCATGCACATTGACGACGAGGGCAACGTGCACCCGACGAGTCCCGCCGCGGCGGTCCTGGCCGCTGCTACGTACTTGCAGGCGAACCAGCCATCCGAAAACGACACCCTTGCGGAGCAACACCGACAGGTCCAGAGGGGACTAGGCAAGGCCGGAGCGGCAATCGCCGCCCAGAACCGCAAAAACACGACACCCCCTGAAGCTGATAAAACACCTCAGGTGGACAGAATACCTCGCAGACGCGAGAGTACGTCACCAAAAAGAGGAGATAAAGGATCACCTCGTCACCCTGGGGGCAAAGAGGCCAGGCGCCGTGGCGACAGCCCGCGCAGCGATGACGATAGCCCACGAAACCGTGACAGCAGCCCACGGCACCACGGAAGCCGCTCGTGACATCGCAGCAGGGAACTGTGGCAGGAAGATAATCGCGATCGAACTCAATATGACGCATGTGGAGACATCATGCAGAGCAAGGCCGATAAAGCTCGAGCGCGTAGGAACCGTGCCCAATCGCTATCCACCTCCTCTGACGAGGAAGCTTGCGGCGCGATGTGCTTCAGTAGCAGCATCCGCGAGGCACCGATGCCCAAGAGATTAAAACTCACGATGGAAGTCCCAAAGTACGACGGCTCGAAAAAACCCAAAACCTGGCTCTCAGACTATCTCACCGCGGGAACAAAATTACGGCCATGTAGTACCTAAACCTGCACCTCGTCGGCGCAGCCCGAAGCTGACTCGAAGGAAGACCGCGGGCGTATTACAGATCCTGGGACGATCTCACCCGCGACTTCGAGAAGAACTTACATGCGACATACAAGCGGTCAGCGTCTATCGAGGAACTGCGAGCCTACAGGAAGAAAAGCAGCGAGTCTACCCGCGAGTATATCTAGAGATGGACCACACTCAAAAACACGACGAGGAACATATCAGAGGAAATAGCAGTCGAGGCCTTCACCAAGGGCGCTCGACGCGCCGCCTTCCGAGAAGAACTAGGGCGATCCGCACCCAAATCAATCGGGGAATTAATGGTGATAGCAGACAGATGGGAAAATGGCGAAGAATTCCTGCGCAACGAGAAAGCTTCCTCACCCGCGCATGACGAGGACCGCAACGGCGACCGCCGGAAGAGGAAAAGAAAACACCATGACCAAGATGATCAAACAGAACTGGTAGCAGCCGAGTTCACAAGGAACTGCGATAGCGGATCCCATGGAAATCGCGAGTGGAAGGCAAAACCAGACGACAAAACCCTCGAGGAAGACCTTGATGGATACTTCCCTCTGCATCTGTTTACAGATAAGCGCACGGGCAAAACCAAGGCCACTCACCTCCTCAAGGACTGTCAAAAGTTCCAAGACATCTACGAGGCGTACACGAAGAAGCACAGAGCGGCCATCAGCCAGGGATACCCGCAACTGCCGGGAGGACACAAACCACCAACCCTGCCTCCGCCCGCAGGTCACCACAACATGGCCCTAGCCGCCCTTCATGCACCAGCTAATCCGGTCGCATCAAATCAAGGAGGAAATGGCTACCCAAACCCCCACAGGCTCCTAGGCATGATACAGAAGGTCTGCTCGTCCCAACGAGTTCAGAAGACCAACACTCGCCACTTTAACATGGCAGTGCAAGCACCACCGTCCAAGGCTGAATACTTGAAGATGTCCGAGCACCCGATAACCTTCTCACGAGAGGACCACCCTCCACGGCTGTATCGACCGGGGCATGCGGCGCTCGTCATCCAGGCGCAAATAGGCAAATATGACCTAGCCAGGGTGTTCATGGATGGTGGTAGCGGAAAAAACATCATATACGCGGATACACTCCGTAAAATGAACATGAACTTGGAGGGACTCGTAGAATTAGAAACATCCTTCCAGGGGATAGTACCGGGTAAAGCGGTCCGACCACTCGGAACAATTAACTTGGAGGTGATCCTCGGGGATCCGCGCAATTACAGGAGAGAATTCCTCGACTACGAGGTAGTCGACTGGCCATCACAGTACCACGCCATTCTCGGCCGAAGAGCGTTCGCGAGATTCATGGCAGTACCTCATTATGCCTACCTCAAGCGGAAACTCCTAGGAGAATACCGTATAATCACCGTAAACGGCGACTTCCAAAAATAAGACAAGTGCGACAAAAAATTCCATGAGATCGCGAAATCTTTCGGGATGCAAGAGGAGCTAGAAGAATTGGCAAAAATTACGGATAACTCCGTGATGCCACTAACCAAAAAGAACGCTCCAGATCTCGAGTTCATCTAGAGTAGAGAAACTCGAAAGCATCAAGTGCACCCGACGGAATCCACAAAGACGGCGATCGTGTCCACCACCCTATCATCCGCATAGGAAAGCGCGCTCGCCGAACTCCTCAGTGAGTACTGGGAAATTTTTGCCTGGCAGCCTTCAGATATGCCAAGGAATACCCAAGGAGTTCGCCGAGCACTCATTGGAAGTGTTTGAAGACGCAAAGCCGGTCAAACAGACCACTCGACGCTTCTCCGGGACACCGAGACAAAACAGAGAGCACTCGGAGAAGAGTTAAACAGACTACTAGCGGCCAAGTTCATCAGGGAAATCAAGATATCCACCTGGTTAGCAAACATGGTGCTGGTCCCAAAGAAAAATACGGACATCCTTCGCGTGTGCATCGACTACACGTCGTTGAACAAACACTGCCCCAAGGATAACTTCCCGCTACCGCGGATCGACCAGATCATGGATTCTACAGCAGGCTTTCAACGCCTCTCCTTCCTGGACGCCTACTCGGGCTACATCCAGATCAGGACGAAGAAGGAGGACGAGGAAAAGACAGCATTCATCACACACACGGTTTATATTGCTACACGACAATGCCTTTCGGGCTAAAAAACGCAGGCGCAACATATCAGCGCTGCATGCAAAAATGCCTCGCCAAACTCATTGGCAAGAACGTACAAGTGTACGTTGACGATATCGTCATCAAGACTCGAGTGGAGGACACACTCCTCGAGGACATAAGGGAGACATTCGACAGCCTCAACGCCTACAGAATCAAGCTCAATCCAACAAAATGTGTCTTCGGGGTCCCCGCTGGCCAACTCCTCGGTTATCTGGTCTCTGTCCGAGGAATTGGGGCCAACCCGGAGAAAATTCAAGCAATCTTGACGATGAAAGAACCAAAAAATCTCCGCGGAGTCCTACAGCTGGCAGGGCGACTGGCAACCGTCAGCAGGTTCATCGCAAGATTGGGCGTGCAGGCGCTCCCCTTCTACAAACCGCTGAAGAAAACAGATAAGTTCAAATGGACGCCAGAAGCAAAAAAGGCGTTCGTCGACTTGAAAAGAGTGCTACAGAGCAGGCGCATACTGGCAACACCGCAGGAAAGGGAACCTCTCTATCTTTACCTAGCCGCAACTAATCAAGTGGTTAGTACGGTAATAGTCGTCGAGCGGCTAGAGGACGGAAAAGCATACGGTGCTCAGAGACCAGTATACTACCTCAGCGAGGTACTTCTCCATGCAAATAATGATACCCCCACTACCAGAAACTCGTGTATGGAGTGGTCCTTACAGCCTGCAAGCTCAAACACTACTTCCAGGAACATACCGTCACGGTGCTAAACGACGCATCACTCGGTACCATCATGTACAATCCCATGGCATCTGGAAGAATCGCAAAGTGGAGCATCGAGCTAGACGCCTGGGACATAATATACACATGATGTAACACCCTCAAATCCCAGGTGGTCGTAGAGTTCCTTTGCGAGTGAACAGAGCTGCAAACTCCAGCACCCCCATATTACATAAGTTCCTGGATCAAATACTTCGACGGGTCAAAAAGAAACGAAGGGGCCGGAGCCGGCGTAATCGTCATATCGCCAAGAGGCGACAAACTACAGTATGTTCTACGCCTCGACTTCCCCCTCGACGATCCAGCATCAAACAACGACGCCGAGTATGAAGCACTCCTCCACGGCATGAAAATGGTGATCGCCTATGGCGCCACTCGACTGATGATATACGAAGACTCTAACCTTATCATGCAACAAACGATAAAGGAATGTGACGCTATCGCAGACAACATGATCGCTTATCGCGACATGTACAACCTGCTCGAAGGAAGCTTTAAAGGGTGCGAACTGAAGCACATTGCTCGATCAAGTAACGAAGAAGCTGACAGATTGGCGAACATCGGGTCAACAAACGCCCCAGTTCCGCCAGGAATTTACTTCGAGTGGATCATCAAAAAATCGGTCAAGCTGAAGAAGCACACGGAGGTTCCAGCAGCAACAGAAACAGAGGCCAGTCGACAAAGCGCCATCATTGAACTCGCTCACAACATCTCAAGAAAAGTCTTCCTAGTTGAGCCAATCTGGACGAAAAAGTACCTCAACTACTTCATCCGAAAGCAGCTCCCGGAGGACATCCCTGAGGCAAGGTAGATCGTTCGGCGCAGGAAATCCTTCCAGGTGATAAACGACGAACTCTACAAACAGAGTATATCGGGAGTCCTCCAACAGTGCATCGCACCCGAGGATGGAAAGGAACTACTATGATACATACACCAAGGCGACTTCGGACACCATGCAAGTTTGGGAGCCATATTGGGAAAGGCCTTTCGAGCAGGATTTTACTGGCTAACAGCAGCCAAAGACGCCAAGGAACTAGTCGACAGATGTGATGCTTGTCAACGCTTCTCGCCCAAGCCACACGCACCAGCCACGAAGCTCCACATGATCCCCTTGTCCTGGCCATTCGCTCAGTGGGGGCTCGACATGGTAGGCCCATTACGGAAGGCAACACCCGGAGGATACACTCATCTGCTGGTCGCAGTCGACAAATTCACCAAGTGGATCGAGGCGGCCCCAGTAACATCGCAGCATGAAAAGTGCGCAATCCAATTCCTCGAAACAATAGTGTATCGATTCGGCGTCCCTCACAATATTATCACGAATAATGGGACCAACTTCACAGCCAAAGAGATGAAGGCCTTCTGTGCAGAGAAGGGGACAACTCTCAGTTTTGCCTCGGTAGCACACCCCAAACAAACAGACAAGTCGAAAGATCCAACGGATTAGTTTCGGTCGGTCTCAAGAAACGCCTACTCGGCAGACTACATCCTGCAGTAGGACACTGGGCTGAGGAGCTACCGTCTGTCCTATGGAGCCTGAGAACAACTCCAAACAAATCCACAAACTATACACCATTCTTCATGGTTTACGGCTCCGAAGCAGTCCTGCCTGAGGATGTTCGATTTAGCGCTCCATGAGTCGTTGCATATAGCGAAGAAGCCTCCAACAGAACACTCGCGGAAGATATAGATGCACTGGACGAGGCCAGGGACGTCGCACTCGCAAGATCCACCGTCTACCAGCAAGCACTACGCAACCACCACAGTCGTCGCATCCGCAGCAGATCCTTCGTAGTAGGCGACCTGGTGCTTTGACTCAAGCAAGAAAGCGGACATAAGCTCGAGTCACCATGGGAAGGACCCTTCATCATACACGAGGTCATCCCCGGAGGTGCCTATCGCTTGAAAAACCCAAAAACAGGCGGCGTCTACTCCAACCCATGGAACGTGGCGCACCTGAGGAAATTCTATCCCTAGGAGAGTACCTTTACTCGCAAAATAAGGCTGTCCTAGCCACATTGTAACCCGAGCAAATACATAGCTTCTGAGCCATCGCAATACAAACATGGTTTCTCAACCATAGCTAGAAAGACCACTTTTCTTTTTTTTCTTTTTCCTTTTACATGCTAAACAAACGGTCACACCCCAACACACGGGGGCTACGCCAAACTAGCATCAACAAATCTTCGAGTGCCTACGCACGACAGATATTTTACAAGGTTACAAGGTACACAGCTTAACAGACCTTAACTGATTAACTAACATACAAGGTTACAAGGTGCACACCTTAACACACCTTAAAAATAAACATACAAGGTACATACACCTTATCAAACACAACTATCGCCGAGCAGCAGCCTCTCGGTTTCTGCAGCAGTCAGTCGAATGATCCGCTCCGCCGCAAGTCGCACAACCTCATAGTGCGGGACAAAGTCCACAGGTACTCCTCGGGTCTCCGGAAGTCACGCCATAGAGTTGAAGTTGACGTCGGGGTGCCATAGCCGCACAAAGGCGAGCACCACCTGAGCGCCACAAATGAGCTGCTTACACACACATTCGCGAACATCCTCCACCCGACAAAACAACCTTAGCAGAACACTCAAGCTATCGGGAACAACGTCGAAAGGGTAAAATTCCCGATGGACCGAAGAAAGAGCCTCCCGAAAAGATTCAACAAAGAGTTGCGCCTGACTCACTCGGTACTGCAGGGTAGCCAAGACAAAACCCCTCCCGCGGTCAGACCAGAAGTTGCAAGCATGGAGATTGGAGCTGCTCGATTCACAAGCGACGCAGTTATCCACCCAGTGACCTTCACACGCTCCATCAGGTTCAACAACTGCATGGACAGGAAGCGCGTCAGACCACATGCAAGAAAAACACCGAAAACACTCGGGGGCTCGCGGAACTTACAAAGCATGCCCTTTGCGACGCTCGCCAACTCCTCCATCACAAACTTCTCGTGATCCACAACAAGCTTCTGCTTGGACTTGGCAACATCCGCCACACACTGCAGAGCCTTGAGCTTACGCTCACCATCCATGACACGTCCATGAAGCGTGGCAGGCATACTCGCATCCGTTATCAGCAGCTCGGTCGAAGGACCAACACCGCTTGACGAGCCACCGCCACAATCTTCAACCTAGGAAGAACAAAGGAAACACAATAGTTTTAGTCAACCATAGCCCACTCGACGATTCACAACAAACTTATCTTCGAGTGCTCGGGGGCTACTCCCATCGGGAGAACACAAAATAAGGCACAATAGCAAAATGCTGACACTCTTAAACATCTCGATTGGAAGGAAAACTATGGGATACTTCCCGAAGTTCATTACACAGACTGGCATACAAAAGAAAAAACGGCGCACATCCTAAGGAACTATGGACTTTCCAGAGGTAGCTCCACTCGCAGCAGGCTTCGCACCACGGCCGCAAGAAACTACCGCGGAGAGCGTCTTTGCTAGCTTCCCCGCATGTTCGCCAAAGGGTCGAAGCGCTACCTTTTTGGCCAACGCATCTCGAGGGAGATCCGAATACACCTTCTCCAAGTCACCTGAGACGTTATGCGCCGGGGCAAACTAGATAGCCGTCTTGGATCCACACTCGGTCTGCTCGAGGGTGTACTCCTGAAGGGGATTGGCTTCGCCAAGGAAGACTTGCAGGAGGCCCCCAAGAGTCGGTGGAACCGGCGCTCCCGCAAGCAACCGCTGGTGCAGCTGCGACAGCACTCGGGCAGCATCACGCAGGGCGAAGCAGGCCTTGTATCCGTGCTCTTGCAGCTGAGTGCACACGTCAGTCATAGCGTCGATTCGGACCCCTCCCGACAACGCCAAACCAACTCCAATAGCATCTAAAAACAGAAATGAAGCGAATTAATGAAGAGAGGAAAAAGAAGCAAGTTAAAAGTGAAAGAAACTTGCGGAAAACCTACCAGCCAGAGCCTGGGCCACATAACGGAGGATGCCGACCAAATCGTTGTCGTGCGCTGCACCCGCCTCCTCCAGCTGCTTCAAGGACTCGCAAGATTTAGCGAGACGGTTGGCTGCATCCTTGCGAGTGGACTCTAGCTCCTTTCGGGTAGACTCTAGGTCCTTCTCCAGATCTTTTACCCGAGAATTAGCCTCGGCCTTTTCGGACTTCAGGCGGGTTACCTCGTCTGCAGCATGGATTGCACACATCAAGCAATAGTCGCGCTCAGAAGAAACAAACCCAAAGTAAGGAGCATATGTTGACTTATCCAGTAAAGAACGGGCATCCTGAAAAATCTGGTCGTGCTCTCCCCGAAGAGAAATGCACTCCGCCTCGGCCATGACAAGGCGGCGCCCAAAGCCAGCCGGAGAATCGAGGATAGCCTGCAGAATTCCCTACGGGTTAGAAATTTATTGCTTGAGCCTATACACGACTGTACACAGTCAAGTATAGCCTCGGGGGCTACTCCCACCGGGAGCATTGCCGTGCACCCTATAAAAATCAAGACCAAGAAGCAAACAATGAAGCAAAAAAAGTCTAGAGTTGAGTCTATAACCGACTGCGAGCAGTCGACTGTAGACTCAGGGGCTACTCCCATCGGGAGCACTGTCGTGCACCCGATAAAACAAAGGGACAAAAGTGCGGAAAGATAAAGGGACATCACCTTGCCATGATGGATCGACAAGGGGTCAGGCGAGCTAGCCGAAACTTCCTTGCTCGCAGACGCTCCGACATCCTCGGGCTGCCCACTCACAAATCTAGGAATCACCTTCGCAGGGCTCCGAGGTCGTCGAGTGGAACTCGGAGCTGGAGCGGGGTCTGCAACAACCTCCTTCTGCTTCACAGACGAAGCCGAGGACGCGAATTGATCCGTGCTGATGGTCACCACGCTAAAACAAAAGTCAGAATCGAAAGAGAAAAAAGTAACCTCACATCAAAGGAGAAAACACAGGACTTACTCGTCCTCACCATCGTCGTCGAGGTTGTCCGGGTCCCAAGCAGTGGGAGTACGTTGAGAGGAGTCGCCCGGATGGACCTAATCTCCTCGACCATGTCATCACTCAAGGAGTTATCCTTCGAAGTGACCTCAACCTCCTCTGCCTTGCGACGCTTGCGGTGGCGAAGCGAAATCTCCTCTTCCTCCTCCTCCACCTCCTCTCGCTCGTCCCTGGACTCTGCGTCCGCAATGCTGGCTTCGGGTGGAGACTCGAGGATGCTCGCCATAAGATCTGAGACGCCGTCGTCCATAGAAAGTGGCGGATAGCACGTCACCACGTCCTGATTCTACAAAGGCAAAGGAAGAAGAGACAACGGCTCAATGGACGAAAACCCAAAACAGAGTGAAGAGAAACAAAAGAAAGAGGAAGGATACGAGATTTACCTCACTCGGAGGGTTCTCAGCGTCGAAAGGGGTGAGAGGGTACGGCGAGTAGCTCTCCCCTTTCTTCAAACAGGCGATGGCGGCGATCTTCTTTTCAAATTCTGCATTCCAAAGAACATCGTTGCACGTCCGGCTCCGATTGTTCACACCTGTGAACTCCCATAATGGGGTCGGCCTGTCTTGGAGCGGCTGGAGCCTCCAACGCAGAAACACACCCGCCAAGTGAATCCCGTTTAGTAGGGTCCCTTGCTCCTTGTCGCGGAAACGCACCACTTTCGCGAGCAGAGGAGAAACCACCTTGGATTCCTCGGCTGACAGCGCGTGCGACTAGGAATTCCTCCGCTTCAAGACTGCGGATGGGGGGAATTCTGGAACGCCACCCGCGTTGCTGTCTTTGACGTAGAACCATCTCCGGCGCCACCCTTATGCCGAGTCGACAAAACTCATCTCTAGGTACGGGAAGTCTTTATTCTCCTGGATCCCGAAGCCGTCGGTCGTCAGCGGCTCTCCGATCCTCTCGCCTGGCAGGGGCTTCTCCCGAAAGATTCGCACCTTGAAGATGTCCTTCCAGAGCCCCCAGTGCGGGCGAATGCCGAGGAAGCACTCGCAAAGCACGATAAAACACGAAATGTGTTGTATCGCGTTAGGAGGAAGGTCATGCAGCTGTATGCCATAGACATACAACAGCCCGACGAGGAAGGGATGGAGTGGAAACAACAGACCTCGGGAGACGTGCTCCGAGAACGCAACACGTTTGTTAGCATGGGGATTGGGCATCTCCTCCCTCTTAGTCGACATGCGGACACACTTTGAATCCTCGGGAAGAAGAAGTCCCTCCCTCTGCATCTCGATGATGCTCTTCTTCATCGCGTGGACGGGGGCCACTCGCTCGTCCTATTCACCGGGGCCGCCGTCGAGGCGCTGTCTGCTTCCTTGGCGGATGCTGCGGCTGCGCCGCACTTCTTGCCTCCCGCCATTGGAGCCTGGTTCGTTCTCGCAGAAAGAAAGGGGTGCGCTAGAGGAGGAAGAAAGTGAATGGAGGCTGGGAAAGTGATCCTTTCCCTAAGGCATATTATTTATAACAGGGCCAAGTCGCTGTGAGCCGTCGATCTACAGACGTGGCGCTTATCCCCGCCGCCACGTGAGAAGCGGAAACAAGGAGACGGGGGGCGGTTACCCCCGCACGATCTTTTACGCAAGATCGTGCATAATTACTGCACGTCCAACGGAGAAACCGGCACGCGACGGCTCATTACCGATCAAAAAGCTGACAAGGTGGGCCATACGCGCCCTGCCGCACCGCGTCACATCCCATCGGGAGCATGTGAGTGCGGAATGACATCACTGCACACATCATGAAACAAAATTTCTTTCGTATGAGCATTATGACACGAAATCTCTTTCGTATGGACATCTTGACACGAAATCTCTTTCGTATGAACATCTTGACACAAAATTTCTTTCGTACGAACTTCATGACACGAAATTTCTTTCGTACGGATCAAGGAAAAAAAAGACTATCTCGCTCGAAAGATCGCACAATGGTAACAATGGCATTCGCCATTGTGCAAAACAGACGATAGCGACCGCGATGCATCTAAAATAAAATCACGTGTACGCGGCTCTCGCAACTCCGCATTATGATGTACTAACACATCATCTTCCATTGGATCATTCGGCCGACTAGGCACATCCGGATGTCGTACTCTTCAAGTACGAAGGTAAGACCCAAGGATCTTTCCTATTGTAGCATCCTAACTTTTAATAAAGCTGGAATGCCTGTGTTAAGTGCTAGTCCCTGGATCAATGCTAGCACACGGTACAAAATTCCAAGTATCATTGCAGAAGTATCAATTATTACAACGAAAATCCAGAGTATCCAAGTAAAACTTTATTACAACTTGCATAGTCTTGATGACTAGCTAAACTTCAAAGTAAATAAAGTAGAAACATGATAGCAATGAGCCTCCATCTTCAGCATGCGCCACAGGCATTCATGTTGAGTGTAGACTCGAGTCCAACAACTTAGTATTCCTCATCCGACTTACCTGCACATTGGAATATGCAGCCCCCGAAGGAGAATCAGTACAAACAATGTACTGGAAAGTGACTTTGGTGGATATAAGTGACAAGTGTATGCTACATGCATTTATGGCCTGGTGGAGTTCTAGCTTTTGCAGAAAGCAAAAATTTCCCTAACACTTTAGTAAAATAGTTTTTCTTTTTTCAAAAGTTGGCACCATAGGATCGAGCCTATGTTCACCACAAAACATTGATTCAGGGCTCTTTTCCAAGGGTTAGGGGGATGGCGACTCTCTTCCACCTCCCACCTTGACCTAGCCGCCGCCGATCTTCCTTCTCCGGCGTCCAATTCCCCCTTCTGATCATAGCTTTTGATCACACACCATCTCTTCACCCTATGGCGCCAGCTATTCCCCCTGCATGGATCTGGAAGGTAACCTACTCAACCTTCAAGGATCTGGATCGGGGGCGTGTCAAGTCGTATGATGGATCCATTCATCTATGGATCAAAGAACACAGTCGTGATTGGATTTCCCTCAAGGATGCAAAGGGTACATCTTTGGTTGGGAGACACGTGAATCTCGATGAGAGAATTGATCTTGGGTTTAAGGTACGTTTCCCGGATCACACTGCCCTAGTTGGCAATTGCTTGATTTCCCCTAATGATCAGGTGCCTGAGCTGCCTATTGGTACCTCGAGGGATAAGGATTCATTCAATGAGTCAAATCCAGCTGGACTAATTGGATATGATATTATCCAAGGAATTAATGGTACTACTTATGTTGATTCCGCGTCCGACACGTCTACCGTGGATAATTGTGCCTCGACTGTCTATGATTCTATCTCAATGGAGCTGGATTTTTCTCACGGTTTACAATTTGCTCGAGAAGTTGATTAACTCTTTTCATCGACAGTGCATCCAACCTATTATTCTGGGCATTTTATTATGGTGGTCTCTTTTGCACGATCATGTTTTCGTCTAAGAGAAGATTCTGTTGCAATTGCTCTGGAGGCTACAACTTGTGGTTTTTGTGGCAGTTTAAAAGTTTCTCATCTTAATGATAGAACTTTTTCTTTTAATGTTTCCAATAGGCTGGTTGGCTTTCATATTTATAAGCTAAAGAATTTCTCTTGTGCTAAATTCAAATGCTCCTTTCACCTTTCGGGTAGAGGGGGACCACATTGGAAGAGTGAATTTAAATCTTGGCAAGAGGAATGCAACAAGGAGTGGATTTTGGTTAGTCCAACCAAAAAGAAAGTTCAACTTGGCTTGGATGCTTTAAAATTACCTGTTCCAAGGTCTAGTCTCAAATCACCAAATTCAGTGAGCAAAAAATTGGTTTTCTCGGATTCTATTAGTTATGATGCTTGCAAAGGGTATTCAAATCCTAAATCCAAGATTTTGGATATCACTTTTGGCTCTTTCAATGCTAATCCTGTCTCAGCTCCTATTTTATCAGCCACTAATAGTTTGGATCAAGCTGATACTTCTCCTCATGAAGACAAGGGTCAGCAAGGTCTGAAATCAGTTATTGATGACATGGCTTATCGTTTCTGGAAATGTGCTAGATGCCTCTCTATGAAACACGACAAAGATAATTGCACTAATGATATTAGATGTCGTAAATGTTTTTCCTATGGGCACATTGAAAGGAATTGTTTTAGTAATAGGAATTCATCCTCTATTTGGGTTCCTAAAAAAATGCCTACGTGTCCCTCCGTGAGATCTCAAGAGCCATCCGGGGCCGTTCCGAATTCCACCTCCCCTCTCCCTAACAAGGCCACCTCCACCTGTCGGCAAACCCTTGCCTTCACCGAGCCCTCATCGGTTCCTCCAACAAAAACCATGGCGAGTTTCAAGCTCAATCCGGCGAGGTGGGTGTCGCAGGGTTTTCAAATCGTCGATGGAGGACCATCGAGACTTCCTCGCACTTTTACACGCATGAAGTCCCGCCCGCTCGTGCTCATGAAGTTTACTGCGTGGCCATTGTTGAACCAGAGCAGTTGCCGGAGGAAGAACAATTCTGGAGGTTGCAGGTTCGTGATTACATTGAGCAAACTCTCCAGCATGTTGTTGATGATGCACAGCCTTGTCTTTTTGGTACTGGTCTTTTCAAGATGCACAGCCCTGCTGCGCGTTCTGCTCTGGTACAGAACGGGCCTTATGAGATTCAAGAGAATATATTTGTTCGTTTTGTCAACCATGATAATCGTACGCAGTTGCATAAATCAGCTATTGGATCTTGTACTGGTTGGATTATGCTTCTCGGTGTTCCTTTTGATTTCCTCAATGACAAAGATTTAACTAATGCTGTGGCTCCTTTTGGACGTTTCCACCATTGGCACCACCTCGATGGTATCCTTGATAGGACTATGATTTTTGTCACATTTATCTCTCCTCAACTGGTGCCTCGAGATATTGTGTTTGGGAATTTTAGCACTTTCGGAGCAGTGAGGGAATCATGGACTGCCCCCTGTTACATCTTGTCTGCAGAATTCGATGAAGTCCTTCCCCCTGATGAGGACCCGATGTCGTTTGATGGAAATCCACATCCTTTACCTGGTCACCTACAGCAGGACCTAGGCAATTTTGTGATGCCCCAATACCTTGAACAAGGTTGGAATTTACCTCCACCATTGGAAGAATTTCCCAATCAACAACAAGATGATGAGATGCAGCAGCAGGACCTGGAGGCAGGACAAGTTGGGGTTGGGACCACCACCTTCCTTTGCATGAATCCAATTCTATAGTCAGCTCTGGCTCTGACAATTCTGTTAATCAGAATGTGCTCATTGTCAACATGATGCAGGTCCAGAATGCTTATGCTCCATTGCCTGTTTCTAGTAATTTTGCTTGGCCTTGGGTGCAGCAAAATTCACATTTGTATGGGCCTGCTCTCCTCCCATCCATGCAATGAGAGATTCTTCTGAAGAAATTTGTCCCTCTACAGTATCTGTCAACTGTCAGGCCTAATGGATATTTGCCAAGTCCTTTCTCTATGATTACTGATGCCACTGTCCCTTTCAAAGGGAATATATTCCATTTTACAGCTCGCAGAAGGTTCTTCAAGGCTCAGAGAGCAGCTAGAAAACTCTGTTTTGAGAGCTACCCTGATACTTATGTCCCTACCTCTAGTGTTCTCAATCAGAGCATTGAGTGCTCGACTCCTTCTACCTCTGAACTCAAATCAAGGAAGAGAAGGAAAAGCAAGATGGACACTCCCTCTTTGGAAACATATGTTAGAAGAAGTACCAGACAAGCTGCCTTGCACAATGGCTTCAGGCTTGTGGCAATGCAGGATAATCCATAGCCTAGGAAGAACCAAGATCTGCTAGGCCAGCTGTAGACAATGCTTCTGTCACTCCTCATACCCCAATTGATCTTTTACAACAGTTTGGAAGGGCCTTGGAGATTGCAGATGAGGACCTCACAGTGGACAAGCTTGATGCTGTCCATGATTCTGATAGGGACAAGGAAAAGTAATCATGTTAGAAAGACTAGTTTATTGTAATGACTTCTGTCCATGGATGCTCCTGTACTCTCTGGATTTCTATTGGGAGCTTTATTTTGCAATGTCACAATTAATGTTGGGCTCTTTTGTGGATTTATCAGTGAATTATCCAAGTATTGCTTCCATGTTCCAATGTTCTCATGTGTTACTTATTATTCTTGTAGCTGTCCGGTACTGCTACATGCTTCATGTTATTTTCCCCTCCTTTTAATGGATAATAAGTATTATTTATTATTGGATTGGAAAGTGTTGGACTGGAATGTCAGGGGACTTTATGACAAGAATAAAAGACTACTGGTTTATAACAAAATTGAAGAAAGCCAGTGTGCTATTGTTTGTCTACAAGAAACTAAATGTGAAGATTTTGATCACAGCTTCATTAGATCTTTTTTTCCAAAGAGGTTTGATAAATTTGTTTTCACCCCCTCTGTTGGAGCCTCAGGTGGCATTATTGTTCTTTGGAACAGTGCTATCTTTGATGGGGAGTTGATTGATTGTTATAAATCTGCAATTAAATTGTGTTTTACCTCTAAACACAATCTTTCCTCCTGGACTTTGATCACTATATATGGCCCTTGCAGTGGATTAGACATGGACATTTTTGTCCAATGGATTCATGATTTGATTATTCCCCCTCATGAAAATTGGTTACTGGTGGGAGACTTCAATTTTATAAGATCTGTGGATAATAGAAATAAACCTGGGGCTCACATGAATGATATATTCATTTTTAATGAAATTATTAGCCACCTTGGATTAATTGAACTACCGTTAAAAGGTAGATCCTTTACTTGGTCTAATATGCAAGACCAACCCCTTCTTGAGCAGCTGGATTGGTTTTTTACCAGCACATGGTGGACACTAAACTATCATAACACTATGGTTATGCCACTTGCTAAGTCCACTTCTAACCATGTTCCTTGTGTCATCTCCATCTCAACTACCATTCCAAAATCTCAGATTTTTAGGTTTGAAAATCATTGGATCCATCAGCCAGGCTTCATGGATCTTATTGATAAAGTTTGGAAATGGCCAGTGAAGAGAAATAATATTGCTGCCACCATTACTGCAAAGCTTAAAAATATCAGGCATGAACTGAAAAGGTGGGGTAGAAATCTCTCCAATCTGAGGGTTTTGATTGCAAATTGTAACAAGGTCATTTTGATCTTGGATAATTTGGAAGAGGAAAGAAGTTTAAGCAGGTATGAGTTCAATTTTAGAAATATTGTCAAAATTCACCTGAATAAGCTACTTCTTTCTCAATCTGCTTATTGGAAAAATAGATGTACCATTAGATGGGTGCAACTTGGTGGTGAGAATACTAAATTCTTTCATGCCAAAGTTACTGAAAGATATAGATTCAATACTATTGCTGAAATTAAAAATGAGGATGGAATTTCCATGATTGATCATCATCATAAGGCTGTTGCTTTTTGGGCCTGTTTCAAGAACAGAATGGGTGTATCCACTAATTTCACACAGCCCTTACCTCTTTCAAATTTTATAACACCTGCTGCCAATTTGGGGAGTCTTATTGCTCCTTTTAGCTCTGAGGAAATTGTTTGTGTCATGAAGTCTCTTAAATCTGATAGAGCACCAGGACCTGATGGTTTCAATGGACTCTTTGTGAAGAAATGTTGGGATGTTATTAAACATGACTTGTTTCAATTATGCAATGATTTTCATTCAGGGAACCTCTCTTTGCAAAGCATTAATGATTCCTACATCACTCTCATCCCAAAGATTAACTCCCCTCAGATAGTGAATGATTTCAGGCCAATATCATTGACTAATACTTGTCTCAAATTATTTACCAAGCTGATTGCTAATAGAATGTGGAGCATAATTTGTGACACTATTCATGATAATCAATATGGCTTCATAAAGGGTAGAACTATCCAGGACTGTCTTGCATGGTCATTTGAATTTTTATTTCAATGCCAGCAATCCAAGAAGAAAATTGTGGTCCTTAAAATTGATTTTGAGAAAGCATTTGATACCCTGGATCATGATGCTATTTTAAAAGTTTTGAGAGCTAAGGGTTTTCCAGAATTATTTATTCATTGGGTCAAGGAAATACTAGCTCCTGGTTCTTCCTATGTGCTCCTTAATGGGATTCCTGGCAAGAAATTTCTCTGAAAAAGAGGGGTTAGACAGGGGGATCCACTTTCCCCTCTTCTTTTTGTTGAAGGTGCTGATTTGCTACAAAGCCTGGTCAATAAAGCTTACAATGATGGTTTGCTTTCTTCCCCTATTCCAGTCAGAAAGGATTTTCCCATTATACAGTATGCTGATGATACCATAGTGGTCCTGCCAGCCTGTAAAAAAGATTTGAATGTGTTCAAAGGTATTTTGCAGACTTATGCTGCCTTCACAGGATTGAAAGTCAATTTCCACAAATCTTCAATGGTTCCTATAAATCTTGATTCTGAGGAAACCGTTGCTCTGGCAGATTTTTCCAGTGTCAAATTGGGTCTATGCCTTTCACCTATCTAGTCCTGCCAATGTGCACTACTAGACCCACTATCAAAGATTTTTCTCCTCTCATTGATAGAGTTGAAAGAAGTTTATCTGCCACATCCTCTTTCCTTTCTTATGGTGATAGGTTGGTACTGGTGAACTCTGTGCTCTCCTCCCTACCAACATATTACATGCTCTCTCTGGTTATTCCTGCTGGTGTTATTGAGGTTATTGACAGAGCAAGGAGACATTTTTTGTGGGGGCAAAAAAGGACAAGAAAAAGCTAACTCTCTTGCAGCTTGGTCTATGGTGTGTAAGCCTAAGAAGAAGGGAGGTCTTGGGGTTTTGAATTTGAAAGTACAAAACTCTGCTCTTTTGCTGAAGCATCTAGATAAATTCTATAACCAGGAACAATTACCATGGGTTCAAATCATTACTGATGCATATTATCATCAGTCTGTCCCTCATGCTGTGGTGGAATCAGGCTCATTTTGGTGGAGAAATATTCTGGCTTTATCTGATGAATATAAAAAGATAACCACATGCTTTGTGGGTAATGGTTTCACTGCCCTTTTTTGGGAGGACAAATGGCAACCTCAACTTCTTAAGATAACTTTCCCAAGGTTATTCTCATTTGCTGAAGACAAGGTTCAATCTGTTCATGAATTCTTCTTGCACACTGATTGTATTCAGAATTTTTTCCTCCCATTGACTATCCAAGCAAATCTGAGCTACTGATGTTGAAAAGAATGATACTTAATTTCAACCTCCAGTCTAGTGTGAAAGATCAATGGAAAAGCTCTTTTTCACTTGCTAAATTCTCTCCAAGCTCTTTTTATAAACATCATTTTGCTTTTCTTCCTGATGATGTGCTTTCTTATGGGATTTGGAAGAGTAAATGTCAGTCTAAGCATAAATTCTTTGCCTGGTTATTGCTGCATGATAGAATTAACACCAAAGATATGTTGATTCAAAGACATTGGAATGTCAGTGATTCTTCCGAGTGTGTTCTCTGTTCTGCTCATGCCTTTGAGGACTGGAGACATTTATTTTTTAATTGTACTTTCGGTACAAGAGTATGGAATTACCTGCAAATTCCTTGGATTCCAGGATCTACTTTTAATTCACTCAGGTTTGCCAAGAAGCTTTTCTCTGGTCCTTTCTTTGAGGAGATAGTTACCTTGGCATGCTGGGGTATTTGGAAACAGAGGAATGGTTGGATTTTTAATAACATCAGACCCAGTTTTAGGGGTTGGAAGGCCCTGTTTGTTCAGGAGGTCACCCTGCTTAAGTATAGGGTGAAGAGAGAGATCTCTATTTTTTTGACATCATGGATTGATTCACTCCCCTGATTCCCTTGTAATTAGTGTACATATTGTAAATAACTTCTTCCTTTTTTATTAATAAATGGGGGGCTGTGGGGGATTCCCCCACAGTATTGGTGTAAAAAAAAACATCCAACTCTCATCATCCATGCAACGAGTCCACCGAGGTGTTTCATTATGGTTAAGTACTTATAATTTTTCCTCAATAGCTAGAAATTATAATTTTTGTTGCATGGCTAAGTACTTACATATATGTGGCATAGGAGCCACGAAATTTATCAAGGAAAGGTGTCTAAAAATACTACCAAGGGAAAGGCATAGCAATTAATAACTTAGAGAGAAATCCCTAACATGCATACTACTTAAAAAATACTCTAATGCACTTAGGGAAAATATGGGGTGGTTTATGAATGTCACTTGCCTTGATAACATGATGAACAAGAACAACAACAATCACAAGAATGGTCTTGCTCCTCCTCATAATCTAAATCAAGCAAAAACAAGACAAACATAAACACACAATTCATTAACTAAAAACATAAAACATGTATGCATGCTATGTCATGAAATATGATGCACACAAATTATAACGGCTCCAATTTCTATCAATAAGGTTCTCTGGTGTTATTTAGATGAGCACAATGCATGGAAAACAAAATAAGCACTTGATCATATATTTAATCATTAAGGGTGTTACAAAAAGACCAAAAACTTGCTAAATTGTTTTCTGTCATGTAAATTGATTCAAGGAAAATTTCCTTTGCTTCTACTGCATAGGGGACAACCAGACCAAACCATAGCAACTGGGTTTGCTTAAAAAAACATTATGAAACAAAAGTTATAGGAAAATTAGTGAAAACAAAGATCTGCAAATAACATGGGTGTGCACGTGACGAAAACAAAATTTTATTGGACCATGCTATTATAATCATTACGATGATTTTCAAACGTACAAAAACTCTAAATTTGTAATTACAGAACGAGAGTTATGAATATTTAAAGTTTGGGACAAAATTCTGTTTTTATTTCTAAAACACAGAAACTGGTCGATCCGGGGCGCTCTCAACGGCGGGTTCTGGTTGGTTGATGGTGTTTAGCGCAGATCGCCGTCGTCATCCGTTCGATCACAGTGAAGATGGATGCGCCAGATCGCTCCGTAAAGCTTCGTCTAAGCTTCTGTTGTGGGCCGTTTGATTTGGATCTACGGCTGGGATTAGATCCCGCGGGGTTGGCAGCGTCGAGTCGTCGACGGCTCGTCGGAACACGCGGGCGCGCGGCGGCGGAAACAGGACGTGCACGACGTGGCTTCTCTACGGGATTAGGGGGCTAACGGAACATACCAGGACCCTCAGGGAGATGGCGCGAGCTCGATGGCGAGGTGATTGAGGATGGCGTGGCCTTCTCCTCCCGTGATTCCTCGTCGGAGTTGAGGCAGACGGCGGTGGGCGCGGTCGCGGATGGCGGGGTTTCTCTGAGAGACAAACCGAATGGAGGAAGTGTCAAGGAGGTCCGCTGTGATGCACTGAAGGTATAGGAGGCCGAGGGACGGGTGGAGGTATACCGTACTCACCGGAGTAGGTCGGGGATGCCGGTGGTGGCCGTGAGATGGCGACGTTCTTTCCGAGCGGCCTGGCAGCAATGGAGCTACAGGAACATGGTACATAGAGAGAGGGGACTCGGGGGTATATATGGGCGAGTGCATACATGGAGGAGGGGCTAGGGTTTACGGGATCTCGTAGGTTTGGTGGTTAGCGTCGCGGTTATTCTGTCGAACACGACTTGGGCGCGGAGCCCGTGCGTGCGTAGGAGAAGACGCGGTGGGTCGCTATCCTGGGCCGGCCCAAGCCGCTGTAAGCTGCGTGCGCAGCAGAAAGAAAGGGGCAGGGAGATGGTCTGACCCGAAATGGAGGGCTGCTGCGCTGGATCTCCCTTTTTCTGTTTTTTTCTTTTAACCAATGAATCAAATCAAACCAAAATTAACCAAAACCATTTTAGAAAAATACATAAAAAATATGTTTTGGGAAGTTGAGGACCTAAGGAACATTTTGGTACCACTCCTTCCCAAAAATAAAATACTTTATTTCTGAAAAAGATTTAAATCTCAAAGGAAGACAAATTAGTAATAATACCAAAAAAAATTGGTGTTAACAAATTAAAAACAATTTTTTATGCACTCAAAATGCAGGGATGCTATGATGCTCATGTATGCATGCTGGTTTTTATTTTGGAAAACTTAGGATGTTACACCTATGGGCCTAGAATCGCACTCGAGCTGCGTCCTCCAGTAAATTTTCCGTATCAACAACACGAAGAAAAATCCTAGAGGACGCGCCGGGTATCCCTTTAAGGTTAAGTTCGACTCGATAAGACCTCCACGGCCCAGTCGCAATGATCACCTCGCCGAGTTCGAGTCGAAGGTCTCGAATTCGTGTAGGCCAGAACTGTTTTTGCCCGAGAAGCAATTAATTGGCCCTGATCTTTCGAGAGAGCCAAGCAACTAAGCCATATCCTTCTAGAAAAAAGCCAAACGCAAGGCGCACTTACCGCTCGACACTCGAGTACATCTCCACAGGGTACACACCCTTCAGGTCAAGTATTCAACTGACTCAATCGTAAGGTCCATAAACGGATTTTGAGTGCTTACTCGACTATTCTCAGTCGAACAAGCACTCGAGGGTTACTGACGAGGGGATGACTCCAGGACCTATCGGGTGAGCCTACCTGGTCCATGGCCCAACACTAAAGCCCAACACAAAGTACTACCCCGTGACTCTAGAAGGCCCATTAGCGGCCCACCCGCAAGACTTGCGGGGCAAGATGGAAAGCTTCAACCGACTAGAGCTAGGGTTTGTAACCCCCTCGGGTACGGCCTGAGACCCGACTTTCTATTTAAAGGCTAGGAGAGCAAACCGAGGGGGACATCGAATCTCAGTTTTTCCACCGCCATAGCCCTAGCTCAAGATTCACTCTCTCGGCCAAGGCACCCACCATTGTAACAATCCTCATAATACAAAGCCAGACAAACAAGAGTAAGGGTTTTACCTCTACGAGGGCCCCGAACCTGGGTAAAATCGTGCCCCCTGTTAGCCGACGTTGTCACCAGCGCCTACTTCGTTCTCTTACTCGAAACCCTACCGGACCATCCGAGGGATTTGCTGACATGACTCATCGACAGGTGGTGACCTCGAGGTAGAGCTCATAGTGGCTGGCGACAATTTCCTCTTCGTGGAGCCCACAAAGAGCACGCGGGGAGGAATGGAGTGGATAGGGAGTGCGCGGTGGAGTGAGGGAGGTGGGTGGCGAGGTGAGGGCGAGGGGTGTGGCTTATAGCCGCGGGGCACGGGGTAGTGCCCTCGGCATGTCCACAGACGTGCATGGCAGGGCTCGGGCGGCGTCGTGGCGTCGAGCAGTGATGCCCTAGGGCCTAGGGTGGGCAAGGAACGTGATGGGCGGCGATAGGGAGCTGGGCACGATGGCGGCATGGCCACAGTGGCCGTGCACTGTGGGTTCCCTCCCGTGTCCCCCTCCTGTCCCCTCTTCTCTCAGCCCTCTCTTCTCACCCTCCTCTCTCTCTTTCTCTAAGCCATCAAAAGGGGATCCAATGTGCACCTAGGTAGAGGTAACATAGGGAAACAGAATAGACATGATCTCTCCCCCTAATCTGAACCCAAACCAATTCAAAACAACACTCAACTTCTGTCCAAAATCAAATTCAGAAAAAGGTCTAACTGAAGTGTCGAAGCTTGTTTAAAATATCAGATGAACTCAAAATGTGAAATTTCAAGTTGGACTTTGTTAAACATACTATGAATATCCATGAACACATTTTTTTTTTGAGAATGTGCAAGGCTATGAAAACAAGTGGGAAAAATGCCCTCTTCCTGTTTTTCTCTGTTTTAAAAAACAACTAGTTTTCTCTGTTATTTTCTTGTCTAAAAAACAAACATGCAACTATATGGTTTCAAACTTCATAATTCAAACTAAGGTCATGGATTTGTAGTCCACATACCAGAGAACAATTATAAGCCATGAAAACATAAAATTGGGTATTCCAACTTATTGAAAACAAGTGCTAGAAATAGATGTTTTGCTATTTTTTCAGGGAAAAACTTTAATAGAAAAATTAAAGAAAACCATCTGTATTACAAAATGCATTTTTGTTTTCTTGGATTCAACAAAGCTAAAATTTTATGTCAAGGTGAAAACAAGCATGATACAAGGTCTTGAGTAAAACTCCCTTAGGGTAACATATGGAAAACAAGAGAGAAAGCAATTCACACTTAGGAAAAAACACTAGGGTGAGTTTAAGAAAAATAATTCTTGAAATGCTTAGATGGTTTTGCAAACACACAACTTGTTCACCCAAGCAACGCATCATTAAAAAAAGTTTTTGTTGGCCCAAAAATTTGGGTTCCACTGTTACTACACGGTGGCAGAAACTGGGTGTGACATACATATTCTGAGAGGGGTAACACGCGATACCCTCGCTCTGCTAAATCAAGGTGCTATATACGGGGAGTCTACAACATCCTCACCCACAGGCTTGCGTGAGGATCTTCAACAAGCTTGATCGACATCGTCACCAACACCTCTTCCGCTACTACGGTGTCTCGTACACGATCTCGAGAATTAGATCTTGAAATCTTTATTCATTTGTATCTTCATAGATAGATCTTGGCGGTTGCGCAACCTAGCAGTCGTCACTCCGCCTTTCCAAACGGATCGAACTTGTCGTTTCTCAGCCTTTCTTTACAGACCGAACAAGTCATAACTATCGTTTTCCTTGCGGCAACACGGCCCACATCGCCCCAGTTCACGAGATGGATCTAAATTTACCTACGGAGCAGCATCCCTTTTAACGTTGACCTGGCTAGCTCGCGCGATGACGTGGCAAATGAGGCCCAATTGACGATGTGGGACGAAATAACTATCTGGTGCATCCATAGGCTTGATCCGACGATCAAAGACTCCAAGTCGTTGTGGAAAGGCGTAGGGAGGTGAGTTTTACTGTTATTCAATTTCATGCCAACTCTACACGCCAATTCTTCCAACTCCTCGCGAGTTCGACACTCAATACTTACTGAAATGTGTTATGAATGATCTCCTACATTTGTAAGTACCAGGTGTTCGGGTTTTTCGGCCTTGACACATGTATGTAGTCATTTTCTTTTTATCAACACATTGCAATGCAAGTTTTATGTTTTCCCAAGAAAGATGGGCTATTGTGGAAGGTGGAGGTATCTCATGGACTCATGGTGATGGGTTCATGATTATTAGCACATAATAAAAATAGTGCAAACTAGACAAATAAGATGCAATAAGAGACCGGAGGTAATAAAATTTCCATTTTCTGAAAGAAAACTAGATGGACAAGCTGCCTTGTTTTGCCTCAATGGAATCGAATCATTTGACTAAGGACACCAAAGAGTTTCACTTGATCATAGGGAAATTTACCAAAAAACATGAAAGAAACACACGCCCAATTAAGCTTTTTATTACATTCAGCAGGTCATATACGTATACACAAATACACAAACCGGAAAACAAGCAACCTTGCTTCCCCAAGAAAAAACCAAGCAACACAATATACTGAACAGCTCTTCTACCACAACTACAGATTCAGGAAAACCATCCATACGGTGCATGTATCACCATTGCTGGTCTTCATCCCTTGAGGTTACGCCGCGATCCGACCCTCGATAGCGCGGTCATCCTCCTGAGGACCTTGGAGATCTTGGCCAGGCTCGGCTTGCCACCTCCGAAGTTCATCTTCCTGGTGGAGAACTTGAGAGCCTGAAGGCAGCACAGCTGCCTCACCGGACTTTCATCGTCGACATCTTCCTCCTCTGACTCACCTTCGTCCACCGATTCTTCTTGCGTGTTACCCCTTTTCGTCTTGCTGCCGCCGCGCTTCGTGTCGCCGGCAGCGGCGCAGCTGCCCCCGCCCGTCTCGTAGGCCTCCCAGAGCATGTCCATGTCGTCGCAGCTGGATGCCCCGACGACCGCGCGGTCGCGGCAGAGCTTGAGCTGGATTCTTTCCTCGTAGAGCTTGCACGCCAGCGTCCTCTTCCATTCCTTCTCCTTCTCCTTCTCCTTGTGGGGTGGCCTCTCGCCGACGAGGTTCTCCGATGAGTTCCGTGTGTGCACACGCCGCGCGATGGACGTCGACTTCAGGGAATTCTCCATCCGCATGTCAGATTCTTCACCCGCATCTTGGTACTCCTGATCGCGTAACTCTAGCGAAGGTTCCTCAACTTGGAAGTCTTGTTCAGGTGCCGCGTTCTTGTGGTTCTGCTCTTGCAGTTCTGGTTCAGACTGCACATTCTGTTCTTGCAATTCTTCCTCGGTTTGCTCAATGCAGGTGTTTTCCTCAGCTTGCAGTTCTTTGCTGCATTTTACGGTCTTCGGCTGCAACAATTCCTTGACATCTACAAATCCCTGCTCTGGCGCAGATTCTCCATCAGAAGCAATCTCTCGTGCAAGGTGGTTTTCACCAGGTCTTTTGTTGCAAGATTCAGTCTCCAATTGCATGATTTCCTCCACACCCTTAAATGATCCCTTCTCAAGACTGTAATCCACCGGTTTCTTCTCATGGGTGTCACCAGGAACTCGCTTCAAATTGGCAGATGTCGCGTCTTCCCATTGTCTTATTCGCCGAGAAATCGAAGAATGTGGCTTGAGCCGCCCACATTTCTTCGTTTCCACTGGCACGGAATCCTCAGAAACTCTCTTCTCCTCAACCCCATCACTAAGTTCACCATCTATCAGTGACAAGGTTACAGTTTGTACCTTGATGCTTTTCACTTGGTTTTCCATTTCTTGGACGAATGTCTCACTTGGATAGCAATGCTCTGAAGAAGAAGAAGAGTCAGGACTCTTCAGATCCTCAGAAACTACATTTTTCTCCTCAATTTCATCCTTGAAGTCATCTTCATAGAAATCCTCATGGTTCAAGAAGATTTCTCCTCCAATGAGACTCTGCAACGCGAGCTCGTTGCCCTCTTCGGTAGCTGATAAGCGGCTCTTCTGTTGTAATAACAGAGGGCAAGAACCACCACCAATGTCACACAACTCGCCCATGATCTCGCCGACGCGGAGAACCGCGGCGACGTCAGCTGGTCCGAGAACAAAGGAGCAGAGCTGACCGACCAGCCCGACGCGTCCGCCGTCCGGCCGGAGCTCGGCGCAGAGCGCGGCGACGGCAATGCCGCAGGTCCTCCCGAGAGTGCTGACCCCCGGCCACCCCGGAGTGACGTACGGGGCGGCGGTGACGAGCACGACGAGGAGGAGGGACGTGGAGACGAGGAGTGGGCAGAAGAAGGATGCGAGCGAGAGGAGGTAGCGGGAGAAGAAGAGGGCGTAGGCGGCGTGGAGCGGGTGGGAGGCGAGGAAGGCCGCGGCACCGAGCAGGTCGTGGAGGACGGAAAACACCAGCGCGTCGACACCGCCAGTGCTTTCGCTGTCGATGCGCAGCTGTGCGGCCATTGTCGTGTTGCTCTCCGTCGATCTTGTGCTCGCTTGGTGCCGCTGGGCTTTGTCTGCTACTAGCTGCTGCCGACTCGTGACGTTGCTCATTGGATCGGTGGAAGAGGAGGCACTGTGGCTCGTTGTGGTGTGGTGCTCTTTGGCATGGTGTGCGAGGGGAGGGGGAGGGGAAAGAGGATGATGGAAGGAAAGAGAAAGGGGTGGCAGGGTAAGAAATGATGGGGAGGAGGAGGATGTGTTTTGTGGTGATTTGGAGCTGTAAATAATCTGACTTTATAAAGGAGAAAAACTGAGATACAAATGCTACTATGTGCTTCATAGCAGTAAAACAGAAAACGGCGTAAATTCGAGCAGTAAGAGCATCTCTTGTCGCCCCTCCCCCCGCCCCGAGGACACATTTTTTCTTCTGCAATTGAGCCAGCATACGCTGGCAGAAATCAGCGCGCCACGGGCCGCCGGGGAGACGACAGAAAGGGAAAATATGCGAAAACAAAGCGCAGCCATTTTCCTCGCCAGCGGCTCTGTCTTGTCAGTGAGACATAACCCGATCGTTCTTATCGCCTCGGCTCCCGCGTGCATTGACGACGCTGGTCAGTCCAGATGCCACGTGGCGCGGCCGTGAAGTCCAATCAGCCCACGCGATAGAGTTATGGCGTTGTCGCCGTTGCTGCGGCTATTCTACCCGCTCGTCGGTACATATAATGCCACCATCTCATCCCCCGGAGCCGCACACCTCTCGCCATCCTCGCCCACCTTCTCGCCATCCTCGCCCACTTTCTCTCCTTCTCTCGCCCACTTTCGCCATGGTCTACGAATTCGACAGCGTAGCCGCCAATGGCTTCGGCCGCCGCATGATGCACATGTGGGAGGCCCCGCTGCTGCATCAGGCCAACTTCCATGCGCCCCCGGCATGAGCGCGTCAAGGACATGACAGCTCAGTGCAGCCGGCGTCCCTATGCCTCCGCCGCCCACCGGCCCCGAGCAGGCCACCGAGATAGAGCAAATCAGGGAGGGCATGCCGAAGGACGTCCGTCGCTAGCCATAGTGGCATCCAGCCAACAACGCCGCCTCGAGGAGCGCTACGAGGAGGAGTTGGCGGAGCTCCCCGCCGGGGGTCCGGTGTCGGGGGCGCAACAATGCACAGGGCCGCCGTATTTGGTATAGCAAGCCCGGATGCAACGGTGGGCCTCCGTATAGAGGGAGGGCCACAGTTTTCTCCTCACGCCGTCGTCGTCGCTCGCCCGCGGCTCCTCCCGCCCGTCTCGCCTTCGTCAAGGCCGAGCTAGAGGAAATGTCGCCGGACGAGGAGCAACAACCTCGTCATCAATGAAAGGCGCGCTCCACAGGCCGACGATGTCGTTGTCCTCTCCGACAAGGATGACGACGATTGCGCCTCTATCCCGCCACCAAAAGCGCACGTCGGCGATCCAGGGCAGAGTTCCAGCCGCGCCCCGAAGGCCGAGCCGCCGAGCGATTCTGACGAGGATGACGGAGACTACACACAGATCTACAAGGCCCATCGGCATGATTTTTTTTAAAATCGCATCTACTATGTACAAAATCGCCTATATTTTGGCCAGTTTAATGAAATCGTTTAACATTCTGTCAAAGGTTTGCCTTTTGTTTGTAGTTCTTTCATATTTTCACGTACTTTTCCCCTGTCCTATTATGGTCACGGCTGGGAACCCCAAAGCCAAAATTTAGCGCCGGCAGCCTCCAAGAGGCACTAATTACGACCAAAACAAATGTCGGGAGGGCGCCAACTGCCGGAAATGCTCTACTCAGTAATGCGTAAATACTAAAATGCTCCCGACCACCAGCGATCATGTGGTGTTTTCAAAAATTCAGCGTACATAGGCTTTAGTGCTGGTACCTTACATCTGCCATAAACCCCAACTGTGTGTTGACCCCTTTTAACCCGAAGAGAATTTTGTTCCCCTTCTCCTATTGCTTGACGTTGCCTTCCAAGGCTTGTATGCGTAGCTGAGAGTTCAAGAAGGTTCTGCAAAAACATCACTTCGGGGCAAGACTTCACCGGTCAAATGTTGCACTCATCTTCTTCTACCATTCGAGGTTAAAATCCTTTCTTGTTCTAAAAGAGATTGTTCATTTATGTATGTCCTACTCTAGGCTGCCTAGACATCCATCAGAAACAGGGTACCCTTATCAAAGGTGTACATTGAGCTAGCATGTAGGGGAATTTCTTCTTTACCAGCACATTGTTGTAAACTCCTTTTCTCCTGTAAAGCTCTAAAAATGAAGGAAAAAAGGGCGTGGTGCAAACAATAATATATTACTCCCGAAAAGTCCGTGGATCAAGTCGGCCAACTTGGCAGCTGAGTTTTTTTTCAAGATTCCATAAAGCAAATTGTGCTGGTACCCGGTACCAGTATTTACAATCACATTGACACGGTTGCTCACCAACGCTCTGCACATTCATCTACGCTCTCAAGTACTGTACTACTCGTCCAGGTTTTCTGTCATAAAGAAGCAGTTTATAGTGAATAAAATCAGTCCCTCTGGCGTGGCCACATTGTGAAGGTACGTGGCTTGAAAAAAACACAAGAGAATAAGTCGAATGTGATGCCATGGAAAATATACGGGCTGTCCTAGCTTTGCAAGGACAATTATTATTCATTTTTTTCCACTCTCCAACCACCTTGTACAAGCAGAAGGAACATTACAAGTTGGAAATTAGGACATGATGATCCACTAGTTATTTGACTGTTTGCAAGGGTAGAGCCAACTAACAGCGAGGTTAGATTAGCTAGGGTGCCATCTAGTCAAATTAACTTTAAATTCCTGCGGCGAGTACGGCTGTAAGAAGGAAGCGCGAACCTTTTCGCGAAAGGATCCAAATCACTTTCGCTTTTATGATATTGATGAGGATTTGTACCCCTCTGCCATCGACAAAACCATTCGAATAGTGCGTATAGTCGCATCATTCATGCTGTGCGAACGCGCGCTGCAGTGCAGAGGGTACCAACCTGCACTCACTCTCGATACAAATTATTTGCATAGCCCCCACATTCTAGTTTGTGTTACGTCTCAACAGTAATTGCTCTCGGAATCATAGTACTCCGTAGCTTGCTTCATTCGGAAGATAATACGAGTATCAGTATGTTACTTTGGCCCGTGCTGCAACGGAACTCAGATCTGCCGATTATGGTTTCTTCTCCACGCAGCGCAGGACCAGCATGCCTCCCTCTCTCTCGTGCTCAAAATCTCATGATCGTAGTTGCCGGCCGCTGCCTCTGTCCGTTTGCCGCAGCTTCTCCTGCAGCGCCTGTGCATGACCACGCACTGTCGTCTACCGTTTCAATAATAGAGGATGTCCGACGGTCCAAGACAAGATTGTGTGTACCCGTCTTTGTGTATAACCATAAACCCCATTATGCAGCTCGATGAATCAAATACTCCCTCCGATCCGTAATAAGTGTCGCTGATCGGAGCGAGTAGAAAAAAAAACACAACTAAGAACTGAGCTTCCTAATCTGAATAATAACACCCCACAGCTCGGTGCATACATTTTCAGTATTTTGCCCATCAGTCGAGCTGTCCAAACTGAGCTACCGGTTCAAACCAAGCAACCGGCAAGCCCAACAAATAGTAGGAGCAATAACTTGGAACAACAGTTAAACAAGGGACCCACGTTAGCAACAACCAGTAGCAATGCGGCTGTGTTGAAAAGGATGTTATGCCATGCAGCAAGTCAAGACTTTGGATGCCATCCATGCAACAGATGAAGAGAAGGCCTAACTTGTACTGTAAAGTTGGAGGCTAGAGGTAGGAGAGGTGGGAAAGGAGATATGAACATGGTGGCATCCTCCCTCGCCACAACATTGTACCGGACAAGAACAGGACAATGCCAGAAAAGGTTCTCAATCATTCATATGCATCTCTCAGTGATCATAGATTCGGAGGTAGTTCAAGTTTCCAATCCATTGGGCCATAAGACAGTGTGCATCAGTGCATCCAGCCAGATCAATTAGAACTAGTATGGGAAGCAAAGCAATGGCTACGAGAACCATTTCAGGAAGCGTTCATTTTAAGCTAAACAAGGCAAACGGAAAAAGCTTTACAAAGCTACAAAGAGTTTTGCATTCATTCATCACAGCTTTGTAACTTTGTTCTCATTGGCCTCGGGCCTCTGCTTCTTTGGTTTCTGTTCTTCCATTTTTTTTGTCAATGGAAAGGGTAATTACAAATCACACTAACGAGGCAGCAAAATTAAAAGCCAAAATCAGATAGCAGAAGGAATGAACAAGTAGCAAATGCAGAGTTACAAAACATGGGTATTACCAAGCAATGACATGGAATACAGTCAAAACAGTACAAGGTGTAAATGCACCGCAAAGACTGCATGAACCCAGCTACCACACTTCTGCTGCAGAGGTGCAGTAAACAGTTCTATGTTTAGAGCTACCACACTTCTGCAAGGTGTAAAATAGCGATATATTTTCCACAAACTACATTACTTAATTAAAAAGGTTTCTTTCTGAAACAGTTCTATGTTTAGAGCCTCTCCACCGACACCTAACAAATTCGTGTCCGGCACCCTTAATTGGACCCCCTTTGGGGGGGCGCTAGACGTGTGTCCGTGATTTTGGTGGGCGTGCTTCACAGCGGTGCCCTCCAATCGACCACCTCTCAATGGGCGACCCGATCAAGCAGTTGGCAAATTTCAGTTTTACTCAAAATAACGGCGATCAGCCAAAACAAGTCTGACGATCGAATGATAGTCTCGACCAACACACGACCGTTCAAAAGGGTACCACTCTCGGTGAATGGGAGTTCAGTCTTCTTGGGTTTCGACATCCGCTATAGCTGCCGCATCGGCGGCATCGACGTTGACAGCGGCTGCAGCCATCGCATCGGCCTCGACAGCTAGAGCATCCGCCTCGGCCGCCACCCTCGCCGCTCTTGCCGCCGTGATGCGTCGGCTTTCCTCTGTGAAGTAGGCATTTTGATCATGGCTCATGTCAGCCGTGTTGGTTGCCATGATTGAGCCCTCTTCAGGCTTCTCTTGGGCTTTGGCTTTCACCTCGGCCATGACAAGAAAAGTGTTCCACCTCTCTTTGATATCGTCGTGCATCTTCAGTTTCTTCGCCGCCGATGCGGCCACCTCTTGCACGTACACGGCCATCGCCTCTTGCACGCCGCTTGCCAACGTCGCATGCTTTCAAGTCTTTGCCTTCTTGTTCCGATCGGCCGTTCGGCACCCCTGCCCGACATCTTGGTTTCCTCCACGTCGGCGCCGCCCTCCCCTTTTCCGATCGCCTGAGATGTCAACTCTTCCACTTTTTGAAGTTTTTAATCTTGATCCAAACATCCATGAACTTGAACGGCTTCATGTTATCCATGTTCAGCACTACGTACATCTTGTGGGCGTCCTTGAACTACAGAAAAGCCAGCGTCATAATAAGCAAAAAAAGTATAAAAAGGAGCTCAGCAACAATTTGAAAGGATTTTACTTTGAGGGCCAGTCTTGCCACTCTCGTTCCTTATCCACACTTGATCACGGCAGCCATGAAATTAGTTGCACAACCCTTAAAGAATTGCCCACCGGTTCTCACATCCTTTAGCATTGCGATCGGGGAGGTAGCCGCACTTATGGTATGTCTTCCTTTCGTCTAAGTCAGCTTTAATACGCTTCCAATACGCATCACGTGTTTGTTGTGCGCCTTTGCTGGCGTCCAATGCCACGAACATCCATGACTCGGCCAACATTAGGTCCTCCACATCGGACCATGTCTTGCGTAGGGCACACGGCTTCTTGACGATATCGTCCGTGTCCAGATCATGCACGTCTACTTCGTCACCTTGGCCGGTGTCAGCGTCGGCGTCGGCATGCCCAAATTGATCGTTGTGAGCTTGAGCAAATCGATCGGCGTCGGCTCCGGCTTCATCTGCAGCCTCTTCGGCGCCAAATTCGACGCCTCCGCACGTGGGAGGCCCAGTTTCTTTGAAACTTTTGGTGGCATGGTGCGGGAATGCGAGGAGGCGGCGACAGCTGTGGGAAAGGGGGGGAGGGAATGAAGGGAAGAATGGCCGTTTCGGCGTTCTGCGTGCCAAAGTAGAGGAATTGGGCAAGGTTTGTCTCTATGACTGCTGGGGGCCGCTTGTCGGGTGGGGTGAACGGACAATGTCTGGTTTGCCGGCGTCCAATGCCACGAACATCCATGACTCGTCCAACATTAGGTCCTCCACATCGGACCATGTCTTGCGTCGGGCACACGGCTTCTTGACGATCTCGTCGGTGTCCAGATCATGCACGTCTACTTCGTCACCTTGGCCGGCGTCAGTGTCGGCGTTGGCATGCCCAAATTGATCGTTGTGAGCTTGAGAAAATCGATCGGCGTCGGCTCTGGCTTCATCTGCAGCCTCTTCGGCGCCAAATTCGACGCCGCCGCACGCGGGAGGCCCAGTTTCTTTGAAACTTTTGGTGGCATGGTGCGGGAATGCGAGGAGGCGGCGGCGGCTGTAGGAAGGGGGAAGGGAAGAATGGCCGTTTCGGCGTTCTGCGCGCCAAAGTAGGGGAATTGGGCAAGGTTTGTCTCTATGACGACTGGGGGCCGCCTGTCGGGTGGGGTGAACGGACAATGTCCGGTTCCCCCAGGAAGGCCCCCAAGTTTGGCGGGTGGGCTGGGTGGCCCAGACACAATTTTGGCGGTGGACACGTTTGAGGGGTGCTGCTGCGGCGTTTTTTTTGGGTCCGGACCCCCATTGGGCCTTTGGGGGGCCGTTTGGGGGGTCCTGGTGGAGATGCTCTTAGAGCATCTCCAATGGTACCCCCAAACGGTCCCCAATGGCCCATTTTGGCCCGGACAAAAAAAAAGCATACAACATCACCCCCAAACGTGTCCACCCATCAAGTCCGGCACTCCTAGCCCACCCGCCAAACTTGGGGTCCTTCCTGGGGCACCGGGACATTGTACGATTAGCCCACCTAACAGTGGGGGCCCGCTCATCATAGATAGAAAGCAGAAAGGGGCATGAGTAAAGACGTGTGCAGGAGGAGGACGGTTCGCATTAATGCCGCTCGGCGGGTTTTCAATGCAACGAGACACTGATCTGCAACACGCCTCCTCGAAATTAAACCTACGACACGACGCGATGTTTCTGATGACGCGATGCCGGTGCTGCACCTTCCGCACGCAAAGCATTTACATCGTCGGCACCGTTCGTCCATGGATAAAAGACAGAGGCTTTCCCACGTCGTGCTACACAACCTCCTCTCCCCGCCCTCTCTCCCCAGTCGTCCAAATCTTCTCTCCCTCGCCCTCTTCCTCGCCTCTCCATGGCGACCAACAACTGGGAGCCCGACTCCTCCTCCAGCGGCGCACCATCAACAACACCGATGGTGCCTGGAGCTGTACCGGTACGGGTTCCTCGCCCATCCGGATTGCCACATTCCGAAGGAGTGGCACGTCTCCTAGGGTGGCCTCCCTATGCCACCGATGCCAAGAACGACGGAGCAGATTCGTTGCTACATTGCTCGCCGACGAAGCTGGATGACGCCGACAGAGAGCCGCCTCCCGAGAATGACGACGATCCGCACAACTGGGGCAACTAGCTCGACCGGCTCAAGAAGGAGCGACAACTGGTCCTCGCCATCATAGACAACCTCGATGTGCTCCAATCGCGGCACAATGCCGCAGGGTGTCGTCGCTGGTGGGATCGCACTGGCCACACAGTGGCCAGCGCGATCGAAGTCGCGAGGCGGCATGCCGCCACGGGCAACGTGATGCCGCTCCGGCTCCTGCCGCTGCCGCTAGTTTTGTGCCCCACGGAGCCGCTCTCCACCCCGTGGAGGTCCGGGTATCGTCATCCGCGATGGCCCACGTCTCCGCTCCTCCCCTCCCTGACGTCAACCCTAAGGCCGCCTCTTCATCCTGCCCGCCGCCCGGACCAGCCGCTGCCCGCACCGCCGTTAAGGAGGAGCTGTGGGAGGACGACCTCTAGAACCTCCCCTCGCTGCTGCACGACCCACTCGACAGCGACTGCGCCGACCTTCTCGCAGTGATGGCCAACTCGGTGGCCACGCTGGAGTAGCAGGCGTCGGGCTTGCTGACGACGATCAATTCCACGGTGATGGAAGCCTCCGGGAGTCGTGACGCCACCAGCAACATGGCCCATTCCGAGGCCTCCAGCAGCCGCACCCCCTCACACAACCCCTATTCGAGCCACGACGCCTCCTCGATCCGCGCTGCTGCCTCCTCCTCCTAGGTCGCCATTCTCGAGGACAACGACGATGACTCGTCGTTCGACTAGAGCAGCGACGAGGAGTATCTAGGGTTAGGGTTAGGTGGCCGCCGTGGCCAAATTTCATTCAAATTATGTAAAATATTGCAAATATTGAATGAAATTTACAAATTTTAATTAAATATTTGCTTTCAATTTTTTTTTGCTTTTTTATTTAAGGGGCGCCCCTGTGGGCAACACCCAACATATTTGCGGAGCCTCCCAAAGAGGATTCCATTGGTGGGTGCCGGACACAAAATAAATGTATGCCGGTGGAGATGCTCTTAGGAAGGAAATTGTGTCGTTGGACACTAATTTCCTTACATCTGCCACCACCTAAATGGACCCGTCATGTTGAAAACTATTACTCCCTCTGATTAATATTTAATATTAATCGTTGGTGGATCTAACTTCCGAACCTCCGAATAGTCCTTAGAGCATCTCCACTGTTACTCCCAAATTTATTTCCAGCACATGTGTCCGCCGTGATGATGGGTGATGCCCACGGCGGCAACTTCCCAAACAGCAACCCTAAATGGGATTGATAAGAAGAACACAAATAGAGTTCGCATTGTAGTGTCGGCTATTTGCTGGTCCATTTGGATTTGTAGGAATAATATTGTTTTTAACAGGAAAGATCACTTTCATGTCTTACAAGTTATCTATATGGCAGCACATTGGATCCAGCTATGGGCTTTCTTACTTCCTTCGAACCAGAGGAATCTTATGGTGGATGGCTGCAAGAGTCTCTTTATGGTGGCACATTATTTTTTTCTCCGGACATACGTGGCAGCATATTAATAGACGTTCGTAGTTTTATTTTAGCTGTTCATTTTGAGGGAGTGTTGTATCTTTGTAAGGTTTTATCTCCTGTAAACTTTTAAGACACACCGGAACTCAATAAGCAATACAAGCTATGTGCATCACTCGATGCAGAGGCTGGGATTTTATCCCTTTTTCGAAAAAAATGGTGGCCGGTCAAGTTTTAAACTCACAGCCAAAATATATAGTTTTCCGCCAACATATCCAGCAACCAAACACGGCGATCGAATGAAAATGTCGGCCAAGTCAAATCCGTCCACACAACAAATAACCGTCTCGGCGAACATAAGTCCGAACATCAAAATGGCATCACCATCACAAACGGTGCATGCAAATTCGTTTCACGACCTGCTCTTCGACGTCCTCTTCTTCCTCCTCATCGTCTTCTTCATCCCCTTCGTCTTGAGCCACATCCACCCGTGCCGCTGTGATGTGCTTTCTTTCAGCCTGGAAGTAGGCCTTCCAATCAGGGCTCAATGTAACGTCAGGGGGTTTCCCCAATTAGATTTTGTTTGTTTGTTTTCTTTTTCGCATCATGGCATCGTGCATCTTCATGCATTTAAAAATTAAAGCTCTTTGAAATTAATCAAATCTTGTTTTCTATTTTTTCTCGGATGTAGTTCCTGCATGAATTTATTTTTAATAGTGCCTAAACAATTTCTAAAAAATAATAAAATAATTTAGAAAAAATGTTTTCAAGGGAGAGAAGGAGCAGCCCAGCTGCAACAGCCCAGCTAGGTCAATATGGCCCATCTAAGGCCAAGCCGGCCTCCCTAGCCGAAACCCTAATCTCCTCCTTGGCATTTTTCATTTCCCTCCCTGCCACCTTTCATCTTTTCGCGGTTGGGTCCCTCTCACTCACGTAACCCTAGCCCAACACCCAGGCACACACGCACACGACCCGTTTCCCCTCGACCCCCTCTTCTCATGTGAGCAACGCCTCCCGCATCGCTCTCTCCCTCCAGCTCGCGATCTCCGCCTTTTTTTTTTGATAAAGGGCTTTATTACTTAAAAGTTAAGCGTTACACCCGACTTCTGCATAACTAAGATGCACACAGCCGCGGACCTCCTCACGAGTCACGAGCTCCCATCGGCAAGGCCCCCTCCACCAAGGCGCCATGGCCAGCAGGCCCCCGAGTTCCTCCACAACAACGTAGCCGTGCTCAGCTCTCCTCCTCCTTCCTCGATAAACTTTGCAGGAGCGCCTCCGCCACCCTCTACTGCCCCGCTCCGCCACCGAAGGGTGTCCAGCGCTGCCAACCATCCCGACGTCGTGTTTGTCCTCCAGCACCTACGGGCAGAGTCGCAGCACAGCTCCACGACACCGCCTCCTCCCGGCCCTTCTCGACGACCTCCTCTCCAAACTCGCCCTCGTCTCGTGCCGTCCCAGACGCTGACCTTCCTTCCGCCCTGCACGTCAAGCTCCTCTCACTAAAGTTCCGTTGTTCTTCTCCGGCTCTCTGTTCCATCGCTGTCCCGAGCGTCTCTGCCCGTCGTCAGCTTCAGCCAGCTTTGGCCCCGACCTCCTTGGCCCTGCTTCTGCCATCCATAGTGAGATGTTGTGGTGCTTCCTATTAAGACGTGTCGCGTTGCTGTGTATCGATGCAGGTTTTCGCTCGATCCAGTTTTTCTTCCCGTGGTGTACCAATCCACTAGCCCTAGACATGTCGTGCTTGTGCTTTGTGCTGTTGTGGTTCCGCCTCTTGCACCCACTCAGGAGCCGACCCCGAAGTCCACATCAAGACCTACGCTACCGTGGAAACACCAATTCTGAATTGATGATGGTGCCGAATTCTCTGTGTCCGTGATTCCGCCAAGATCCACGACTGTACCAAGATCCTCATTGACAAGACAATCACGACCCCATGAACTAAAACGACCACATGTATGTGTGGGACTCGAAGATCGAACATGGACCACCTACAAGATCTTCGGTCGCCCTCCGTCTCCGCTTGCGATGGCTGCCTTCGCGTGTGCCGTGAGCAATGAAGATTGGAACCCGAAAAGTTTGCCACTGGCACCGAAGATGATGATGTAGCAGTTTGTCCATTACTACTTTGACTACGGAACAAGAACACCTACTTCCATATACTTCCTCGACGACCCGAGAACGACTACTTTGACTACTTCCACTCCAGAATGAGAACGGCTACCTCCTCTACGTCGGCTACTTCCTATGTGCTTCGAAGACACCGACGTTGCACCCGAATCCTCTCTCTAACGTGCGAACCCAAACACAACCCTACATCTACATTCCATGTTTTCTATAAAATACCATCTATTTTGTTCATATCAAATCATTCATCATGTTGCATTGCATCTTGTGGGTGTGTATCATCTAATAATTAAATATGGAATGAGTTAGGATATTTAAATAATATTGTCCCAGTTCCATTTAAAATTTTATAGATCACATATATATATATATCTTGTCTCGTCATGTTAATCAACATTTAAATTGGCGGATAAATAAATAACTTGAACCTTTTAAATTATTTGTTCAAATTCCGATTCCACTTAAATTGGCTAAGTTGCATCTCGCATGTCATGCATGTAAATTAGGAACATATTGGATCTTTTGCCATTGTAGTAATTGTTGCACCTGGTGCTTCTTCTAGTGCTTCGTTTCTTCTCGTATAGGACGTTGAGATGATGTGAGCAACGACAAGTTTTGCTTCCTCTACAGCTGGATTCTAGTCAAGCTTTACTTGCGTGCTATCTTTGTTTGCCAATTCGTCATTTTCTACCTATTCTTGCAGTTGTCTTTTATGCTAGCCTTGTGTTACCATCATTGTATCGCGATCCTATCCTCATGTTTATCTTGCAGCCATGATATAACCTTCCCTTCACATCCTATTATCCTGTTGTTTGTTTATCTTATTGGCCTGACGAGTCGTAGTGTCTGCTTAGCTTGTTTGGCGAGTCTGGTTACTTGTCACCTAACTAGTATGATAGGATGGTTCAACTTAATAAAAATATCTTAATGCTTGGGATAATAATAATTTTTAATTCGAGATAAGGCACCAATGGGAAGCCCCTCGAGACTTTTGGTCCCTCTGGTGTCGCCTTAGGAAAAAGTTCTTGTCCTCTGAAACAAGAATGAGCGCGCTAACCACATTGTGGCTCCTATGAGAATCCCGAAACATATTAGCCCCACTGAACTCTCGTTCAGGATGCAACAACCTAGTTCGGGCTTTCCATTTGGCATACGCACATCGCCAATTCTGCAGGTACGATGGCAACAATGTTAAGGATGATGATGGTATGTTACCGATGTTCGTACAATTACATAGGTTTCCGCGACATGACGTGAAGCAGACAATTCCTACTATGGTTTGATCTACTTCGTGCGTAGGCGCAAACGGTTGGGCCCGCTTCGAAGCATCGGCCGGACTCCCGATGTAGTTCCAACCTAGCTAGCTGGCTCCCTGGAATTGTTTTTGGTGAGGTGAAGTGTTGTGCTGACGCTATCGTGACAGTTTTGATGCGTGTGGATACTGTACAACACTCCAGGAGGGTTAAATCTTTTCGAAAAGCCGTAACTTCCGCGGTTATGTGACAATCTTGCTAACAAGAGTCATACAACTTACACCTAATGATATTTGTTAACCTATGCGATAACGAGATCACGATTTCAAAAGTTTCAACTGTGTGAGTTTCCTTGAGTTACTTCCTGGCTAGGGGGTTAATCCTGGATGTGTATTGTTCTTGGTGAGTAGTTGTAGTTTGTTTTGTCACGCTCTCTCACCCCTTACTAATAGAGGACGTTCTAGCTGCCTCTATAAGTTGTTAGTGCTTCTTGCCGATTAAACCACTAACCCCTTCTCCCGAAATTGAAAGCATTGATATCTTGTAAGTTCTGTATACTTGCCAGTACTTCACAATACCGACCCCTTCGGTGCCGCAATTCCAATGCAGCTGACATGTTTGAAGTTTGACAATGTTAGCTTGGGAATCCCTCCGGCTTGGCCTGGGCAGGGATCGGACGCCATCAGTTATCTTCAGGACTCTTAGTCCATTTTGTATCTTTTCCGTAGTCGGATACTATTTCATTTTCCATTGTTATTTGAATCTTTGTATTGTATAAGTTGTATGCTTGGATCATTGTGTTATATATGTATATTTTGTTGTTGTTGTTGTTGTTGTGGATTATTCGTGAACTGTTGTAATGTTACCATAAACGTGCGACACAGAATCGATAGTATGTGGATTTTGGCGGGAACACTATCTAAATAGTACCCGATTTTGGGGCGTCACAGATGGTACGAGAGCTCAGATTCTGATTCCCAATGTTGTTTCGATACATATGGCTATCGAAGCAAAGGGTTCGAAATCCTGTAGAATAACCTTGGCCATGATCGGGCGCTCTTTGGTTTTGCTTCATGGCCTTAGCTTTGTCACTTGCCAATGCAAGTAAGGTGGTCGACCTTTCTTGGATATCCACATGCATATTCATTTTGTTCACCGCCAATGTTGCAACCTCCTTTACATAGACGACCATCTCCTCATGTATGGCGCCTGTCGGTGTCGTCTTCTGATACGTTGCAAACGAATCTATAATTTCTGATGCTACATTCTTGTTTTCTACCCAATGCCTTTTGTTTTCCACATGTTTTCTATCGTTTTCCTTCATTTTGTGGATGTTTTCATTGACTAACCTATTAACGAGATGCCCCAGGCCAGTTGATGTTTTTCTAATTCAGAAAATTTCTTAAAGAAATATTCTCGGAAAGGGATGAAAATCCACGGAGATCATTATTTACCCGGAACAAAGACAGAGACCAAAGAAGAGCCGGAGGAGGCCTAGGGGGTGCCAAGCGTGGCCCCACCCTAGGCTGCACCTGGTGGGCCACTAGGTGCCCTGGCCACCGCCTCTCAGCGGATGTTCACCTATAAATCACCTTTAACCATAAAAACGTCGGGGACGGACTTATTTTCCATGAAACATGTAGAGAGGCGCCGTCACCTCAAAAGTCCAATCTAGGGCTTCTGCAGCCTTGTTCTGGCACCCTGCCGGAGAGGGGAATCGTCATCGGAGGTCTGTACATCGCCTTGATCGCCTCCAGACAGATGCATGAGTAGTTCATCACGGGACTACGGGTCCATAACAGTAGCTAGATGGTTGTTCTGTTCCCCATGCCTCCATGTTTAGAGTCTCGTGAGCTGCCTCACATGATCAAGACCACTATTTTGTCATTGTGTGTGTTGTGTTTGCTGGGATCCGATGAACCATGAGATTATGATTATTTTGTTCATGTCAATCTGAGATGCTTCACTTATATTCGTAGAGAGTCTTAATCTTGTCTTGCAATGCTCTCTCGTGTTTATGATTACCTTGGATATGTGGTTGTTTTCACCTCCAAGAGAGGGTTTATATGCTAGATAGTGGGTTCATGCCTCCCTTACATCTGTGACCGAGTGACAAAAACGTGATAGATAGGGGATGTGATGTTGCTACAAGGGAGAAAACAGTGATGCTCTTGTCTATGGATGAGTACCACTCCTTACATTACCAATTGTTCTTAATGCATTTGTCTGTTGCACACAAAGCAATCACTTTGTTGTTGCAACTTAATACTAGAGAGATTTGCTAGATAGCTTTCTTGAGGTGTACTTTTAGATATGGATGCATGCTAGATAGCGGTCGATATGCCTTGACGTAATGCCTACAATGTTAGAACTCGTGAACTATATCTCTTCATAATAGTATTGTTATACGTTCATGATTTGTCAATTGCCCACCTGTAATTTGTTCACCTAGCATGTTTGCTTTCTTTGGAGAGAAACCACTAGTGAATCTATGGCCTCCTGTCCTATTTTCCTTATAATTGGAACCTTCTTTAAAGCATTTTCATCATCGTTTCCTAGCTATTATATTTTTACTTTTCAAGATTCTATACGTTTAATTCTCTAGTTTTTAGCAAGACCTGAAGATTGACAACCTTCTCGGAAATTGGGGACAAGAGAGAGTTTGTGTTTGTGTGCAGGTTCCACGCTTGTTGATGCTCCAGACAACAAACAACCTTCTCCAAGACTACGAAGTCCTACTGGTTTGATAACCCTGGTTCCTTAATTGGGGGAAAATTTCCACTGGACTACATCATACCTTCCGCTTGGGGTTTCCCAACGAGTGTGTGATCACGTCAACATCAAGTACTCTTTCTGGCGCCATTACCGGGGATTTCAAAGTCATCATCAGCAAGAAGTCTCCCGTCAACTACACACCGGCAAGAACTTTTTCTGGCGCCATTGCCGGGGATTTCTAGCTTGCTGCAAGGGGAGTCTCACAATTCCACTCTCGTTCTTTTTATTTGTTCTTGCTTAGTTTACTTTTGTTTAGTCTTCTTTTCTCTTTATCAAAAACCAAAAAAATTAGTTCTCTAGTTTCTACTCTTTTATTTGTCTTGTTATTTAGTTTACGTCTTCGTGTTAGTTTTTTGTTACTATTTTGTTAAGATCTCTACCCCTAAATTTTCTATGAAAGATCTGAAAGTAGGAAGTGGATTCATTATTGGAACAAACAATATGAACAATTCTTTAACCATGTTAATGGGCTTCGTGATTTTAATGATAAACCTCTAGTTAAACTTGCCCATAACTATGAGACCGCTATAGCTTCTTTGGTTGCCATGATAGAAGCTAGGTTTGTCAACCTCAATCCTATAATGCAACAAATGTTTTTTAAACTTGATAGCATGGATAAAGGAAAAAAAAGGTATTTTGTGTTGAATGCTTTACTCGTGGAATTTAATGACATTGCTATAGAAGCTTGAAAAGTTTTTGCTCGTTACAAGATGCTTGGCTACGGTCTTTCCATCAAACATACTTTGAAGACTTTAAATATTAATAGAATTAAATATGATATAAAACCGAATGCGAAAAATAAATTAATATCCTTATACCATTCAAACTTTTAGCAATGTCTGAGGTATTAGAGGAAAATTTTGGTTGGGTTGTTCCGGAGAATCTCTTTGATGAAAACACTAAACCAACAAGAGAAGGGAGAGAAGATTTTGAACCTTATGTGTGTAAAATAAAATGCCTCTATGATGAGTTCGAGCTCCTCTAATTAAATGATTATATTGATAATACTTGATTCGTTCTTCATGCCTAGCTACAAGGCGTTAAAGAAAAGCGCTTGTGGGAGGCAACCCACTTTGTTTCCTTTTGTTTTCTTCTATTTTCTTTTGTTCTTTTTTGTGTATTGGAAGTTTTTACCTCTGTAACAACCGCTCCTTCCCTTTTTATTTCATTTTTTGTGCCAAGAGTAACCTCTAATAGCGAGTTAGTACGATTTGAGGAAATTGCTGTTTTCTCTCCAGATTTTTGCGCTTTACCAAAAACCTCGGTTCTCTCAATCAGAACACGAGGAATTTTTGATATTTTCTGGGAACCTGACCTAGGTTGTTATATAACTTTCACTAGTTTTGCACTTTTTTATTTGAGCAACAGAAGGTCCTAGAAAAAATTCTTCTTTACCGGTTGTTTTGTTTTGAAAGATTTGTGCCAATATTTGCATTTGCCTCTTAATCTTTTTCTTTTGAAATTCTTTGGGTAGATTGGGGGAGGGGTAGAGACTTATAAAATAAGTTGTGCCACTAGCTAATGTTTCAAATTTAGTGTTAGACTTGTGTTGAAACTGATCCAAGTGGATTTATTATTTTGATGCACTAACGTTGCTAATGAAGATTGTGAGAAGTTTTAGGTGGAGGAAGTTTTCAAGTGTACGGAGAGAAGTATGATATGAGGATACGAAGTATGGAAAAAATATCAAGCTTGGGGATTCCCATTTTACCCCAAACATATCCAAAAAGTACAAGCGTCAAATCTTGGGGATGCCCAAAGCATCCTCTTCTCCATCGACAAAAATATCAGTTTTCTTTCAAAATACTATATTTTTATTGCTTCACATGATATGTGTTATTCTTGGAGCGTCATTTGATTTTCCTTTCAGTTTTTTTTCTTTGCTTTAGTTTATGTTTGGATCCTAGCGCTTTTTATTTTGGAGAGAGACACACTCCCTTTTTATTGCCTAGAACACTCTAGTTTTCGCTCTTATTGTTTTGTGAGTGTTCGGTTTTTGCTAGTATTGGGTTTAGCTCTTGTTTTTCACTCGAATTTTGTTCATAGATTGTTGGTTTGGTTCAGTTATATATGATTAGCTCTCTGGTTTTTAATGATTATTTTATTTCAGAGTTGTTTCAAATAAGTTGATTGGTGTTGGAGAAGAGTAAAATATTTCATACTTATAGTGGTGCAATATGAAGCTTGTTTTGACCGTGGCTTATACTTTGGCATGTCATGTTAGATGTATTTTAATTGTTTGCTTAGTAGTATATTATGTATCATGACTAGTCTCAAATAGGTGAGAGTGCTTAATATGCCATTTAAATTAAATCATGTGTTGTTTCTTCATATTGAAGCATGGTATTGTGGTGTTTTCCTTTGAATGATTTATCTGGATTGACTTGGCGCATTCTCACACCATGTTATTACTATAAAAAAGTCACCATTAGCCTTGATGATCATTTAGTTTTTTACTTGTAATATCAATTCATGCTTAATAATGTTTTGTCGCTATGCATGTTTATGGCCATTATTGCTCTCTTAGTTGGTCGCACCTAGTCTTTTGCTAGCCTTCACCCTGTACTGAGTATGAGCTCTACTCGTGCATTCAACTCGCAAAAACCAAATTTTGTCAAATGTGTCCACCATACCTACCTATATGTGGTATTTCACCATCACTCCAAGTAAATTTCTCGTGTACTGCCTTTAAACCTTCAAAACTATTAACCTGTTTTGTGTTCCTGTTTTAGCTCAGGAGGAAGTAGTTTAAAGTTTATCATGGTTTATGTCAAGCAAAGTTCTTCTCCCTTATTTCACCCTATGAGTATGTAATCTGTGATCATCTAAATTTGCAGAGAGCTGGTGCCAAATAATAAGAACTTAAATAATAAAAGGGACTTCCCCATGGATTGATGAATGCTGGTGGGCACCCGTGGATACGTCTAGCAGGAGTTAAGCTTGGGGATGCTGATACGTTCCAAACGTATCTGTAATTTTTGATACTCCATGCTTGTTTTCTACCTAGTACCTTTTGTTTTCCACATGTTTTCTATCGTTTTCCACATGTTTTCATTGACTAGCCTATTAACGAGATGCCCTAGGCCAGTTGCTGTTTTCTGCTGTTTTTCTATTTGAGAGAAGTTCTTAAAGAAATATTCTCGGAACAGGCTGAAAATCCACGGATATCATTTTTTTACCTAGAACGAAGACGAATACCAAAAAAGAGCAGGAGGGGGGGGGGTGCCAAGCGCGGCCCCACCCTAGGCCGCGCCTCGTGGGCCCCTGGGCTCCATGGCCGCCGCCTCTCATCGCCTCTTCGCCTATATATCACCTTTAACCCTAAAAATGTCGGGGACAGAGTTATTTTCTAAAGAGTATCGGGAGCTTCTTCACATGATCGAGACCATCATTATGTAATTGTGCACTTTGTGTTTTTCGGGATCCGATGAACCATGAGATTATCATTATTTTGTTCATGTGAATCTGAGATGTTTCACTTATATTTTTAGAGAGTTTTAATGTTGTTCTGCAATTCTCTCCGGTGTTCACGATTACCTTGGCCACGTAGTTGTTTTCACCTCCAAAATAGGGTTTATATGCTAGATAGTGGGTTCAAGCCTCCCTTATATTTGTGCTCGAGTGACAGAAACATGACGGGTGGGAGATGTGTTGTTGCCACTAGGGCGAAAACAACGGTACTCTTGTCTACGGACAAGAATCATTGCTTACATTACATACTTTACTTAATGGAATTGTGTGTTGCACACAAATCAATCACTTCGTTGTTGCAACTTAATACCGGATAGATTTGCTGGATAGCTTTCTTGAGGTGGACTTTTAGATATGGATGCATGCTGGATAATGGTCCATATGTCTTGACGTAATACCTATGATGTTAGAACCCGTGAACTATATATTATGATACTAGTATTGTTATACTTTCATGATTTTTCAATTGCCCAGCTATAATTTGGTCACCTAACATGTTTGTTTTCTTTGGAGATATACCACTAGTGAAACTATTGCCCCCCGGTCCTATTTTCCTCATTATTGCAACCTTCTTTCAAGCACTTTAATCATTGTTTCCTTGTTGTACCGTTTTTACTTTTATTACTTTTCATTACTCTATAAGTTTAATTCTCAAGTTTTCAGCAAAATGAGAAGTCTAACAACCTGTCGTGGTGTGGAGAAGACAGATGCCATGGGATGGCTAATTGTTGGGGCCGATGGACGCTGTAGGTATTCGGGGAGGGATCGCACGTCGAGTAGACGCGCTCAGAAACACGGCAAACACCAAGATCTACCCAGGTTTAGGGCCCTCGTGTGGAGGTAACACCCCTACTCCTGCCTATCTCTCTGTATATGATTTTACCGGGTAGCCACAATACAACTTAGGCTTTCAGCCGAGTAGCCAGTCTCTCGTTCTCTCTCTCTGTGTAGCACTAAGGAGCGCAATAAATGCTCTCAGGGCAACATCCCTCGCGTAGGAGGGGGCTGGGAACATTATATATACTGGTGCCCAGCGAGTAAACAACGATTAAAGGTACACGATAAGAGAACGCCACTGTGATAGCAGCAACACGCTTCTGTGCCCCCGCCGACGCTGTTGCGAGAAGTCGCCGCGCCGTCCGGCTGACAGGATTTGTCCACCCCATCAGTCTCACAGAGTAGGCTCCTGACATGTCCTGTCCCCTTTGTCAGTGACAAGACACGACAGGCGCCCATCCTCACTGTACCCACGCCGTAGCGCAGATAATCATGCGTCTTGTAAGTTGAACCGCACGCCTGTACGGCTGCGGGATATGCGGGATCTCGTCAAAACGGCTCCATTGACTTTGTGCCCGAGAAAGATTGATGCTCATCTACTCGGACCACTTGATCTCTACTCGGATGATTCCAATCTTCCCCCTTATCTTCTCTTGGCCTTCAATACTTATTACCGAGTATCATCTACCGGATACCAGACATCCGGGTAGCCGCCTACCCGGTAAACAGTACTCTGATCACTGTTTTATCACCTGTCTTACCCCTACTCGGGGGTAGCCCCCCGACATTAGTCCCCGAAGCTGGTAGAGTCCAGTGAACTTGTTCGTTGGGCCCTGCCAGCTTAAACCAAATTGCCTCCGTGAAGCAGTCTGGCCGAGTTGCTCCTCAATTCGGATGCTCAAGAGTCCTTGCTCGAACTTCTCTGAATGATGTCTTGAGAGAAATCTTCTAAGTGCCGAGTAGAACACGCAACGCAGAGCTCTACCGAGAACTCAAGACTTAGAGAAAATTTCAACACGCTCCCGCTCAATCTAGAGCAACTCCATCTTCTCGTGTCCAGATAGGGCACGTGTCACGCATCCACGCCCCCGACGCTTCGGTTCTGGTGTTTCAACGTGCCACGCGCTTGTCTCTGCACCTGGGGCCCACGGCCCGTTAGGTCACTTCGATCGTGTACTCGAGAGCCCACGACCCACGTCGTGGGATTAACTGCGCCCGTTACGCGCGCATTTTGCGCTGTGTGCGTTTCTAACGGGCAGTTAAGCCACGCCGCACGATCTCAGCCACGTTCAATCCCGCTAGTAACTGCAATCCGCAGACGGCATAAATACCTCCGTGCCGCCCAAGTCACTTCTTTCCTTCGCACTTTCCCCATCTCGCACCTCTTCTCCTCGCCTTTGCCTTCGCCACAGAGCGCAGCGCTGTCGCGAACTCGCCACGTGCCGCCGTACTGAGAGAAAAGGTTCCCGCGCGCCCCCGTCTTCGTCATCAACCTCAACCTCGACGAGCTCCCGCTTCTCCACCAGCAACCGCGCCGTCATGGATCTCGCGAATGCTGCCGCGTACCAGCACGAGGATGAGATGGCACCGGCCCGCGCCGGCTGGGAGGGCTCGGATGTCACCGCTGCTGATTGCCAGTGGCTGGTGAACACTCGCCGCGTCCCTCCCGGCTGATCTGCCGACCTCCCGGCACGGAACTCGTCCCGACTCCGGAAGCCGGTGAGTACGTCGTGTTTCTTTCCCACTTCAAGCGTGGCCTAGGTTTGCCCATTTCACAGTTCTTCTCCGACTTCCTCCGCCACTTTGGCCTCCAGCCGCATCATCTTCCTCCAAATGCCATTGTCATGCTATCCACTCACGCCACCGTCTGTGAAGGCTTTCTAGGCGTGTATCCCACCGTCCAAACCTGGGCTCGCTACTTCTTCCTCCGCCAACAGAGCGTTCCCAATCCAAACAACCCCTTAGTTCCACGCGCGATGACCCAGACGGGTAGCGCAATGATGCTGCAGCGTAGCACTGGGTACCACCCGCAGGTACTCGGTTTGGAGACCGTGCGTAAGTGGTAGCGGGGCTTCCTGTACGTGAAGAATGTCCCCCCCCCCCCGTAGAAGGAAAAGCCGTTGAGGACCAAATTGGGCTCCCCAAGTTCGACAATGCGCTGCCCACCAGACAGAACTGGGGGTTTAATCCCAAGAAGACGGTGCCTGACGTCGTCTAGATAGACAAGCGCCTGGAGCAGCTGGTTGCCCAAGGGCTTCTGCAGGATGACCCGATTGCCTGCTGGATATCGCGCCGAGTGCTCCCGCTCCAGGATCGGGCACACAAAATGTGCTACATGGGAGGCCCTCGGGATTGCACCCGGACTACCACCTTCGAGCTTAGCAAAGCAGAGGTGGCCATCTGGGCCAAGTCTATCATGCGGACCACCCTCACCGAGAACTGGGCTTATGGCTTCCTGCCGTATAGCCGCACCAAGCCCATCCCCAAGGTTGGTTTTCTTCTCGGCATGCCGAGTATTTGTGTTTGATGCAGAATAGACCTTCTCCTAGCTTCATATGCTTTATGTTTGCACGCTGTGCCGGATAGAGCTCCTCTGTTAATACTTAGCTTGATATGCTTTATGTTTGCATGCTGTTCCGAGTAGAACTCCTCTCTTAACACTTAGCTTGATATGCTTTATGTTTGCATGCTGTTCCGAGTAGAACTCTTCTCTAAACACTTAGCTTGATATGCTTTATGTTGCATGCTATTCCGAGTAGAACTCCTCTCTTAACACTTAGTTTGATATGCTTTATGTTTGCATCCTGTTCCGAGTAGAATACATACTCTGCTGAAATTCAACTTACTGTGCTTTATGTTTGCATCTACAGCACATCCATCGCCAGAAGACCGAGGACCAGCCCATCTTCGAGGCCAACTAGGAGGCACACAGGACGGAGGATGACACAACGGCGTACAACATCCAGGACACCCTGTGCATCCCTCATGCTGTTCGGGACGGTAAGTCCCGAGTCGCAGGTTCTATCCGGGACTGGTCAGAGGATGAAGAAGGTGACCGGGTCCACCTCTTTACTTGCTTGCAGTGTTCTTGCATCCATCTTTTTTATTCGGAATTCTTCCTTCTTTCCACTGCAGGGGAACCTGAACTGGACGAGCTAGAGGAACCCGGATGCGATTCCGGTGTTCGTGGCTGCTCCCACCACCACTAGGAAGAGGACGGGTACCGGGCATTGGAAGCCCCTCCCAAGAAGATCAAGAAGAAACCGGGGATCAAGACGGGAACCAAGCCCAACTTGCGCAGGAAGCGCCCCACTGTTGACGGGTAAGTCCTTCCGGGTTGCTCCTGGTCCTTTGCTTTCTACTCTGTTTTCTCCCTGGCCTTCTTCCTTGCACATTTTCTGATTTCCTTTCTCTTTTACTCATTTCCTTTCAGTGATGCCCTTGATGCCGATGCCACCACCGCACCAGCTCCCCGGAGGAAGAGAGATCCACCACGAGAACTCGTGGAACTCTCCGACGATGAAGGGGATCGCATACCAGAGGACCGGACACCAGCGTCCTCTCCTCTCCGAGAAAAGCAAGATCTTGGCGCTCAGAATTCAGGCACCGAGATGGATACAGAGCGCACCCTCGAGCAGCCGCAACCCACTGCCCAGCCAGCTGCTCAGGACGCCACCAATGCCGAGAAGCCACCGAATCCTCCAGCTGCATCAGCTGAGGAGACCACCGATCACGCTGCCGGGCAGCGACAAGAAGACACCACCGCGGAGCAGCCAGATCCTACTGCCGAGCAGCAGCCTGAAGATAATGCTGTAGAGCAGCCGGACCCTGCTGCCGCGCAGCGGGTAGAAGACCCCGTGGAGGAACCATCACGCCAGTACATAGTGCAGCCGGATGCTGCGCCGGTCAGTCAGACGAAAGCGCCGCCAGCTCGCCAAGTGCCTCCGCCAACTCGCCAGGTGCCTCCGCCATCCTCCAAAAAGCAGGTAGCTCCCTCTACCGCCAAGGTGATCTCGCAGGCCACCAGGAAGCAACCTCCACGAGGTGCCTCGCAGGCTGGCGCGCAGCCAACCGGACAGCGGCAAACCGTGCAACAGCAGTTGTCCTTTCAGCCGTCAGGGCCACAGAAGCCAGGCGGCCAGCCAGGTGGGCAACCCGCACAACAGCAGCCGCCTCCTGAGAAATTGCCGCTTAACAAGGCCAGGAAAGGTCCCAACCCGAACACCAGGTTGGTGCAGGCCGACGTCCAATTTGGCCCTGAAGAGGAGCAAGCTCCCGAAGCAGGCGCCAGCGAAACCGAGAAAGCTCCTTCCTTCCCAGAGTACTGGGTTCAGCTGCAGGAGCGCCACAAGATTAAGATGTCCCAGGAAGCTGAGCGACTAGGTGCCCTGAAAGAGCGAAGAGCCGTATCCTGCTCAAAGTCCAAGGGGAAGAAAGACTCCCTGGTCATCAACGAAATTACCTCCTGCGACGAGGATGAAGAGGATCTCCCAGAGGAAGGCGTAGCAGCTATCCTTGAACGAGTAGGCTTCATTGAGAAGTTCTGGGATAGCAAGAGACTTGGCCACGCCGCATGGGATGGCACCGAGTTGCGAAATCTCGACAACTACCGGACAGAGTGGAACAAGCCCGACATCGGCCCTGTTGGCATAGCTGTAGCCGGCCCTTGCAGTACTCTGGCCAGCAAGCTGTTTGTTCTTCGCAAAAACCTCGAAGATATCGAGCAGAGCTATGTGGTAAGTATCTTTTTTCTTTTGATCTTTCCGAGTTGCCATATTTCTTCTTCACGTCTCTTCTGTTACCCACTACCCAGTCCCCGAGATTTGGGCCGAGTAGGTAAAGCTCCACCGAGTTGCCATCTACTCGGGCTAAATCTTCCAAACTCATCAAATCTCTTTCTTCTCTGCAGGATAGCGTCCAGGAGAGGACCAAGGTCTTCCGCCAGCTCATGTGGTCTCACCGCCAAGTGCGAGACAGGAACCGGGAGCTGGAGTTCAAGAAGAGTGAGATGGACGCAGTGGAGAAGAATTCCATGGAAAGCGCTATCAAACTGTCCGCTATGGAAAGTAAGCTTTTAGCATCTCGGTTTGTGCGTTTTTTGCTTACGCCCGTTTTTTGATTTTTTGCTCAGTCATTGTCAACTCTGCAGGTGAGCTCAAGGCGCTCGTTGATAGGCACCAGGACTGTGAGGTCATGGCCGCCTCCGCGCAGAGTACAATCTCCAGACTGGAAGGTGAGCTATTCCTTCTCTGTTTCCTTCACCTAGCTTGCTATTGCTTGCTCACTTGTCTAACTTGCTGCTCTATCCGCAGAAGAATACAAGAAATTCCGAGAGGAACATCTGCAATGCCTCACTCCAGCTGAAGCACATCACCAAGTGCAGGTCCGTGAGGCCGAGTTGCTGAAAGAGCGGGAGGCCGAGAAGACGGAGTTCGAAAAACTCCAGGTTGATCTTGCCGACGCACTCCAAACTGCAATCAATGCTGTCCACGAAAAGAAAGATTTGCAGAAAACAGCTGCTGCCGAGAAGCGGGAACTCGAGAGAGAGATCAAAACTCTGAAAGAAAGGAACCAAGCTCTCGAGGTCACAATCAGAAACTCGCGCCGCATCCAGGACAAGCAGATCCGGGAAACAGAAGACTGGAGGACCAAGCTGGGGGCCCTTATGCTGGAAATGGAATGTGAGTTGCCGCTACCCTTCACCTTGTTTAGTTTTTACCTTTCTATCTTCTTCTACTCAGTCTCTCTTCTTCTCGGTTACTCTTTCTGACCCAAACCGGCCGTTTTAATGCAAGTCCCCGGGTTGCATTTCTCTTCCACTTGTCTTTTTTTCTTTGCGCTTACCTGCCACTTGTGGCTTTTTGGTAGTCGAGTCACAAGATTTCAAAAATCAAGTTTCATATACTCAACCACCTTGAGATTTGGATTCTAACGCTGCCCACCACTTAGCCGAAAAGAAAACAGAGAAGTAAATACACCCTATTCGGTTGCTACACTTCTCTTTTCCTTAGCAATTTTTCATGTGTTTATTGACCTTTGGCTTGTTCTCTTGCTTGCCATGAAGCCGGGTTGCGTACAACAACAGAGTCGAAGAGTTGGCCCTTGGGTTTAAACACACTACTAGATATACGCATGAAATTCTAAGTAGACCAACCGAGTAGACAAAGGAAATAAAGTAAACAACACAAGGCAAGGTTTTTGCACAGGCAGTCCCCGAGTTTGAATTCGGAGTGCCAACTTGAATTTTAACTCGGTTAAATGGATACATACAACTTTTTCTCATGAATGGAAACGACGGAGTAGAGCTACATTCCAGGGACGTTTGGATTCCTCTTCGGCTCTATCCGGCCTGTTCTTCTGCGGTGCCTGTGCGTCAACTAGATAGTAGGCATCATTCTGCAGAGCCTTACTCACAATGAAAGGCCCTTCCCACGGAGGGGATAGCTTGTGCATCCCGTCCGTGCGCTGCACGAGCCTAAGGACCATGTCTCCTTCTCGGAAAACCCTTGGGTTTACTTTTCGGCTATGATAACGCCTCAGGCTTTGCTGATATATGGCTGAACGTGACAGAGTTAACTCTCTCGCTTCTTCTAGGAGGTCAACGTCATTTTCTCGAGCTTCTCTTGCCTCTTTTTTTAGTGTAGAGTGTTACTCTGGGCGAGTCATGCTCTAGGTCAGTGGGCAACACGGCCTCGGCTCCATATATCAGGAAGAATGGTGTGTATCCGGTTGATCGGTTAGGGGTAGTCCTTAGACTCAACAACACCGCCGCCAACTCGTCCAGCCAACAACCAGGGGTTCGCTATAATGGCTCAATTAGCCTTGGCTTTCTCCCGGATAGGACCATGCTATTTTCTCTTTCAACCTGCCCATTTGAGGCCGGATGTGCAACTGATGCAACATCAAGCCGAATCCGCTTCTCCTTGCAGAATCTTGCAAACGCACCCTCAGCAAAGTTTGTGCCATTATCAGTGATGATATTGTGCGGGTAGCCGTATCTCAGAATGACATCCTTCAGGAAACTCACAGCTGTGACTCCATCACACTTCCGAATAGGCTTGACCTCAATCCACTTGGTGAATTTATCAACCATGACCAAGATGTGAGTCATGTTGCCTCTAGCCGGTTTGAAACGACCTACCATATCCAAACACCAGACAGCAAATGGCCAAGTAATGGGGATGGTCTTCAACTCGGATGCTGGCATGTGAATCTTGCTCGCAAACCTCTGGCACCCGTTGCACTTTCTCACTATATCTTCAGCTTGCCGCAAGGCAGTGAGCCAAAAGAATCCATGCCGAAAAGCCTTGTTGACCAGAGCCCGAGAAGAGGCATGATTCCCGCATTCTCCCTGATGTATCTCTCTAAGAACCTCTTCTCCTTCCTCTGGCTCAACACAGTGTTGCAGCATGCCAGTAGGACTCCTTCTGTGCAGCCCCTTGTTGATGATGGTGTAGCTCTTGGTAATGAGCCATCCGTTAGAAAGGATAATATGGGCAGAGCCCAACTCGGTGTCTCCTGGATGGGAAACACTGGTTCGTCCACTTCCATTGGATCAGCTACCATGACCTCATCCGAGTTGGAGACGAATCCCCGAGTACTGAGAAATGATCCCCTCGATGAACGCAATAGTCCCCGAGTTGAGTGAAGCAGTCCCCGGGTTGCAAGTGCCAGTCCCCGGGCTCTCCTTTGAAGCTTCCCAATCAATCTCCATGGGAACAACTTCCGATCCTGGCAGAGATGGAATGAATATGGATTCCGAGTTGGGGGATAGCTTGATGGATGGCTTTCTCAAATGCTCCAAGGCAAACCCAGCCGGGATAAACTGCCGAGAAGACCCCAACTTGGACAGTGCATCAGATGCATCATTCTCAGCTCGGTGTATGTGATGAAACTCACATCCCTCAAAGAACCGTTTCATAGTTTGCACCAGAAACCGGTAGGACGCCATGTTGGCATCCAGGGCATCCCAATTTCCGGAAACTTGCTGAACCACCAAATCCGAGTCGCCATAACAGACAATGCACTGAACTCCGATTTCCTTGGATACTCTCAAGCCATGTACCAATGCCTCATACTCGTCCACATTATTGGATGCCATGAAATGGATCTGCAACACATACTTGAGTTGATCTCGCTTGGGTGACGTAAGCACTACGCCAGCACCGAGCCCTTCTTTTACTTTGGAGCCATCAAAATGTATCTTCCAGAAGTTGGTTTCCGGCAAGGGAGGGTCGTACTGCATCTCGGTGCAATCCACCAAGAAATCTGACAGAGTTTGTGACTTGATTGCTTCTCTTCTCCCGTAGAGAGGGGTGTACGCGGCTAGCTCAATTGCCCACTTGGCTACCCGGCCGCTTGCATCCTTGTTTCCCATGATCTCCGAGATGGGAGCAGTGCACACCACTGTGATGGGATGCTCTTGGAAATAATGCTTGAGCTTCTTCGCACCTAGATACATGCCATATGTCATCTTCTGGTTGTGCGGGTAGTTTTTCTTGGAGCTAGATAGCACGTCACTGAGATAGTACACTGGCTGCTGCACAGTCTTGCCTTCCTCTTCTCTTTCCACCACTATCACCATGCTGACTACCCGGTTGGTAGCTGCAATGTACATCAACATTGGCTCCTTGGGAAGAGGGCTTGCCAGGATGGGAGCGCTACCCAGCATGGTCTTGAGTTCTCTGAAGACCACATCATCTTGTGGTGTCCACACGAACTTGTCACTCTTCTTCATGAGCTGGTAGAGAGGCAAGGCCTTCTCACCCATTCTTCCCAGGAAGCGGCTAAGGGAAGCCAAGAATCCGGTAAATTTCGGCACATCCTTTAGTGATCTCGGCAAAGACATGCTCTCTATAGCTTTCCAGCCCGACTGGATACCAAGAAGCCGAGCAGCTTGCCAGCCGGGACGCCAAAGGTGCACTTAGTCGGATTCTATTTCATCCTGTACTTGCGCAAGCTAGCAAATGTTTCCTCAATATCACTAAGCAGAGTATGTGTTTATTTCGTTTTGATGACAATGCCATCTACGTACACCTGCACATTATTGCCGATTTGGTCATGCAAACATTTCTGCATGCACCTCTGATAAGTATCCCCAGCATTCCTCAACCCAAAGCACATAACACGATAGAAACGAGCCCCGTACGGGGTAATAAAAGCAGTCTTTATTTGATCAGCCGGGTTAAGAGGTATCTGATGAAAACCAGAGTAGGCATCAATGAAAGACAAAAGCTCGCACCCGGCAGTGGAATCGATCACCTGATCTATGCGGGGTAGCGGGAACGGGTCCTTGGGGCAGGCCTTGTTCAGGTCGGTGTAGTCCACACACATGCGTCATGCCACCTAGGCCTTGGGGTCTTCCTTCTTCTTCTCAACCTTGACCGGATTGGCCAGCCAATCTGGATGCAGTACCTCCATGATGAATCCACTTATCAGCAGCTTGGTGATCTGATCACCGATAGCTTTCCTTCTCTCATCACCAAAGCGGCGCATCGCCTGCTTAACCGGCTTGGCGTAAGGACGCACATACAACGAGTGCTCAACCAACTCCCTCGGGACGCCCGGCAGGTCCTCATTGGACCATGCGAAGACATCCTGATTCTCACAGAGGAAGTGGATGAGCTCGCTTTCCTATTTATCGCCCAACCCGGCGCCAATGATGGCAACGCGGTCTGGGAACTCAGGGTCCACCTGCACCTTCTTGGTTTCCTGGGAGGCCTAGAAAGTTGCTCCATACTGAGAACTCGGCATGCCAGGCATACCGACTTGAGCTGCTTGAGCCATAGCTACCACCTCGTGTATCTTCTTCTTCTCAGCAGCGATGACCAAAGACTCTGCCAGTAGAGATCCAGAAAATGCGCAATCCAGGGAGCGCTTGTAATCACCCGAGATGGTGATGACACCATTGGGGCCAGGTAGCTTCATCTTCAGGTAGGCAGCATGGGTTGAAGCCATGAACTTGGGTGCAGGCCTACCGAGTAGAGCATGGTATGGGCTCTGAAGATCAACCACTTCGAACTGCAGGCACTCGGTGCGGTAGTTCTCCCTGGTGCCGAATAGCACATCTATCCAGATGCGGCCGATTGGAGCGCAAGACACTCCCGACACAATGCCATGAAAGGTGGTCCTGCTGGGAAGCAGCATGTTCTCGGCAAGGCCGAGCTTCTCCAGGGTATCTCGGTACATGATGTTGATACTGCTGCCATTGTCGATCAGCACCTTGCTGAACCTGACATTCTTCTTGGTTCCTAGGAAGGTGGGATCCACCACTAGTGCATATGTACCCGGATTGGGCATCACCAAGGGATGATCATCTTTGGACCAAGTAATTTCCTGGTCGCACCAGTGCAAGTAATGCAGCACAACCGGTATCACTGCATTCACCTCCATCGCACGCCTACGCTGCGACTGCTTGTCATCCGGCTCGGTGGTGAACACCATGTAGCTCTCATGATGCTCCTGATACTGGTTCCGGTCTCCACCACCATCATTGCCATTGTTGTTGTTGCCATTGTTGCTGTTGTTCCGGTTGTTGTTGCGGTTGTTGTTGCGGGTGTAGTAGTTGCGGTTGCGGTCGTTGCGGTTGTTGTAGTTGCGGTTGACTCCCTAAGCCACTTGATTCACATTCTTCCTTCTCGGATTCACAACCGGTCTAGGAGTAGCTGCCCGGATAGGCTGCACATTGGCATCCGCAGGCGGCAAAGGAGGAGGAGGGGGCAGTTGACAAAAACCTTCACTCTTGATGCGGTCCTACCAGCTGCATTGCCGGGTAGTGTGGTTGGCTGGCCTACTCTGGTGCCAAGTATGGAAGCTGCAAGGTCCATCCTTCATGTTCTCAAAGATAAATCTCTGAGCATTTCCGGCTTTCGGGTTGGTGTTGCCTTGCTGGGGAGCATTGTATGGCTTCTTGAAGCCTTGGCCCTGATCTGGTTCTGCCCGTATTGGGCTCCAGCAGTTTTTTGCCTTTGGCTGCTCCCAGCAGCCGCAGTGTCTTGGTTCACAACATTCACTTGCTCAGAACCGTACCGAGTATTGGAACGGTCATCTCTACGCTTGTTGCGGAAGTCTTGGCGTCTGCTGCCATCTTGGTCTCTTCTTCTTGGCTCGAAAGCATCGAGCAGAGGCTGAGTAGGGTCACCGAGTGCATACATATCAGCTATCTTGATCGTCTCGGCGAGCGTACTCGTCATCTCTCTCTGCAATTTCTGCCATAGCATGCTGCCATGCCTGCAGCCTTGAGCAAACCAGGCGATTGCCTGTGAATCATTCACACCCTCACATGTGTTCGTCAATGTGTTCCACCAAGTAAGGTATTCTCGGTCAGTCTCCTCTTCTCGCTGCTTGCAAGCCGAGAGCTGTTGCGGCCTATTCGTCCTCTTGTACGTGCTGGTGAAGTTGCTGATGAAGGCTTCCGAGAAGTCGAGCCAGCAGTTGATACTGTCCTTCGGCAAGTTATTGAGCCAGATCTGGGCAGAGCCCTCCAGCATATGTGGGACGTATCTCACGGCCCATCTACGGTTGCCGCCTGCAATATGCACGGCGGTGACATAGTCATTCAACCAGTCATCTGGCTTGGTGCTCCCATCATACGACTTGGTCCCCCTGGCCAGTTGAAACTTGGTCACAGCAGGCTCTCCCATAATTCAATGACCAAAACAGCTTGGGCCCGGTGGCCCCCTCTCTTCTATCTGCTCGGACCGGTGAATCCGGTCCAACTTGTACCTTGCATCGCTGGGCTCCAGCATCCTTCCACCCAGACGATCAGTGACATCCCTTGGGTCAGCGTACCCGGCTAGCTCCATTGCCGAGTACCCATCACCATAGCGGTCTTACTGCATGGGACCGGGTTGAGCAGCCGGGTTGGCCGCTGCCACAACTGCTCGCGGCTGCTCAGCGGCATGCGGCTGTACCCTCTGCTGAACCGGGTTGGCAGCCTGATGCCGAGATGGTCCCTCTTGGTTTCCTCCTTGTCCCTTGCTGCGAGCTTTGGTGGCTTGATAGCCGGCTCCTGCAGAGTTGTGTTTCTGGCCGGGCTGCCGCTCTACAGCGTGCTGTTTTCTGGCGACAACCGGGTCGTACACCTGCATTTGTTTGTTCTTGCCAGAGTTCACACTCTGAGCCCTCTCAGTGCCGGGAAGCGGCGATGATACCTGATCCACCGATCTACCCCCACGCGAGTGAACAACATGGGAAGCACCGGCTCCCGGATTGACTTTTCGGAAAGCCTCATTCTGCCTGCCAGCTTCTAGCACTAGCTCATTAAGCCTATCCTCCTGCCTAGCGCGAGCGTCGCTAGTGAGATGCGGCAACTCGGCAGCGACTGCCTCTGTAGCCCTAAGAGTTTTGGCAGGAGAATTGTATTTTGGCCTATTAGTAGTGTTCAAACTAGCAGATTGACTAACATCCCTACCATCTCTAGCTAGCTCAGCGCCTAGGTTGCGACGAATAACGCCTATCTTGCTAGGCAGCCTAGAAGCAGGAGTAAAGCCATGCTCTCTATTGTACTCATTCTGATCCAGGTTAAGCTCAAGCCTAACCTTCTCCAGCTCCCGGGCCTCCGCGAGTAGCGCTTGACGCTGCTGCTCGAGTTGCGCCCTCAACGCCATGAGCTCCGTGTCGGTGGGAGGCGGCATGCCCAGCTGCTCGGTGGCGCCAACGCGAGCAGCCGGTATAGCCGTTGACGTGGAAGGAGCCACGTATCCCGGAATGTTCCAGGGAATCTCATAGGGCTTGTGACCCCTGAACGCAGCCGGCTCCTCGATGAACTCATCCGCAGCGGCCGCGCCTTTCCCGGCATCGATAGCCGGGCCCGTCATCATCACCTCCACGCTGTCCGCAGAGCAGCCAACTGGCTTCCCCCAGGCAGCGAGTACAGCAGGAGGATCATCCGCGACGAGCACCTCCTCCGGGAACTCGCGGATGACGGTGGTGGCGACGTATACCAGATGCGTGCCAAAGGAGAGGACCGAGCCGCCTGTAGGCATGGGCCTGCCGCCAAAATCGTTGGCGTTGTCGGTGACGAAATCGAAGGAGCCGAATCTGTGGACAAGGCCACAGACCGCACGCTCCCCCGATGCAGAAATCGGCCCCGTCCGAATATGAACCCCAGCCAGCGCTGCTGCTGGCCCCACGGTGGGCGCCAACTGTCGTGGTGTGGAGAAGACAGATGCCATGGGATGGATAATTGTTGGGGCTGATGGACGCTGTAGGTATTCGAGGAGGGATCGCACGTCGAGTAGACGCGCTCAGAAACACGGCAAACACCAAGATCTATCCAGGTTCTGGGCCCTCGTGTGGAGGTAACACCCCTACTCCTGCCTATCTCTCTGTATATGATTTTACTGGGTAGCCACAGTACAACTTAGGCTTTCAGCCGAGTAGCCAGTCTCTCGTTCTCTCTCTTTGTGTAGCACTAAGGAGCGCAATAAATGCTCTCAGCGCAACGTCCCTCGCGCAGGAGGGGGCTGGGCACCTTATATACTGGTTCCCAGCGAGTAAACAACGATTAAAGGTACATGATAAGACAACGCCACTGTGATAGCAGTAGCACGCTTCCGTGTCCCCGCTGACGCCGTTGCGAGAAGTCGCTGCGCCGTCCGGCTGACAGGACTTGTCCACCCTGTCAGTCTCACAGAGTAGGCTCCTGACATGTCCTGTCCCCTCTGTCAGTGACAAGACACGACAGGCGCCCATCCTAATTGTACCCACGCCGTAGCGCACATAATCATGCGTCTTGTAAGTTGAACCGCACGCCTGTACGGCTGCGGGATATGCGGGATCTCGTCAAAATGGCTCCATTGACTTTGTGCCCAAGAAAGATTGATGCTCATCTACTCGGACCACTTGATCTCTACTCGGATGATTCCAATCTTCCCCCTTATCTTCTCTTCGCCTTCAATACTTATTACCGAGTATCATCTACCGGATACCAGACATCCGGGTAGCCGCCTACCCGGTAAACAATACTCTGATCTCTGTTTTATCACCTGTCTTACCCCTACTCGGGTGTAGCCCCCTGACACAACCTTCTCGGAAAGTTGGGGACAAGAGAGAGTTTGTGTGTTCTGAAAAGAGAGATTTTATTCTGGAAACTTTGAGTAAAGAATTTAGTGATGTTGCTGTAGAAGCTAGGAAAGTCTTTGGTCGTTTTAAAATGCTCGGCTCATGTGTAGATGTTATTGGAGCTCTCTAAATACTAGACAAAATTGAACCTAAAAACAAGGAGAAAATCAAAATACCTATACCTTTTAAACTAGTGGCAATGCATGAAGCTTTAGAGAAGAATTTTGATTGGATTTTCCTGAAAACCCATTTGATGAAAGTAGTAAACCTAAAAGTGTTGAGAAGGGGACATCTGAAATTTATATAGATAAAATACAATGCATTGTTGAGGAGGTTTCTCGTCTCAAATTGGATTCTTCTTCACTTGAAAACACTTGATTCTTGTTTTCCGGGCCTAGCTAAAAGGCGTTAAAGAAAAGCACTTCTTAGGAGATAACCCATGTTTTTATTTTTGTAATGTTTTCTTCTGTTTTGTTTGCATCAAGGTGTTGTTTATTTCTGTAGAAACTTAATTGTATATTTATATTCTCTTATTTGTTGTGCCAAGTAAAGTCTCTAGTGAAAGTTGAAGTTAGATTTGGATTTCTCCATAGAAAACAGATTTCTGTTGTCCAATGTTAAATTCGTATAAATTCACAGAAAGATCAAAATGACCTGCAATTTTTTGTACTTAATCCTCAGCTATTTCCAAAACTTTTTCTAGTTCTAGGTTTTTCGATTTGAGCAACGTAAGTGCCTTGAAAAAATTCGTCTTTACAAACTGTTCTGGTTTTGACAGATTCTGCCTTTTACTTGCATTCTCTCCTTTACTGTGTTGAGTCGATTTCTTTGCTCCACAAAACATCAGTGGCTTTAGCTAATGTTTAAAAAGTATTAGTAATGCTTGTGTCCAAGGAGAAAATGTGAGTTTTTAATTGTGCAGTAACCCTCTAATGAGAATTACGTTGAGTTTGGTGTGAACGAAGTTTCCAAGTATTAAGAGAAGACGGTGATATAATGTGATCAAGGAGAGAGAAAAAACTAAGCTTGGGGATGCCCCGTGATTCATCCCAGCAAATTACAAGAACACTCAAGCGTCTATGCTTGGGGATGCCCAAGGCATCCCCTTCTTCATCAGCAACTTATCAGGTCACTTCTAGTGAAACTATATTTTTATTCGGTCACATCATATGCACTTTACTTGGAGCGTCTGTTTGTTTTTGTTTTATTTTATTTTGTTTTCCTTGGTGCAATAAAATTGGTTGGAACCCAACATTTTTGTGTGGTAGAGAGACACGCTCCGCTTTTTCATATGAATACTCGTTTTCTTTCATACTCGTATTCTTAGTTTTTCTTCTAGCTGCTGCAAATCCTTTTAGCTCCTGTTTTTCATGCATCTCTTATTCAGTGTTGTTAGTTCTAGTAGATTAGTAGTAGTACTCTCTTGTTTCATTGCTATATCTTTTGGAGAGTTTTTGTTTAGATAAAATGATTGGTGTTGGAAAGCAGTAAAATATTTCATGCTTATAACGGTGCAAAAAGAAGCTTTTTAGACTGTGGGCTAGACTTTATCATGCCATGTTAGATGTTATTTTAGTTAAATTCTTAGTAGTTATTATTTTAGCATGACCTGTCTCAAATATCTGAGAGTGCTTAATGTTCCATTGAAAGAATCATGAGTTGTTTTTATCACATTGAAGCATAATATTGTGGTATTCTCCTTCGAATGCTTTATTTGGTTGACTTGGCGCATGCTTACACCATGTTATGACTACAAAACAGTCACCTATAGCCTCTATGATCATTTAGTTTTTGACTTGTAATACCATTTATGCTCTGATTAATAATGTTTTTGTCGCGTGATTATGGCCATTACTGCTCTCTTAATTTGTCGCTCCCAGTATTTGCTAGCCTCCACCTGTACTGAGTATGAGCTCTACTCGTGCATCCAACTCCCCAAAACCAAATTTTGCAAAATGTGTCCACCATACTTACCTACATGTGGTATTTAACCGCCACTCCAAGTAAATTTCTCATGTGCTACCTTTAAAACCTTCAAAATTATACCTGTTCTATGTTCTTGTTTTAGCTCATGAGAATGTAAATAGAGAATCTTTATTTCACTTGTTGATTGGACTTTACACACCTGGACTAGTGGCACATCCGCTTATCCAAATTGATAGAAGAGCTGGCAGCATGGTGCCCAGCCTCAAAATTGGTTACTATTAGATTCTCTTCACTATTTTTGCCCCTGGTTTATCGGTCAAAGCATAATTGTGTAAACAAAAGAGAAGAGGGACGAACTTCTGACCCCAGTTGCGTCCTTCAACAGGAGCCGCTATTTTGAAGTCTAGTTGGCTTGTGACGTACTGTATTTTCTGTTTACCATTCGTTTACATAAGCATACACCTCTCTAAAAAAAATGTTTTCTACCTCTGTTTATAAAATAAAAAACTCTAGCACATGAGTTAATCCATGCTTCCCACTGCGAAGGGCCTTTCTTTCACTTTTATGTTGAGTCTCCATCTTTCCGAGTTTAGTTGCCATTCTGAGTTTAATGTGCATCAGTCCCAAGGAGGAGGATATGATGTGCATCGGTCCCAAATATTATTATTGATTGATTCATGATATGTTATTACTTGCTCTTAAATTAATTATTTCTAGTCATCCACTTGAACTTTGAAGGTGTCCTGGCATTTGTGTTTTGCCCCACTTTTAGGGACAAGCGACACTTTGTTATGTTTTCTATATGCTCAAAAAAAACGTATAACTTTGAAGTGCATTATTATTCATGATCTTTTATTTGTGTTACTTTTCATGATGAAAAATGATTACAAAGTTTTATTGTTAGAATTATATCTATCATGCTTGTGTTTAGAGTACTATGGTCTCAACTTACAATTGATTTTACAATTTTGATGATCAAGTTTATGTTGGTAGCATGTCACCTCGTAAATTATTTTGTTTTTATCGTTTTACCTACTCGAGGATGAGTAGGAACTAAGATTGAGGGTGCTTGATACGTCTCAAACATATCTATAATTTTTGATGTTCCATGTTGTTTTCATGCCATATGCTACATGTTTCCTATACACTTTATGTCAATTTTTATGGATTTCCTTGGACTAACCTATTAACAAGATGCCATAGAGCCAGTTCCTGTTTTCTACAGTTTTTGGTTTCAGAAAAGTTGTTCTGGAAATATTCTCGGAATTGGACAAAACAAAATCATAGGGTCTTAGAAATCTGTCACGTACACGGAGTCCGGAGGGGACCCGGAGGGGTGCCCTGGAGCAACCACACAAAAGGGTGGCGCGCCCCCACACCTTGGCCGCGCCACCAGGTTGTGTGGCCCCCTAGCTGCCCATCGACGTTGCCCTGTCGCCTATTTAAGGCCCCCCTCGGTTTAACCTAAATACCCGAACCTCCATCCACGAAAAGTTCCCTAGCCGCTGTCATCGTCAATCCTAGTTTGGGAGGGGTCTAAACCTCTCCCTGGCATCCTGCCGGGAGGGGGATCATCACCGGAGGACTCTTCATCACCATGCATGCCTCCGGAGTAATGCGTGAGTAGTTAATCCTTGGACTACGGGTCCATAGCAGTAGCTAGATGGTTGTCTTCTCCTCTTTATGCCTCATCTTTATATCTTGCGTGCTGCCTAACATGGTCAAGATCATCTTATTGTAATGCTACATGTTGTGTTTGCTGGGATCCGATGAATATTGAATGCTATGTCCAATGATTATCAATCTATCATGTTTATGTTATTTATGATCTTACATGCTCTCCGTTACTAGTAGATGCTCTGGCCAAGTTGATACTTTTAACTCCAAGAGGGAGTATTTATGCTCGATAGTGGTTTCATGCCTCCCTTTCATTCACGCTCGAGTGACAGAAAAGTAACAGATGGGGGATGTGCTGTTGCCAATTGCCATTAGGGAGAAAACAACAATGTTCTCATTGTTTACATTACACACTTTACTTAAGGCAATAATCTGTTGCTTGCAACTTAATACCCGAGGTTTGATTGGATGACACTCCGAGGGTGGATTATTAGTCATAGATGCAGTTGGATAACAGTCTATGAATTATGTTGTAATGCCTGCGTGAATCACATAGTAATCATCATGTCATGCATATGCACTACGGTGCACCCTTTATATCTGTCAATTGCCCAACTGTAATTTGTTTACCCAACATGTTATCTATCTTTTATGGAGAGACATCACTAGTGAACTATGGACCCCGATCCATTCTTTTACACTGATAATACAACCACTACAAACACTATTCTCTTTTCATTTACTGCAAACAAGTACTATTTTCCACACTATACATCTAATCCTATGTGTCAGCAAAACCGGTGAGATTGACAACCTCACTGTTTCGTTGGGGCAAAGTATCTTGATTGTGTTGTGTAGGTTCCACGTTGCTGCTGAGCCTGGTAGTGCGCACTGCCAACTTCAGCTGTCATTAACCTTCAAAAATGATTTCTTTCTCCTACTGATCGAGTAAACCTTGGTTTCTTTCTGAGGGAAAACTTGCTGCTGGTTTCTTCATACCTTACACTTGGGGTCTCCCAACGAGCTTGTGTTACCCGCCATCAGTTACCTTGATGTATTGAAATCCTCACGAATGACCAAAGGATCATTTAGCCTTGTGGTATCATGATATGAGAGTGGCACACCCATTGAACTCATGATATTCTATTTGAGGATCACTAGTTTCGATTCTGGTTATAGTCTAGTGTTTTTAAACAAACATGTTTGATTGATTGTGTTTGTATCTTAGTAGAATCTTGGAGTGATTTTATTTTGTGAAATGCTTTCTGAATGATATTAGTATTAGCAAGTGTTTTCTTTTGTTTTGTTCTGATTGTGTGTTTTCTTTTATATTTACGATGCTAGAAAATAAAGAAGGAGAGATTTCAGCTGAGGAAGTTTATTATCACTCATGTTTATTAAAAGAGCAAGGACAAGCCCAGTGCCAAGGCAAGCCACTCTTAATTCTTGCTATTTTTTACTTATCATTATCTATCATGCATGTTTTACTTATGAAGTTTTTCAAAAACTTGTATCAAAAACCTTTTTGAAAGTGAACTATGTTACTATTACTATATATGTCTAATATGCTATTGCCACTACATAATCTTGGTGTTACCAAGCCCTTAGACACCATATTACTCTACTACCACCTAAACAAAGAAAACTTTACGTCCCTTGGTGGACATTTAAAAGTCGAGTTTTTTGAAAACAAAGTATTTTTGGAAAAACCATGGAAAGGTGGGACCTTGTCCTCGGGAGTTTGTGAAAGGGTAATTTTTGAAAAGTGTTTTCTAAAAACGACACAAAACCTAGTCTTCGTCGGACAACCAACCTGTACTGTCACATCACCTCAATACAGGCACAAGATCTAACTAGAAACTTGTCTAGGTTAGTCCGTGTCTACCTCAATGAGCTATAAGGGTTCGAGTCCCCTGAACCGAATTGTCGCCAGGAGGGAGTAACGGGATATTCAAAGTGTGGGATTAATTTCCCCGCGGTTGCAACAGTTGGGTCTCCTGTCATGGCGGTGTGATGTTAGGAGAAACCAGATCGATACGGCTGACACACTCGGTGCCAGGGAGAATTAGTCATCTACTAGCATGAACATAGTGGATAATTAGGGCTAGTTATCTGATGTTCGCATACTGTCGCGGACAGTCCGTGGTTGTTCACCACGGATGTAATGGATCTTGTGGAATGTGTACACCTCTGTAGAATTGAATCTATTCAAAATAGCCACGTCCTCGGATATGGACAGTTGAATGTCCATGTAGCTAGTAATGTGTCAAAAATTTCAAAACTTGAAAGATGTTTTGGTGTTGTACCTGGGAGGTACTCGGAAAGGGAACTTTTGTACCTTTTAGGTACCGGAGATGAATGATCTTGGAAATGTGGATCTTCTAAGAAGTTTTGCAAAGAAAAACCTTTATTTTCTTTAAAGTTCTTTGACAAAACCTTGTGGATATGCAATATCTAGAAGAGAAACATAATTATCTTTCGAAGTATCTTCTTCAACAAAAATCTAAAACTTGAGCAATCATGATGAATCTTATATTCCTCATGGCTAGAAGAACCCTAATTACAATCTTCCCATCTCCACTATTTAAGCATACTTGCATCCTTAAGAATTACATTAGGGTGACTTGCGAGTACAATCCAATGTACTCATATTGGTTTCGTCTCTGGCTATTTACCTGGTTAGACATCGAGGAGCAAACTCAGGAAGATATCTACGGAGAGGAGTACTATGACAACCCAATGATCTAGGCACGTCTCCCGGTTATAATCTTGTGGTGTTAAGGCGTAACTTGGTGACACGTCTCCAACGTATCTATAATTTATGATGCTCCATGATCATATGATGTCAATTGCTACATGTTTTCTCCCTTATTTATAGCATTTTTATACATTTTCTGGGACTAACCTATTAAGAAGATGCCAAGTGCCAGTTCCCTGTTTTCTGCTTTTTTTGGTTTCAGCAAAGTTGTTCTGGAAACATTCTCGGAATTGAACCCCACAAAGCCCGAAGTGCCTATTTTCCCCGGAAGCATCCAGAAGACCGAAGGAGAGTCGAAGACGGGCACCGGGGGGCCACACCATAGGGTGGCGCGGCCCCCTGGCCGCGCCAGCTATGGGTGTGGGGCCCCTGGAGCTCCACCGCCTTTGCCCTTTCTCCTATTTAATCCCCCCGCATGAAAAACCCTAGGCACCTCATCAAATATCCCCGAAAAGTTCCACAGCCGCCGTCACCGTCAACCCTAGATCAGGGGGGTTCTGAAGCTGTCTCCGGCACCCTGCCAGAGAGGAGATCATCACCGGAGGCTTCTACATCACCATGCCTACCTTTGGAGTGATGCGTGAGTAGTTCATCCTTGCACTACGGGTTCGTAGCTGTAGCTAGATGGTTGTCTTCTGCTCATATGCCTCCATGTTTAGATCTCGTGAGCTGCCTATCATGATCGAGATTGATCTTATGTAATTCTATATGTTATGTTTGCTGGGATCCGATGAATATTGAACTTATGCCAAGTTGATTATAGTCTTTATTGCATATGTTATTTGTGATCTTGCATGCTTTTTGTTGCTAGTGGTTGCTCTGGCCAAGTAGTTGCTAGTGACTCCAAGAGGGAGTATTTATGCTTGATAGTGGGTTCATGCCTCCTCACCACCTTGCTTGAGTGACAGAAACATGAAGGGGGAGGATGTGGTGTTGCCATTAGGGAGAAAACAGCGGTGAGAGTGCCCGCGTGCATAATTATTGCTTACATTACACACTTTGTTTAATGCAGTTATCTATTGCTTGCAACTTAATACCTAAGGGGGTTCTGATGATAACCTGAGGGTGGATTATTAGTCATAGATGCAGATGGATTTCAGTCTATGTATATCGTTTTTATGCCCGCACTAAATATCATAGTAGTCATCATGTTATATTGTGCACTACGGTGCAACCTCTATTTGTCAATTGCCCAGCTGTAATTTGTTCACCCAACATGTTATCTTTATGGAGAGACACCACGAGTGAACCTATGAACCCCGGTCCATTTTCTTATACTGTTAAAACAAATCTCCACAATTTCCTGCTTTCTTTACTTACTGCAAGCATGCATTATTTTCCACACTGTACGTCTAATCTTTGGTTTCAGCAAGACCGGTGAGATTGACAACCTCACTGTACCATTGGGACAAATTATGTTGGTTGTGTTGTGTGCAGATTCCACGTTGTTGCTGACATCGGTGAGCCATCACCACCGTCAGTGGCATCAACCTTCCGAATGTCCTCTTTCTCCTACTGGATTCATAACCTTGGTTCTTAACTAAGGGGAAAACTCCTACTGCTATGCTCATCACACTCTCCTCTTGGGGTATCCCAACGAGTGCAAGATCTGCACCATCACTTGGGTCTTATCGCGTTGTGTTGTGTTACCTTCCACTGTCATGTGTGTTGTCTGCCCTGCGTGGTAGTTGTCTAACACTTGGTCATGTGACCAGTTTATGTAAGACTGTGTCGGAGTTGCTGTTCTGTCAACGACATGGTAGCACTCAAAGGTTCGAACACTGGGGGCTAACCACGTTCAATCGCACCTCCGGAGTCTTCAAGAGGGGAGCTCTCGAAGGAAAACCAGTCACAACACGAGGGGTTTACCCAGGTTCAGGCCACCGTGATGGTGTAAAACCCTACTCCTGCTTGTCTAGTTGATTGCACTGTGAAGATTACAGTACACCGGGGGATTCTGATGACCTACCTACTTGGTGTTTTCTCTCTTGTTCTTGTGTTTTCTCTCCCTCCTCTGAGGAGGTAGGGGAGGTCTACTTATACCGGCTATCGGTCCTGTTTCCTGCTCACTTGGCAGGAAACAGATACCACAAGGTGCCAAAGGGGGGAGCACCCCATACATTGCGCCTTCTACGCGGTCCTGGTCGTCGGGGGACACCTGCGCCGTCCATGGCGTCACAGTGGGGGAGCCTGGTGACGCCGCCCTCGTCTTCTAGCGCGGACTTGGTCTTCTTGCACCAAATGGGAAAGCCACGGGCCGGGCTTTGGTGCGCGCAGCCGAGCTCTGCGCTTTATACACGAGAATGACAACTGTCAAAGCCATCCTGTCTCCTACGGCGGCTTCGTCATCTGCGCAGAGGTCAGAGCGTCACGGTCACATGGGCTGTCTTCCAGCGGGCGAGGTTCCTTTTGGGAAGGAGCGGGGTCGGAGCAGATCTCCTCCCCAACGAAGCGCGATGGCGATCTCCTCTTCAAGAGGTCGGCCTTGGGGGAGAACTGTTAAGGGGTTCTCCGTGTCTTGATGGACGGGTACGGACTCCTTCCGTGCCCGATGGACTGGGCCAGAAGCAGACGGCCCAGGATACCCTGGTATCCGTGGGCCCGATAGTAGCCCACGGGCCCATGACGCGCACGTTTAGCAGAGTGGCCTAGGCCCCTGATGACCCACAAGTATAGGGGGTGTATCGTAGTACTTTCGATAAATAAGAGTGTCAAACCCAACGAGGAGCAGAAGGTGTTGACAAGCAGTTTCAATAAAGGAATAACTGTAAATACTGAAAGATAGATTTGTAGGGGTTTTTGATATTGCACATAAATAAAGGGCGATTAAATAAAATGAAGTAGTAATGATTGCAGCAAGTGGCCCAATCCTTTCTTCATCAAAGGACAAGCCGGTAGGTTTACTTATGATTAACAAACTTTCTCAAGGACACACGGGAGGTTTCTGTCAGGTGCTTTTGTTTCATGCCGCTGGATAATCTTTAGTGTTTTGATAAGTGTTGTGTGAGTGAACCTATGCTAATGTACCGTCCCATCCAATACTAATACATACTTGTGATTATACCCCTTGCAAGCATCCGCAATTACAAGAAAGTAATTAAAAAATAAATCTAACCACAGCTTTAAACTTCAGGATCCTACACTCCCTCGTGTAATGGTTTCCTAATGGGGGTTTAGGTTTTTGTCACTCCGGCAACCCCACAATTAGTAGCCAAATACACGATACATTCCCCTAGGCCCATAAATGGTGAAGTATCATGTAGTCGATGTTCACATAACACCATTAGAAGAATAACACCACACCTTAAATATCAAACCGTTAAATATTACTCAACATTACTTCACTACTAACAACTTGACTTCTCCCATGTCCTCAAGAACAACACGAACTACTCACAAGACATCATATGGATCATAATCTGAGGTCATATAAGGGATGATAACAATCTGGTCATAAAGTGCAAACACCAATAAATCTCACAAGCATCAACTACTAACAAGTAATCCATACCGGGAGAGAGATCTAATGCTAAACAACGATAGAGGCCCTTAATTGTTACATCAGGATGACAGTGGATGATGAGAGTGATGGTGCTGATGGTGGTGATGATGATGATGCTGACGATATTGATAATGCCCGGAGCGATGACGGTGACGATGGCGGTGATTTCCCCTTTCCGGAGAGGAATTTCCCCGACAGATTTCTCCCTGCCACAGAGCTTTTCTCTCTCGGGTGTTTTCCGCCCCGAGGCGGCGGCGAAATAATTCTTCGACGATGGTAGGAGGCTTAGGGTTTCCTGGGGGCCAAGCACGCGAAAAATACCCCCAGAGGTGGGCCAGGGGGCCACACTCCTAGGTGGCACGGCCAGGGGGGCGCCACCCCATGGTGTGGACCCCTGGTGCCCCCCTCTGGCTCTCCTTCTGGCTGGGTTCGTCCTTTGAACTTTTAGGACACCCCCCGCGTCCCACTTCTTCTTCTGATCTTCTGAAATATGGTATCCCGATGGTGCTTTTTCCATCAGATTGCTGGTCCCGGTGTTTATTCTCCAAAAATTATAAAACATGCAAAATAAGATAAAATAACATAAGGGATGCATCATAACATGAAATATATCGATGAATAACAGAATATTATGATATAAAATAGTGATGCAAAATGGACGTATCAACTCCCCCCAAAGCTTAGACCTCGCTTGTCCCCAAGCGAAACTGAACTCAAAAAACATGACCACAGGTTTATGGAGTGAAGAGTCTATAAATAAAATACGGACATGAAGCATCACATCTATCTATGCACCAATCATTATAGACAACAACTTCCTTTCATATAACTTAACTTGAAAACAAGTAAAGGGAGTCACGAACAAAGATGCAAAAGAGAGAATAAAAATTGGTGATGGCAAACTTCGTTCTTGGTCAGAGAACAATTAATGAAATCATACTTATCTTAGGTGAAGTCTTTATAACAAGGTTTATATTGTAGATCTTAACATGTTTAATTATAACAACTCTTTTACAGTGATTCATAGCTTTCAAAGTAATATTCATTCAGATAATAAAGCATGTGCTAAACAAAGAAGGATAGAAAACATGATTGATTAAATCAACATATAGATGATGAGATCACAACAACTCAAAAGCTTGCTGGAGACAGAAGGAAGTGGGTTTACTGACTCAACATAAATTTAAAAGAAAGGGCCTTCGCAGAGGGAAGCATTGACCACTCATGTGCTAGAGATTTTATTTTAATAAACAGAGGTATAAAATGCATGACACTCCTCCCATCCATCTTACACAAACCATGGCTAACCGAATCCTTGGGTGCCTGCCAACAATCACAAACCGTGGAGGAGTGTCTAATTTTGAGAGGTGTATGTTTATGTCAACGAATGGCAAACAGAAAATACAGTAATTCACAAGCCAACGAGACTCACAAGAGCGGCTCCCATAGAAGGAAGCAACTGGTATAGAAGGTCATCCCTCTTTCTCTTTTGTTTACACAATTATGCTTTGACTGATAAATCAGGGGCAAAAAGAGCGAAGAGAATTTGTATTATTATTTGGGGCTGGGAACCCCACTGCCAGCTCTTCTAGCATTTGGATAAGCGGAAAAAGCCACTAGTCCAGGTGTGTGAGTCAAATCAACAAGTGAGATAAAGATTCTCTATTTGCGTCCTCATGAGCTAAAACAGGAACACATAACATGGATAATTTGAAAGTTTTAAAGGTAGCACATGAGCAATTTACTTGGAGTGGCGGTGAAATACCACATGTAGTGTGGTGTCCCAGCACACCACTGCATGTGTAGTGTGCAAGTCGGTGACATAATACTCACAGAAGGACTTATCCGTGAATATTACATCTCTCAGAGTGGTACAACAGAAACACAACAGGTCCAGGCAAAACTATAGGATACAAACTTGATTACAAAATCTTGAGAATCTGTTTGATGTATCAAGGAGATATCCTGCAAATGAAACATCAGAAGAAGCAATTCGAAGCTCCAAGCTGGAGAAGAACTCAAGCTCAGAACTAAACTACTACGGCTGATGTCAGCCCTAATCTATGGCTTGAAACAGCTAAGTCCGAGACTGGACTCCACCTACATCTTGATAGCTTCTCCTTGACCAGCGTTGTTGACGATGATGCTTTACCAACTAAGTAATAGATCACTCCACCTACCTTTCTGAGGTAGCAATGGCTTCGCGATGACGGCTTCCGTAGGGCTTCAACTCTAAGCAGGGGTCAAACGGGAACGAATGAGTAACGAGCGTTACTCAGCAAGTTCATGATATATGGTGGGTAGTTTGATGCACTAACTACAACTTTAGACTCAAAATAGTCATAATCTAATGAATTTTTTTGTGTAAATCTTTTTTCAAGAGGTTGCTTTTAATTCTGAAAACTATGCCCGCTAGATCTTCACAGGACTAGAACTTCATGGAGTTGCCTTTCCTACGACGTTCGCAGCTCCTTCCCGGAACAGGGGGTAACATGCCACATCTTTTTACACTCTGCAGAGGTGCGTTATTTTACCCATGGACGACCAAGACCATGTTGCACAACCAGGTGTACATTCCTGTCCACTACCACTCAGGTGTGGGGCCCGGTTGTTGGTCCAAGCCAAACCGTGCTTCTCCGCACAACGCATGCCCACCCATTTCTGCCAGCAGGTTGAACCCCTGATTCCACCCCTCACGATGGATATCTAGGCACCCCTGGAAGACCATCATAGACCCTAGAGTCCGCGGGAATTAAGGGATCCCACCCATGTGCATGTAGTATCGCAAGATCTACATCGTACGTCTCTGGCAGCCCGTTGACATGCGAACGAGAGAAGACCGCAGCTGACTTACTCCCCCCATAGAAGACCCATGGTTAACGCGGTATTTACGGCGCAAGAATCCTGACGGCAGTTGTTGTTAAATCCTAGGTAATACTTTCCCATGCAGATGTAACCTTCCTTTGACCTATTCATCTTACCATGGTTCAATCCGCCCACCAAACAGAACACTACCACTCGTGTAGTCATTCAAGTAGTCATATTATTATAAAAATAGGATCATGCATTCTTTTGAGACTAGGTGGTAATACGATAGAGTTTTTGCAATTAGTTTGTTATGAAGTACTACAAAGGATATGAGCAAGTGATGAACTTGCCTGAGATTGAAAGAACAATAGCAATCCAGGTCTTCGGGTTCGAGGGTCGCGTAGAAAATCCCAATATCTGAAAGATAGCAAAGTAGTCCCGGTAAGGACTACAGAAAACACTGGCAAGATGATACATGCATAGTAATGATGTGCAACGTGAATTACCCTGGAAAACACCCCTGCGTACAAGTGTAAGCCACGTTTGATACGATATCTTAAGCACACAGGTTTTAGGTAAAATGTTTCATTACTTGTGGTGATGTGGTTCTTAGTTCTTTTAAACTTACATGTGTTTCACTTTTACTTAGCAAACAATTGTTATCATGTTTAGTTAGAAGTAGTTATTACTTGGCTAGGTAGTAAGACAATGAGACATGGAAAACAACTATTGAAAAGATAACAGTCACATTTTGTTTTATATTCAAAAAGTGTAGAGCATATGACAAAGAGTTTAATTGAAAATGATGAACTAATACAGCTAACTCTATCATCACAATACTTTCTAATGACTTGTGATGATAGGTTTTAGTAGGTGTGAAAACATGGGGTTTATTAGTAAGGAAAATTATGAGGTGGTAGTTATTTCTGGTTATAATGGAATATTATAGAATTCCATTATACCATTTGAAATAAGTTTATAAGTCAAACAAAATGTTTTATGTTGGACATATTTCAATTGGAAATGCTTTTCTCTTTAATTTGATATAACATTTTATGTTTTCTGAAAATATTTGAATAAGTTATTAATTTATTAATTTTAAATGAATCAAATGACTAGGCAAAATATTGCACACATGAAAACTTAATAAAATGGCTTTGTAAACATCATAGATGAGTTGCATTTGTCATTTGGAGCATTTTGGTATATAACTTGTATTTTTCTGATTTTATGAATTATTTATTACTTTTCTTCATTTTTAAATGATTTAATTAATTAAAGAAAATTTTTAATTTAAACTTTATCAAACATTTTTGAAAAGTTGTTAAACGTTTAGATTATAATTTTCTAAACATTTCTATTTTTTTTCATATTTTTCTGATAAATAGAATAAAAGATATTGATTTAATAAGATTTAAGTATTTTCTGCCATTTTTAAATTGACAGGTGGGACCCACCTGTCAGTTCTAATTTTAAATAAAAAATTAAAGAAAAATAATAGGAAATTCTTCCATGACGTCATACTAACGTCATGATCGCATCATCCCAGAGGAATTCTCCTCAGATTCATACAAATCGAATGATTTGCTCCGAATTGGTACAATTCATTTGAATTACTAGATAGAGGATGCGCTAAGGAATCTAGGGGTGGTGGTGTGGTGACCAAATGGTCACCGGAATCTTGCCGGCGCTGAGCTTGCGCAGCGGCGAACGGTGATACATGGCGGTGGCTCAATTTCGGGCGCAATAAAATGAATGAAGAGCACCCAGTGGTTCCCCTTCTCACCCTGGAACTCGTGGAGGTGTCGGTGAAGCTCGGCGAGGTCCCAATCACCGGCGGCAAGAAGAAATCGATGGCGGACGGAGAGGAGCAAGACGGTTCGATTCACCCGATACTGGCTTCCCTGCAAACGGCGATTGGTGGAGGGGTAGAGGACATCAAGGCAGAGCTCGTGGTGGTCTCCGTTTCTTCGGGGACGACCAGAATCAACGGCAATGGCCTACGACCATGGGACTAGGATTTTGGGTTCATGTATAGAGAGAGAGACAGAGAGTGCACGGGAGGGAGAGAGAAGTGAAGAGGAACACGACGACCTTCTCCTTCTTACCCTCCACGAGGGGCGGCCAGACGGGACATGGCAGAGCAGGCGTCGACACGGCGGCTTCTCCTCTGCCTTTTGGCATGAGGTTGAAGAAGAAAGGAATTCTTTTCCACTTTTTGATAACCCCCTAGAAGTTTCTAAAATTACAACCAAGTCCTTCTATCTTAAAAACTGGGAAGAAACATATGTTTTCAGTGCCTTTTTGAAAAGAGAAAAATTATTAAAAATTATATTTGAATTCCTCATCAAAACTGCAATCTCACCATGTTTTGTTTTGGTGAATTTGAAGAATATTTATATTTTTTATTTAGGGTGCTAGATTAAGTGATTTTATTGTTTTCACCCTATTTAATTTATTAAATGTCTTAAAATTTATTTTAGGCATGAATATTACATTCACCCAACACACATATGGTTCCCAAGTGGTGTGTTATAAGTGGATCATATTGTATACAATTCTTTATAAAAAGTTATTTGGTATCACTACTAGGTACTGTTTGTATACACTGTAATGAAAATCATCAATAGGGAGTTTTATTCCATATCAAATCAAATGGTGTTAGGTAATGAATGGATTTGTTTTCCTTTGTGTGGTTTTGCTATTTTCATCTTTTGGTTTCTTATCAAGCCTGGTGGACATTTCCTTATATCATGTGTAAGCCATGTTTGCTGTTTTTAGCACTTGATCAAGTGGTAAACATGAATGTCTTTAGAATTTATTTGCTTGTTTTCCACATAGATTCCAATATGGATATTATCCCATGTTTGTTTTAGAACATGTAATCATTTACATGGTTATGTGTAAATGAATTTTGTTATCATCTGTAAGTCTTATGTATGCAAAGGATATGAAAAACAAGGTATTAAGCTTGTTTTCATCTACCTCCACATATCAGGACATGTGGATGCAATGGCTTGTTATTATTTCATACTTGTAGTTGTTTCCATTAAAGATATTATTGTGAGTTCCTCATCTCTAATGAGCTTGACAGAGGTTATTGGTTCTCTATTATATCCTAATGATTAACTGGATAATTTCTTATGACCCTTACTGAGGCAGTGTTGCTTCTTGAAGTCTTCTGTTACTTGATGTTCTTCTCTCTAATTGCCACTTGTCTTCAGATGCTCCTATTGTCTTTGCAAGTATTATCTGCTCTGGGATTCCATATCCAACTATTTCACCCTTGTGGTTAAAACAACCAATTATTCCAAGCAAAGATTTTACTTAGATGATCATAATGTGGTTTCTTGTTTCCTTAGTGTTATTATTTATTTTGGTTGATCGCAAAATAAATGTGGATGTAGTTTATGACATCAATCTGCCCTATGTATATAAGAAGAATTTGTTAAGAAGGTAGCTAGTCTTGCCTCCAAATTACTACTCATATACAATAGGCTGAGATGTACCATGTAATTCAATCTTTTGTTTGTTTGTGTATGACACTCAATTGTTTGAGTATACAAAAGTGATCTGTTAACAAGGTGTCCAAGCTTGTTACCAAACTACTTCTATATAACACTAACATTGGAATATCACACTATTTCACGAGGAGTTAATAAGATCATATCAGGATATAAGAGTTTCCAAATACTCTTATGATAAATTGGAATAGCACTTCTATAATCCTCCAGAGAATCCTTCTTAAGATCTTCTCGTAGTAGTTCCTCGGTTCTTGTGGTTGCTTCTCTTGCAGAATGACTTAGAGAAGATTGGAAAACCAGATAATCTAGACAAAGTAGAAAGATCTTGATTAAGACTTAGTTAAGCTTTTATTCTTCTTCAATAAACTTGTTATTTTGTTTCCATAAGATATGTTCTTATGACATACATGATTGGTTTACTTAGTTTTCAATTCAGTTCCTCTAATAGAGGTTATAACTTGTTGTTATTCCTTACTTCCAGAGATACTTCAGCTGTGGAATTGTTGAATTTGAGTAGAAGTGTGAAATGCTTATGGAATGATGACTTAATAGTAAATTGATCAAATTGTTCATTGATGTGTTGAGATCTCATATGCTCACTTGTATAAGATGAATGAGACAATTAGCATGTAAAGCTTATTGTGTTTTAATGACTTATGTCATAGTTGTTATTTGTTTTCTCTGGTGTCATGATTTTACTTTATATTCTTCTCTTTATTAACTTTGTCATTCATAATTCAGATATAGAGGTTTGGGAATATTATATGTAATGATCAAGGTTTAACAGTAGTTTAAGAAGATTTATTTCTTCTTTCAGGTACTTCTTTTAGGGTTGATGAGATATGTACATATTCGATAAATATGTTAATACAATTATTATGTCATCTCCCACTTGTGGGTTTTGATTTAACCCTAGTTTGTATCTGTTGTGTTCTATTGAACCTTTGTTATTTGATTGTGAAGGTGCACTGAACAGTTATGAAATAATTTATATAGAGGTTGTGTGAATGGTTGATAACTTAAGAGTTGTTGTTTTATAGGAGATAACATCTCTGTTGATGAGATGGTTCACATTGTGCAATACTCAATTGTGAAAGAATGGTCATCAGCTATGTGATTTGGATACTCACCCCTCTTTGAGTTCTAGATACCTAGTGAATTATCCCATGTCACTTATAGACTTGTGGTTAAGGTTGTTGAGAATTTGTGTTTTAACATAACCAATTATGGTTTGACTTATCAAAGGATTTGGTTTGTAGAGATACTATGTTATAAATATCCCTCCATATGTACTCTTGACCAGATGAACCAGACCTATTTCATCATGTCAAGTGAAACATTGGTCACTTTGATTCTTTTAAATTTTCGCGCCAAAATTTCCCGTATTTTCAGATGCATGCTTTGCAAATGCACATATTAAATTTAGATCCTTATAACCTCCCAAACACTGGAATGTTACATGTAGGAAGGTATGGTGGACACAAATGGCACGGTTTTGGGGTTCAATGTTTGGATGCACGAGAAGCATTCCCTCTCAGTACAGGGTTTTTGGCTAGCAAGGCTGTGTAGCAAGCATAAGAGTTGAGGGAAAACAAAAAAATATACATATGATGAAACCAATCATGCAATCTTCATTGAATGCCCAAGCGATCTTAACTTGTGAATACTAAGTTTTGTGAGCTAATAGGCAAATTCCTCTTTCTTATACTAGCATCTCAAATTATTATTTCTACTGACCCAAGCTAAGTTTGCCAAAACCAATTAGATTAACTTGATGATGTCCAGAGTGATACCAAATACTAACAACAAGCTCAACCATATGACATAAATTGAAAACTAAAATAACGTGTGCATAAATTAAATGATGAAACTTCTCATTAATATTTCAAACCGGCAACTCATTCCAACGGATACAACGATAACCAACTAGTGAGAGACACTTCCATACTGTGAACCATCCTATACGATAACTTCTCTACTCATGATATGACTCTACTAAAAAATTAAAAAGATGAAAGATAGTGGTGTGATACCGCGGCACCCCCAAGCTTGGAACGAGCCGAGGGGATACCAATACCAATGACGAACCAATTCTTTGGTGGTGGTGAATTCTTCTCATCCTCGGTCTTCCAAGGTAAAGGATCTCCATCCACAAATCACGTCCTGGTCTCTATCATCCTGAAACTAGCAACAAAGTTTATATGTTTAAACCTGTTCTCATACCACAGTTCTGGTTCTGCACGTCATAGAGTTGTGCTTGCAGATCATTGGTGGTCTTGGTGAGTGAGAATATATCCTCCCAAAGCTTCTAATTCTCCCTCTTGTATTCATCGATCTGTTCTGTCTTTATCGTGTCGATGATCTCGACTTCACGCTTCGCCATCTTCCTGTACCTAAAAACTTCTTGCTCCAGTTCTTCCATCCTAGCTTCCAGACTGCCTTCTCCTCTAGGGCCCCGAACCTCTTCAATCTGCACCTTCCCGTCCTTGAGCAGCAATTCCTTGGGATGCATCTTCAACTCATTCATGTACGGGTTGACGAAGTTCTCAAAGAAACTGTCTTTGGGAGATCCAGGAGAAGCCATTGTTGCTCTAGATCTGAAGATGTAATCTGGCAGAAACAACTTGAAACAGAAACACGACGAGAAAAACAATATACGGACCTCGGGGGGTCTAGGGGGTTATATAGCAAAAAGTTTCATAACGAAAGGAAAGTCCAGGTCGAAAACGAGTCAGAGAGGGGCTCCAGGGCGCCCACACCATATGCTGGCGCGGCCAGGAGTGGGCCCGCGCCACCCCATGGTGTGGAGCCTCCGGGCTCTGTCTCCCTCTCGTTTCCGGCTCATAATTTTTTCATATTTTCCTAAAACAGTAATAATAAAAGTTGGAAGATGTTTCGCGAAAGTTTTCTTACCAAAACTGATAATTATTCAAAAACTGACTCTGCAGTCTCTGAAATATGCTTCTTAATAAATTCCTCTGGGATCATGGATCGAATACAATCAACACTTTCATTATAAGGATCTCCAGAAATATAATGCTTGAGTCTTTGGCCATTCACCACTTGTGAAGAGTTGTCTTCAAGGGAAACAATTTTAATTGCCCCCGAACGGTATACCTCTTCAATAACAAAAGGTCCTTCCCATCTCGAGAGTAATTTTCCTGCAAAAAATCTGAGACGAGACCTATACAATAGCACTTTCTCACCAACATTAAACTCTTGTAATGCCATCTTTTAACTTTCTCTTTAAAGAGCTTAGCATTTTCATATGCTTCACTCCTCCATTCATCTAAAGAACTTAAATCAAGCAACCTTCTCTCACCAGCAAGTTTCAAATCTCTATTTAGGTCTTTCACTGCCCAATAAGCTTTGTGTTCTAATTCTAGAGCAAGTGACAAGCTTTTCCATAAACCATCTTATAAGGAGACATGCCCATGGGATTTTTGTAAGCAGTTATATAAGCCCACAGAGCATCATTTAATTTCTTAGCCCAATTTTTTCCAGATTTGTTAACAGTCTTTTGCAAGATAGATTTGATTTCTCTATTTGATAATTCTACTTGCCCACTAGTTTGAGGATGATAGGGTGAGGCAATTCTATGATTAACATCATATTTAGCAAGAGTTTTTCTAAAACCACCATGAATAAAATGAGAACCCCCATCAGTCATAAGATATCTAGGTACACCAAACCTAGGGAAAATGATGTCTTTAAGCATTTTTAATGAGGTTTCACCATCATCACTTTTAGTAGGTATAGCTTCTACCCATTTAGTAACATAATCAACATCAACAAGAATATGAGTGTAGACTTTTGAAGGTGGGAAAGGACCCATAAAGTCAAAACCGCAACAATCAAACAGTTCAATAACAAGAGAATAATTCATAGGCATTTCATTACGTCTAGAAATATTTCGAACCCTTTGACATTGATCACAAGATAAAACAAACTTTCTAGCATCTTTAAAGAGAGTAGGCTAATAAAAACCTCATTGTAGAACCTTATGTGCAGTTCTATCTCCAGCGCGATGTCCTCCATATCTCTTGTTGTTCATTTTCAGGAACACATCTTCGCATAATACCATCAACACCTTCTTTATATAAGTGTGGGTCATCCCAAAAATAATGCCTCAAATCATAGAAGATTTTTCTTCTTTCCTGAGCTGTAAAGGTAGGAGGAAAATACTTGGAAACAATAAAGTTAGCATAATAAGCATACCATGGACTCTCTTGAGAGCTCACTTTTATTGCAGCTAACTGTTCATTAGGAAAACTATCATTAACAGGAATAGGGTCATCAGAGATATTTTCTAATATAGACAAATTATCAGCAACATGATTTTCAGCACCCTTCCTATCCACAATATGTAAATCAAACTCTTGTAAGAGAAGCACCCATCTAATAAGCCTAGGCTTAGCATCTTTATTTTTCATTACTTAATAGCAACATGATCAATATGAATAGTAACTTTATAATCAACAATATACTGCCTAAATTTATCACAAGCAAAAACTACAGCTAGGAACTCTTTCTCAGTGGTAGCATAATTCTTTTGAGAAGCATCAAGAGTTTCACTAGCATAAAGAATAACATTTAACTTCTTATCTATTCGTTGTCCAAGAACAACACCTACAACATAATCACTAGCATTACCCATAATTTCAAACGGTAAATTCCAATCAGGGGGTTGAACAATAGGGGCAGATATTAAAGCCTTCTTTAAAATTTCAAAAGCTTCTTTACAATCTTCATAAAAAACAAAAGGTACATCTTTTTGAAGAAGATTAGTAAGAGGTTTTGATATTTTAGAGAAATCTTTAATAAACCTTCTATAGAAACCGGCATGACCAAGAATACTACTAATACCTTTAACATCCCTGGGACATGGCATTTTCTCAATAGCTTCAACTTTACCTCTATCAACTTCAATACCTCTTTCATAAATTTTATGTCCAAGTACAATTCCTTCATGAACCATAAAATGTCTTTTCTCCCATTTAAGGACAAGATTAGTCTCCTCACATCTCTGCGAAACTTTATCAAGATTCTGCAAACAATTATCAAAAAAGTTCCACAGACGGAGAAATCGTCCATGAAGACTTCCACAGTTTCTTCCCAAAAACCATGAAAGATAGCAGACATACATCTTTGAAAAGTAGCAGGAGTATTACATAAACCAAAAGGCATACATCTATAAGCATAGGTTCCAAAAGGACAAGTGAAAGTTGTTTTATCTTATTCAGGCTTTCTAACAACAATTTGAGAGAACCCAGAATAACCATCAAGAAAGCAGAATTGAGTTTTCTTAGACAACCTCTCTAACATTTGATCAATAAAAGGCAAAGGATAATGATCTTTCTTAGTAACTTTGTTAACATTCCTAAAATCAATGCACATCCTATAACCAACCACTACTCTTTGAGGAATAAGTTCATTATTTTCATTTGGCACAACAGTCATCCCTCCTTTCGTAGGGACACAATGCACATGACTAACCCATCTACTATCAGCAATAGGATAAATAATACCAACATCAAGGAGTTTCAATACCTCATTTCTTACCACATCCTTCATCTTAGGATTTAAACGGTGTTGATGTTCAACAACTCGCTTTGCATCAGGTTCAATATTAATAGCATGCTGACATATAGTAGGAGAAATCCCCTTCAAATCATCAAGAGTATAACCAATAGCACCTCTGTGTTTCTTCAATATTCTAAATAATCTCTCCTCTTCTTTACCATTAAGTTTAGAACTAATAATAACAAGATGGAATTTCTTATCATCAATATGAGCATATTTAAGATTGTCAGGCAAAGGCTCTAAATCAAAAACAGGATCCTCCTTGGGTGGTAATGTGGTGCCCAAGTATTCCACCGGTAAATTATGTTTCAGCATTGATGGCTGATGTAGGAAAATCTCGTCAATTCCATTCCTTTCTTCCATAAATACATCACTTTCGTGGTCTTCCATGCATTGCTGCAAAGTATTGTTAGGAGCAATAGCAATAGCAGCCAATTGTTCAACTCTATAATTCTCATTAGGAAATTCAACTTCATAAGGTGCTTCAACAAATTTGGAGAAATTAAATTCATAAGACTCTACATCAAATTTTGTAAGGATTTTCTCCTTTCTACAATCAATAACAGCACCACAAGTGTTTAAGAAAGGTCTACCAAATATAATAGGACAAGTATCACTAGCAGAAGTGCCTAGTACCAGAAAATCATCAGGATACTTAGTTTTACCACATAAGACCTCCACATCTCTAACAATACCAATTGGAGAAATAGTTTCCCTATGAGCAAGTTGAATAATCACATCAATGTATTCAAGTTCACAAGAACCAATTTCATGCATGATTTCTTTATAAAGCTCATAAGGAATAACACTAGAACTAGCACCAATATCACACAAACCATAATAGCAATGATCACCTATCCTAACAGATAGCACATGAAAACTAGGTTTCCTAGATTTACCAGGATGAGAGACAATATTAGAAGCATCTTCACAAAATATAATGTATCCCTCTTCTAATTTTTCAGAAACAAGGTCTTTTACTATTTCTACTATAGGTTCTATAGTTATTTGTTCCTCAGGTTCTACATGTTTCCTTGCACTTTTATTAATCACACTAGCTAACATAGAATGTTCTTTTACCTTGGCAGGGAAAGGCATTTTCTCAATATAAGGTTCAGGCACAATAGAATCAACAGTATGAACTTCTATATCTCTAGAAGGAACACAATTAATAGTATCTTTATAAGGTGCATGGTACTTGTCCCATTCCTTTTTAGGAATATCAAAATAGGAAGCAAAAGCCTTATATAAGTTTGCATTAACTTGAGAATCAAGACCATAAACAATACTAACATTATGAAAATCATTGGATGACATAAAAGTTTTAATCCATTCATAGTCATAATTTATACCTGACTTTCTACCTTTGTCATTCTCCCATCGTTCGGTGTTTTCTTGAATACGGTCAAGAAGACCCCATTTAGCTTCATCTTTCATACGTGTAAATGATTGAGAACAAGAAGCATCCAATAAATCCTTATCATGAAGAGAAAGCCTCGCATAGAAATTATTAATAACAATACTACTGGGGAGCTCATGAATGGGGCATTTGAGCATTAGTAACTTCAATCTCCCCCATGCTTGGGAAATACTCTCTCCCTCATGAGGCCAAAAATTATATATATAATTCCGATCTCTTTGAATTTCACTGGGAGGATAGAATTTAGAATAAAAGAGAGGCACAATTTCCTCCCATCCAATAGTTTGGCTATTTTTCAGCAGTTTGAACCATTCATCGGCTCGGCTTGTCACTGATATAGAGAATAATTTCCTCTTTACTTGGCTCACTGTAATACCTGCACACTTGAACAACTCGCATAATTCATGTAAAAAGAGCAAATGATCACCAGGATGGACAGTTTCATCACCTGAATAGCAGTTATCCCTAACATGTTTAGCAATCTTTATAGGTATATTATAAGGATCCAAATCATCAGGCGGTTGGTCACTTACTACCCTAGAAGTGGCAGCAGTGCCCGCAAATAAGGACTCAAAAGGAGACCCAAACATAGTGTAATAAAGCAGTAGACAGTAATAAAAAACAACACTTACAGCAGAAGCTTCCTTTATCAATTCCACTTCCCAATAGCGATTCACTCCCCGGCAACGGCACCAGAAAATAGTCTTGATGACCCACAAGTATAGGGGGTGTATCGTAGTACTTTCGATAAATAAGAGTGTCGAACCCAATGAGGAGCAGAAGGTGTTGACAAGCAGTTTCAATGAAGGAATAACTGTAAGTACCGAAAGATAGATTTGTAGGGGTTTTTGATATTGCAGATAAATAAAGTGCGAGTAAATAAAATGCAGTAGTAATGATTGCACCAAGTGGCCCAATCCATTCTTTAGCAAAGGACAAGCCGGTAGGTTTACTTATGATTAACAAACGTTCTCAAGGACACACGGGAGGTTTCTATCAAGTGCTTTTGTTTCATGCCGAATAATCTTTAGTGTTTTGATAAGTGTTGTGCGGGTGAACCTATGCTAATGTACCGTCGCATCCAAGACTAATACATACTTTTGATTATACCCCTTGCAAGCATCCGCAACTACAAGAAAGTAATTGAGAAATAAATCTAGCCACAGCTTTAAACTCCGGGATCCTACGCTCCCTCGTGTAATGGTTTCCTAACGAAGGTTTAGGTTTATGTCACTCCGGCAACCCCACAATTAGTAGCCAAATACATGATGCATTCCCGTAGGCCCATAAATGCTGAAGCATCATGTAGTCGACGTTCACATAACACCACTAGAAGAATAACACCACAACTTAAATATCAAACCGTTAAATATTACTCAACATTACTTCACTACTAACAACTTGACTTCTCCCATGTCCTCAAGAACAACACGAAGTACTCACAAGAAATCATATGGATCATAATCAGAGGTGATATAATGGATGATAACAATCTGGTCATAAAGTGCAGACACCGATAAATCTCACAAGCATCAACTACTAACAATTAATCCACACCGGGAGAGAGATCTGATGCAAAACAACGATAGAGGCCCCTAATTGTTACAGCGGGATGACGGTGGATGATGAGGGTGATGGTGATGATGATGATGATGACGATCTTGATGATGCCCGGAGCGATGATGGTGACGCTGGCGGTGATTTCCCCTCTCCGAAGAGGAATTTCCCCGGCAGATTTCTCCCTGCCAGAGAGCTTTTCTCTCTCGGGTGTTTTCCGTCCCGAGGCGGCGGCGGAATAATTCTTCGACGATGGTAGGAGGCTTAGGGTTTCCTGGGGGCCAAGCACGCGAAAAAGACCCCCCCAGAGGTGGCTAGGGTGGCCAGACCCCTAGGTGGCGGGGCCACCCCATGGTGTGGTCCCCTGGTGGCTCCCCTCTGGCTCTCCTTCTGGCTGGGTTCCTCCTCTGAACTTTTAGGACACCCCCGGTGTCCCACTTCTTTTTTTTGATCTTCTGAAATATGGTATCCCGACGGTGCTTTTTCCATCAGATTCCTGGTCCTGGTGTTTATTCTCCAAAAATTATAAAACATGCAAAATAAGAAAAAATAACATAAGGGATGCATCATAACATGAAATATATCGATGAATAACCGGAAATTATGATATAAAATAGTGATGCAAAATGGACGTATCAGCCCCCAGGCTGCGGTCCCAGCCTTCCACGTGGCGTGGCGGTTCACAGGGGAACCCTACGATCTCCCCGCATAGCAGAAATGTCTATACTCAATTACTGCTCTGACCGGGCGGCGTAGAGCAGCAAGCGCCTCATCGTATGGTCATGTCCCCCCTTGGGTCTTGGCCCCTTCTGCCTCGATGCTCGATCCGGTGGAAGGCCAACCGAGTGTAGTGCCGTCTCTTGGACTTGGCATAAATGGGAGGAGGGGGCGCCCCCTCCCCCATTCCAACGCGGCCTTTTCCTTCCTCTTTGCCCGTTCTCCACATGCAGAGAGGAAAGAAAAAAGAGGGACCAAGCATGGATCGCGGAGGTCGAGGCAGAGGCTCGTTCGTGGGCGCTGCCGCCGCTCCCCGACGGAGCGCGAGGCGTGCCATGGTGGTTGTGGACTCGCCAGACGGGTCGTCTTCTCGGGCCGAAGCGAACGCGGGGAGCCGTCGTGGTCGAGGTGGCCGTGCTCCCCGTGGCTGCAGTGTGATGGGGACTTCCCTTCCTCGCTGGGCGGAGGACACCCGCGTGCCAGAGCACGAGTTCCTGGTGGCCCTCTGCGGTCGCCTCCGTAGTCAGCTGAGGCTCCCCGACGCCTTCGCCGCCTCCATCGACCGCAACCCACCCCACGGCTTTTGGTTCTAGGTGGTGGGTTGCATCAACGGGCCTTGGCGGGCATCGGCGGAGTTTTGCTCCGCCGGTCACCTGTCAGGGGGTGGAAGACCTTTGCCCGTGCCCAGCGGCTGGAGGAGAGCCAAGTCCTCCACCTCCGCTTCAACGGGGTTGACCTCCTCTTCGTGAAGATCTTCGGGCATCGCGGCGAGCGTGTGGAGTGCTCCATCAAGAGCGAGAGCGGTGGCGAGGAGGATGACGACAACGATGATGAAGATGATGTTGCGGAAGAGGGGGATGAGGAAGATCTGCCGGCCGTCAAGGAGGAGAGCGACGATCTGGGCTCGGCGAGCGGCTGAAGGCCTTTGGGTGCCTTCGTCCAGACGGAGGGCCTGACGATCCTGATCAGTCGTCCTTCGTCCAGTCTCCTCTTCTTCCTCCTTCTCCTCGTTTCCTCCATCGCTCCTCCTCGGTCGATCTTGTCACGCAGCTGTGGCGAAGACAGGATTGGACGAGGCTGGCCGCAATTTTCTTCCTTTGATAGCCATGGAAGGGGGTAGCTCCTTCCTGGTTCTAGCATGTTTTTGTCCTCGCGGCAGATCTGCAGCATTTGCATGTACTCGAATGTATCTCATGTATGAAATATGAAGGAAATGTGTTTTTGCCTTATTATTTACGAGTGGATTCTTTGGAGAGCCCGCGGAAAGAGTTTTTTTTAACTTAGGTATGGTAGTTTCGGAGTGCTTGTCGCGATGAGCCGTTCGCCACGAATGTCTTTGCCGCTGCCCCTCTTGAGTCATTCTTCTTTTGTTCGTGAAAGGTCCGCGCTTGGGTGCTTCGGGAGGTAGGTGCTTGTTTATGCAGTGAGCGAGAGTACGTGCCTGGCACTCTTCTCGTGGATACCTCGAAAGGAAGTTAGCACCAAGGGTTTGATGAGGTATCGTGCACGGTAGCGACCCGTTTAGACAGAGCTCTACCACTTGGATTTATTCTGATTGGGTCTTACCCATGTACGGGTATCGATCCCAGCCCCCACTCGCGAGGTGTTCTCGAGAAGGAGTGACAAATGCATGCTCCAGAAGAAAGAAAGAGAGGTGTGCCTAGAGACAAGTGTTATTGGCAGGGATAAAAGTTTTACAGCTGGGTGAGGCTCTACAATACACGTTTGGGGATGCCATGACTCTGTGGTCCCCCAAGAAGAACTTGACGTCCCGTGCGGACATGGGACTCCCATCGTCATGGGGCTGAGACTCGCGTGAGATCAGGTGCAAAGATTTTCCATGCGGCTTCACACTTGTGTGGGTAGAGTCTCTCTACAGCCGAGCGGCTGCCTTATGAGATGCCAACTGAGACCTTCACGAAGGCCCTGGCGTCGTTTTTACCGTGGCGTCACGGGGTCCCTTCGAGGGTGCGTCACCACGGCCTAGGAGAAGCCCTCTTAGGAGAGAATCTTCCTCAGGACCAGGTCGCCCACCTCAAGTGTGCGTGGCCTGATTGTGTTGCTATGGTAGCGCCGGAGGCCTTGCTGATACCGAGCGGCACGGGTGGCGGCTCGAATTCTCGCCTCCTTGAGAAGCAGCAAGTCCTCGGCGTGGAGTTCCCCTGCCTGTCCTTGCTGAAAGCCATGGCTCGGGGAGAGCCAAGTTTGAGTTCGGCATGGAGAATAGCCTCAGCCCCATAGACTAGGGAGAAAGGCGTTGCCCCCGTGGCCTTGGTTGCGGTGGTACAGATTGACCATAGGACCGTCGGAAGCTCGTCGATTCACTTCTTCCCGTGGGCCTTGAGCTTGTTGAAGCTCCGTGTCTTGAGGCCCATGAGGACCTCGGCGTTGGCGGGCTCTACCTGGCTGTTGCTGCGCGGGTGCACGACGGAGGCGTAGCAGATCTTGATGCCCAGGTTGGTGAAGTGGGACTTGAAGAGGCTGCTTGTGAATTGTGCGCCGTTGTCGGTGATGATGTGGTTGGGCACGCCAAAGCGGAAGACCAACCCCTTGATGAACTTCACTGCCGTCCTTGCCGGGATGTCCCGAACGACTTCTACCTCCGCCCACTTGGTGAATTTTGTCGATGGCGACGTAGAGGTAGCGGTAGCTCCCGAGCGCTCGAGGGAAGGGTCCCAAGATGTCCAGGGTCCAGACCGCGAACGGCCATGAGAGGGGGATGGTCTGGAGCCCTTGCGCGGGCTGGTGCGTCTGCTTGGCGTGGAACTGGCATGCCTCGTAGGACTTGACAAGCTCGGTGGCGTCCTTGAGGGCCGTAGGCCAGTAGAAGCCGTACCTGAAGGCATTGACAACGTGGGTACGTGATGAGGAGCGGTGGCCGCAGTCACCTTGGTGGATGTCCTTGAGGAGTTCCACGCCGTCGTGGGGGGGGGGGGAGGGGGCGCACAGCAGCACCACGCCGTTGGGGCGCCTCCGGTACAGCTTGGAGTCGATGATGCAGTACATCTTAGGTCGACGGGCGACTTGCTCGGCCTCTGCTTCGTCTTCTGGGAGGCCTCCCTTCTGGAGATAGTCGATCATGCTCTTGTTCCAGCATGCTTCCTCGTGAGTGAAGGCGAGCACCAGGCGATTCCCCGAAGGGGTACCGCGGTCAGGTGTGCCTTGGGAGGGAGCGGGTGGTGGCTCCTCCTCAAGGTACTGGTGGCCTTGTGGCTCCTCGTCATCGAAGGGAGGGATGATGGATGGCTTAGTGAGCCTTTCTTCAAAGACACTTGGTGCCTGAGACCAGTTTATTGATGCTCGCTTGGCGAGGTTGTCTACTTCTTGGTTGTTCCCGCGTGGGATATGCTGCAGCTCTAGGCCGAGGAAGCGCTTCTTGAGTTTGCGGACTTCCTCGGGGTATAGCGCCATGTGCTTGTCCTTGGGGACGTAGCTCTTGTTGGAGAAGTTTACCAGGAGCTACGAGTCTCCCTTGATGACGAGGTTCTTGACGCCCAGGGCGATGGCGACCCTGATTCCGGCGAGGAGCCCCTCGTACTCGACGATGTTGTTGGAGACTTTGGCCTTGTGGCCAAATTGGAGCTGGACGACGTAGTAGAGCTTGTCTCTCGTGGGTGACGTGAGCACGACGCCAGCCCCCGAGCCCTTGGAGGAGAAAGCGCCATCGAAATGCATGGTCCATTCTCCGGGATCCAGCTTCCTGGGGACGGTTGTCTCCTCTTCGGGGTCTTCTTCCGGTGGTGGATTTGTCCAATCTGCGTTGAATTCCGCTAGAATTCCTCCCTACGGTCTTGGTCGTGAGGAACTAGAGCTCAAAGTGTTGAAGCTCGACAACCCACTCTCCGACACGCCCAGTGGGGTTGGAATTTTGAAGGATCTTCTCGAGGGGAAAGGCTGACACCACCGTGATGGGGTGCCCCTCGAAGTAGTGATGAAGCTTCCTCGAAGCTACAAGGAGTGCGTACAGGAGTTTCTGCTGCACGGGGTACCTCTCGCGGGCATCTTGAAGCACGGTGCTAACAAAGTAGACATGGTGTTCGACGAGACCGACTGTAGAGGCCCCGACAGTGAGTTTCCCTGACGCACTGGGGTTGCCCTGAAGCTGCATGAGGGTATTCTCCTTGTGGAGCTCCTCGCCTGCAATGGAATCTTCTCGGGGAGAAGCGTGAGTGGGCTCCAAGTCGGGCAGGGCTGCTCTTTTCTTGTCAGCCGGACTTTCAGCTATGAGTGCACCGCTGATTGTCTGAGGGGTGGCCGCAAGGTACATGCGCAGTGGCTCCCGCGGTCGCGGTGCGACGAGTATAGGAGGGCTTGCCAGATACCTTTTGACCTCCTCAAAATGCAGCAGCTGCCTCGGCAGTCCATTTGAATGGACCCGAACGCTTCAGGAGCTTAAGGAATGGCAGATACTTGTCACCGAACCTAGAAATAAAGCACCCCAGTGCCGCCATGCATCCCGCGAGGCGTTGCATATCCTTCAGTCGACGTGGAGGTTGTCGGGGTTCACCTCGATGCCATGATGGGACACTAGGAAACCTAGCAGCTTCCCTGCCGCAACTCTGAATACACATTTGTCGGGGTTGAGCATGATGTTGACCCGGCGGAGGTTTTGAAACGTCTCCTCAAGGTCAGCGACGAGTGTGCGCTCTTCGCGAGTTTTGATGACGATGTCGTCGACGTAGGCCTTCCCATTCTTCCCTATCTGCGTCCCTGAGGCGATGCGCATGAGCCTCTGTAAGGCGGCTCCTGCTTTCTTCAAACCGAAGGGCATACAGACGTAGCAGAACACCCTGCAAGGCGTTAGGAAGGCGATCTTCTCTTCGTCTTCTTCAGCCATTTTGATCTGATGATAGCCTGAGAAGGCATCCAGGAAATAGAGGAGGTCGCACCTAGTGGCGCACTCCACTATTTGATCAATCCTCGGGAGAGGATATGGATGCTTTGGGAAGGCCTTATTGATGTCGATGAAATCCACGCAGAGACGTCCTCCACCCGTGTGCTTGGCAACAACGACGGGGTTGGAGATCCACTCGGCATGGATGACCTCGTGGATAATCTTGGCATCCAGGAGCTTCTCCACCTCCTTGACGATGAATTCTTGCTTCTCCGGTCCCTGGCGACGGTCCTTCTGCTTGACCAAGCGTGCGCCCGGGCACACCGCCAGATGGTCCTCGATCACCTCCCTTGGTACACCAGGCATATCGGACGCTGTTCGTGCGAACATGTCCGCGTTTGCCCGGAGGAAGGCGACGAGCGCGCTTTCTTATTTGGGGGACAACCCGGCCCCAATGGTGAGTGTTGGACCTGTGCCGTCAGGGTTCGTGGAGACCTTCTTTGTCACCGCCCTCTCGAGAGAGAACAACTGATTCTTTTTCGGAGGCTTGACAGCGTCCCCGAGGTTGCCCTCGTCGATGGGGTGTGATGCTGCCGCCTCCTTGTAGGCTTCCTCCATGCAGCGCAACACGTCCTTTACGTCCCCGTGAACAGCGAGGGGTCCGCTGCTCCCGGGCATCTTGACCATGTTGTAGGCGTGGTGCGTGACGACCATGAACTTGGCCAGCGCCGGGTAGTCGACTATGGTGTTGTAGGGCAGCCCAATGTGGGCGACATCGAAGTAGATATCCTCGGTGAGGTAGTTGTGGCGGGTCCCGAACGTAACTGCCAGCATGACCCTCCCTAGTGGCACGGTTGTTCCGCTGATTACTCCGGTGAAGGGCCTGGTGGCCCTGAGGCGGTCACACGGGATACGCAGCTTCTCGAAGGTCCCGAGGAAGATCACGTTGAGGCCGGCGCCTCCATCCACGAGAATCTTCGAGACGGCGACGTGGTTCATGGTGGGTGTGCACACCAGTGGGATCACTCCCACTGAGCCAACAACCTTGGGGTGGTCGGCGGCGTCGAAGGAGATCTTCTGCTATGACCACTTGAGTGGCAGGGTGGCCGTTTCACCCCCACGGCAGGCGGCGTTGACCTCCTGTGATGCCTGCTTGAGGTGGCGCCCGGAAGAAGGGGCGAGGGACCCGCCGAGTATACATGCAACGTGACGAGTGGTGTGGTGCGACTCCATTGCGCCGCGTCCGCCGCGTCCCAAGGCGAAACTCCAGAGAGTCACTTGACCCTCGGGTTCACCACGGGGAAGATGACCGCAGTGGCTGAAGCGTTGGAGAAACTGCGTGCGCAGGTCCTCCCACGAGTTCACGAAGCTGTCTGGGAGGTTCAGCAACTACGCAAGTGTAGGGCCGCAGAGAGCCAGGGGAAAGTACCTCAGGAGGCACCGGTCACCGCCCCAACAGCCATGCTCGTGGCTCGTACTGCCGCAGGAAGTCCGACGGGGGACTGTCCCTGTGTAGCATGGTGGGGGCCAAGGCCGGAAGCGTAGCAGCACCCTGCCCGAGCGCTCGCCCGCCGCTCTCGGTAGCTAGGCCACTCTGAGTCGGTGGTGGCGTTTCCCGGGGTGAATGATGTCGTGCCGCGCGCTCGAGAGCGCCGTGTCCTGCGTGTGTAGGGTTCCACCGGCCTGACCACTGGCGTGTCAGCCACAGTGAAGACAGGCTGCTCCCAGTTGGCTGATGGAGCCGAGGTGAGCTCGATGGTGTACACCAACCGAGCATCACCTGTGTCGAGCACGGTCGGGCAGCGCGCCGGCCCTTGTGCTCCAGATGGGGCATCCTACTCGGTTACCCGTGTAGGAGACCGCAGGGGGGCCGCGCCGGGTCCGCGTGGAACTCGCCGGCGTGCGTCGTGCCACGCCCGCGCTGCGACGCGGGGGAGCGAGAATGGGAAAACCCGATGTGGGCAAAGTCGGTGACGACGCCGCCGAGGTTGTTCCGCTTCCAGGAACGCTCCTTGCGGCTAGACCGGTTGGTGCGGGAAGCGACCATGGCGACGGAGATGCGAGAGAGACGCCTTAGCCCCCTACCTGGCACGCCAAATGTCGGAGTTGCTGTTCTGTCAACGACAGGATAACACTCAAAGGTTCAAACACTGGGGGCTAACCACGTTCAATCGCACCTCCAGAGGCTTCAAGAGGGGATCTCTCGAAGGAAAAACAGTCACAACACGAGGGATTTACCCAGGTTCGGGCCGCCGTGATGGTGTAAAACCATACTCCTGCTTGTCTGGTTGATTGCACTGTGAAGATTACAGTACACTGGAGGATTCTGGTGACCTACCTACTTGGCGTTCTCTCTCTTGTTCTTTTATTTTCTCTCCCTCCTCCGAGGAGGTAGGGGAGGTCTACTTATACCGGCTATCGGTCCTGTTTTCCCCTCAATTGGCGGGAAACGGATACCACAAGGTGCGTAAGGGGAAGCACCCCATACATTGCGCCTCATGCGGTCCTGTTCGCCGGGGGACAGCTGCGCCGTCCATGGCGTCACGGTGCGGGAGCCTGGTGACGCCGCCCTCGTCTTCTAGCGCAGACTTGGTATTCTTGCACCAAAGGGGAAAGCCACATAAGTGTTGGAAATATTCCCTAGAGGCAATCATATTGATGATGATATTTCCTTATGTTTATGAATATCTAAATACGAATAATTATTATTCTGTCCCATGAATAAACTATCATGATATTGGTTAATGAATATGTGATTCGTTTGTGAAATCCATTATCTCTATGATGTTATTCTAAATAGGTTCCTAGTCAATAATCATATGAGGTATGCATATGAGTTAGTGACTAGCACATGTATTGATGGATGATCATGTTTCACGGATCATTGACATGGAGATGTCGATCAATAATGTGGACTCGTGTTGTAGAACATGGAGTTGGACTGACCCACCATGAGACACTGTGAGAATAATATAGTCTTTTATGTCATCAGCTGCTCTCATACGATGTGTATGCTGGTTCGTTAGATCTGAGATCTTCGCATGTTCTTGGGATGTGTAAGGGCTTACTTTGGGGCTATCAAACGCTATATCGTGACAGGGTAGTTATAAAGGTAGCTTTTGGGTTTGTCATAAACATGCTGCAAGTCATGGTTGATCAAGATGGGATTTTCCCCTCCGTTCAACGAATAGATATGTCTTAGCCACTCGAATGACCGGATCCGAAAAATGTATGGCCATACTCTCGGTTAAGTGTTAACCGTGTTTCAGAAATTCCGAGTCATGGAAATCGAGAAAGATGATCTAGCTATAACAAGGATGACAAGTTCGCACCTTGTACTTAATCAATATCGTGATGCAAAGGGAACAAGTATGCAATAGTGTGGAAGGTTCGTCCGATATGATCTTTACGTATATTTGGGAGTCGACACGTCTTGCTAGAGGCCGCTACCGATGATTGGTCGAGTAGTGTACTCATGCCATGTCCATATATACATGTACCTGTAGGGTCACACACTTAAGGGGGTATGGAACATAGTTTGGATGTAATTCATCTAATTGGGTTTATAGTACTAATGTGCCTCTAATGTAGCAGCCCACTGGAAGGATTGGTGTCTTGGAGTCAGTTTTCATCAGCTACTGTATAGCGCGCTTGGTCGGGTATCATCGGGTTGCTGCGTGTCGTCGCGGACAGAATACTGGTATGTGTAACCAGTAAGCCATTCGATGGATTCCTGTATATGGTGGTCTTTTTTACTTGATACACACCCAAGCTTTAGTAGATGCCATCTATTACGCCTAGTTCATGAGATGAACAATTTAATGGATTGGTATTCTACGCATCCGGCCGTCCGGCCGAAAGTAAATAGTATGTATATTTGCTATGTCTTTGATCCATGGGATGGATCGTGAGCTTTGCACGGAGATGCATGCTCAAGGAAGGCACATGATGAAATTGACTATGGCGTATAGGTTTCTTTTGGATCAGCAGATCTGATCTGTTTTCTGCGAGGAGTGCGGCCATGTCTTCTACAATTGATGGTGGGCCTGTTGGAGCGGGGTGCCATTGATTTTTGTTGACTATATGGGTTCTTATCGGTTAGATGGTAGTTCTGTTACAGCAGGGTGCCATTTACCGGTACTAACGCGCATAAATGGTTGGTTACACTAGTGGAAACAGGGCCTTTTGTTCCGGGTCGTAAGGGCCAGTTGTCCCGGTTGTGCCACCGGGATGGGCTAGCCGGGACAAATGGCCCTCCCCCATTGGTCCCGGTTGTGCCAGGACCCGGGATGGTAAGGATAGTCCACGTGGCGAACCTGGGCCAGGGGTCGGCCAGGGAGTTCGTCCCGGTTCGTTCAAGGGACCGGGATGGATACTTTTTAAAAACAAAAAAATATAGCCGTCAATTTTACCCTGCCGCGGCAGGTTTTTTTTCGTTTCGTTTTTTGGGCTCCTGTCTCCCAATCCCCAGCTGGCCTCCCCTTCCCCAACGGCGTCCAGGCCCACGTCTTTTATTAAGCCCACTGGCCACATTTTTTGGTCAAAAGGGCCCACTGGTCCGCGTCTTTTATTATGGTCGGTCAACGGTTCGAAGGGGCCACTGGCCAGCGGCCTAGTGGCTGGCTCGCCTGGTCCCTTAAATTAAGACCACATGGGCGGTCAAAGGGCCCACTGTCGCCTCGTCTTCCCGCCCCGCCTCGGCTTCCCGCGCCCCCACTTCCCCACGCGCGCGTGCCACAGCTGCAACCGCCGCCACGCCTCGGCTCCCGCCCCGCATTCATGGCCGCCTGCAACCGCCGCCACGTTCTGGCCGCCGGTTGGCATGCCAGCCCCCCCGGGTCCTTTTTAAAGGGCCCCCGCCGCCCGTACAACCCATCCACCCCGGCCGCGCCCAAGGCAAAGCAACCATGTCCCGCTGGTTCTCGAGCGGCTCCGGCAAGCGCCCCAGAAACGACCACGAAGGCTCCTCGAGCGGCGGCGGCCGCGTCCCACCCCCGCCGGCGGAGGCCTTCGGCTACGGTCCTGGAGGTGTCCGCATCGGCGGGACGCCGCGCGTCCCCGCGCCACCTCCGGCGGCACGCCCGCCGCCCCGCGCCGCGCCCAAGGGCAAGCGCTTCCGCCGGTACATCCGGGTGGTGGAGGCCGAGTGGCACTGGAACAACGCCACGCCGGTGTTCTGGCCAGACGTCCACCTCCCGGACGGCTGGCACCTGAACCCCCAGCGGATCCCTGTGCCGCCGGCCCCGACCGGCGAGGCGCTGCTCGAGGAGATCGACCGCCGGCGCCGCCTCCTGCCGGCCCACTCCCCCAGGGACCGCGCGTACGCGCGCAGCTCCCCCTACTGGGCCACCTGGCTCCAGCAGGAGCACGAGAAGCGCCGGCGCTCCTTCATCCCCGTCCCCCACGAGGAGGTGAACGTGGCGGACTACCCCGCGGCACCGCCCGGCCGGGAGAGGGAGCTGTGGTTCCTCGAGGACATCGAGGACTTCTCCGGGGAGGAGGACCCCGTGCTCCGGGCCAACATGGAGGAGGCCTGCGAGGCCTCCCGCCGCTCCCTCATCGACGACGAAATCAAGCGGTGGGAGCGGGTCGTGGCCGCCGCCGCCGCCGACGCCGCCACCATGCCGCCGCCGCCGCCCCCTACCGAGCCTACCCCCTGGTGGCACGCGCTGTACGCCGAGTGGGAGGCGTCCGAGGACCAGCCGCCGCCGCAGCCGCTCCCCCATGCCTGGAGTACGACATGTTCTGCGCCTGGACCGGCGGCGTTTGGTCGCCGGAGCAGGAGGACCTCCCCCCACCACCGCAGCCGCAGGAGATGCTGCCCCCGCCACCGCCGTAGGCGTCCCCGATGCCTCCGCCCCCGCCGGGCCCGGCCCAGCCGCCTGCCCACCTGTGGCAGCCACCCCCCTACCAGTGCATCTCCTCCGACGAGGAGGACGAGTAGATCGGCGCCGGTGCGCCCCCCTAGACTAAGCTGCCCCCCTAGACTAAGCAACCCCCCAAGAAAACGGCCGGCCGCCTGTGGCCGCGCCGCCGCCCCCTTTATGCAAGTACGGCCGGCCGCCTGTGGCCGCGCCGCCCCCTATCTATGTAAGCAAGGCCACTGGCCTTTTTTAATATAAGTTGTGTGCCCTAGTCTACCGTGTCCCTAGCCCATCCCCGCCGGCGGTCCGCCGGCGGGATCTGTCTACTCGTTCCCGCCGCCGGGCAGGGCTTCGCCAAGCCATGTCCACTGTCCTGGGGTGTTCGTTCGGCCTGGAGAGAGGGCCGCGATTTTTATACACCTGGGCCTCTAGTCCCGGCCCGTGCCACCAACCGGGACTAGAGCCCCTATGGTCCCGGTTTGTACCACGGGCCGGGACCAAAAACATATTTCGAATTTTGGGGGTGGCACCCTGCGCGCCCAAAAGTTTTTAGCGCCAAAATTTGAAAATTGTTAAGTTTGCACATTAACAACTTCTATATACTTTCGAATTTTACAAAAATTCCAACATGAAAAATACTAGAATTTGCATAACTAATTTAAATCCATTTTTCGTTTAACTAAATAATTTTTCTAACTATTGAAACTATTAATTATTTTACCATTTGTATATAATTTGAATATAAAAATGTTACAATTTTTGTTTTCTCTCGTGATCTTCCGAGTTAGTCCAGAGCATACAAGGCATCCCGGGTGATTTGTACCGAAGCTCTATTTCTGTTTTAAGGATATCTGTCAGGATGGTATATATCCCATAAGGCAAAGCCCATCTTTCTCTATCCCGGGTTCGACAAAGCGAGTTGTACCTTATTGGCACGGTGAATTTTAGATCTTCGTCTACAACAGAAAAACCATAGTTTTCCTTCGAAGGTTTACTCTGAGCATTCTTTCGCCATCTTTTCAAAACATAGTGTGGTGGAATTTCTTTGATATTTATGATCTCAAGAACCTTCAGTACCTGGCAACACGGAAGACCTACATTTTCGAAGTCAGGCTGGTCATAGTTGTCAGTCTTTTACCGGTCAATACAAAATACTGATCAAACAGAACTATATGATCATGTATTCCACGCTTATTATTACACATCACCAACAGACGGAGGAGAGAGAAACAGAAAAGTGGGTGGGTGTGCCGCTGGTTGGAATAATAATGAAGTCAGGCTGGTCATAGTTGTCAAGCACTCAATGCTTGCGAGCTTTTGACCGATCAATACAAATTATTCGTCAAAACTTACACCTACTCTTCGGCCGGGGTCAATGAGTTCGTGTCCCTTGCTTATGATCGCTTCGGCCGTAACCATGGAGCATCTTCATTATTTAACGGGATGGTGGGGTCAGCTTTCACTGTGAAGGGTGGAATTTCAACAAATTTATTATAATCTTCTGACATGTCTGTCGTGTCCTCGATTCCCACGATGTTTCTTTTCCCTGAGAGAACTATGTGACGCTTCGGCTCATAGTATGATGAATTTGTTTCCTTATTTTTTCTTTTCTTCGGTCTGGAAGACATGTCCTTCACATAGAAGACCTGAGCCACATCATTGGCTAGGACGAATGGTTCGTCATTGTAACCAATATTGTTGAGATCCACTGTTGTCATTCCATAAAGCGGGTCTACCTTTACCCCTTCTCCATTCAGGGTGACCCATTTGCACTTGAACAAAGGGATCTTAAAAGAAGGTCCATAGTCAAGTTCCCATATCTCCTCTATGTAACCATAGTATGTGTCATTTTTTCCATTCTCGTTTGTTGTATCAAAGCGGACACCACTGTTTTGGTTGGTGCTCTTCTTATCTTGGGAGCTCGTGTAAAATGTATTCCCATTTATCTCGTACCCTTGAAAACTCCCAATAGTCAAAGATGGTGACCCTGCCAACATGTATAGCTGATCTTCAACAGTGCTGTCATTTATAAGATGTGTTTGCAACCAACTTCCGAAAGTCTCCATGTGTTCGCGTTTAATCCATGAGTCATCCTTCCCCGGGTTTGCAGACCGTACAATATTCTTGTGTTCCTCGAGATACGTAGCCATGAACATAGAATTTTGTAGAACTGTGTAGTGTGCTTTGGTCAAAGAATGCCCGTCCCTAGGTATCATTGTTTTCTTTCCCAGCGCTCCTTTTCCCCTCAGTCTCCCCTCATGCCGCGATTCAGGAACACCTATTGTCTTTAGGTCAGGAATAAAGTCAACACAGAACCCAATGACCTCCTCTGTTCCATAGCCCTTCGAGATGCTTCCTTTTGGCCTAGCACGGTTATGAGCATATTTCTTCAAGACTCCCATGAACCTCTCAAAGGGGAACATATTGTGTAGAAATACCGGGCCAAGAATATGAATCTCTTCACATAGGTGAACCAGGAGATGAGTCATAATGTTGAAGAAGGATGGTGGGAACACCAACTCAAAACTAACAAGACATTGGACCACATCCCTCTGTAATCTTGTCAGACTTTCTGGATCGATTACCTTCTGAGATATTGCGTTCATGAATGCACATAGCTTCACAATGGGTACTCGAACATTTTCCGGTAGAAGCCCCCTCAATGCAATCGGAAGCAACTGCGTCATAATCACGTGGTAGTCATGAGACTTCAGGTTTTGGAATTTTTTCTCTGCCATGTTTATTATCCCCTTTATATTCGACGAGAAGCCAGACGGAACCTTGATACTGTAAAGGACTTCAAAGAATATTTCCTTCTCTGCTTTAGTAAGAGCGTAGCTGCTTAAGTAATGGTGCCTATCTGTGTGCTTGTTGCTTGGGTCTTTCATACGTTGCTGGTCCTCCCGTGCTTCTGGCGTATCTTTTGACTTCCCATACACGCCCAGGAAGCATAGCAGATTGACACAAAGATTCTTTGTCACGTGCATCACGTCGATCGAAGACCGGACCTCTAAAACTTTCCAATAGGGTAGCTCCCAAAATATAGATTTCTTCTTCCACATGGGTGCGCGCTTATCAGGGCCGTACGGAACTGGTTGGCTGCCAGCAGCCTTACCAAAGATTACTTCTAGGTCCTTGACCATATCGAATATATCATTACCACTACGGAGCTCAGGCTTCTTTCGGTTATCTGCCTCACCTCTGAAATGCTTCCCTCCTTTTTCCTTAAGGGATGCTTGATCGGAAGAAATCTACGATGCCCCAGGTATACAACGTTTTTACATTTATCCAAAAAAACACTGTCAGTCTTATCTAAACAGTGTGTGCATGCATTGTATCCCTTGTTTGTATGTCCGGAAATGTTACTAAGAGCAGGCCAATCATTGATGGTTACGAAAAGCAACCCCCGTAGGTCAAATGGCTTTTGTTCGTTCTCATCCCACACACGTACACCTGGTTTGCCCCACAGTTGTAAGAGTTCTTCCACTAATGGCCTTAGATACACATCAATGTCGTTGCCAGGTTGCCTCGGGCCTTGGATGAGAACTGGCATCATAATGAACTTGCGCTTCATGCACAACCAAGGAGGAAGGTTGTACATACATAGAGTTACAGGCCAAGTGCTATGACTGGAGCTCTGCTCCCCAAAAGGATTAAAGCCATCTGTACTTAGACCAAACCATAAGTTTCTCGCCTCTCCTGCAAAGTCTGGAAAGTCTCTCTCGATCTTTCTCCACTGCGATCCATCGGCGGGGTGCCTCAACTTTCCGTCTTTCTTACGGTCTTCTTTGTGCCATCGCAACAACCTAGCATGCTCTTTGTTTCTAAACAGACGTTTCAGCCCTGGTATTATAGGAGCATACCACATCACCTTAGCAGGAACCCTCTTACGGGGGGGCTCGCCGTCAACATCACCAGGATCATCTGCTCTGATCTTATACCGCAGTGCAGTGCATATCGGACATTCATCCAAATTCTCGTACTTCTCACCGCGGAAGAGAATGCAGTCATTAATGCATGCATGTATCTTCTGCACATCTAATCCTAGAGGGCAGAGAGCTTTCTTTGCTTCGTACGTACTCTCAGGCAATTCGTTATCCTTTGGTAGTTTTGGCTTCATTAGTTGAAGTAAACTCTCAAATGCCTTGTCAGTCACACCGTTCTGTGCCTTCCATTTCAGCAACTCCAGTGTGGTACCGAGCTTTGTGCTACCATCTTCGCAATTTGGGTACAACAATTTTTTGTGATCCTGTAACATGTTGTCCAGCTTCAACCTCTCCAATTTATTTTCACAGTCTTCCCTTGCATCAGCAATAACTCGGCCAAGATCATCATCGGGCTCTTCTGATGCCTGTTCTTGATCACCTCGATCTTCTGCATTCTCTTCCATTGCAGTATCGTCGTATTCAGGGAACAAAGGATCTTCTTCTTCTTCTTCATCTTCTTCCATCACAACCCCTCTTTCTCCATGCTTGGTCCAGCAATTATAGCTGGGCATGAAACCTCTCCGAAGTAGATGGCCGTGAAGGATTCTTTCGGAAGAATGTTCTCTGACGTTCCGACAATCAACACATGGGCAACACATGAAGCCATTATATTTGTTCGCCTCAGCTACAGCAAGAAATGCATTCAGGCCTGCCATATACTCGGAAGTGCGTCGGTCACCGTACATCCATCGCTGCCGTGCATCCATCTGCATCATATAATTAAGTTTATCAAAATACATTACAATAACATATTAATACAGAGATGACCACAGTACATCGACAAATACTAATTTTTTATGTATAAGTTACAGATGAAAAAGATAATTTGTTAACCTCGGTCGAAGATACCATTTTCAGTGAGCTTATGTGCGGCTCGGGAATTTCGTCGAACACCTCGTGTGCATAGTAAAATAAAACACAATAACACCACACTCTCTCACACCTCCAAGCAAAAAAAAAGATGGAAGGGGGGAGGGGCTGGGGCAGTATATATAGGGGAAGGGGGGCATTGGTCCCGGTTCGTGGACTGAACCGGGACAAATGTTCATGCGCGTGCCACGTGGCATGTGGCTAGGCATTGGTCCCGGTCCGTGGCACGAGCCGGGACCGATATGTCCCCCACGAACCGGGACCAATGCCCCCAGGCGATTCCTGTTGCCCCGGGCGCACGAACCGGGACCAAAGCATGGCATTTGTCCCGGATTCGGTTGCAACCGGGACAGCTGCCCCCTGGCCCCCTGGACGAGAGGGGTTGTTTCCACTAGTGTTAACTCATCAAGATAATCTTAACGGTTAAACGCCTAGGGGCATCAAGGTTGGCGTTCGATATGTGATATGTGATATGATTAGTAAGGGTTGCTTACCGATCTACCTTATTTTCTAGCAGTGATGCAAACGTCACTAGTCGACTTGTTCGTTCGGATCTTTAATCACTAAAGATCGTATGAGGGATACAAAATTTAGTGCGAGTATCTTTCATTAAATAGTTTAATGCAATATACTTCTTTTCATAAACTTACATCTCAGCTTTGCATATGTATTGCTATTGTGGAATTATTTTATATAGTACTACGTTTAGCTTTACATGTGTATGTTTGATTCTGGTTGGAACAATTTTTGACTAATACTATATTTGGATAATTGTTCTCAAGTAGTAAATATATTGGAATATGTTTAAAAGTGTACTTATTCATTTAACAATGTTTTTATTAATACTACTCAAGAAATGCTTATGAAGCATCAAACCTCCATGTTACTTGCATTCCCTTTATTGCCGCAAATTACTCTGAGCTTTTGAAGCAAGATGAGGATTTACACGTATACAATACGATTGTTGGACTAGAAGGCATCTTTGGAAATTAATGAAAGACGAGATGTGTGACATCTAGAAGGTATTGTTACATGCAAGCTAGTGATGTGTACGCATGCTTCTATTCTTGTAGACAGTGTTGGGCCTCCAAGTGCAGAGGTTTGTAGAATAGCAGCAAGTTTTCATTAAATGGATCACCCAAGGTTTATCAAACTCGGGGAGGTAGAGGTCAGAAATATCCCTCTCAAGCAACCCTGCAATCAAGATACAAGAAGTCTCCTGTGTCCCCAACACACCCAATATACTTGTCAGGTATATAGGTGCACTAGTTCGGCGAAGAGAGAGTAAAATACAAGCAGTATGGATGATTATAAGTGATAATAAAAATCTGAAATAAATATGGCAGTAAGCAAACATGTAGCAGAACATGCGGAAATGGTGTTTCAATGCTTGGAAATAAGGCTTAGGGCTCCTACTTTCACTAGAAGACACTCTCAAAAATGAAAACATAATTGAATGCATAAATATCATCTCTTCACTATGCTACTCCGAACCACTCTCCGGTCGAATAATGAACACTAATAATTGCGTAGGGCTTTAACAACACTCCTCAAGTCTATATTCCCTCTCTAGGGCACCCCAATCTCATTACGAGCGCCATAATGTCATAGGTTCATCTTCCAACACAAGATATAAATATCATGCTAAACCACACGGTGCACACACTATCACCTTTTCCCCGTGATCAAAGTGTTTATGGAGATAACAAAGCCACTTGAGTAGCTTAACAGATGAAGACCCATCTACATATTCAACTAGATTACAAATCTCATGATCACATAAAGATCACACCATTGAGAGAGAGAGAGATGAACCACATAGCTACCGGTAGAGACCTCAGCCTCGGGGGAGAACTACTCCCTCCTCATCATAGGAGACAGCAACGGCGATGGAGATGGCGGTGGAGTCGATGCAGATGACTTTCGGGGGCACTTCCCCGTCCCGGCAGGGTGCTAGAACAGAGATTTGTCCCCCAAAACTTGTCGGCAGCGCCGGCGGAGCTACGGATGTATTTTGCGGAAAATGTCGATTCCCCTAGGGTTTATGCATCGGGGAGTATATATGGGCGAAAGGGCGATCTGGGAGGTGGCCAGGGGGCCCACACCCCTAGGTGGCGCCGCGAGGGGGGCCCGCGCCACCCCATGGTGTGGCCACCCTGTGCCCCCCCTCCGGGGCTCTTCGGGACTTCTGGATGCTTCTGGGACTTTTAGGACTTCTGGCTTTCGAATTTTCCAATTCCGAGAATATTTCCAGAACATCTTTACTGAAACTAAAAACAACAGAAAACAGGGAACTGGCTCTGTGGCATCTTGTTAATAGGTTAGTCCCGGAAAACATAAGAAACATAGGAAAACATACAGAAAACATGTAGCAATTGGCATAATATCAAACATGGAACATCCGAAATTATAGATACGTTTGAGACGTATCAAGCATCCCCAAACTTAGTTCCTACTCGTCCTTGAGTAGGTAAACGATAAAACAAAATAATTTCTAAGGTGACATGCTACCACACAATCTTGATCGTAATATGTAAAGTAGAACATGTAAACTAGGATCAAAGGAACTAAAGCTGTGATCTATATTTGATATCAACAAGTAATGCATAAACAAAGAAGAAAGAAGTAAAACTTTTAATGAATCAATACTAAAAGGCTATCAACCGTGCAAAGTTTATTAGAGATGATTTAAGCTTTCAATAACAACAATATCATGCATGTCAAACTATCTTCACAACCCCTGTTAGGATCAAGTCAAGCTTTCCACACGATGCAATGCTTGAATCTTAAACTATTTGCGCACAAAAAACAAGCAAGTGTTCTGCGTTGGTCCCTGGCATCGGGATGTTATGGCTAAGAGAACATTATGGGGGGTTTGGAAGGTCAATTAAAGAAAGGCTCGCAAAGCTGAAAGTGGTCATTAGACAAGAGAAAGTCTTACAACCAAAGCTATGCAAGGAGTAGGGATTGCCACACAACGGATGCACATAGATCTATAAGTGTATGAAATATCTCCAATGGAACTAGTGGGGGTGCATCCAACTTGCTTGCTCACGAAGACCTAGAGCTTATTTGAGGAGGCTCATCATTGGAATATACAAGCCAAGTTCTATAATGTAAAGTTCCCCACATAGTTATGAATGATAATAATATGAAAACTCTCTCTAAACTGAAGTATTGGTGCTAAACATGAAGCACGTGTGGTATAAAGGATAGTGATGCGCCCCCTCTCCCTTTATTCTCTATTTGTCCCTTTCCTTTTTTCTTTTTGGGTTTTTTATTTTATTTTATATATCCTCACCGGTAGGGGAAACATCCTATATTACAATGAATCATCACACTTTTAGTACTCATAACTCATAAAGAAATATCTCTGATGTCTCTAACTGCATGCTCCTGCTAGTGTAGTAGTATGCATAAATAACCATGAAGCTCATCATCAAGTAACATACTGGAGGTGGATGTTGTGCAGCAATATATCTCAGAATGGCTATGGAAATGCCATGATAGGTAGGTATGGTGGCTGTTTTGAGGAAGAATATATGGGCTTATGTGTAGGAGAACAAAGTCATCCCACGGGATTTGGATGCACTGGCGAAGTTTGCACCAACTCTCAATGTGAGAAAGGACAATGCACAGTACCAAAGAGGCTGGAAAATATGGATGGTGGAATTTCCAGGAACCGCAACATAGACTCACAAGTTAAAACATTGCAGCAAGCAAATCATCTTATAAGGCAAAGTGCAAATCACTCCAAGAGGGTCCGTGGCAGTGACAAGTCACTGTTAGCTACCCCGACCGTAGCGCGTAACAAAAGACCGATCGGAAATGTATCACTCGTAGAAATCATATACCATTGTTTCTATCAGATGGTAATTTAAGTGTGGCACAGTTTCAAGTTTCTTAGACTAACCATTAAAATTTTATACTTACTTGTCCTTCCCGTTTATCCATTAAGCAAATTAATGTCTCAAAACAACAGCAGTTATTCAAGTGAAGCAGTTTAGTGATCTACAAGACCATGCGGATTTTTCCACTATACCAACTACCACATAAGCATTTCTGTTCCCAATCAAGAACCATATATATGACAACAAACTAACTACAAAATATACCAGCTCTGAACAAGAGATGCATGAAAACAAAGGCTAAACGCAGTATTAGCAAAAAGTGAACACTCACAGAACAATAAGAATGAAAACTAGAGTGTTCTAAGCAATTAAAACAGAGCGTGTCTATCTCCCACAAAAGTATGATAAGAACCAACCATTTATTACATCAAAGAAAACCAAACAAACTGGAAACAAAAATAAAAGACGCTCCAAGTAAAGCACATAAGATGCGACCGAATAAAAATATAGTTTCACTAGAAGTGACCTGATAATTTGTCGATGAAGAAGGGGATGCCTTGGGCATCCCCAAGCTTAGATGCTTGAGTATTATTGGAATTTGCTTGTATGTACCATCGGGGCATCCCCAATATTAGGATTTTCACTCTTCTTGATCACATCATATCATCCTCTTCTCTTGACCCTTGAAAACTTCCTTCACACCAAAATTCTCACAATCTTCATTAGCAACGTTAGTGCAATTGAAATAATAAATTCACATGGTCCAGTTTCAACACAAGTCTAACACTTAAAAAACAATAGATACTGTCACAACTTCTTTCAAAACTCTTTTTTCTCAAAAGAACACCAAAAGAAAGAGATTAAGATGCAAATGCGATAAATGGCACAAATTTGTCAAAACAGAACAGAAGGTAAAGATCGATTTTTTTCAAAAATCTTTTGTTGCTCAAATCAAAAATTGGTATTCTAATAAAAGTTTCTTATATAACTCAGGATTAAGCAAAAAAAACTCAGGTCATTTTGAATTTTCTGTGATTTTATACGGAATAAACAGTGGACAGCAGAAATCTGTTTTCTGCGCAGAAATCCGAAATATAGCCTCAACTTTCCACTAGAGGCTTTACATGGCTCAACAAAAACACAAAATAAAAGAAACATCGGGGTTGCTAATGAAATAGAAAACACCCAGGTGCAAATAACACAAAAGAAAATAAAGGAAAACGGGTTGAAAACAAAGAAATAAAACGGGTTGTCTCCCGGTAGCGCTTTTCTTTAACGCCTTTCATCTACGCACAATGATTTTTAAAAGATGCTCAGATAAGAATAAGAGTTTAAGCACAATAAGATAGAATAAAGAAGCAAATATAAAACACAATAAGTCTAACCCACTTTCTATGAAAAAAGAATCTTGTAGAAAAACAAGTCAACGAAGCACAAAGTGGCTAGCATAGGAAAGCAAAATAAGTGCAACTTCAAAATTTACAACATAAAGAGGGGAAACTTAATATTGTTGAGATGCATAAAACCATGTTTCCCTCTCTCATAATAAATTTCAGTATCATCATAAATAAAATTAACAATATAGCTATCACATATAACATTCTTATCATGAGCCACATGCATAAAAGAATTATTACTCTCCACATAAGCATAGTCATTCTTATTAATAACAACGGGAGTAGGATTATCATAAAGAACTCGAACATGATAGACAAGTTGCATATTAAAGAGATGGTTTTGGGTAATCCCACCATAATTATGGCAATTTTCATGAGAATGATTGTAATTATAGGCTATGTTATAACTTTCTTTATAATAATTATCAAAGATTGGAGGCATATTGAAACCATAATTAATTTTGTCCTCAATAGTAGGTGGACTAAAAATGTCATATTCATCATTGCAATCATCATATATTTGAGGCCTAGTATCATCACAAGCAATAAAATAGTTATCTTCCAAAATGCGTTCATTTGTAAACATATCATCATTTTTACTAGGAGGAGATGTATCAAGCATATAATCATTAATAGCAAAGGGATTTTCAAACACATCATCCACAATCTTAGAGCTTTCTATATCATCATTGGAAGGAACATGGATGGTACTAATAGTACAACAATTATTATCATCATTTTCAGAATTGGTACCAAACAAATTTTCAATATCAAAAGTAGTGTGTTTCTCCCAATCATGATCACTTTCATAAATAACAGGCATAGGAAAATCATCGAGGTCAGACTCATCAGCAAAAGCTAAAATATGACCAACATGCTTAGGGGGAGATACCGTTACCTCTCTCTTTTTACTCCTCCTCTTCTTCTTCTTCCTCTTCTTCCCCTCTTTAGGAGGGAGAGGCTTAAAAGGGAGCTTCTCCACATACCCTGGTTTATTACCAGGAACAATAAAAAGAACTTTGGAGGATTTCTCCTCTTCATTAATAAGAACAAAACACATATTAGTCCTGTCATATTTTGGTAAAGTATCCTCTTTTATAATATTTTGTATGTAAGTATTTGCATGACAATTATCAACACAATAAAGATGGCATCCATGCAAGACACTATTCATACAAAAACACTCATATCTATCAAAGAAGTTTTTCTTAATAACTCTTCACACCCCAAAAATAATGTAATTTCATCATGCTCATGAGGGGTGATCATGTCATCACAATACAAACTTGTAGTACTCATAGGATTCGAAAGGCTACTATCATGGCCTGAGCATTGGAAATTAAAATGACCCACTTTATAGCAAAGTTCACAAATAAAAGGATAGAGGGCACAACCTTTTTCACCAAGATCATTTAGAGCCTTATCCCACTTTCTAGTTTTTTCATTCCTATGATGGATGCAATATTCTTCTACAGTTGGATTCTTTTCACAAGGTCTAAGTGCTCCACAAAAATTAACATGCTTATAAGAAATAGTACTTTCAGAAGTTTGAGCATGTTTATTGCAATCGTCAATAACAATTTCATTTTCCATGCAAGTGTCTTTAAAAGGTTCATGATATATGTCCCAATTTTCTTTAGTAATATTAAGATAAGAAGCAAAGTATCTATACCAACCAACAGCTATTTGAGGATCAAGACCATATTTAGAATTATGCTCGTGAAAATCAGGAGTTTCAGCAAAATTATTAATGCAATCATACTCATAGTTTATACCTGACTCTTTACCTTGGTTGTTATTCCAATCTTCACTATTGATTCGAATCCCCTCAAGAAGATCCCACTTAGCTTCAACCTTCTTACTGCAAAAAGAACCCTCTGAACATGCATCTAGATAATCCTTCCAATGTCCTGAAAGCCTTGCATAAAAATTAGCAACAATTATTTCCTCAGGAAGCTCATGGTTAGGACATTTGAGTATTAATGTTTTCAGTCTTCCCCAAGCTTGGGCAATGCTTTCTCCATCATGAGGCCAAAAATTATAAATGTAATTCCTATCTAAATATAGTTCATGAGGAGGATAAAATTTAGAGTAAAAGAGAGATTCAAGTTCCTTCCACTCCAAATGATGAGGATCATCTAGTAGTTTATACCACTCCCTTGATTTGTCCTGAAGTGACAAAGGGAATAGACTCCTCTTAACTTGTTCCGTTGAGATACCTGCACACTTGAATAACTCGCATAATTCATGCATAAAGTGTAAATGATCACTAGGATGGACGGTTCTAGCTCCAAAATAACGGTTATCCATGACAAGTCCAACAATTTTCTTGGGTATTTTAAAAGGAATGCTTTTAGTAGGAGGATTCAAAATATCAGAAACATCATTAGGTTTATCACATATGGGAGATAAAGTATCATCAGAGCAAATTTTCTCCTCTAAAGCTGGAAAACTAAAAAGTTTATAAAAACTAGCTTCCCCAAGCTTAGAATTTTCCATAGTACTAGAAATAATGGTATCCTAATAATTAATGCTAATAACATTGCTATCACTATTACGCAAACAAACTTCCATAGGTTTTTTAATTTTCTCTTCAAAATCATCATGTCCTAATTGAATATAATCATTATAAAGTTCTATCATATTTTTGTTGTTTTCCATTAAGACTAGTAAAAATAAAAACAAGAAGCGAGTAAAAATAATCCTAACTAGTGAAAACAAGAAATAAAAAGATATAATTGCAGAATCTAAAGGAAATAACTTCGAGCACTCACACCCGAGGATGTGAGTACCTTTTACCTTACCTCCCCGGCAACGGTGCCAGAAAAGAGCTTGATGTCTACGCACGCTTCTATTCTTGTAGACAGTGTTGGGCCTCCAAGTGCAGAGGTTTGTATAACAGCAACAAGTTTCCCTTAAGTTGATCACCCAAGGTTTATCGAACTCAGGAAGGTAGAGGTCAAAGATATCCCTCTCAAGCAACCCTGGAATCAAGATACAAAAGGTCTCTTGTGTCCCCAACACACCCAATATACTTGTCAGGTATATAGGTGCACTAGTTCGGCGAAGAGAGAGTAAAATAAAAGCGGTATGGATGATTATAAGTGATAATAACAATCTGAAATAAATATGGCAGCAAGCAAACATGTAGCAGAACAGGCGGAAAGCGGTGTTTCAATGCATGGAAATAAGGCCCAGGGTTCCTACTTTCACTAGAGGACACTCTCAACAATGAAAACATAATTGAATGCATAAATATCATCTCTTCACTATGCTACTCCGAACCACTCCCCGCTCGAATAATGAACACTAATCATTGCGTAGGGCTTTAACATCACTGCTCAAGTCTATATTCCCTCTCTAGGGCACCCCAATGTCACTACGAGTGCCATAAATTAGTACTAAACAAACGCAACAATTTCATAGGTTCATATTCCAACACAAGATATAAATATCATGCTAAACCACATGGTGCACACACTATCACCTTTACCCCGTGATCAAAGTGTTTACGGAGATAACAAAACCACTTGAGTAACATAACAGATGAAGATCCATCTACATATTCAACTAGATTACAAAGCTCATGATCACATAAAGATCACACCATGGAGAGAGAGATGAACCACATAGCTACCGGTAGAGCCCTCATCCTCGGGGGAGAACTACTCCCTCCTCATCATAGGAGACAACAACGACGATGGAGATGGCGGTGGAGTCGATGGAGATGACTTCCGGGGGCACTTCCCGCCCCGGAAGGGTGCCAGAACAGAGATATCTCCCCCAAAACTTGTCGGCGGCGGCGACGGAGCTACGGATGTATTTTGCGAACAAGGTCGATCCCCCTTGGGTTTATGCATCGAGGAGTATATATGGGCGAAAGGGCGATGCCGGGAGGTGGCCAGGGGGCCCACACCTCTAGGTGGCGCGGCCAGGGAGACCCGCGCCACCCCATGGTGTGGCCACCCTGTGGCCCCCCTCCGGGGCTCTTCGGGACTTCTGGATGCTTCCAGGACTTTCAGGACTTCTGGCTATCCAATTTTCCAATTCCGAGAATATTTCCAGAACAACTTTTCTGAAACTAAAAATAGCAGAAAACAGGGAATTGGCTCTGTGGCATCTTGTTAATAGGTTAGTCCCGGAAAACATAAGAAAATGTAGGAAAACATACAGAAAACATGCAACAATTGGCATAATATCAACATGGAACATCAGAAATTGTAGATACGTTTGAGACGTATCAGCTAGCTGATGGAAATCCGGTCGATCTTTATGTGCTTAAATTGTTTGGTTACATTGAGAGATGGTCAAGTGTTGACTATGTTGATTCCCTCATTCATGTTGAATTGTCAAATGATTGTAGTGAATAAATTGTAGACCTAAGTGCATGAGATGCATATAACTGTTGAGTAGAGAATTAATGATTTGCATCGATCATGTGATGATTATGCTAATGACAAAGTATCTTTGGAAGAAAGAGATAATGATAGGTAGGACTAAGGTATGGTTTAGGATATGATCCTGAGCATAAGCTTCGGTCCGATGATCCGATGATTAACCTAACTCATGCTGATGAGTGATGCTTTGTCATTCACACGGTTACTGAATCGAAAAGTGCAATGAGTTCTAAAGACTAGAAATGGAGTGAGGGAAGTGTGACTTCATTGTTCTAAATATATGTTGTGAACAATGTCATAATTTAATCTTCAAACAAACTCTTTAGTATATGATACTTAATCGGTTGCTTGGAGCAATGTTATATGTGAGTTAGTTTTGTGGAAGAGTTAAATGATGATCAAAGATGATCTTCATAATGGCAATGAGGCAATAGTTGCCACATTGATTATGTATACATTAAAATTGTTGTTATAGTCAAAACCGAGAATGGAAATAAATAAGCGTTATTGTGTTTCCACCCTCATCACATTAATAAATCATGTTTCAAGACACGAAGTTATGCATTCTTAATAAAGAACAAAAGTTGTTCGATATTATGAATGTTGTGTTGAGTGGAAGTACTCCATTGGCGAATGGACCATTCAACTTGGTTTTGACATAGGCGTATATTTTCACGACATCTATTAAGAGTATTGCAAGATAATTAATATTCTATGATTTGATCATAAAATATATATTTGAGCCATACATGGTAACCATTGATGCAATGTGAAATTGTTTCCCTACTGCTATAACTGACGAAGCACCCAAAGGTTGGACTATTGGGTGGTGTTATCAAACCTTGTAGGACATGGTTAGATCAATGGTAAACCATTATTATCTGAAGTTTTCTTTATTGCTGCACATAGAAATGAGTGTAGAACTGGGTTCCTCTATATGACCAATTAAAGACACCATACATGATATGGATCAGGAGGAGTCCTGAGTGGTCGTTTTATAAGGTCAAGATAGCGTTATAAAGAGGGCAAAGTGTTTGCTGATCTAAAATGACTTTCTAAAGAAACTGTTTCTCGAAGAGAATTAGTGGGAGTATGGACAAACTCAAATATGTTTGAGGCCAGCCAACTCAGAGAGCGCAGGTCATGCACTCGTCGGTATTACGACTTGTACATGTAGAAGCGTGATGGACGCAGACTCATTAAAATGGTTTATAACCATCGCACTTGTAATAGATTTATACATGTCATTAAGGTTGCGAACCTGGCCGATACAAGTAGTTGTGAAGGATTTCTGCAAGATCAAGTTGTTGCACATAATGAAATCTTCTATTCTATTGTGATGTAAAATCTTTTGTGAGTGTACATTATTGTCTATTGCATTGTCAAAGTGTTTGGCACGCCCAATACAATAAAGTTCTTGTTTTACAACAGGAATAGTGGGAGTACACTCGTATTGATCGTGCATGTGGAGACATGATGATCAGGATAATAATTCTAATAATATTCGTAAGAAAAGGTTTCTTAGTGAAATAATTATTGTTTAAATGTTCATCCATGTAATATGTCAGCGTGATTGTCATGATAAATACAAAAGGATGAGTAATTTGTTCTGAGTGTCATGAACAAATATCAGTCAAATCTGAGTGAGAGTCGCTCTTGTATAGTTCAAATCCTTGAGTGCTTGAGAAGCACAAAAGAACTTGTTCCTAATGGTTAGTGTAGATTTCTTAAAGAATTACTTCTCATTACCATGTTTGTAATCGTTCATATTATGTTCTGAAAGACGGTGAGCTGGAATTGTTCCATGCGAGAGACCAAATTTCATTGTATGCAATTTATGTATGGGAAACGGATGTTGTTGTGCTGTAAGCAAAGCGAAAACCACAATCTAAGTGTTAGATGCACATATGAGTAAGTGTTACTCGATTCTTGTATAGTGATACATGATTGACTCTAGTGCAAGTGGGAGACAGTTGAAAATATGCCCTCGAGCCAATCATATTGATGATGATATTTCCATATGTTTATGAAGATCTAAATAATAATAATTGTTATTCCATCCCATGAATAAACTATCATGATATTGGTTAATGAATATGTGATTCGTTTGTGAAATCCATTATCTCTATGATGTTATTCTAAATAGGTTCCTAGTCAACAATCATATGAGGGATGCATATGATTTAGTGACTAGCACATGTATTGATGGATGATCTTGTTTCACGGATCATCGACATGGAGATGTCGATCAATAATATGGACTAGTGTTGGAGAACATGGATTTGGAATGAACCATCATGAGACACTGTGAGAATAATATATTCTTTCATGTCATCAGCTGCTCTTATACGGTGTGTGTGTTGGTTCCTTAGACCTGAGATCTTCGGATGTTCTTGGCATGTGTAAGGGCTTACTTTGAGGATATCAAACGCTATACCGTGACAGGGTGATTATAAAGGTAGCTTTTAGTTTTGTCATAAATTTCTGCAAGTCATGGTTGATCAAGATAGTATTTTACCCTCCGTTCAACGGAGAGATATGTCTTGGCCACTCGAATGACCGGATCCGAAAAATGTATGGCCGTACTCTCGGTTAAGTGGTAACCGTGTTTCAGGGATTCCGAGGCATGAACATCGAGAAAGATGATCTAGCTATAACAAGGATGACAAGTTCTCACCTTGTGCTTAATCAATATCGTGAGGCAAAGGGAACAAGTATGCAATATTGTGGAAGGTTCGTTAGATATGATCTTTACATATATTTGGGAATTGACACGTCTTGCTAGAGGCCGCTACCGATTATTGGTTGAGTAATGTACTCATGCCATGTCCATATGTACGTGAACCTATAGGGTCACACACTTAAGGGGTATGGAACATAATTGGGATGTGATCCATTTAATTCGGTTTATAGTACTAATGGGCCTCTAATGTAGCATCCCACTAGAAGGACTATATATACGTGAGGAGTGGGCAACCTAGGTGTGATGACCCAGCACACCACTGCATGTGTAGAGCGCAAGTCGATGACATAATACTCACAGAAGGACTTATCCGTGAATATTACATCCCTCAGAGTAGTACAACAGAAACATAGCATGTCCAGGAAAAACTATAGGATACAAACTTCATTACAAAATCTTGAGAATCTCTCTGATGAATCAAGAAGATCTCATACAAATGAAATACCAGAAGAAGCAATTCCCAAGCTGGAGAAGATCTCAAGCTCAGAACTAAATCCACTATGGCTGATGCCAGCCCTAATCTATGGCTTATAACATCTAACTCCAAGAATGGACTCCACCTACACCTTGATAGCTTCTCCTCCATCAGCGTTGTTGATGATGATGCTTCACGATGATGACTTCCACCAGGCTTCAACTCTAAGAAGGGGGTCAAACGGGAACGAATGAGTAATGAGCGTTACTCAGAAAGTTCATAATATACAGAGGGTAGTTTGATGCACTAACTACAGCCTTAGACTCGAAAGAGTCATAAGCTAATGCAAGGTTTTTTAAATCTTCCTTCAAGAGGTTGCTTTTACTTCTGAAAACTATGCCCGCCAGACCATACAAGGAGCTAGAACTTCATGGAGTTGCCTTTCCTGTAGTGTTCGCAGTTCCTTCCCAGAACAGGGGCTAACATGCCACATCCTTTTACACTCGGCAGAGGTGCGTTACTTTACCCATGGACGACCAAGACCATGTTGCACAATCAGGTGTACATTCCTGTCCACTCCCACTCAGGTGTGGGGCCCGGTTGTTGGCCCAAGCCAAACCGTGCTTCTCCGTACAATGCATGCCCACCCATTTACGCCAGCAGGTTGAACGCCCCTGGCAGACACTCATAGACCCCAGAGTCCGTGGGACGTAAGGGCTCCCTCCCATGTGCATGTAGTCCCACAGAACCTACAGCGTACATCTCTGGCAGCCCGTTGATATGCGAACCAGAAAAGATCACAGCTGACTTACTCCCCCCATAGAAGACCCATGGTTAACGCGGTATTTACGGCGCATCGAGTTCTGATAGCATTTGTGATTAATTCCTAGGTAATACGTTCCCGTGCAGATGGAACCTTCCTTTGACCTATTCATCTTACCATGGTTCCATCCACCCACCAAACAGAACACTACCACTCGGGTAGTCATTCAATTAGTAATATTATTATAAAAATAGAATCATGCATTCTTTTGAGCGGAGGTGGTATTACGATAGAGGTTTTGAAATTAGTTGTTATGAAATAATTCAAAGGACATGAGCAAGTTGTCGGATATATACCGAATAGGGGTATATCAGATGGTAGTCTAAAGTGCCGGATTACCCGGGTGGCCCAAATGGTAGTGAGCTACGGTCCATTGGGCGGCCCAGTAAGCTGACGCACAGAAGCCGGATTCTAGAAGAACCCGGATCACGGCCCACGTGATCTGGCTTGGAGTAGAAGGCGGATTCCTTACTTTCCAAGTTAATAGTTACCGTAGTCTTCTAGGATTCCTACTCTGTATGCCCTAACCCGACTATTATATAAAGCCGGACGGGAGATATGATAGATAAGAGAAGAAGCTACTAGCTAACTCGCCGAGAGGTTGATCCTCGACGAATAGCCAACAGAACCTCACGTTGTACTTTGTATACACAGGATTTAGACCTGAATAGTGAGATTGCAGGAGTACGAACGCCGTATTACTACGACGTACCGAACCTGGGTAAAACCTATGTCTTTGTCCTTAGCGCAACCACGTCCCCCCACGTCTCTACCCGTAGTCTCATGGCACCCCCGTCTATGAATTCTACTACGATGTCTCGACACAAGTGATGAACTTGCCTGAGATGGAAACAACAATAATAATCCAAGTCTTCGGGTTCAAGGGTCTCGTAGAAAATCCCGACATCTGAAAAATAGCAAAGTAGTCCCGGTAAGGACTACGGAAACAATGGCAAGATGATACATGCATAATAATGAGATGCAATTGTGAAATACCCTGGAAAATACCCCAGCTTACAAATGTAAGCCATGTTTGAAACGATAACGTAATCCCACAGTTTTTAGGTGACTTAGAGTTGTTTCATTACTTGTGGTGATGTTGTTATTTCTTTTAGGCTTAACTGTGTTTCACTTTTATTTAACAAACACTTGTTATCATGTTTAAGTATAAGTTTTATAACATGGTTAGACAATAAGACAATAACACCTGGAAAAGAACTCTTGAAAAGATAACACACATTTTATTTTATACTCAAAAAGTGTAGAGCTTATAACAAAAAGTTTAATTGAAAATGAGGAACTAAGACAACTAACTCTATCATTACACAACTTGATATTTTCTAGTGATGATAGGTTTATTAGGTGTGAAAACATGAGGGTTTTATTAATAAGGAAAATGATATTAAGGTAGCTAGTGCCGGTTATCATGGAATATTATAGAATTCCATTATACCTTTAAAAACAAATCTATGAGTTAAAAAAAATGTTTAATGTTTGTCATATTTGAGTTGGAAAAAAATTTCTGTTTAATTTGATATATCATTTGAAGTTTTGTGAAAAGATTTGAATGAGATATTAATTTATTAATTTTAAATTAATTAAATGGTTAGGCAAAATATTGTACACATGAAAACTTGGTTAAATGACTTTGAAAACATCATAGATGATTTGCATTTTTCATTTGGAGCATTTTGGTATATAACTTGTATTTTTTCGATTTTATGAATTATTTCTTATTTTTCTTAACTCTAAATGATTTAATTTAACTAAAGAAAATATTTAATTTTAAACTTTTTTCAAACTTGTTTAAGAATGTGACGCCCCGGGATCGGGCACTATGCAGATTTCAGCATTCCCGCCAAAATCCACATAATAACCGATTCCAGGTTGCCATTTATGATAACATTACAATAGTTCACGAATATTCCACAATTACAACAGAAACAGATAGATACAAGATGACTCAAACGAGCCAGGGATACAACTGATACAATACAAAGATCCAAAATAACAGCGGAAGAAAACAACATATCGTCCGTCTACGGACAAGATCCAAATTGGACTAAGAGTCCTGAAGATAACCGAGAGCGTCCAATCCCTGCCCAGGCCAAGCCGGAGGGATTCCCAAGCTAACGTCGTCAGACTTCAAACCTGTTGACTGCAAGTTGGAATTTGCAGCCACGAAAGAGATTCGTGGGTCAGTACGGTTAAGTACTGGCAAGTGGATAAACCCATACTTCACAAGATACCGGCGTAGCCAGTCATCACAAGATACAAATACTTTAGGATCAACGGAAAGGAAGGGTTATTGCAAATAAGCAACAGCGGGCTGCACTAACCAACTACAGAGAGATACTACAACTTCCGGCTAACAGAAAGAAGATAAGATCGAGTATTGTAACCAACTGAAAGTAACTCCAAACAAACCCATCCTGGATCTCGCCCCTTATCCAAAGAAGCAATCCGAGGATAACTCACACAGTTGGATTAATGAATAATGGATCAGGTTGTTGTGTCAATAAGACTATTACTAGTCAAGTTATCATTAGTTAGGTGTAAGTTGTTCTGAGTACTTGTTAGCCAGTACTTTCACCAAGTCGTCACATAACCGCGGACAACACGGCTTCTCGAGAAGATTTATCCCTGCAGGGGTGTGCTCCAGTACCCGTACACACTCAAGCCACCAACTAAAACTCAGGTTGGCTTGACACGACCCAAACCATCTCTACAACCCATCCTCGGAGCCACGGAGCTATAAGGTCCCAACCACGCAGCCGAATACTCAGCGCAGGTGTGCAAAACTCCCGCAGGACACAACACCCCGGCACTACAGGCCTCGCCCTATATGCATCATCATCATCATCAGTAACCATGGGTGATCAACCCATTATGCAAAGGAGCAAATGGAACACCCGAACTAAGTGTGGCTCTTCGGACAAGCTGCAGATCAGGTCTAAGTCGAGGGGGGTCCCATACTACCACCCGGATGCGGTGAGCACGCTCATCATGGATCAGTAGACAAGACCCTTTTCCTATTAGGGTCGACACTAGCAGGCCTCAAAACCACTTAGGGCCTCCTGCCGGTGCCTTATCAGCATATTATTTATAACAGGTTGATTGATTAACATCGAGCCCCCAGAACAATAAAAGTAATCTAGTAACGGAAAGTAACGGGTAACACACTCGAGCAAAACAACCTAAGCATGCTAGTAAGACACTGGCTCAACCAAAGGGGTGATAGGAGTGGAGGTGAGGCAATAACAAGGTTAAGGGATTCATGTGATGGGTTCGTAACAGAAACAACTACTACTAAGGCTAGCAGAAAAGAACAACGGAAAGAATCGGTAACAAGTGATGAAAGGCAGCCATATGGCAGCAAGTGAGTATACTTGCCTGAGATCCCGCAAGGTAGCAGAACTTGTCGTTGCTCACATCATCTCAACGTCCTATCCGGGAAGAAGCAACGAACCTCGAACAAACACCGGATGCAACAATTACTACTACGGCAAAAGATCCGGCATGATTAAGATATGGATGCCTGACAAGTTTAAAGATGCATCAAGGTAAACTAGTTGACAAGATAAACAAATTTAAATGGACCCATATGCAATTTGAGTTGCATATGAAAAGCCCATGCATTATGATTGAAACAATTGTTTTCCAACTGATCAACAGGTGAAAGTGGATTAGCATGATGCATGCAAAAGGGAAACAACAAAATAACAACAATAGAAGCAAATGGAAATAAGGTTTAACAAGTTTGGAATTTCAGTTATTAAGTTAGGAAATTTTGGTTACCTAAAGGTGTCACACAAGCATTTGTTGTTTTCAACCATTTAAATTGTTCAAAACAAATAACAAAGTTGATATTTGAAAAGAACATCAAATTTTAGTTGGATTACATGTTTCAAATATTGAAATTGGAATTAGGATTATTTAATTATGAATTAAACAATATTAAACAATTTTTAATTGAATTAAACAAGATTTGAATTGTTTAGGCAATTTAAATTATTCAAACCATGAAACAAAATTTATATTTGAAAAGGTTATTCAAAATGGTATGGAAAACATATTTTATTTTCATTATTTGGATTTAGTATGAATTATTTATGAATTGTTGCAAATTACAATTGAATTATTTGAATTCAAATTTGAATTGCATTTGGAAATTTCAAAACAGGAAACAAATGTGATATTTGAAAAGTTCATGGAATTTTTGTTGGGATACATATAAAATTTGTATTATTTGGATTTGGGGTTTGAAAGTTGTGATCATTTGAAATTTTAGGTTTTATTTGCAAAAGATAGGGACTAGATTGTGAGAAAAACAGCAGAGAAGGGCTTCGGTGTAAAAATAGGGAGGACAAGGGCCTGGGTGCAAAGCGCCAGATCCGGATCGGGATCTGGGCGAATTTTTCCACCACAGTTGGAGCTAGCTTCGGTCAATGACAAGTGGGGCTAACCCTCACGCGGTGGAAAAATAAAAAAAACGGAGGCACATTGCCTTGAGTGGGGATCGAACCCGGGTGTGTTGCTCGCGCACACGGGGGCAGCACCACTACGCTACTGCGGCTGGTTTGTAGTACCACCGCGCGGAGTCCTTTTGAGAGAGAAATAAGCGGGTAACTGAACTTTGGTTATCTGAACCTGAATCGGTACTGACCCCGATCGCTGTACTCGACAGGGAACAGGGGGCGGCCGGCGATGGATGCTCACTGCCGCTCGCCGCGGCTGCTGGAGCGGGCCGCCGGTGTGCCTAGGGCGTGGAGGCGGCCGAGAGGGGAGAGGAGGGAGATGCGATCGGAGGCTTACCTCGCGACAGAAAGGAGGAGGCGGAGCAGACTTGCAGGCAGAAACTTGGCCGGCGGCAAAGCTTCACGGCGGCGGCGGCTCGGGCCTCCTCCCGCCTCCGCTCCTTCACAAAAGTCGACGAGGAACCCACCCCGGTTCCATTCCCGGAGTTGGCTCGGTCTGAGGAGGATCGTGGCGACCGGGGCTTGGGAAGGAAGGTGGCGGTTTCGGTGTGGTGTTGTCTGTCGAGGTGTTTTCAGAGCAGAGGGTGATCGAGGTAGAGAGGATGGCGGCGGTGGAAGGAGGGCTAGCTAGGGTTGCTGCGAGGCTAGGGCAGAGGTGGGGCTTGTTTTATCCTGGTGGGCGAGCTTGTACGGCGCACATCGGGTGGAGGTGGAGGTTGATCAGGCGGTGCAGATGGAGTCGTACCGATGCTGACGTCGAGGAAGAAGACGCCAAACGCTGAAGGGGTACTGGGCCAGAGCAATGGGCCTGGGGGAGAAAAAAGAATTGGGCTGGGGAAAGAAAAGGTAAGGGGTGGGCTTGGTCTGTCTCTCTCCACACCCCTCTCTCCATTTTTTTTTCCTTCTCATTTTTTTTTTGCTTGTAAGAAAAGAATAGGAAGGGAGATAGAATGGCTTGGGGTGTTGGGGTGTTTAAATTGTTATGCAACATTTTTTGTATTGATTTACAAAACATAAAATAAAAGCAGATGCTAACATTACTTTCACAGGTTGGACATTTTAATTGATTATAAGTTGTTAGTTGGAATGTTCAAATAGGGTTTGAGGTTGGAATTTTGGAAATAAACAAATGTTATTTAATAGGTTCAAGCAATTAGGAAAAACATTATTAGCTTTAATTTATTTGCAAGATTTTAATTTTAAAACTCCCATTTGAAATATTGCCAGGTAGGAGTTGATTTGATTTGAATGTGTTGTTTGCATTTTCCATTAGGGTTTTTGAACAATTTAAATTGTTTTGGATTTTTGAGTGGTTTGGGAAAACATGATGCAATGCTTATGTGATGCATGTGAATGCAATGCAAAAAGAAACAACCAATCTACCAAGGGGTAACACCCCAGGTGTTACAGACGACACCACTAACAAGGGATTGCGCCCTCGCAATCCACCTGCTAACCCGGGAGGGGAAAGAAGTTCGACTAACGATTCTTCGTGCTTCCAGTTGATCTCCTCGACACCACTAACAAAGGTTTCTCGACACCACTAACAAAGAGATTCTTGCTCGGAGTGACGATGATGTTCTTCCACCAGGAATCTTCCGATGATCGAACCTATTAGGTTAAAGGCTCAGAAAACGTCCACCCACGTAGGATCCTAACACTTTGAAAGATTGAGTACGAGAGTAGACTCCAAAACAAATAAGATGGGAGGGGAAATAGAATAGAGATAAGGAGAAAAAACAAGAATCCTATTGAGAGGTTTTCCAAAATAGTTTAGCAGAAATAGTTTTTGACATTCTAGAAACAACGACCGTTAGCGAGGTTATCCTACAGGCTTTGCGGACCCGTTGCTTCGATAACCATTCGTATCGAAACAATATCGGGAATCGGAACCAAGGCCCTGATACCATTTTGTGACGCCCCGGGATCGGGCACTATGCAGATTTCAGCATTCCCGCCAAAATCCACATAATAACCGATTCCAGGTTTCCATTTATGATAACATTACAATAGTTCACGAATATTCCACAATTACAACAGAAACAGATAGATACAAGATGACTCAAACGAGCCAGGGATACAACTGATACAATACAAAGATCCAAAATAACAGCGGAAGAAAACAACATATCGTCCGTCTACGGACAAGATCCAAATTGGACTAAGAGTCCTGAAGATAACCGAGAGCGTCCAATCCCTGCCCAGGCCAAGCCGGAGGGATTCCCAAGCTAACATCGTCAGACTTCAAACCTGTTGACTGCAAGTTGGAATTTGCAGCCATGAAAGAGATTCGTGGGTCAGTACGGTTAAGTACTGGCAAGTGGATAAACCCATACTCACAAGATACCGGCGTAGCCAGTCATCACAAGATACAAATACTTTAGGATCAACGGAAAGGAAGGGTTATTGCAAATAAGCAACAGCGGGCTGCACTAACCAACTACAGAGAGATACTACAACTTCCGGCTAACAGAAAGAAGATAAGATCGAGTATTGTAACCAACTGAAAGTAACTCCAAACAAACCCATCCTGGATCTCGCCCCTTATCCAAAGAAGCAATCCGAGGATAACTCACACAGTTGGATTAATGAATAATGGATCAGGTTGTTGTGTCAATAAGACTATTACTAGTCAAGTTATCATTAGTTAGGTGTAAGTTGTTCTGAGTACTTGTTAGCCAGTACTTTCACCAAGTCGTCACATAATCGCGGACAACACGGCTTCTCGAGAAGATTTATCCCTGCAGGGGTGTGCTCCAGTACCCGTACACACTCAAGCCACCAACTAAAACTCAGGTTGGCTTGACACGACCCAAACCATCTCTACAACCCATCCTCGGAGCCACGGAGCTATAAGGTCCCAGCCACGCAGCCGAATACTCAGCGCAGGTGTGCAAAACTCCCGCAGGACACAACACCCCGACACTACAGGCCTCGCCCTATATGCATCATCATCATCATCAGTAACCATGGGTGATCAACCCATTATGCAAAGGAGCAAATGGAACACCCGAACTAAGTGTGGCTCTTCGGACAAGCTGCAGATCAGGTCTAAGTCGAGGGGGGTCCCATACTACCACCCGGATGCGGTGAGCACGCTCATCATGGATCAGTAGACAAGACCCTTTTCCTATTAGGGTCGACACTAGCAGGCCTCAAAACCACTTAGGGCCTCCTGCCGGTGCCTTATCAGCATATTATTTATAACAGGTTGATTGATTAACATCGAGCCCCCAGAACAATAAAAGTAATCTAGTAACGGAAAGTAACGGGTAACAGACTCGAGCAAAACAACCTAAGCATGCTAGTAAGACACTGGCTCAACCAAAGGGGTGATAGGAGTGGAGGTGAGGCAATAACAAGGTTAAGGGATTCATGTGATGGGTTCGTAACAGAAACAACTACTACTAAGGCTAGCAGAAAAGAACAACGGAAAGAATCGGTAACAAGTGATGAAAGGCAGCCATATGGCAGCAAGTGAGTATACTTGCCTGAGATCCCGCAAGGTAGCAGAACTTGTCGTTGCTCACATCATCTCAACGTCCTATCCGGGAAGAAGCAACGAACCTCGAACAAACACCGGATGCAACAATTACTACTACGGCAAAAGATCCGGCATGATTAAGATATGGATGCCTGACAAGTTTAAAGATGCATCAAGGTAAACTAGTTGACAAGATAAACAAATTTAAATGGACCCATATGCAATTTGAGTTGCATATGAAAAGCCCATGCATTATGATTGAAACAATTGTTTTCCAACTGATCAACAGGTGAAAGTGGATTAGCATGATGCATGCAAAAGGGAAACAGTAAAATAACAACAATAGAAGCAAATGGAAATAAGGTTTAACAAGTTTGGAATTTCAGTTATTAAGTTAGGAAATTTTGGTTACCTAAAGGTGTCACACAAGCATTTGTTGTTTTCAACCATTTAAATTGTTCAAAACAAATAACAAAGTTGATATTTGAAAAGAACATCAAATTTTAGTTGGATTACATGTTTCAAATATTGAAATTGGAATTAGGATTATTTAATTATGAATTAAACAATATTAAACAATTTTTAATTGAATTAAACAAGATTTGAATTGTTTAGGCAATTTAAATTATTCAAACCATGAAACAAAATTTATATTTGAAAAGGTTATTCAAAATGGTATGGAAAACATATTTTATTTTCATTATTTGGATTTAGTATGAATTATTTATGAATTGTTGCAAATTACAATTGAATTATTTGAATTCAAATTTGAATTGCATTTGGAAATTTCAAAACAGGAAACAAATGTGATATTTGAAAAGTTCATGGAATTTTTGTTGGGATACATATAAAATTTGTATTATTTGGATTTGGGGTTTGAAAGTTGTGATCATTTGAAATTTTAGGTTTTATTTGCAAAAGATAGGGACTAGACTGTGAGAAAAACAGCAGAGAAGGGCTTCGGTGTAAAAATAGGGAGGACAAGGGCCTGGGTGCAAAGCGCCAGATCCGGATCGGGATCTGGGCGAATTTTTCCACCACAGTTGGAGCTAGCTTCGGTCAATGACAAGTGGGGCTAACCCTCACGCGGTGGAAAAATAGAAAAAAAACGGAGGCACATTGCCTTGAGTGGGGATCGAACCCGGGTGTGTTGCTCGCGCACACGGGGGCAGCACCACTACGCTACTGCGGCTGGTTTGTAGTACCACCGCGCGGAGTCCTTTTGAGAGAGAAATAAGCGGGTAATTGAACTTTGGTTATCTGAACCTGAATCGGTACTGACCCCGATCGCTGTACTCGACAGGGAACAGGGGGCGGCCGGCGATGGATGCTCACTGCCGCTCGCCGCGGCTGCTGGAGCGGGCCGCTGGTGTGCCTAGGGCGTGGAGGCGGCCGAGAGGGGAGAGGAGGGAGATGCGATCGGAGGCTTACCTCGCGACAGAAAGGAGGAGGCGGAGCAGACTTGCAGGCAGAAACTTGGCCGGCGGCAAAGCTTCACGGCGGCGGCGGCTCGGGCCTCCTCCCGCCTCCGCTCCTTCACAAAAGTCGACGAGGAACCCACCCCGGTTCCATTCCCGGAGTTGGCTCGGTCTGAGGAGGATCGTGGCGACCGGGGCTTGGGAAGGAAGGTGGCGGTTTCGGTGTGGTGTTGTCTGTCGAGGTGTTTTCAGAGCAGAGGGTGATCGAGGTAGAGAGGATGGCGGCGGTGGAAGGAGGGCTAGCTAGGGTTGCTGCGAGGCTAGGGCAGAGGTGGGGCTTGTTTTATCCTGGTGGGCGAGCTTGTACGGCGCACATCGGGTGGAGGTGGAGGTTGATCAGGCGGTGCAGATGGAGTCGTACCGATGCTGACGTCGAGGAAGAAGACGCCAAACGCTGAAGGGGTACTGGGCCAGAGCAATGGGCCTGGGGGAGAAAAAAGAATTGGGCTGGGGAAAGAAAAGGTAAGGGGTGGGCTTGGTCTGTCTCTCTCGACACCCCTCTTTCCATTTTTTTTCCTTCTCATTTTTTTTTGCTTGTAAGAAAAGAATAGGAAGGGAGATAGAATGGCTTGGGGTGTTGGGGTGTTTAAATTGTTATGCAACATTTTTTGTATTGATTTACAAAACATAAAATAAAAGCAGATGCTAACATTACTTTCACAGGTTGGACATTTTAATTGATTATAAGTTGTTAGTTGGAATGTTCAAATAGGGTTTGAGGTTGGAATTTTGGAAATAAACAAATGTTATTTAATAGGTTCAAGCAATTAGGAAAAACATTATTAGCTTTAATTTATTTGCAAGATTTTAATTTTAAAACTCCCATTTGAAATATTGCCAGGTAGGAGTTGATTTGATTTGAATGTGTTGTTTGCATTTTCCATTAGGGTTTTTGAACAATTTAAATTGTTTTGGATTTTTGAGTGGTTTGGGAAAACATGATGCAATGCTTATGTGATGCATGTGAATGCAATGCAAAAAGAAACAACCAATCTACCAAGGGGTAACACCCCAGGTGTTACAAAGAAGTTGATAAACATATAGAGTTTATTTTTCTAAACATTTTGATATATTTTTCATATTTTTCTGATTAACAGAATAAAAGATATTTATTTAACAAATTTTAATTATTTTCCCATTTTAAAATGACACGTGGGGTCCACCTGTCATATTTAATTTTAATTCAAAATAAAAGAAAAAAAATGTGTGTGACGTGATGATGACGTCATCACTGCATCACCATGGAGGGGATTTCTTCTATGAGCTTTCAATTCGGTGATTGAGTGCGGATTGGCCCGATTCGAGAGTTTGCAGAGCTAGAGGGAAGCAAGAGGAAGCTAGGGGTGGCTGCGGTTTGGACCAATTGGTCACCGGAGCTGCTCCGGCGGCCAGTGGCGCGGCGGTGGTTGGCGGAGCAAGGCGATAAGTCGATGCACACAGTGAAAAACTAAATGGGAACCACCAGGAGGTGCAGGAGCTCACGAGGAATGCAGTGGTGAGGTCGGGATGGCGAGTTGAGGTCGAGGTCGTCGGCGGCGTGCACTTTCCTGCGGCGGCTGGAGTTGAGGAATCACCTCGATTCGGCCCCTCCATAGCTCCTTTGTGGCTAGGACTTGACAGCGAGGTAGAGGACGTAGAGGCAAAGCTCGGGGTGCTTTTAATTTCTCCGGGAACAACCGGAGTCGACGGCGGCAAGTGGTGGCCGGAACTAGGGTTAGGGTTTGAGTTTCGCAGAGAAATAGAGAGCGAGGGGATTGTGAGGGCGAGGAGTGAGTGAGGAGGGAGTACACGGTGTCGACCTGGAGGCCTTATCGCCGCGGGGAAGCAGGCATGAGGTGGCACTGCGACGACGGTGGTGGCAACACGCCTCTGGCCTTCTAGCCAGAGGTTGAAGAAAGAATGAAATAATTTTTTCTGGATAACTGCACCCCCTGGAATTTTTCAGTATTTTCAAGTAAGCCCTTCTGTCTAAAAGAAACATTATTTTTAAGGGCTTATTGTTATTAGAAAAATTATTAAAAATCATATTTAGTATCCTCATCAAAAATGCAATCTCACCATGTTTTGTTTCGGTGAATTTGAAGAATATTTGTATTTTTTATTTAGGTTTCTAGATTAAGTGGTTTTGTGATTTTCTCTTTATTTTATATATTTACTGGCTTTAAAATTATGTTAAAGCATGTGTAATAAAAGTACACACTCCGATCTTGTGGATACCAAGGTGGTGCATCATATTTGGACAATTTTTAGGTATAATCCCTTGTAGAAAGTAATTTGGTAACACTACTAAATAGTGTTATTATTTATTATGGAAAATTGACCAATTATGAAATATCACTCCAAGTCATACCAGATGATTTTTAATTGGTGAAAGAACTTTTTTTCTTTTTATGAGGCTTTGTTATTTTCATAGTTGTAACTCTTATCCATTTTTGGTTGACATTTTACTTAGGTATGTGTAAGAAAGGGTTGTTGTTTTTAGTACTTGGTTAAATGGAAACATGTGTGGTTTTGGAATCTTATATGCTTGTTTTCCACATAGGTTCCAAGATGGATATTAGCCCATGTTTGTTTCAGAACATGTAATCATTTACATATGGGTATATGGATGAATTCTTGTTGTTTTCCATTTGTATTATGGGTGAGGAAGATCTGGAAAACAAGGGAATTAATTTGTTTTCCCCTACGTCATCTTATCACCAAACATATGGATGCAAGGGCTTGTTATTATTTTCTCTCTTGATAATTGTTTCCATTAAAGTGATTTTTATTTGTTCCTCAGCTATGATGAGTTTGACAGAGGTTATTGGTTCTCAATTATATCATAATGATTTACTAGATAAACTCTTATAATCCTTTACTGAGGCAGTGTTGCTTCCTGTGGTCTTCTGTTACTTGATGTTCTTCTCTCTAGTTGACACTAGTCTTCAGTTATCACCTTTGTCATTTGCAAGAAAGATCAGCTCATGGATTCCACCTACAAGTATCTCACCCTTGTGGTGAAAACATCCAATTACTCCAAGCAAGGATTTTACTTAGTTGATTGTAAAAGAATGTGAGTTAATTTTGTAACATCCAGTTGCCATATGCATACAAGAAGAATTTGTGAACAAGTGGGCCAGACTTGCCTCCAAATTATTACTCATATACATTTGGATGAGATGTACTAGGTTATATGATCTTATGTTTATTTGTGTAAGACACTCAAGTGTTTGAGTATACAAAAGTGATCTGTTAACAAGGTAATTAGTCTTGTTACCAAACTACTTCTATATAACACTAACATTGGAATATCACACTATTTCAAGAGTGTTAATAAGATCAGATCAAAATATAAGAGTTTCCAAGTACTCCTATAGTAGGTTGGACTAACACTTCTAGAACACTCTAAATAATCTTCTTGAAGATGTTTCGGTGGTAGTTCCTCCTGTCTTGTGGTTTCTTCTCTTGCAAAATAACTTGGAGGAGATTGAGAAACAAGATATCATGGTCTATCCAAAATAACAAGATCTAGCTTAAGGGTTAGTTCATGCTTTTATTATCCTTCCATACATTTCATGTTTTGCTTCCCATAAGATAGATGCTTGTCTCATACATAATTGGTTTTATTTAGCTTTCAATCCAATTCCTCTAATAGAGGTTATATCTTGTTGTTGTTCATCACTTGTATCCAGAGATGCTTTAGTTTTTGAATGTTAATTTGAATAGATATGTGGAATGCTTGTAAAATGTTGACTTAATGTAGGAAGTTGATCAAATGGTTCATTGATGTGTTCATAGCTCATATGCTCACTGATATAAGATGAATAATACAATGAGCATAATAAAGTTATTGGGGTTTTTAAGGACTTATGTCATAGTTTTTATTTATTTTCTCTGGTGTCATGATTCTACATTATATTCTTCATTTGTAATCTTTGTCATGCATAATATAGTCATAGATATTTGGAATCATCATATGGAATGATCAAGATTTAATAGTAGCTTAAGAAGATTTATTTTCTTCTTTTTAGGTACTTCTTTTATGATGATGAGATATGTACATATTCGATAAATATGTTAATACAATTATTATGTTATTTCCCACTTGTGGTTTTTAAGTTATGACTTGTTTGCATCACTTATGTTCTATTGAACCTTTGTTATTTGATTGTTAAGGTGCACTTAATAGTTAGGAGATAATTTATAAAAGTGTGGTGTGAATGGTTGGTAACTTAGAGAGTTGTTGTTTTATAGGTGATAACATCTCTGTTGATGAGATGGTAGTTGTGTAATACTAATTTGTGAAAGTATGATCATCAGTTATGTGATTTGGATACTCACCCCTCTTTGGTTGTAATTTCCTAATGAATTATCCCAAGTCACTTATAGACTTGTGGTTAAGGTTGTTGTTAGTTTGTGTTTGATCATAACTAACTATGGTTTGCCTTATTAGATGATTTAGTTTGTACAGATACTATGTTATAAAGATCACTCCAAATGTACTCTTGACTGGATGAACTAGACCTATTTCATCATGTCAATTGAAACATTGGTCACTTTGCTTTGTTTAAACTTTTGCACCAAAATTCCCCGTACTTTTAGATGCATGCTTTGCAAATGCACATATTAAATTTAGATCCTTATAACTTCCCAAACACTGGGATGTTACACTAGGACACACAAGTTGTGTGGGACACAAACCCTAGCCACCGCCCTATCTCCACCCAGATCGCGCCATCGGTGCTAGCACGCTGACCGCGATGTTCCATCCTTGTACATGTGGATACCTTGGAGGCGCCACACTCGTGGCGCTTGGACGAATCGGTCGCGGGATCCGCGAGGAGTTACGCGGGATCGCGAGGAGGAGATAGGCAGCAACGCGCAAATCGACAGTCTTCCACTGCATGGCGCATCAAGAGGTAATTCATGGCTCCGTGATCGATTACTTGCAGGGGTTCCGAGGATGAACGCGTAGAAAAATTGGATTTGTGCTAGCGTAGCCTACCCAGTTCCCTAACAGGACGGGGCTTTGGTGCACGCAGTGGAGCTCTGCGCTTTATACACGATAATGGAAACTGTCAAAGCCATCATGTCTCCTGCGGCGGCTTCTTCATCCGCGTAGAGGTCAGAGCGTCACTGTCACATGGGTTTTCTCCCAGCAGGCGAGGTTCCTTCCGGGAAGGAGCGGGGTCGGAGCAGGACTCCTCCCCAGCGATGTGCGGTGGAGATCCCCTGGAGATCTCCTCTTCAAGGGGCCGGCCTTGGGGGAGAACGGTTAAGGGGTTCTCCATGTCTTGATGGACGGGTACAGTGCCCGATGGACTGGGCCAGCAGCAGACGTCCCAGGATACCCTGGTATCCGTGGGTCCAACAGTAGCCCCTGGGACCATGACGCGTGCCTTTAGCAGAGCGGCCTGGGCCCCCAGGCTACGGGCCCAGCCTTCCACCGTGGTTCGAACACTGGAGGTTAAACACACTTTGTTCGCTTCTAGAGGAGGCTTCGAGAGGGAAGTCAGAGCACGACAAAAATGGCGACAAAGAGAGTTTACCCATGTTCAGGCCACCAGTGTGGTGTAAAACCCTACTCCTGCTTGTCTGATGGATTGCACTGTGTTGGTTATAGTACAAAGGCGAGCTTGTGCTTGGAACAGACTACTTGGGCTCTACGATGAATCGAGCTCTCTTGTTCAAGGGCGGGTGGTGCCCTTCTTATACTGGCGTTTGGAGCTCTTTCCCGCTCACTTGGCGGGAAAGGGTTACCACAAGGCGCCAGAGGGAGGAGCGTCCCGTACTCCTGCACCTCCTGCACTGTCTTGGTCGCTAGGGGACAGTTCCACCGTCCATAGCATCATTGTGGGCGAGCCCGGTGACGCCGCCTTCGTCTTTTAGCGTGGTCTTGGTCTTCTTTCACCAAAGAGGCAGTCTTTGGGAACCCCTTTGGCCGCCGGAATTACCCCCTGGCCTTTATACACCAGAATGGCAAGTGGGGACAAAGAGGCTCTATGGCGCCTCCGTCACCGCTCAGAGAAGCGGTCGTTAGAGGCACGTGAGCTGCCTCCTCTTGAAGGTAGATAGCCAAGGAGGGGGATAAGGCAAAGTAGAACCCCTCTCCAGGGCAGGAACCACAGCGGGCTAGGCCCACCTGGCGGGTGGGCCTAGGAAAGGAAGTTCCGTCTAGCGCAGACAGAACTCTCGACCTTGGAGCTATGTATTGGATTGGGCCACAGCTGTCGCTTCAGGGTACCCTAGTATCTAGAGGCCCGATAGTAGCCCCCGGGCCCGCAGAGCACATGTGTCCGCAGGATGCGAGGAGACGCGGGGCCAACTGCTGCGGGCCAGTCCTTTGCACGTGTCCACGACCTTCCCGAGGCAACGGATCCCTGTGACGTGGGGGCCCCGCCCATAAAGGCTGCGAATTTACTGAGTCTCTACTCTCCCTCTTCTCCTTCCACCTCCTGGAACTTCTCCCTCTCTAGATCCCCCATTTTCCTCTGAGATATTCTTCCTGAGATGGCCGGCAAGAAAGCTGCTCCAGCGGCGAAAGGCAAGAAGGTTGCCGCGGCGAAGCCTTCGCCGTCGTGGCCGCACTCGATCTTGGAACCATCCCGTATCCACGTAGAGTCTTTGCTGGAGAGGGTTCATCCGATGGTGGCCTCCTCCACGAATAAGCATGGGGCTACCTCACTCTTTGCCGGGTCAGCCCGACTCAACTGCCTATGTCTTCTTCTTCCACACCCTTTTCGCCGACCTGATTCCTCCTTTCTCCATCTTCTTTTTGGCCATCCTTGAATCATACCAGATCCACGCCCTTCATCTTCATCCCAACTCCGTTCTGACCCTGGCCATCTTCGCGTTTTGGTGCGAAGCTTTCCTCGGCATCATGGCCTCGGTGGCCTTGATCTACTCCTTCTTTAGCCTCTGCGTGACAGGAAGATCTCATTGCGCCGGGTGCGCCTCCTTCCACATCGGTCTGGGTAGGAGGGCTCTGTTCCTCCTACGGGACCATAAGAATAAAGTGGACGATATCGTCAGCCGCTGGCTGTTTATGGATGCTGGCGAATCTGCGGTCCTTCTTGAGGTGCCCATTGGTAGGCCCAGTAAGCACGCTGGCTGGGCCCAGGAAGTCCTAGATGGCTCGGACATGGCTCCCCTAGTGCAGAGGATGGAGGAGCAGAACGAGAGCGGACTCGAGGCGCCCATGCTTGTCCGCCCGCCAGAGGCTGGCGCCTCTCCAAGAACATGAGCGCCTCATGTGCTACTGCGGCGACACGAAGGACATCATGTGGCTCAGCAGCTCTCTTCTTGAGGGTAGGGGGCTTGAGGAGATAATGAAGACCCTTCTTGGCAGGGACAACGCGTCGCCTCTTCTTCCCTCTGTAGTCCCCCTTTACAGTTTTGAAGAAGCGGGGCGCGCCGCGATGGTCAGGGCCATGCCTCACTTCGATTGGTGGGGACTCTTGGCCGAGGGTGAGACGTCCCGCCAAAAGAACACCTTTCTTCTTTGCCTCCCCGCGGAGAGCGGCGCAGAGCCTGCTAAGATGGAGGACTCCACTCCGACCAAGCCGGCTCTCGGGCGTGTGTCAAAGAAGCGCCCTCTTGGGAAGGTCACGTCCGCCCCGGCACGGGAGGCAAGTAGCAAGTCGTCGGCGGACTCGAGCACTCCCTCTCCGCCTCCCGCGCACTCGGCGACCCCTGACGCGGCAGCAAGCGCGGAGGGGCCGCGCCCCGCGAAGGTCGATGCAGGCCCGGGGGGCTCTTCGACGACCAAAGTGGCCATGACACGTCCTCGTGGCGGGAAACGCTTTCCACGAGCTTGGGGGTACCGGGGAGAGTAGGTCCTTAGTCATGTTGGTCTTCTTTCCTTTTAGTGGTGCCGGAGCTGACTCCGTTCTTGTCGCAGCTCCCCGAAGAGGGTGAGGGTGCCGGAGACACCCAAATCCCAATCCTTAGGAGGGGAGGTCCAACCCATTGCTCCCAAGGAGAGGTGGGTTCCTCCGCGATCTTCGGCGACTGAGAGCTCGCGCACCCTGTTGTTTCCTCGCCGGGTGGCGAGACGGCAGCTAGAGCGCCGCCCGGCAAGCCTTCTGCTGGTGATGCCCCGCGGCCTGAGCCGGACGTCCTGATCGAGGACGACCCCGTCGCTCGTCCGGCGTCACCTCCAATCGCTGTTCCCGGCGCCGCCGGCTCGGGGACGACTTCAGAGCCCCGTGTAATGTGGTCGAGGCAACCTCCGTCATAGTCGGGGAAGGAGAGGCTGCCCCTACCGATCGGGAAGCGGGCGCGACCTTTTCTTTCTCTGTGGAGCGGGGGGTGCTGATTTCTTCCTCCATCCCCTTCCACGGTGCGTCGCAACAGGATTTCAACGACACGGTGGAGAGGTGGCTTCGGGACACCCCTCCCGAGGGGCCGGATGGCTCCTTCCTTCCTGACGACTTCTTCCCTGACCTGATGGCAGAGGATCGTTGGTCTGCCCGCATTCGCTCCGGAGCTCCTGCCGAGCTCTACTCGGTGGCCCCCCTGCTCGATATCGCCAAGGATGTTGTAGAGGCGCTCCAGGTAGAGCTCGGAGGAAGCTCCAGAGCGAATGCGGGTAGACCAACGATCCTATGGGTCCGACAGACTGTGTATTCGTGTAATAGATGTTGTACTATGAATTACCAGCTCTAGATATGTTGCTCACAACTGTTTGATCCGGGTTTGTGAGTGTATGCATATTGGAGGTCTTGGGCTACTAGTCCGGGGTCCCCACAGAGTTGGTATCAGAGCCAGCCTGGCCATAGGAGAACATAGTTAGCATGGACGTTAGCTAGCACTCCAACATCTATTTTCTAAGAAAGCAAGATTTGGAGTTAACTAAGTACCAAAATATTCGTTATAATCTATCCCCTCTGTGTTTCCAAAACTTTACTTACATTAAGTTACATTTTGCATACTTTAAAATTTGCACACTGGTTACTAACTTAAACTATACTTAAAATTTGTGTAGATAGATGTTGTCTTCACCCAGTCACAACAGTTGGGTCTTACTTCCGGCCTCACTTTTCATTTTGAGACCGAGCTGGTTTAGATGACCCGTATCCTCGGGCGTCCCCTACCAGAGTTCAGGGGAGGACAGGTCGACGATGCTAGCAGCGAGCTTTCGTGGTTGGTGGAGTGTACTCTCCGCTCACCGCTGACGACACCTACCGAGCCTGTCTACGTCTTCCACGCGATTGACCACTCGTGGAATGATGGGGCTTCCCGAGTTCTCAGCAGGCGATTGTGCGCCTAGCCTACCTCTGTGGCTCTCACTTTGTCAACACTCATTTCGAGCTTTAAGGGAGGCGCGATGAGGATGGACTGTAGATTCCTTGCTCGCACCCTCTGGGGAGCATGGGTACTCACATGGATGATGTGGAGTATTTCCTGCACTGTACCCAGCACAGCCTCGACAGTCTACGCGTGCAGTTTGGCGGTTAGGTCACCAGGACCTGCACCGTGGAGGGGCAGTTACAGACCACCAGGTTGACCCATACTCGCCTCACCAAGAAGGTAGAGGCGCTTCAAAAGGTCAATGCCATCCTTCATGGTCGACTAAAGACCGTGAGAGAGGACTTGGCCACAAGAGACTCGACGATCGAGGAGTTGGACGAGGAGATCACCGACCTCTGCAAGGAGAACGAGGACCTCCTTCCTGACGACAACATTCCATCGATGGCAGGGACATGAGCGACTCGAGTGATCAGGAGGATGACGACCGCGCCGGAGATGAGAAGGACCCTGAGGAGATCCTTTTCGACGGCGATGACGAGGGAGAGGAGTAGGTTTTCACCTTGGCTCTTAGGTCGTATGAGAGCTAGACTAGGATGAGAGTAGAGTTGCAATGTCCCCACGGGTCGCTCCATTTGTAGTATGGTTCTTCTAGAACCATTTGTGTATGTTGGACTCATGTTGTGCTTTGAGACTGATGCTTTTGTATGCTAACATGTATGAGACTCTCTGCGATGTATGTACGTGTTGTGTTTGTGTGCTTTCAGTATCTCTCAAGTTATTTACCATGCATGCCTTAATTCATGTCTTTTCGCTTTCCTTAAACCTGTCAATTTTTGGTTGTTAAAACAACCTACCCGCCTTTAACTCCTACCCTTTTTTCCTTCAGCATGGATCGTGATCCTTCGAATCCACCACCACCACATGATTCGTCCGTGGATCAAATACTTGCTCTTATGATGGAAGACCGCGAAGCCGCTCGTGCTGAACGCACAACCACTCTTGCCACTCTTCAACATATGGCTCAGCTTGGTACCAATAACAGTGGGAATGGTACCCAATCTAAGCTAAAAGAATTCCATAACACTAACCCTCCAACCTTCACTCGTATTGTGGAACCTCTTGATGCAGAAGACTGGCTTCGCACCATCCAAAACAACTTGGAAGTGGCCGGTGTTGCGGAGAATGATAAAGTCTTCTATGCATCTCACTTTTTTGCTAGACCAGCGCTAACTTGGTGGTAAACCACCCGTGCTATGGTGGAAGATGATCATGTCACCACTTGAGATGAGTTTGTTGCCAAGTTCCGCAAATATCACTTCCTTATGGGAGTGATGAATAACATGCGGAACAAGTTCCTGAAGGTAAGGCAATATGGGATGTCGGTATCAAAGTATTGGGAAGAATTCACCACTCTGGCTCGATATGCTCCCAATGACGTTGATTCCGAAGATAAGAAGAAGGAGAGCTTTTTGAATGGGCTTCATGATGAGCTGTAGTGCACTCTTGTGGTGATACCATTTCAAGACCGGGAATCTCTTGCAAACGCTGCCATTATGATGGAGCACAAGCACTAGGCTGCCTATGATAACCGCGGGAGGAAAATGTTGTAGCAAGGAGGATCTAGTGCTCCTAGCGCTCACAGTGTTCCGCCTGCGAGACCTCCACCCCCTAGAGCACCAGGTTATGCACCCTGTCCCAACAACTAGTTTGCTCCAAGGCCCTTAAACTTCAACAACAATGCTCCTTTTGCACCACGTTCTGGCGGTGCAAACTCTGGGAATACTTTTACCCGTACTGCTCCTTCTGCTTCGAAGCCATTTGGAGCCTATTTCTCATGTGAAAAAGGAGGGCACTTCTCTCGTGAGTGTCCCAACATGAAGCCTTCTCGTACTTGCCCCAATGCAGCTAAGATGACTCATGGACCTTCTCAGAAGAAGCCCGTGAATGTTGTGAAGGGGCATCTGAACCATGTTACTGCTAAGGAAGCCTAGAAGGTACTAGACATGGCGATTGGTACGTTCCCTGTCAACTCAGTCCCAGTTCTGTTTGATTCTCGTGCATCACATTCCTTTGTCACTAGGCCTTGTGTTAAGAAGAATGTTTTGGAGTACAATCGTATGAACAATTCTATGCTTGTACAAATACCCGGAGAAACCACCAAGGCCTCCCATGCTCGCAATAATGTTCCTATTGAGATTCATGGGAAAATTTTCAATGTTGATCTGGTAATACTAGGCTCACATGGGATTGAAGTTGTACTTGGTATAAATTGGATGACCAAGTATAAGGGAGTCATGGATTGCACCACCAAGACCATTTCCTTGATTAGTAGTGATGGAGAGTGTTGGACCTACGGATACTACGGTATCCTGGGCCGTCTGCTGCTGGTCCAGCCCACATGGTACAGAAGAAGTCGGTACTAATTCACCACAGGAGATGGGAACTCTAGGCTCATTCTCACTAAGCAAAATCCTCTGGAGAGGAGCCTTCCTTGCCGGTACCACCAAGCATCTTTGGGGAGGAGCCTTGCTTCATCCACGCTCCTCCTTGGAAGGACCCCCGCCCATTGGGGGACAACCCATGTGGGGGTGACATCCGAGACTCTGCGCGGGTGACGGAGGCGCCCAGGGCGACAGAGCGACTTTGGCCACTGTCGTGGTGTGGAGAAGACAGATGCCATAGGATGACTTGAGTTTGGGGCCGCTGTAGGTATCCGGGGAGGGATCGCACGGCGAGTAGCCGCGCTCAGGTATCACTGCAAACAGCAAGAACTGCCCAGGTTCGGGGCCCTCGTGTGGAGGTAACACCCCTACTCCTGCCTATCTCTCTGTATGTATAATTTCCGAGTAGCCACAGTACAACTTTGCCTCTCAGCCGAGTAGCCACTCTGCTGCTCTCTCTCGCTCTAGTGCTAGTCCTTGTAATAAATGCGACCTGGGGTAACGTCGTCGCAACGTCGTAAGCAACGTCCTCGCGCAGGAGGGGGCAGGGCACCTTATATACTGGTGCCCAGCCGAATAAACAAAGACTAAAAGGTACAACTTGATGGGACACGCCCTCTGCGAAGCAGAGCACGCCTCCGGCTTCTCGCTAACGCGGGCGCGGGAAGTCGCCGCGCCGTTCGGCTGACAGGACTTGTCCACCCTGTCAGTCACATAGAGGAGGCCCCACCTCATGTCCTGTCCCCTCTGTCGGTGACAGGACTTGACAGGCGCCTACCTCACTGTAGCCATGCCATAGAGCGAATAATCACGCGCTCCGTAAGTTGAATCGCACGCCTGTACGGCTACAGGATACGCGGGATCTTGTCAGAACGGCTCCATTGACTTCTTGCCCGAGTAGGAACGCATCCCATCTACTCGTACCACATGATCGCTACCCGGACGAATATAATCTTTCTCCTTATCTTCTCTTGGCCTTCAATACTTATGACCGAATAGAGACTACCCGGTAGAGGATACCCGGGTAGCCACCTACCCGGCCAACAGTACTCTGATCTTCACTTTACCACTAGCCTTACCCCTACTCGGGGGTAGCCCCCCGACATTAGTCCCCGAAGCTGGTAGAGTCCAGCGAACTTTTTTGTAGGGCTCTGCCAGCTTAAACCAAATTGTCTTCTCGAAGGAGTAAAGCCGAGTTGCACCTCAACTTGGGCCAAGGACTCCTTCTCAAATATCTCCAACTGTAGTTACGAGAGAAACTTCCTGGTAGCCGAGTAGAGCACTCTCTCTACTGTGCTGCCGAGTAACTTGACTTAGTGAAATTTTGAACACGATCCCGTTGGATCAAACCAAATCCCTCTTCTCGTGTCGCTACTGGGCACGTGTCACGCCCACATACCCCCGACGCCTCGGTGCCAGGGACACAGCAGGCCACGTGCCTTTCACTGCCGCCAGGGCTCACAACCCGTTAGGTGACGTCGAACGGGTACTCGAGAGCCCACGATCTGGGACGTGGGATTAACTGCGCCCGTTACGCGCGCGTTTCGCGCTTTGTGCATTTCTAACGGGCAGTTAACCCACGCCGCATGATCTCAGGCCACGATTGATCCAATAGTAACTGCAGCTCGCGGGGAGAGATAAATACCCCCGTGCCGCCTGCCTGTTCTCTCTCTCCCTCCTTTTCCAATCTCGCACTCCCCTCTCCGCAGTCGCTGCCGTTGAGCACAACGCCACCGCGAGCACTCACTGTGCCGCCACCGTGAGATCTGAGAGCAAGAATCCCGGCGCGCCATCGCCGTCATCCTTGCCCTCAACTCCGACGAGCCTTCTTCTCCAACAGCAAACTCACATCCATGGCTTAGCATGGAGACGAGGTGGTTTCCGCCCGAGCCGGTTGGGAGGGCTCAGACGTCACCGCCGAGGACTGCCAATGGCTGGTGAACACCCGCCGTGTTCCTCCCAGCGTGGTTTGCCGGCATCCTGGCACCGAGCTCGTCCCGGCACCCGAAAAGGACGAGTACGTGGTATTCCTCTCCCACTTCAAACACGGCTTCAGCCTTCCCATCTCTAAATTCTTTGCTGATTTCCTCCGCCACTTCAGCCTCCAGCCGCACCATCTTCCACCAAATGCCATTGTTATGCTCTCCACACACGCCACCGTGTGTGAAGCCTTCCTGGGTGTCTACCCAACCGTCCAAACATGGGCAAGGTACTTTTCCTCCGCAAGCAGAGTGTTCCCGATCCTGGCAACACTGAAGCCCCTCGCGTGATGACCCAGATGGGTAGCGAGATGATGCTGCAGCACAAGACCGGGCACCACCCACGCGGAAACCGTGCTCAAGTGGAAACGCGGATTCCTCTATGTGAAGAACGTTCCCGCCGAGAAGGGGAAGCCAATCGAAGACCGGATAGGGCTCCCGAAGTTTGTGAACGCGCTGCCCACCGGGCAGAACTGGGGCTATGATCCAAAGAAGACCGTCCCAGACGTCCTCCAGGTCGAGAAGCGCTTGACCGAGTTGGTGGCAGAAGGGCTCCTTCAGGACGATCCAATTGTCTGCTGGATCTCGCGCCGGGTACTCCCGCTCCAGGACCGAGCACACAAGATGTGCCACATGGGAGGTCCTCGCGATTGTACCAGGACGACGACCTTTGAGCTCAGCAAGGCTGAGGTGGCCATCTGGGCCAGGTCTACTATGCAGACCACGCTCACCGACAACTGGGCATACGGCTTCGCGCTGTATAGCCGTCTCAAGAAGATCCCCCAGGTTAGTGCTCTTCTCTGCACCCTTATAATTTGTACTTGGCACCGAGTAGTACTCCTTTTAGCTTCATATTCTTTGTATTTTCATGCTATACCGAGTAGGAACCTTTAGCTTTGTATGCTTTGTGTTTGCATGCTGTTCCGAGTAGATTTACTTAGCTTAATATGCTTTGTATTTGCACGCTATCCCGAGTAGAACCACTTAGCTTAATGTGCTTTATGTTTGCACGCTTGTTCCGAGTAGAACTTCTTATCCGAGAACTTAACTCACAGTGCTTACTTGTACCAACATCATATCAATCGCCAGAGAGAAGAAGACAGTGAGATCTTCGAGGCTAACTGGCACGATGACAGAACTGAAGACGACAAGACCGCCTACGACACCCAAGATACCTTGTGCATCCCTCGTGCCAATCAGCCAGGTAAGTCCCGAGCATATGCCTCTATTCGGGATTGGTCCGAAGACGACGAAGGTGACTCAGTTCACCTTTCCGCTTACTAGTAGCATGCTTTGATTCCCTTCTCTCTTGCCTGTTCTAAATTCTCCCTTCTTCTCTGCAGAGGAACCTGAGTTGGATGACGGGGAGGAACCCCTGATTGTCGATCCGCTATCCGTGGCTGCTCCCAATACCCGGAAGAGGGTTGGCAGCGGTGCCCAGGCACCTCCTCCCAAGAGGACCAAGAAGCAGCCAGCGAACAAAGCCGTCGCTTCCCGTAAGAGGAAGGTCCCCACCAGCAAGGGGTAAGTGTTCTCCGAGTAAACCTTGACCTATTGCCGTTTTCTGTTGTGCTTTTCCCTTCTCCCTTATTCTGCTTTCATTCTGACGCTATTTCTTCTTCCAGTGTGCCTCTCGATGCTGATGCCACTTCCGCACCTCTTCCCAAGAAGAAGACAACCGTGCCCCAAGAGCAGCTTGTAGATCTCTCGGATGAAGATGAAGACCAGGAACCGCAGGGTAGGACGCGTGCGTCCTCCCCTATTGATGAAGAACAAGATCTCGGCGCCGAGAATGATGGCGCCGGGGATGATGCCGACCACGCCTCCGAGCAGCAGCAGCCGGAAGCGCAGCAGGCTGCCCAAGACGTTGCCGACATCGAGAAACTGCCAACTCCCCCAGCTGCATCAGCGGAGGAGAACATCGAGCGAGCTGCCGAGCAGCAGCAAGGAGACGCCGCCCTGGAGCGTCTAGAGCCTGCTGCAGAACAGCAGCGCGAAGACAATGCTGCAGAGCAGCATTACCCCGCGGCCGAGCCGCGGGTAGAAGACAATGTCGCCAAAAGGCCTGATCCCGCTGCGGAGCAGCGGGTAGAAGACGATGTGGTGGAGCCAACCCGCCAAGACCAAGTGCAGCCGGACGCTTCACCGAGTAGCCGGCCACCAGTGCCGCCAACTCAGCAGGCGACTCCACCCCGCGCACCAGTTCCTCCACCAACTCAGCAAGTATCTCCGCCAGTTCAACAAGTGCCACCACCTCCTCAGCCAACTCTTCAAGTGCCTCCGCCTTCTCAGCCAACCCCCACGCCAAGCACCAAGAATACCACCAAAGCGGGAGCTGAGGCAACTCGGCAGCAGCCAAAGCGCGCTGCCTCACAGGCTGGGCAGGCGCCGCAGCCCTCCAAGCCGCAAGGTGAGCCATCCGGGAAGCTGGTCAAGAGCACCCAGCTTACACTCACTCCAAGCGCCAACCCGGTTTCCTCCGGGGTCACCTTTGGCCATGTCGAGAAGCTGAGTGCTGGGGCTGGCGCCAGCGTGCAGCGCAAATATCCCGAGTACTGGACAGACCTGTCGCAGCGCCACCAAATCCCGCTGTCCAAGGAGGAGAAACGACTAGTCGCTCTCAAAGAGCGCCAAGCCGTGGGAGTCTCCAAGTCCAAGGGAAAGAAGGATCCCTTGGTCATCAAAGAACTTTCTTCCCGCGGCGAAGACGAGTAGGAGCTTCCCGAAGAAGGCCTTGCTGCCATCTTGGACCGAGTAGGCCACATCGGGAAGGCCTGGGACAGCAAAGTGCTCGGCAACAATGCCTGGGATGGTACCGAGTTGGGGAAACTGGACCATTATCGAACGGATTGGAACAAGGCCGACATTGGCTCTGTTGGCATGACGGTTGCTAGCCCTTGCTGCACCTTGGCCGGAAAGCTGTTTGTTCTGTGCAAGAACGCCGAGGACATCGAGCAAAGCTATGTGGTAAGTGTCTCTCTCTTCTTTGCATTTTCCGAGCTGCTGATTTCTTCTTTCTCTTCTCTTCTTCTCCTAGTCATTCCCCCAGTCCCCGAGATTCGGGCCGAGTAGGTGAAGACTCAATCGAGTTGACATTTACTCGGGCCAAATCTTCCAGTATTTTTCTACTCTGCAGGATAGCGTCCAGAAAAGGACAAAGATTTTCCGTCAGCTTCTCTGGAACCACCGCCAAGCCAGGGAGCGGAACCAAGCCCTGGAGGCTGAGAAAAAAATACAAGGATGCTATCGAGCAGCAAGCCCTGGAGCGCACCCTCAAGCTTTCCGAAATAGAGAGTAAGCTTTTAGCATATCGGTTTATGCGTTTTGTACTTAAGCCCGTTATTTGCTTTTTGCTCAATTGCTGTCTTCTCTGCAGGCGAGCTCAAGGCTCTGGTGGAAAGGCACCAAGATTGCGAGGTCTTTGCTACCTATGCACAGAGCAAGATCACTACTCTGGAAGGTGAGATTTTTCTTTCTTCTATGTATTTGTCTTCTCTCTATTGGCTACTCTGCTGTTAACGCTGTTCTACCCGCAGAAGAATACTAGAAGTTCCGGGAGCAGCATCTGGATTGCCTCACACCCGCTGAATCTCACCAACAAGTGCAGGCCCGGGAAGCAGGAATAGAGAAGGAGCGCAAGATCGAGAGAACTGATTACGAGAAACTCCAAGTAGATCTTACCGCCGCGCTCCAAACCGCAATCAACTCCGTCCGCGAGAAGCAGGAATTCGAGATGACAGCCAAAGCTGAGAAGCGAGCACTCGAGCTAGAAATTACCATGCTCAAGGAAAGGAACCGAGCCCTCGAGGTTCAAATCAATGACTCGCGCCACGTCCATGACAAGTATCTCCAATAATTAGAGGACTGGAAGGTCAAGCTGGGGGCCCTGTTGGTAGAAATGGAATGTGAGTTGCCACTACCCCTTTCTTCTTTTGTCTCTTTCTTCTCTGCCTTCTTCTACTCGGTTTTTACTTCTTCTCGGTCACTGTTTCTGACTCAACTTAGTTCCTTATGAAGATATCTTCCCGGAACTCCGTTCTGCTGGTGTGCCCGCTTTGGACAAGGCAAGATAGGCCAGAGCCACATCTGGTCTGAATATTGACAACACATCCAGCATCAACGACCATCTCCTCAACATCAAGACACAAATCCGCCCCCTTAAGGGCCTGGGCACCTCCATGGTGTCCACTGGTATCAAGTTGCACAAGCTCTTCTGGCCCGAGAAGGACGTCCTGGAAACCTTCCGCGAAATTGCTGATCACCTGGATGAGGTCAAGGTGGAGCTCAAGAAATGGCGTGCCTCCGCAGCTCGGGCAGGAGCTGACGAGCTGCTGCACTTCGTCCTGTCCTGGTACAAGAACTTGGATCTCCAAAGGATCAGTACGCGCCGTGAAGACTCCAAGTGGACCGAAGATCCGGATTGTGTCGCTCGCCGAAAAGAGGTGGCTTATGAGCTCGCCTCCTACGCCGACACCAGCGTCTTCATCGACGGCCCCACCGATCCTGATACGGATGTTGGCGAAGAGGACGATGACGAGGATGATGATGAGGATATCATTACTGATGAAGACTTGGCCGAGCTCGAGGAGGGCGTCGAGGAGGAGGGATCCAAGCAGGACAAGGCCAAGGGGACGGAGGGGAACGAGCCGCAAGGCAACGTTCAGGACTCTGGGTTGGCAGCCAACCCAGAGGCCAAGCAGCCGCACCCCGCCGCACAGGAGGCCACCATCACCACCGAGATGGTGATCCAAAACCTAGCTCCTGAGTTGGGCGCGACTGTTGATGCGACGGACGGTCTTTACCCTTTGCCCGGCACTCAATCCACTCCAGCCTCTGACTCTGTAACGGATCCCATCACTGTGGCTACAGCAACTTCCGATCCAGCTGCCTCTGCCAACACCAACGCAGACAACACTACTTCTACTGTTGTGTAATTCCTGCAAGTCTCATCTCCAAACTTTTATCAGATCCCCGGGATGTCGGGTGCATATGTAATCGGTACAATTATGTCCTTTGCTACTCAGTTTTTATTTCAGTTAACAGTTTAGCAACTCTGGCTCAATGTCGGGTTGCGTTTCTACGCAAGTCCCCGAGTTGCATTTTTTATCCACTCATTCTCTTTGTCTTAGCTCTTACCTGCCACTTGTGGCTTTTTTGGTAGTCGAGTCACAAGATTTCAAAGTTTGAGTTTCAAATACTTATCCACTTAAAAAATTGCATGGTAACGCTGCCCACCACTTAACCGAAAAGAGACAACAGAAACAGTAAAGAACACCCTACTCGGTTGCTACACCTCTCTTTTCCTTAGCAATTTTTCGTGTGCTCATTGACCTTTGGCTTGTTCTCTTGCTTGCCATGTAGCCGGGTTGCGGACAGCAGCAGAGTCGAAGAGTTGGCCCTTGGGTTTAAACACATTACTAGATATGCTTATGAAATTCTAAGTAAAGAAACCGAGTAGACAAAGTAAAGCAGAGTAGAACAACACAGAGCAAATTTGGACAAGGGCAGACCCCGAGTTTGAATTCGGAGTGCCGACTAGAATTTTAACTCGGTTGAGGAGATACGTACAACTTTTTGTTCATGAATGAAAACGGCGGAGTAGAGCTACATTTCAGGGGCGCTTAGATTCCTCTCCAGCTTTATCCGGCCTGTTCTTCTGGGGTGCCTGTGCGTCAACTAGATAGTAGGCATCATTGTGCCGAGCCTTGCTCACAATGAAAGGCCCTTCCCACGGAGGGGATATCTTGTGCATCCCGGCCGTGCGATGCACGACCCTAAGGACCATGTCTCCTTCTCGGAAAACCCTTGGGTTTACTTTCCGGCTGTGATAACGCCTCAAGTTTGCTGATAGATAGCTGAACGTGACAGAGTTAACTCTCTTGCTTCTTCTAGCAGGTCAACGTCATTTTCTCGAGCTTCTCTCGCCTCCGCCTCAGTGTAGAGGGTTACTCGGGGCGAGTCATGCTCTAGGTCAGTGGGCAACACGGCCTCAGCTACATATACCAGGAAGAATGGTGTGTATCCGGTTGATCGGTTAGGGGTAGTCCTTATACTCCACAACACCGCCGGCAACTCGTCCAGCCAACAACCAGGGGTTCGTTGTAATGGCTCAATCAGCCTTGGCTTTATGCCGGATAGCACCATGCCATTTGCTCTTTCAACTTGCCCATTGGAGGCGGGATGCGCAACAGATGCAACATCTAGCCTGATCCGCTTCTCTCTGCAGAATCTTGCGAACGCACCCTCAGCAAAGTTTGTGCCATTGTCAGTGATGATGTTGTGCGGGTAGCCGTATCTCAGAATCACATCCTTCAGGAAACTCACAGCTGTGACTCCATCACACTTCCGAATAGGCTTGACCTCAATCCACTTGGTGAACTTATCAACCATGACCAAGGTGTGAGTCATGTTGCCTCTAGCTGGCTTGAAAGGACCCACTATATCCAAACACCAAACGGCAAAAGGCCAAGTAATGGGAATGGTCTTCAAATCGGAAGCTTGCATATGAATCTTACTTGCAAATCTCTGGCAGCCGTTGCACTTTCTTACTATATCTTCAGCTTGCTTCAAGGCAGTGAGACAAAAGAAGCCATGCCAAAAATCCTTGTTGACCAGAGCCCGAGAAGAGGCATGATGTCCGCATTCGCCCTGGTGTATGTCCACAAGAATTTCTTCTCCTTCCTCTGGCTCTACACAGCATTGCAGCACGCCAATAGGACTCCTTCTGTGCAGCACTTTGTTGATGATTGTGTAGCCCTTGGATCTTCTCTGTATCTGCCTGGATGTGACCTCGTCAGTCGGCAACATGCCATCTGTTAGAAAGGATAATATGGGCAGAGCCCAACTCGGTGTCTCTCGTGTGGGAAACACTGGTTCGTCCACTTCCATTGGATCAGCTACCAATACCTCTTCTGAGTGGGGGGGGGGGGGGGCAAGTGCCCGAGTCCCCGAGTACTGAGAAATGATCCCCTCAATGAATGCAACAGTCCCCGAGTTGAATGGAGCAGTCCCCGGGTTGAATGGAGCAGTCCCCGGGTTGGAGACGACAGTCCCCGGGTTCTTTTTTGCAGCCTCCCAGTCAATCTCCATTGGAACAACCTCCTCTACTGGCAAAGATGGAACAAAGATAGATTACGAGTTGGGGGATGGTTTGATGGATGGCTTTCTTAAATGCTCCAAGGCAATCCCAGCCGGGATGAACTGCCGAGAAGACCCCAACTTGGACAGCTCATCAGCTGCATCATTTTCAGCGCGGTGTATATGATGGAACTCACACCCTTCGAAGAATCCAGTCATGGTTTGCACCAGAAACCGGTAGGACGCCATGTTGGCATCCAAAGCATCCCAGGTGCCAGATACCTGCTGAATCACCAGATCCGAGTCGCCATAGCAGACGATACGCTGCACACCAATCTCCTTGGCTACCCTCAGGCCATGTACCAATGCCTCATACTCGGCCACATTGTTAGATGCTTTGAAATGAATCTGCATCACGTACTTGAGTTGATCTCGCTTGGGTGACGTAAGCACCACGCCAGCACCAAGGCCTTCCTTCACTTTGGAGCCATCAAAATGCATCTTCCAGTAGTTGGTTTCCGGCAAGGGAGGATCATACTGCATCGTCGCCCAATCCACCAGGAAATCTGCCAGAGTTTGTGACTTGATTGCTTCTCTTCTCGCGTACAGGGGAGTGTACGCGGCTAGCTCGATTGCCCACTTGGCTACTCGGCCGCTTGCTTCCTTGTTGCCCATGATCTCCGAGGTGGGAGCAGTACTCACCACCGTGATGGGATGCTCTTGGAAATAGTGCTTCAGCTTCTTGGCACCCAGGTACACGCCGTAAGTCATCCTCTGGTAATGAGGGTAGTTTTGCTTGGAGCTGGATAGCACCGCGCTGAGATAATACACTGGCTGCTGCACCTTCTTGCCTTCCTCTTCTGTTTCCGCCACTATCACCACGCTGACTACCCGGTTGGTTGCTGCAATGTACATCAACATTGGCTCTTTGGGTAGCGGGCTAGCCTGGATGGGTGCGCTACCCAGCATGGTCTTGAGTTCTCTGAACGCCACATCTGCTTGCGATGTACAGACAAACTTATCACTCTTCTTTATGAGCTGGTAAAGAGGCAAGGCCTTCTCACCCATTCTTCCCAGAAAGCGGCTCAGAGAAGCCAAGCACCCGGTAAAATTTGGCACATCCTTCAGTGATCTCGGCAAAGACATGCTTTTTATAGCTTTTATCTTTGAAGGATTGGCCTCAATGCCCCCACTGGATACCAAGAAGCCGAGTAGCTTGCCAGCCGGGACGCCAAAGGTGCATTTAGTCGGATTCAACTTCATCCTGTACTTGCGCAGGTTAGCAAAAGTTTCCTCAATATCACTAAGAAGAGTATGTGTTTTATTCGTTTTGATGACAATGTCATCTACGTACACCTGCACATTCTTGCCAATTTGATCATGCAAGCATTTCTGCATGCATCTCTAATAAGTAGCCCCAGCATTCCGCAACCCAAAGCACATAACACGATAGCAATAAGCCCCGTACGGGGTAATAAAGGCAGTTTTTATTTGATCATCCGGGTTGAGAGCTATCTGATGGAAACCATAGTAGGCATCAATGAAAGACAAAAGTTCACACCCGGCAGTGGAATCAATCACCTGATCTATGCGTGGTAGCGGGAATGGATCCTTGGGGCAGGCCTTGTTCAGGTCGGTGCAGCCCACGCACATGCGCCATGCAGTCTCGGCCTTGGGGTCCTCCTTCTTCTTCTCAACCATAACCGGGTTGGCTAGCCAATCCGGATGCAGTACCTCCATGATAAATCCGCTTATCAGCAACTTGGTGATCTAATCACCGATGGATTTCCTCCTCTCATCGCCAAAGCGGCGCATAGCCTGCTTAACTGGCTTGGCGTCGGGGCGCACATGTACCGAGTGCTCAACCAACTCCCTCGGGACACCCGGCAGATCCTCATTGGACCATGCAAAGACATCCCGATTCTCACGGAGGAAGTGGATGAGCTCGCTTTCCTATTTCTCTCCCAACCCGGCGCCAATGATGGCAACACGTTCTAGGAACTCAGGATCGACCTGGACCTTCTTTATCTCCTGGGATGCCTGGAAAGTCGTTCCGTACTGGGAACTCGGCATGCCCAGCGCACCACCCTGTGCTGCTTGAGCCATAACAACCACCTCGTGTATCCTCTTCTTCTCGGAAGCAATGACCAAGGACTCCGCCAGCAGATATCCAGCAGAGGCACATTCCAAGGAACACTTGTAATCACCCGAGATGGTGATGACACCATTGGGACCAGGTAACTTCATCTTCAGGTAGGCTGCATGGGTTGAGGCCATGAACTTGGTGAGGGCAGGCCTACCGAGTAGAGCATGGTAGGGGCTCTGAAGATCAACTACTTCAAACTGCAGGCACTCGGTGCGGCAGTTCTCCCTGGTGCCGAATAGAACATCTATCCAGATGCGGCCGATTGGAGCACAAGATACTCCCGGCACAATGCCATGGAAAGTGGTCCTGCTGGGTAGCAGCATGTTCTCGGCAAGGCCAAGCTTCTCCAGTGTATCACGGTACATGATGTTGATGCTGCTGTCGTTATCAATCAGCACTTTGCTGAACCTAACATTCTTCGTGGTCCCAGGAAGGTAGGATCCACCACCAAAGCATAGGTACCCGGATTGGGCATCACCTTGGGATGATCAGCTCTGGACCAAGTTATCTCCTGCTCGCACCAGAGAAGGTAGTGAGGCACAGCTGGGATCACTGCATTTACCTCCATTGCACGCCTGTGCAGCGACTGCTTGTCGTCTGGCTCAGTGGTGAACACCATATAGCTCTCATGGTGCTCCCGGTAATGGTTGCGGTCTCCACCACCATTGTTGCCGTTCTTGTTGTTGTTGTTCCTATTGTTGTTGTTGTAGTTGCGGTTGCGGTCATTGCGGTTGTCGTAGTTGTAGTTGCGGTTGGCTCCCTGAGCCACTTGGTTTACATTCTCCCTTCTCGGATTCACTGCAGGCCTGGGAGCAGCTGCCCGAACAGGCTGCACGTTGGCTCCCGAGAGTGGAAGAGGAGGAGGAGGGGGCAGCTGACCAAAGCCTTCACTCTTGATGCGGTCCCACCAGCTGCATTGCCGGGTAGTGTGGTTGGCTGGCCTACTCGGATGCCGACTATGGAAGCTGCATGGCCCGACCTTCATGTTCTCAAAGATAAAACTCTGAGCCTCTCTTGTATCCGGATTGCCGCTACCCTGCTGGGGACCCGCGTATGGCTTCTTGATGCCTTGGCTCTGATTCTGGTTCTGCCCGTTGTCGTGGGATAATCACGGCAGATGTTACCTGGGGTAACTGATCTTGGGGCAAGTCGACACAGGTGTTTGGGAGAGGGTTTAGCTCGAGAGAGAACATGGCGAAAGCAATCTAGGAACCGGAAAACAGCTCGCCGGCTCTCGATATGATTATACTGGATACTCGATAACAGGTGTTACAACTATGACTTGGATCTCTCTTAGGCGAAGCCCAGGGGTTGGTTTATATAGTACTCATACCCCTCCGGGCTTGCCCTACCAAACGCTCCTCGAGTCCTACTCGAACTCTACATACGAACCCTAACTTTTCTTACCGTAACCCACAACCCGGGTTACGATCCTTACAAGCCCTGGGCCTTCCAGGAGTTTCTTCGTCCTTAGCCGGATTCGGTCCATCCGTCGTTTGGGCCGGGTCACACCCGGGAGCTGGCACACCGGGTTACTATTCCCTCATCAGTAGTCCCCAGGATAGCGCGGGCTTCACAGATTCATCCTTGAAGTGCTCGCTATTCCCTAAGAAGATATGAAACGCCCAAGCTTACGTGAACCGGGCCAAGTTACTTTAACAGATGACTAGGCCCAGCTCCGTAGCGGTCATTCGACAGCTCGATCCTTCCTCAAATGCTCAACGGACCTTTCCAAGTTTGAATCCTAAGATATTAAGGTCCTATTCTCGATAAGGATCCCTGATATCTCGGAACGAATCGCGTTCCCCCTGTCAACGGAATATTCCACCTCGTTCCAAACACCCGTAACACCAAATCTGTGCGGATAATCATTGCTCCGCAACTTCCGGCTTTCCAGCCGCAGGCGGGCTCACCACCTTCCTTATAAATATTAACCGAAAGTAACCCTAGGCCCTTCACTTCGCCTTAACATCCTTTCTCTCCTTGCTTCCTCGCAGTCCCTGCCACCAGGCTCGCGCACGCTGCGAAAGATAAGGCCACCTCCGGCCGCAATCGCCCCCGAGCTTCCCAACGCCGCCATCAAACACCGTTGTCACACCCGCGCTTCCTCATCGAGGGCCGTGACGCGACACTCAAGCCGCGCCACGCACCACCCTCGCTTCGGACCTCAACTCCTTTGGTACGCCTTTCTTCAACCATTCAATTGAAACTCGCAGCCTTTTCAATCTGACCAAGATTGGATCTGGGTCAACCCGTAAACTAATTTTCTGATATCACCAAATTGAACCGCTTCGGTAGACCTTAATTCCTTTAATCACCTGATGCGTAGTCGCAGCTCATCCCCGCGCATTTATTGGCCATCCAACTTTGCATAAGATTGCTTGCGAGCTTTTCGATCTAGATCCATTCCACCTTGTTCTTTCCGCCTGTCGCATTAACACCCGGAAAATCCTCTTTTTCCAGCTAGTCCCTCCATAATAAAGGTATGGGCAACCATCCATGTTCACCCAATTCACCCCAACGCGTAAGTTATTAACAGTTTACTCAACCTCGTCTGACACCCGGAAAATCTTCCGCACTTAACATCGTAGTGCATTATCCGGGTTTCACTTTAGCCTTCAGCGCCCTGATGTCTCCAAACTCGAATGATTTGATGTTCCGAACCTCATACATTTCCTGTCCCTTGCAGGTCAACTCCATGGCTCCTAAAAGGCAAGGAAGACACCCGGCTTCTGCAAAGGCCTCTCAAACCACTTCTGCCAACTGGGGTCGATCTTCAACGACAAAGGCCAAGCTAGATGGGATGGCCGAGTTAGGAATCCTTCCTTCTCAAAAGGAAATACACTGGAGGGCTCCTGGCGATGAGACCCGCCCCACTCCTATCGGGAATGAGGTAATTTGTTTTACCGAGCATGTGACCCGGGGATTCCGTCCTCCGGGTCACTCTTTTTTCCGGGAAGTCTTGAGCCACTATGGTCTCCGGGTGTTCGACATAGGGCCTAGCTCTATGCTGAACATCACCCACTTCATAGTTTTGTCCGAGTCGTACTTATGCACTCCACCAAACCTTATTCTTTTTACCGAATTATTCCAATGCGAACCATGCCATGAGAGTGGTAACGGAACACTTCTTACCTGCGGCGGGGTATCCCTCCAGCGTCGCAAACACTCATTGATGCCACCTCTCAACCTGAACTCCAACGCCAAAAACTGGCAATTATCCTTCTTTTATTGCCACGACACTTCTCCGGATGGTGAGAGGAAACTACCGGGTTATTCGGAGAGCCCTCTCGAGCCCTCCGAGTCTTTCAGTGCCTTTGCATCTGATCTTGATAGGGAAGCGATTCAGCCCCTTCTGGCCAAGTTAGCGGCTCTCTCAACCCACGGCCTTCTTGGGCTCAATCTAATAAAGACTTGGGTAGACTTCCGGGTTCAGCCCAACTCGATTCGCCCGAAGCTGTTACACGAATATTCGGGTCACGTCACAGATTCCCTCCGCTACTCCACCAAGAACTTCCCTGCCGGCAATACCAACAAAACCATCAAGGGCTTCCTGACGGAGAGACTAGATGTTATAAAGAACACTACCGGGTTACCCCCGTTTACCCGGGAAAACCCCGCCCCAGCGGTAAGACCTGACTCCTTTTTCTCATTTCAGTACTTTCGTCCGTTATAGTCTCTGACCACCACTTGTGTTTATTTGTTCACAGGATGACAATCCCTTCTGGAAAGTTGAAAACCCCCCTCCTTCTCAAGACCCTGAAGAGGAAACCGAGTCCGTTGATGATGATGAGGGTACTCTCCCATACCCTTTACACCTGCCTTTCGTCTGTGTTATTTTTCTTATCTGATACTTACTCGGCTTTCAGGGTCGGGGGATGAAGAGGAGGAAGAAGAAAATGACCCGGAAGCCACCGAGTCTGATCAGGAGCCCCCAGTCGGAAACAAGAGGAAGGCTAGAGGGGTAGTTGAAAAGGTTCCCTTCTCTTCTATGTCTCGTGCGCCTTACTCCTTTGCTGCTATGCATGAACTTAACGAGCGATTATCACATTCATCCTTCTTGAAGGACCCTCTCCCGACTAAACGTAGGGTGACCCGGAATTCTCCGGGGGATGATCCCCTTAACCCGGGTATCTCCACTTCACCCACTCATCGAGCCAGTACCCCTCCAGCTCAACCTTCCCAATCTCCTCAACGTCATCCGTCTCCCAATCATCCACTTGCCGGGCAACTTCGCGTGCCACAGCCAGTGCTCTTGCCAACGTCATCCGCCTCCAGCGGCGAGCTTCCCCCGGATTATGCCGTGAACACCGGGTAAACTACCTTTACTTTATATTTTCTCATACTGGTTACCTTTCTTTTTTCCGTATATTCCATTGATCAATGTCTCCCTTCTTTTCTTCAGTGCCACAGTTACGCTGAGCGACCCGGATATCCCTGAATCAGAAGAGCAGGGAGAAGAGAAGCCAAGTGATGACATGGACGTTGAGGTTGAGGACGAGGCCGAGGATGGAAATGGAGAAGATCCTTTTAAGGACCCAGTCCCACCAAAGACTGCATCACCCCAGCCCTCTGAAGAAGTGGACGAAGACATCGTTGTGGAGACCAAGTCGGGCTCTCCTATCCCGGACGTTCAAACAATCCGGGTTTCGACCCCCAAACCCGGAACAACTCCGCCACAAGAGGGCCAATCCTCCGGCCCTTCTCAACTTCGCCCTGAAGACATGACCTTTGCTCAAATGCTAGATGCCCTTCATACCTTGAAGGGCGACGAAGAAAACATACTAGATGCCTTAATAACCAAGCACGAGGTAACCCCGACTAATCATCAATTGTCTCCATGCCTAGTCCCCAAGTTCCGAGTAAATTACTAGGTAACTTGCTTGGAACTTTGCATAATGATTCTGGCTGATCCCTCCTCATGCTTCTTTACAGGACTATGTTTCACAGTTGGAGAAGAAGCTGGCCAAGTCCACCAAGCGTATTGGAAAAGAAACGGCCCTTCGTGAAGCTGCTGAGACTGAGGCTCGCAGGTGCCAAAAGATGACGAAAAAGTACAGGAAGAGAGCTCACAGAGCTAAGGAAAAACTTACAACTCTTTCTGCTCAAATTGCTGATGTTCACCGTACCGCGACTGGTAAGATTTTTGAATTTCACCTTTTTATGACTCGGATTGCTTTGATTTGAACACTTGCGCTTGCTTGCCTACTATCTTTGCTCCTTTTGCCTTTCTTAGCAGGCCCACGTGATGCTGCCCCCGAAGAAGATGATGCTGCCAAGCTTAAAACCATCAAGAATACTCTTCGCCAACTTTGCGGCGGAGTTAGCTGGATACTTGATGAGCTGCGGCTGCCGGATATCAAGCCAGATAACATGAAGAGATTACTGGAATTCTGCTCCACGATCCCCGAGTGGATTTGGCACTGGAAACGGTCCTCCTGCCGATTTGGGGTAACCCGGGGGCTCGCACTGGCTAAAGCATACGCCCCCAAGCTACAACTTGCCAAACTTATGAGTGGATTTCCGGAGTTCAACTTGGATGGGTCCAAGTTTTTGCCAAAGGACTTCAAGGCTATTCAGAAAGAAGTCCGCCACCCGGCTAGCGTCATTGCTGACAGCTTAGAGATTGATGAGATTCTCCCTGCTTATGATGCTAATGACAAGGTTGTCAAGGCGAACCGCCCCCAGCCATTCGATATGCTTGCCCGTTGGAAGGAGCAGGCGATCAAGGTGAAGGAAGAGGCCGCTAGGAAGACCGGGGCCGACTCTGCTCCTGCAACTTCTGCTGCACAACCCGGGACTGCTGCTGACCCGAGTGGCGCCGCAACTGCAGGTGGCGACAAGGGCAAAGCCAAGATGGATCCTGCAGCTTGAAGTAATGCCTATCGTTCCACATACGTCAGCCGGCAAGGCATCATTAAAACAGCTTTACTATTCGTTTAAGCAGAGCGCCTGTGCTCTTTTGATACTTTATGGTTTTTGTAACTCTTTATTTAAACTCCCGATGCACTTGGCGCCTCTCTGCGCTTTTTGATGAATATGTCTTTGCATTTGTTTGTTCTTGATATCCGCTTGCTTTATTCTCGATACCTTATACTGTTTTTTTTTTTATACTTTCCTGAGCAAGACCCGTCCTCCAGGTGTTGTCGTCTAGGGATCGGTTTTACACCTGAATCCCTAAGCTCCTAAGACCCGGATGCGTGGCTTGTTTTAATTTTATCGGCTGGATGATGCTGTTTCTTCCTTAGAGCTCATAAGTCCCCAGTCCGGGTTTCCGCGTCTAGGATGCATGATTGTTTTCTTTCAAGGAAACGACTCGCCTGCCACCGAATGCCCAAGACTTCAGGACAATTTTTTATGAGGCTTGAAGTTATGCTTGATAATCGTTGAGTTTCCGGCTATCGGCCTTATACTCTGCATAACTTGTGGTTTAGATGACCCTTTCGACTATCTTGTACTATAAGCCGGCTTTCGCGTGGATACCATGTTGTTACATCAATACGAAAACGGGGTCAAGCGAGTCCCGTTTGGGTCTCATGACCGACATTAATCGTAAGCGAACGAATCATGCCACTTCGTTGCGAGTCACATCGAGCTTAAGTAAGAATAGCCGAGAAATTTGGACTTCTTTGTCCGGTTATAAGATTGTAGCCGCACTCGTTTTTTCGAGTGACGGCCCCTATAACTCATTGGCATCAAGGCCGGGTCTTTTTTGAGTTTACGGCTGTGCTTGTATGAGCAACCAGCCCTCAAGACCTGAATATTCACATTGTATAAATAACACTTGCTTCTTTTCTTGATAATCCCTTTTTACTTGATATGAAAAAAATTAGGCCAGCAAGCCGCCTCATTAAAAACCCATCCAGTCCCCAAGGGTGCCCTGGACAGGAAAAGAGTGCGTCTGGAACCTGCTGCCTGTTACATCTTTTTCTGCTAAGTATAGTATGGACGTAGCTGAGCCACGTTCCACGGTCTATCTCTTTCTTGCATAGGTGCAGTTGTGTGAGCAGTATCGTTGAGTGTGGTCGATTCTTCTCTTGCATCTATCAAGTAATATGACCCATTATGCAGGCTCCGGCTTACGATGAAGGGTCCTTCCCATGGTGGCGATAGTTTGTGTCTTCCCTCGTTTGTCTGAACCAAGCGCAAGACCAAGTCTCCCTCCTGAAAGACCCGGCTTTTCACCCGCCGACTATGATATCTTCGCAAGTCCTGCTGGTATATGGCTGATCTTTCCAAGGCTTGCTCCCTTTGTTCTTCTAACATATCCACGGCGTCTTGCCGAGTTTTCTCGTTCTCTACTTCCACATAAGCTGTCACTCTAGGTGAATCATGAATGATGTCGCTTGGTAATACCGCTTCTGCGCCGTAGACCATGAAAAAAGGTGTCATCTGGGTGGATCGGTTGGGGGTAGTGTTAATACCCCAGACCACGGAAGGAAACTCTTCAACCCATGCCCCTGCGGCCCTGATACAGGGAACCCTCAGTCTTGGCTTCAATCCACGAAGTAGTTCTTGGTTCGCCCTCTCAACTTGGCCGTTGGCTTGCGGATGTGCTACTGATGCTACATCAAGCCTGATTCCATTGCTGCCACAAAATTTTTCCATCTTTCCAAGGGACATGTTAGTTCCATTGTCGGTAATTATGCTGTGGGGGTACCCGAACCGGTATATAATTCTTTTCAGGAATTTGACTGCTGTGGCCGCTTCGCAATTGGTGACCGGCATAACCTCCACCCATTTGGTAAACTTATCAACAGCAACTAAAAGGTGCGTCTTCTTGCAAGGTGACATATGGAAGGGGCCGACCATGTCCATACCCCAAACAGCGAATGGCCAAGTTAATGGAATGGTCCGTAACTCCATAGCCGGCACATGAGTTTGACGAGCGTACCTTTGACATCCGTCGCACCTTGCCACTATCCGCTCCGCGTCTGCTAGAGCTGTGAGCCAGAAGAACCCATGTCGATAGGCCTTGGCCACAAGAGACCTTGTGGACGCATGATGCCCGCAATCACCTTCATGGATCTCCTTAAGAATCTGTCGGCCTTCTTCTGGTGTCACACAGCGCAAAAAGACTCCTGCCGCACTTCTCTTGTACAACTCTCCATTGATAATAGCGTATCCTTTTGCCCGCCTCACGATTTGTCTTGCTAGTACCTCCTGTTCTGGTAGTTCGCCTCTTGATAAGTATGCCAGATATGGCTCCGTCCATTCGGGGACGCCGTGTATCGTAGCCACGAGCTCCACGTCCGGGTCTCGATTTGCTAATTCTTCTTCAGACTCGGTTTTAACTGACGGCCGCCATAGCTCGTCCACGAAAACATTAGGTGGAACCGGCTCCCTGCGCGAGCCGAGTCTAGCGAGTGCGTCCGCCGCCTCGTTCTTTCTTCTGTCTATGTGCTCCACTTCATACCCGGAGAAAGACCCGGCAACCCTATCAACCTCCCTGCGATACGCTGCCATAGTGGCGTCCTTCCTGTCCCAGGTTCCTGACACCTGCTGCACCACGAGATCCGAGTCCCCAAAGCATCGTATCCTTCTAATGTTCATCTCCTTGGCTACCTTCAAGCCATGTAACAGAGCCTCATACTCGGCCACGTTGTTTGAGCAATCAAAATGAATCTGTAGCACATAACTTAGTTTGTCTCCCTTGGGCGATGTCAGCACCACTCCGGCTCCTGACCCCTCGTACTGCTTTGATCCATCGAAGTGCATGGTCCATGACTCGGAACTTGGAACTGCGGTAACCATTCCAGTGTGCGTCCAGTCGTTGACGAAATCAGCCAAGGCCTGGGACTTGATTGCCGATCTGGGCTCGTAGCTTATATGATAATCTCCCATCTCTATTGCCCATTTGGCTATTCTGCCCGTTGCATCCGAGTTCCTGATGATATCCGACATTGGTATTGAACTAACCACTGTTATGGGATGTTCTTGGAAATATGGCTTCAACTTCCGGCTGGCCATAAAGACCCCAAACACCAATTTTTGCCAATGCGGGTAACGCTGCTTTGCTTCCGATAACACTTCACTGACATAGTAAACCGGCCTCTGGACCGGGTAACCTTTCCCATCTTCTTTGCGTTCCACGACAACCACTGCACTGACGGCTCGGGGGCCGGCTGCCACGTATAATAACATAGGCTCTTTAGGACCCGGCGCCGCTAGTACTGGTGCTTCAGATAACTGCTTCTTTAGTGCTTCTAACGCCTCATCTGCCTCCTGATCCCATACGAACTTATCTGATTTCTGCAAAAGCCGGTACAGGGGTATTGCCTTTTCTCCAAGCCTGGATATGAACCTGCTCAAGGCTGCCACGCACCCCGTGAGTTTTTGAACGTGCTTCAAATTTTCCGGTTTCTTCAAATTCTGTATGGCCTTGATTTTATCCGGGTTTGCCTCAATTCCTCTCTCGGAGACTATAAAGCCAAGTAGCTTCCCGGCCGGGACTCCGAATACACACTTCGCTGGGTTAAGCTTCATCTGATACCTCCTCAAGTTTTTAAACGTTTCTTTTAAATCATCAATAAATGTCTCTGCCTTCCGGGTCTTGATAACCACATCATCCACATATGCGTGCACGTTACGCCCAATTTGATCCTCAAAGCACTTCTGAATACACCGCTGATAAGTTGCGCCCGCATTTTTCAACCCAAACGTCATGGTTTTGTAGCAAAAGGCCCCAAAAGGGGTTATAAACGAGGTTTTCTCCCAATCCTCCCTTTTGAGTTTAATCTGGTGGTACCCCGAATATGCGTCCAAGAAACATAGCAAGTCGCTTCCGGCTACCGCGTCTATGATCTGGTCTATCCTTGGCAGCGCGAACGGATCCTTTGGGCAATGCTTGTTGAGGCTCGTGAAATCAATGCACATCCTCCATTCATTTGTCTTTTTCATCACTAGAACCGGATTCGCTAACCAGTCCGGGTGAAATACCTCCATGATAAAGCCTGCGGTTAATAGTCGTGCGATTTCCTCGCCTATAGCTCTTCTCCTTTCCTCGTTCATTTTTCTCAAACCTTGCTTCACAGGCCTGGCCCTGGGATCCACATGCAAACTGTGCTCTGCCAACTTGGTAGGGATACCCGGCATGTCGCTGGGTGTCCAGGCGAACACATCCGCATTTGAGCGTATAAATTCCACTAGGGCCTTTTCTTGTGCGTCTTCCAAATTGGACCCTATAGTGAACTGCTTGGTGGGGTCTCCTTCCACAAAATCTACTTTCTTGGTGTCTTGAGCCGCCTTAAATTTCACTCTTTCGTCTTCAGAATCTGGTCTTCTCAATGCCGTGCCATCTTCCGGATCCACCTGAGACCGGTAATATTTAAGCTCTTCCTTTCTGCAGGCTTGCTCGGCCATCACCGAATCTCCCTCATCACACTCTGCTGCTATATCTCGGTTTCCATGGATAGTGATGGTCCGCTTGGGGCCTGGAATTTTTAACTGCAAATATACGTAGCACGGCCTAGCCATGAATTTAGCGTAAGCCGGTCTTCCGAACAGAGCGTGGTAGGGGCTATGCAGCTTGACCACTTCAAACGTAAGCCACTCCACCCGATAGTTATCTACCGATTCTCCAAAGACCACTTCCAAGGCAATTTTCCCTTCGGGGCGTGCCGAATGACCCGGCACGATCCCATGGAACACCGTCGAACTTTTTTGTAGCTGAGACTCCTTGAGGTTCATGCGCAAGAAGGTTTCCCAATATAGGATGTTGATGCTGCTCCCTCCGTCCATCAATACCTTTTTCAATTCATAACCATTGACCTGTGGCGAAACCACTAACGCCAAAGTTCCGGGGCGCTCTACTCCTTCTGGATGATCTCTTCTGCTCCATGTTACCTCTTGCTCTGCCCACCTCAAGTATTCCGGGGTGGCCGAGGAGGATAGATTCGCTGTTTGTTTTAACGCCTTTTTGTCCCTGCTGGAAGTTCCTGTAACATGCACATGATATTGTCCATTCGAATTGAGTGTACGTACCATGCCGATGAAGATACTGATTTGGCCGATTGACACCTCGGATCCAGATTCGCAGCGATCCGGGTCCAACTCCCACCCGGAACTGTCCACTATTCTTTCTCCTTCGCCATTGGAGTAGATCTCGCCGACGACGAAGTTCTCCATGCTCTTCCGAGCTTCTCCCGTGATGTAAACACCTTTGGACGCAGGCCCCACGGTGGGCGCCAACTGTCGTGGGATAATCACGGCAGATGTTACCTGGGGTAACTGATCTTGGGGCAAGTCGACACAGGTGTTTGGGAGAGGGTTTAGCTCGAGAGAGAACATGGCGAAAGCAATCTAGGAACCGGAAAACAGCTCGCCGGCTCTCGATATGATTATACTGGATACTCGATAACAGGTGTTACAACTATGACTTGGATCTCTCTTAGGCGAAGCCCAGGGGTTGGTTTATATAGTACTCATACCCCTCCGGGCTTGCCCTACCAAACGCTCCTCGAGTCCTACTCGAACTCTACATACGAACCCTAACTTTTCTTACCGTAACCCACAACCCGGGTTACGATCCTTACAAGCCCTGGGCCTTCCAGGAGTTTCTTCGTCCTTAGCCGGATTCGGTCCATCCGTCGTTTGGGCCGGGTCACACCCGGGAGCTGGCACACCGGGTTACTATTCCCTCATCACCCGTATTGGGCTCCAGCAGTTGTTTTGCCTTTGGCTACTCCCAGCAGCCGCAGGGTCTTGGTTCACAGCATTCACCTCTTCGGCCTCATACCGAGTATCGGGGCGGTCACTTCTGCGCTTGTTGCGGAAATCTTGGCGTCTGTGGCCTTCATGGTGCTTCCTTCTCGGCTCGAATGCATCGAGCAGAGGCTGAGTAGGGTCTCCGAGTGCATACATATCAACGATCTTGATCGTCTCAGCGAGCGTACTCGGCATCTCTCTCTGCAGCTTTTGCCACAACATGCTGCCATGCCTGCAGCCTTGAGCAAACCAGGCGATTGCCTGTGACTCATTCACACCCTCACAGGTGTTCGTCAGTGTGCTCCACCGAGTAAGATACTCTCGGTCAGTCTCCTCTTCTCGCTGCTTGCAAGCTGAAAGCTGTTGCGGCCTATTCGGCCTCTTGTACGTGCTGGTGAAGTTGTTGATAAATGCTTCCGAGAAGTCCAACCAGCAGTTGATGCTGTCTCTTGGCAGGTTGTTGAGCCAAATCCAAGCAGGGCCCTCCAGCATCTGCGGAACATACCGCACAACCCATCTCCCGTTGCCGCCTGCAGTGTGCACAGCGGTAACATAGTCGCTTAGCCAATCTTCCGGCTTGGTGCTGCCATCATAGCAATTGGTCCCCCTAGCCAGCTGAAACTTGTTCACGGAGGGCTCCTCCATGATGCGGCGACCAAAGCAATCTGGGCCGGGTGGCCCCTTCGACTCGAGCTGCGCAGACCGGTTGATCCGGTCCAGCTTGTATCTTGCATCGCTGGGCTCCAGCATTCGGTCACCCAAACGATCAGTGATGTCTCTTGGGTCAGCGTACCCGGCTAGCTCCATCTCCGAGTACCCATCATCATAGCGGTCTTGCGGCAAAGGACCGGGTTGAGCCACCGGGTTGGCTGCTGCCACCACCACTTGCGGCTGCACAGCTGCTGGCTGCCGCACCCTCTGCTGAACCGGGTTGGCAGCATGATGCCGCGATGTTCCCGCGCGGTTTCCTCCTTGCCCCTTGTTGTGAGCTTTAGTGGCTTGATAGCCTGCTCCTGTAGAGTTGTGTTTCTGACCGGGCTGCCGCGCCACAGCGTGCTATTTTCCGGCGGCAGCCGGGTCGTACACCTGCATCTGTTTTCTCTACCCAGAGTTCACACTCTGGTCCCTCTCATTGCCAGGAAGCGGCGATGAGGCCTGATCCACAGATCTGACCGCATGCGAGTGCACAACCTGAGAAGCACCAGCTCCCGGATTGGCTTTCCGGAACTCCTCATTCTGCCTGCCAGCCTCTAGCACTAGCTCACTCAACCTCTCCTGCTGCCTAGCGTGCGCGTCGCCAGTGAGATGCGGCAACTCAGCAGCCACTGCCTCTGCAGCCCTAAGATTTTTGGCAGGAGTGCTATATTTGGGCATAGTAGCAGTGTTCAAATTAGCAGATTGGCTAGCAGCCCTACCATCTCTAGATAGCTCAGCGCCTAAGTTGCGACGGATAGCGCCTAACTTGCTAGGCAACCTAGAAACAGGAGTAAAGCCATGTGCTCTGTTGTACTCGTTTTGATCTAGGTTAAGCTCAAGCCTAACCTTCTCCAATTCTTGTGACTCCGCGAGTAGCGCTTGACGCTGCTGCTTGAGTTGCGCCCTCATCGTCATGAGATCAAGCTCGGTGGGAGGCGGCATGCCCAGTTTCTCGGTGGCGCCACCGCGAGCAACTGGTATAGCCGCGGATGTGGAAGCATCCACGTAACCCAGAATGTTCCGGGGCATGTCGTAGGGCTTGTGGACCCTTGCGCCAGCAGGTTCCTCGATGACTGCCGCAGTAGCGGCCGCGCCTTTCCCGGCATCGATAGCCGGGCCTGTCATCATCACATCCATGTTGTCCGCAGAGCAGCCAGAAGGCTTCCCGCGTGTCGGGGGTTACCCCCGAGTAGGGTAAAGGCAAGTGGTAAAGGCAACAGTCAGAAGGGAAGTTTGGTCGAGTAGCCGTCTACCCGGTAGTCGCTACCCGGTCGACTGCTACTCGGTCTTACGAAAATATGACCAGAAGGAGATATCAAGAGAGTTATGTCCGTTCGAATAGAAGAGCTGGTCCGAGTAAGATTGGCGGGAATCTACTCGGGCCAGAAGTCAAAGGAGCCGTTCTGACACAGGATCCCGCGTATCCTGGGTCCGTACTTGGCACTATTCAAACTACTGTTCATCTGGGACCGGCCTGCCTGACAGTGACAGTGTGGAAGCAGGCGGTCGCAGGATAAGGGGGCCCTACTCTGTGTTTGGCACAGTGATACCAGACTGTCCCCTTGGTTTTGCCCAACGACTTTCCGGATGCAGCCAAGATTAGGAACCAAAGCTGTCAGCGGGAACTCGGAAGAAGGACGATGTGCACACTATGTCGACACTTGTCCGTGTTTGGACGTTTCCGGCTGGGCACCGTGTATATAAGGTGCCCCGCCGCCTCCTGCGTGAGGGATCGCATGCTGGGACACAAGGAAACCCTAGATTCTTGACCTAGTTCATCACGTAGAGAGAAGAGTGGCTACTCGGTAGCAAGAACATTGTACTGTGGCTACTTGGTGAGACACCAGAATACATAGAGAAAGGCAGGAGTAGGGGTTTTACCTCCTCACGAGGGCCCTGAACCTGGGTAGATCGTGTTGTTTGCAGTGCTTAGTTCTTACCTCACGCGGCTACTCGTCGCGTGATCTCTCCCCGAGCACCTCCAGCGTCCATCGTTCCCACATCTTTAGCCATCCTATGGCATCTGCCGTGACACCACCACGACAGTTGGCGCCCACCGTGGGGCAACCAGCGGCGCTGGCTGGAGTTTCTGTTCGGACGGGATCTTCTTCAGCGGAGCGCGTAGTCTGTGGCCTTGTCCAGAGATTCGGCTCTTTCGACTTCGTCACCGACAACGCAGGCGATTTCGGCGGCAGGGCCATGCCGGAGGGCGGCTCGGTGATCTCCTTCGGCTCTCACCTCGTCTACGTCGCCACCGTCGCCAACCGCGCGTACCCCGAGCTGGTGCATGACGCGGAGGATCCTCCTGCGGTGATCGCTGCTCGCGGAAGGCCTGCGTGCCGTTCTGCGGACCGCGCTGAGGTGATGGTGACCGGCTTGGCGGCAAACGCCGGCGCAGCTGCTACTGGCGCCGCGGCCGTCGTCGAGGATCTTGCTGCCTCGAGCGCTGGTGGCAGGACCCACCGGCCTTACGAGAAGGAGTGTAACCTCCCTCCCTCCACCACTCCGACTATTCCCGCGTCGGCTGGACGGAATGGTATGCCAACCCCCACCGACCTCGAGCTCCTGAGCATGAAGGAGCAGCTCGAGCAGCAACGCCAAGAGCTGCTTGCCGAGCAGGCGGAGTTGGACAAGGTCAGGCTTGAGTTGAGTCTAGACCAGCTTGAGTACAACAAGGCTCATGGTTTCACGCCAGTCACTAGGAGAGCTAGCAGAGTAGGCGCCACGCGGCGCAATCTTGGTGCCGAGATGGCGACAGTGGTAGAGGTTCCTGCTCAGTCCGCCACCGCAAACACTTCCACTAGGCCTAGGTATAGCACACCTGCCAAGACACTTAGAGCTGCAGAGGCTGTAGCTGCCGAGTTGCCTCGTCTCGACGGCGACGCGCGTGTTAGGCAGCAGGAAAGGCTCAACGAGTTGGTGTTGGAGGCTGCTAGGCAGAATGAGGAGTTCCGGAAGGCCAACCCGGGTGCTGGAGCTTCGCAGGTGGTGCACTCGCACGCGGCTAGATCTAACGATCAGGCCTCGTCTCCGCATCCCAGCCGCGAGAAGAGCCGCAGCGGACGTTCGGCCAGAGATAGGCAAATACAGGTGTATGACCCGGCTGCTGCCGCGAGACAGCTTGCTGTGCCGCAGCAGCCCGGGCAGGAACATAACGCTGCAAGAGCAGGCTCTCAAGCCCATCAAGCTCAAAGCCAGGCCCGAGATGGAGCGCGTCCAGGTCCTTCTCAGCGTCCCGCTGCTCCGCCTACTCGGCAGAGGCAGCAGCCGCGCGCAGTGGCGCCAGTCGCCAACCCGGTGGAGCAGCCTGCAGCTGTGCAGGTGGACAGATATGATGACGGCTACTCGGCCATGGAGATGGCTGGCTATGACATTCAGGACCGTGTTGGTGAGCGCGTGTTGGCGCCTGGAGATGCGAGGCATCAACTAGACCGGATCAACTTGTCAGCTCGGTTGGAGAACACGGGTCCTCCTGGCCCCGAGTGCTTTGGCCCGCGCATCATGAACGAGCCGTCCGTGAAGAACTTCCAGCTTGCAAGGGGCACCAAGAGCTACAATGGCAGCACCAAGCCCGAAGATTGGCTCAATGATTACGTCACCGCAGTCCACATTGCAGGCGGCAACAGGAGATGGGCAGTGCGGTACATCCCGCAGATGCTAGAGGGTCCAGCTCACACTTGGCTCAACAACTTGCCCAAGCACAGCATAAATTGCTGGCTGGACTTCTCGGATGCCTTCGTCAGCAACTTCACCAGCACCTACAAGAGGCCGAATAGGCCACAGCAACTGTCCGCTTGCAGGCAGCGAGAAGACGAGACAGACCGCGAGTACCTTACTCGGTGGAGCACATTGAGGAACACCTGTGAAGGTGTGAACGAGGCCCAGGCCATCACTTGGTTTGCGCAGGGATGCAGGCATGGCAGCATGTTGTGGCAGAGATTGCAGAGGGAGATGCCAAACACTCTGGCGGAGACCATCAAGATTGCGGATCAGTACGCACTCGGTGATCCTACTCAGCCCCTGATGGACTCCTCTGAGCCGAGAAGAAACTTCAGCAACAGCAAGCGCAACGAGTTCCGCAACAAGCGCAGGGGTGACCGAATAGATACTCGGTATGACCCTGAAGAGGTGAATGCAGTGACTGTTGGAGCTGGTGGTAGCCAAAGGCAAAAACCTGCTGGAGCCTATGGGCAGAACCAGAACCAGGGCCAAGGCAACAAGAAACCATTCCGCACTCCTCAGTCGGGTAGCGGCAACTCCGAGCAGCCGAGGAAGTTCGTCTTTGACGACATGAAGGATGGTCCATGCAGTTTTCACACTCACCACCCCTCGAGGCCTGCTAACCACACTACTCGGCAGTGCGAGTGGTGGGATGTGATCAAGAATGATGGCCTGCCTCCTCCTCCTCCTCTGCCAGCGGCCAATGCCAATGTGCAGCCTACTCGCGCACCCGCAGCTCGGCCGCCAGTGTACCCGAGAAGAGAAAATGTGAACCAAGTGGCTTTGGGAGCCAACCGTCACTTCAACAATGAGAGTTACCGCAACAACAACAACTACAACCGCAACAACAACAACAACAGAGGCAACAACAACTACCAGGGCAACAACAACAACGGAAACAATGGGGGCGGAGGCTCCAACCAGTACCAAGAGCACCACGAGAGCTACATGATCTTCACCTCTGAGCCAGTCGACAAGCAATCACAGCACAGGCGTGCCATGGAGGTCAATGCAGTGATTCCTGCTGTCCCTCACTACATGTATTGGTGTGACCAGGAGATCAGGTGGGCCCGAGTAGATCATCCCAAGGTGATGCCCAATCCGGGTAGCTATGCCTTGGTGCTGGATCCTACCTTCCTGGGTCCCGAGAAGAATGTGAGGTTCAGCAAGGTGCTAATCGACAACGGCAGCAGCATCAACATCGTGTACAAAGACACACTTGAGAAGCTTGGCCTGGCCGAGAACATGATGCTGCCCAGCAAGACCACTTTCCATGGCATTGTGCCCGGGATCTCGTGCAACCCGATTGGCCGAGTATGGATAGATGTGCGATTCGGCACCAGGGAGAACTGCCGCACAGAGCGCCTGCAGTTCGAGGTGGTTGATCATCAGAGCCCTTACCATGCTCTACTCGGCAGGCCTGCTCTGAGCAAGTTTATGGCCTCTACTCATGTCGCGTATCTGAAGATGAAGATCCCTGGTCCCAATGGCATAATTACTATCTCTGGTGATTACAAGAAGTCCATGGAGTGTGCCTCTGCTGGTTCCCAGTTGGCTGAGTCGATGGTGATTGCTGCCGAGAAGAAGAAGATGTATGAGGTGGTGGCTATGGCGCAATCCGCGCAAGCTGGCGCGCAAGGCGTGCCGAGTACCCAGCACGGGACCGCATTCCAGGCATCTCAGGAGACCAAGAAGGTCCAGGTCGACCCCGAGTTCCCCGACCGCGTAGCCATCATTGGCTCCGGGTTGGCGGAGAAATAGGAAAGCGAGCTCATCCACTTCCTCTGTGAGAATCGGGATGTATTCGCCTGGTCCAATGAAGATCTACCAGGAGTCCCGAGGGAGTTGGTTGAGCACTCATTACATGTGCGTCCTGACGCCAAGCCAGTGAAGCAGGCTATGCGCCGCTTCGGAGATGGGAGAAGGAAGGCCATTGGTGACCAGATCACCAAGCTGCTGATAAGCAATTTCATCATGGAGGTGCTGCATCCGGATTGGCTAGCCAACCCGGTCATGGTCGAGAAGAAGAAGGAGGATCCCAAGGCTGCCACTGCATGGCGCATGTGTGTCGACTACACCGACTTGAACAAGGCATGCCCCAAGGATCCCTTCCCGCTACCTCGGATCGATCAGGTGATCGATTCCACTGCTGGTTCTGAACTGTTGTCTTTCATAGATGCCTACTCTGGTTTCCACCAGATCGCACTCAATCCTGCTGATCAAATAAAGACTGCTTTCATTACCCCGTACGGGGCTTATTGCTATCGTGTCATGTGTTTTGGCTTGAGGAATGCGGGTGCAACCTATCAGAGATGCATGCAGAAATGCTTGCACGGCCAGCTCGGCAAGAATGTGCAGGTGTACGTAGATGACATTGTCATCAAAACGAATAGAACACATACTCTGCTTGCCGACCTGGAGGAAACCTTTGCTAACCTACGTAAGTACAAAATGAAGCTGAATCCGAGTAAATGCACCTTTGGTGTCCCGGCTGGCAAGCTACTCGGCTTCCTGGTATCTAGTCGGGGCATTGAAGCCAATCCTTCAAAGATAAAAGCTATTGAGAGCATGTCTTTGCCGAGATCCCTGAAAGACGTGCAGAAATTCACTGGTTGCTTGGCATCTCTGAGCCGTTTTCTGGGCCGAATGGGCGAGAAGGCCCTGCCTCTATACCAATTAATGAAGAAAAGTGACAAGTTTGTCTGGACTCCGCAAGCGGATGTGGCATTCAACGAGCTGAAAGCAATGCTGGCTAGCGCTCCTATCTTGGCTAGTCCGCTACCCAAGGAGCCAATGCTGCTGTACATTGCTGCGACTAACCGAGTAGTCAGTGTGGTGATTGTGGTGGAACGAGAAGAAGAAGGCAAGAGTGTGCAGCGCCCAGTGTACTATCTCAGTGAAGTGCTGTCCAGCTCCAAGCAAAACTACCCGCACTATCAGAAGATGACCTACGGCGTGTACCTGGGCGCCAAGAAACTAAAGCATTATTTCCAAGAGCATCCTATCATTGTTGTGAGCTCTGCTCCCATCTCGGATATCATGGGTAACAAGGAGGCGAGTGGCAGAGTAGCCAAGTGGGCGATCGAGCTGGCCGCGTATGCACCCGCGTACGCGAGAAGAGAAGCCATCAAGTCTCAGATTCTGGCGGAATTCCTGGTGGATTGGGCCGAGGTGCAGTATGAACCTCCTGCTCCAGTTTCTAATTACTGGAAAATGCACTTTGATGGCTCGAAGGTGAAGGAAGGCCTTGGTGCTGGCGTAGTGCTTACGTCACCCAAGCGAGATCAACTCAAGTATGTGTTGCAGATTCACTTCAAGGCGTCCAACAACGTGGCAGAGTATGAGGCAGTGGTGCATGGTTTGCGGGTAGCCAAGGAGGTTGGCGTGCAGCGCATTATATGCTATGGCGATTCAGATCTGGTGGTGCAGCAAGTCTCTGGTACATGGGATGCTCTAGATGCCAACATGGCATCATATCGCTTCCTGGTACAGTCTATGAGTGGATTCTTCGAAGGCTGCGAGTTCCAGCACATTCACCGAGCAGAGAACGAAGCAGCAGATTGTCGCACCCTGATTTCTAGGGGATACTCACCGTACGAACTGGATAGAAGATGCTTGGATTATGGGGCATAACTGCTCCCACGTCCCAGCTTCCTGGTAGGCCTGCGCTTATGCGCGACAACACAAGCCCTGCTATTCCATCGTCGATGTAAACTATCCACTAGAGATCAAAGGCACTACTGTCGACGTACTTCATACCAATCACACATGGTACGTCAACAGCGTTGAACAAAGGATATCACAACAGATCTCTACGACACAAAAGATGGAAATAACTTGCAACTGGCTCTCATTAGAGCAGAGATAGCAAATACAATCATTCAGAGGACACATGTCCCAACAATACATCAGTACAATACAGCGGAAACAATCAACATGTCTGAGTACAGACAAGATCCAAATAGGCCTAAGAGGCCGGAAACGAACAGACGGAGCCCATCCACGAAGTCTCGGATCCTGCCCGGGTCCGCTATCTACTCGTCAGCAGTCTCGTCATACTCCACGTAGTTGCCACCATGTAGATCCTCGGAAACGTAGGTCTGCGGAAACCACAGCCCCAAAGGGGTCAGTACATAAACGTACTGGCAAGCAAGACTCACAGTTCACCAAAGTGTAACCCGTCAACACCAAGCACAGATGCTTTGGGTTCAACGGAAGAAAGGGGATATAAAAGATGCTGCAACTGGCTGCTCTAACCAACTACAGAAAATACTACCACTTCCGGCTAACATAAAGGAGATAAGATCGAGTATCATAACCAACCTATAACTAACTCCAAACAAACCCATCCTGGATCTCGCCCCTTATCCAAAGAAGCAATCCGAGGATAACTCACACAGTTGAAATTAATGATGGTTCAAATTATTGTGTCAATAAGCCTATTACTAGTCAAGTTGTTAATCATTGGGTGTAAGGTTGTTAATCATTAGGTTTAAGTTGTCCTGAGTACTTGTTAGCCAGTACTTTCACCAAGTAATCCATAACCGCGGAAAACACGGCTTCTCGAGAAGATTATCCCTGCAGGGTTGCACCAATTTGGCCGTACACGCAAGAATATCCCGCCAGACGGGAATCAAACCCACCAAGCGAGGTACTCTGCACAACTCGACTCTTCTTCGCATCAAGCCCAAAGAACCTTGGGCGCACGGCTAATCGAGCCCAGAAGAAAAATGGACCCTCATAGCACTCTAAGAACGTGTCCCCCTATATGCCGACTACAAAAGTTCCACCCTGGCCTGGGCTCGCAAAAACATGCATGCGGCAAATGGAAAACACGAACTAAATGAGGCGATTTGGAAGAGATGCGAATCGAATCAAATTGAGGGGGGCGCCCATACTCGCTTCCCACATGCGGTTAGTGCGCTCATCATGGATCAGTAGACAAGACCCTTTTCCTATTAGGGTCGACACTAGCAGGCCTCAAAACCACACAGGGCCTCCTGCCGGTGCCTTATCATCAAATTTATTATTAATAGTAACATTAGCATGATTCATTGTTTAACATCGAGCCCCCAGAACATAATGAAGTAGTAACAGAAAGTAACGGGTAACAGACTCGAGCAAAACAACCTAAGCATGCTAGTACGACACTGGCTCAAACAATGGGTTGTAGGAAGGGAGATGAGGCAATATCAAGGTTAAGGGATTCATGTGATGGGTTCGTAACAGAAATAACTACTACTAAGGCTAGCAGGAAAGAACAACGGAAAGTATCGGTAATCAATGTTGAAAGGAACACGATGGTTCATGTGAGTGATAACTTGCCTGCAAAACCCAGTAGCCTGGTACTGAGCTAACTCCTTAGAAGGGGTGTCGTAAGTATCGTCGGTCTCAACGTCGTCGTATATCCGGGAAGAAGCAAACAACCATTGCAGAAAGATAAACAATCAATATAATGGCATAGGTGCACAAACATGGGATGATGCATGTCATGTTAATAGATGCATCAAAATAAACTACTTGACAATATAACACAATTTAATTGGACCCATATGCAATTGGATTGCATATGGAAAAGATCCATTGAAATAAGTGGAAACAAATGTTTTACAATTAATTATTATGTGAGAGTTGTTAGCATGATGCATGCATGATGATAACAACAAAATAACAACAAATAACAATGATAGATGCAAGTGAAAAATGGATTGGAACAAGTTTTGGAAATCATTGATTAAGTTTGGAAAGTTTGGTTACTTAAAACATGTCACACAAGTAATTGTTGTTTTGAACAAGTTAAAGGTTATGCTTTTATGGTTTGAAAACATATTTTATGTCCCAAAAGAATTTGATTTGATCAAGTTATGAATTTAGCAATATTAAATGATTTAAACAAGGGTTAAATCATTTAACCAATTTTAATTATTCAAAACATGAAACAAATTTTATATTTGGACAGGTGGTTTAATTTTGCATGGAAAACATATTTCATTTGTGGAAATTGGATTTAAAATTAGCAAGTTATTATTTTGGCAATTTTAAATGCAATAATTAAGAAACAGTTGTTTTCAGCAATTTAAATTATTCAAAACAACAAACAAAATTTATATTTGAAAAGAACATCAAATTTTAGTTGGATTACATGTTTCAAATATTGAAATTTGGATTAGGATGAATTTATTATGAATTAAACAATATTAAACAAGTTTTAATTGAATTTAGAACAAGTTTGAATATTATTTGAATTTTATTTGTTCAAATCATAAATTCAAATGCACATTTGAAAAGTTCACACTTTGATGGTTTGAAAACATATTTTGCATGTTCAAAAATATTTTATAATAAGCAAGTTATGATTTTAGCAATTTTAAATGAATTAAACAAGTATTAAATTATTTAGGCAATTTAAAATATTCAAAACAGGAAACAAAAATTATATTTGCAAAGGTGAGATGAAATGGTATGGAAAACATATTTCATTTGCATTATTTGGAGTAATAAGGAATTAGTTATTGATTTTAGCAATTTGCAATTGAAACATTTGAATTCAAATTTAAATTGCATTTTGGAATTTCAAAACAGTGAACAAATGTTACCAAAAGATAGACAATTTCATTTAGACCAGTGTGCATATTTTATTTTTATTTATTGGAGTTATAAAACCAAAGTTATGGGCAAAATAAAACTAGGGACCAATCTGTGATTTAACTGGTCCTGGATTTGATTACAGAAAGTTTGAAATTCGTTTTAAAACGTTTGATACACACTGGCACGTACACCAGTCGCTGCCAGGAGGGGCCCGTGGGCTCACTGTCTGCGTGGCAACGGAGAGGCTGACAGGGGGCCCTCCCTGTCAGCGAGGGGGCAAAAAAAAGGTGGGATTTTCTCCCTTGCGAGGCCAGGACTCGATCCTGGAACCTTTCGCTCGATGCGCTGTGCCTGAACCAGTGGAGCTACTCGGGTTTCGTTGTCAGGTACAGAAGCGCGGACAGGATATGGTATGGTTTCGCTAACTGAAACTTTCTGACGAAAACCAACACTGAACCCTGACAGAAACTAGCTCCCGGCGGCGATCACCGTGGCGACGAGCTCGTGGTTGCTGCGGTGGTGCAGAGGTGATGGATGCGTGCGCGTGCGTGTTTGCTAGGCGAATCAGACAGAGAGGAAGAGGGGGTCTCGGTGGCTGCTCACCGTGGTTCGCCGTGGTGGAGCTCGACGACGGGAGGTGGAGGCCGCGGCAGCAGCAGAGATCGCGGCGGCGTTCCGGACGGTGACGGGCTCAGCGGGGACGTCCAGGAGGTCGAGGGAGAAACGGCGGGTCGCGTCCAGCAGTTGGATCACGACGAGGAGTGAGACAGTGACGACGGCGAGCAAAAATTCAGTGATGGCGCCGTCGGTGGCCGGAGGAGATGTTAATGATGGCGGCGTCGACTCCGCGCGGGCACAGGCTCCCCGCGGTGTGCAAACGATAGAGGAACCACCGGCGGTTTGATTCCCGGCGCAGGTGGGTGTGGTGGTGGACGGGATCGGCGGCGCCGTGGTCGGGTTCAGAGGAGACTCGCCGCGGTGAGATTCAGAGAGGGGTAGAAGCGGCGAGGAAGAGGGAAACGGAGGCGAGAGAGAGGCTGGGGAGGCTAGGGTTAGGTCTAGGGTTTTCTGCGGGGCTAGGGGTCCTTATAGGCGCCTGCGGTGGCTCCTGGCCGTCGTGATCAGGCGCTGCTGCCGTGGCGCGGCTGGATGCAGCGCCGTACGAAGGTAGACGACGGGGGCGGCTCGACGAAGAGGTAAGCGGGCCGACTGCGGGTAGGTGTAGTTGGGCTGGGCCTAGTTAGGTTTAGTTAGTTGCTGCTCGCTGTTGCTTTTTATTCTTTCTGTTTCTTTTATTTTTTTTTGCTGAAACCAAAATGGAAGAAAAGAAAGCTTTTAGGGTTAGGAAAAATCTTAGAAAAATTAGGTTAGGCTATTTAGGTTAATGGTAAGTAAATGTGAACTTTTGTTTTCAGAAATTTGGAGTTTAACTTGCTGTTTGGAAAATAACCCAAAATTGAATGAATTTCCTTTTTTAGATGAAAATTGATAAAAACACACTTTTAAATAGGGGAACCCCTATTATTTAATTTGATTAAAACATTAGAATGGTTTGGTATTTTTCATGTCTTGGAAGTTGGTGCTGTTTGAAAGTTTTGCCTTGAATTTGAAATCAAATTGGAGTTTAATTAGTGGAAAATAAAACACCATTTTATTAGTTGATCCATATTGAAAAATATGACAACAAATGGGTTGTTTTTATTTGTTATTTTTATTCCAAAAGTTGTAACAGAACAAGTATGAAAATATTGTTTGAGTAAGGTTTGAATTTGAGTTGTGAAAACAGTGGAAAACAATGCAACAATTTAGAAACAAAAGCAAACAACATGGAAACAATATGATGACATGATGCAATACTTAAATAAACATGCAACAAACATTCTAAGGGGATGGTTTTCATACTTGGGCTGTTACACAGATGAGCTGTCCAAGTTGGGATCTTCTCGGCAATCCATCCCGGCGGGAGTTGCCTTGGAGCACTTGAGGAAGCCATCCATCAAGCCTTCTCCCAACTCGGAGTCCATATTTGTTCCTTCTCTGCCAAGTGAGGAATCTGATCCCATGGAGATTGACTGGGAGAATGCTGCAGGAAACTCGGGGACTGCCGCTCCCGACTCGGGGACCGCCGTCCTCTACTCGGGGACTGCCATTCCCTACTCGGGGACTGCCACTCATTACTCGGGGACTGCCAATCCTTACTCGGGGACTGCCACACCTTACTCGGGGACTGCTGTCCTTAACCCGGGGACTGTCGCATTCATTGAGGAAGTCCTTGCCAATCGATCTGGGCTCCAGAGAAGTGCTCCCATCCCTAAAGAGCAACCAGAGGCGCCTGTCCCGATGGAAGTAGACGAACCAGTGTTTCCCACACGGGAGACACCGAGTTGGGCCATGCCCATATTATCCTTTCTGAAGGACGGTACTCTACCAGAAGATGAAGTGGCTGCAAGACAGATTCAGAGAAGATCCAAGGGCTACACTATATTCCGAGATGTGCTGCACAAGAGGAGTGCCACCGGCGTGCTGCAACGTTGTGTGGACCCAGCAGAAGGAGAAGAAATTCTGGTAGAGATACACCAAGGAGAATGCGGGCACCATGCCTCTTCTCGGGCGTTGGTCAAGAAAGCTTTTCGGCATGGCTTCTACTGGCTCACAGCACTGCAGCAAGCTGAAGACATCGTGAGAAAGTGCAATGGCTGCCAGATGTTCGCGAGTAAGATTCCCATGCCTGCTTCCGAGCTGAAAACCATTCCTATCACTTGGCCATTTGCTGTTTGGTGTTTGGACATGGTCGGACCCTTCCAGCCGGCTAGAGGCAACATGACTCACATCTTGGTCATGGTGGACAAGTTCACCAAGTGGATCGAGGTGAAGCCTATTCGGAGGTGCGATGGGGCCACAGCTGTGAAATTCGTGAAGGATGTGATCCTGAGATATGGCTACCCGCACAGCATCATCACGGATAACGGCACAAATTTTGCTGAGGGAGCAATGGTGCGGTTCTGCAGAGATAAGAACATCCGACTAGATGTTGCGTCTGTTGCGCATCCAGCATCCAATGGACAAGTTGAAAGAGCAAACGGCATGGTACTGGCAGGCATAAAGCCAAGGCTGATGGAGCCACTGCTAAAAACACCTGGGCGTTGGCTAGACGAGTTGCCAACGGTGTTGTGGAGTCTAAGGACTACCCCTAACCGGTCAACCGGCTACACGCCATTCTTCTTGGTATACGGGGCTGAGGCCGTGTTGCCAATAGACCTAGAGCATGACTCCCCCCGAGTAACCCTCTACACTGAGGTGGAGGCGAGAGAAGCTCGAGAAGACGACGTTGACCTGCTTGAAGAAGCAAGAGAGCTGACTCTGTCACGTTCGGCTATCTACCAGCAAAACCTGCGGCGTTATCATAGCCGAAAGGTGAACCAAAGGGTTTTCCGAGAAGGAGACTTGGTCCTTAGGCTCGTGCAGCGCAGAGCCGGGATGCACAAGTTGTCTCCTCCATGGGAAGGGCCCTTCATTGTGAGCAAAGCGCTGCACAACGATGCTTACTATCTTATAGATGCGCGCCCACCACAGGCGAACAGGGCAGATAAAGCTGGAGAGGAAACCAAGCGCCCTTGGAATGTAGCTCTACTCCGTCGTTTTCATTCGTGAGCAAAGATGTGTATGTACCCTCTTATCCGAGTTGAAATTCTATTCTGCAATCTGAAATTGAACTCGGGGACTGCCCTCGTCCAAACTTGCTCTAAGTGTTTCTACTCGGCTTTACCTTTTGCCTATTCGGTTGCTCTACTTCAAAATTCAAAGGTACATTGAGTACTGTGTTTAAACCTACATGCCAACTCTTCGACTTTGCTGCTGTCCGAAACCCGGCTTCATGGCAAGCAAGAGAACAAGCAAAAGGTCCATGAGCACAAGAAAAATTACTAAGGAAAAGAAGAGTGCAGGAACCGAGTAGGGTGCTTTTATTACTGTTCTGTGTCTTATCTCTTCGGCTAAGTGGTGGGCTGCGTTACTATGATTGTTTCTAAGCGGCTAAGTATTTGCAGCTCTGCTCTTTAACTCTTGTGACTCGAATACCAAAAAAGCAACAAGTTGCGGGTAGAGCTGAGACTAAAAGAGAGAGTGAATAAGAAATGCAACTCGGGGACTCGCATGATAACGCAACTCGGCATCGAGCCCAGGCTGAACAAATTGATTAAGTTGAAAATAACAAGTGGGAATAAAAATGAGTAGCAACGGAATAAAATAGTCTGATACATTTGCACCCGGCATCCCGGGGATCTGATAAGTGTTTGAGAAATAAAGCTGCAGGATAAACTCAGGTTGAGGCGGCGTTCTCGGTGCTAGCCTTGGCTGCCTCCTCTTCAGAAGTGGCCTTGGTCGTGTCCGTTTCCAGGCTGGCGTCAACAGACTTCGCTGCTTCGTCCTCGGCGTTGGGCTCGGTGGCTACCTGGTCTGAAGTGGCCGTGGCCACCGAGACGGGCGTTGTCGCGGAGGTGGAGCCGCTGGCTCGGGCGCGAAGGTTGACGGTGTCGTCGAGGGCAGCTCCTGACGAGGTGCCGAACTCGAGCGCGGAGGTGTCGATCGACATCCCCACGTTCTCGTCCTCCTCGTCGCTACCCGCGATGACCGCGGTCTTCCCCTTCCCGTCCTTGACAGCCGGAGAGTCGAAGTAGCTCAGGTCCGGCTCGTCGGTGTCCGTCTCCTCGTCTTCATCCTCCTCCTCGCCTTCGTCCACCTCGGTGTCGGGCTCGGTGAGGCCGTCGATGAAGGTCGCTGTGTCGGCATACTGAGCGATCTCGTGAGCAATCACCTGGCGAATAGCCACGCAGTCGGGGTCCTTCTCCCACTTGGAGTCTTGGCGCATCTCGCGGATAATCTGCATATTCAAGTTCTTATACCAAGTGGTAACGAAGAGCAGCATCATGTCTGCACCTGCCCGAGCTCCCGAGGCGCGCCATTTCTTCAGTTCAGCTTTCACGCGCTGCAGCTTCAAGGCGAGCCCGGAGATTGTTGTCGGTGCGGAGTCCTCAGGCCAGAAGACGTTGTGGATCTGGAAGGCGACGCGCACTAACTCGGTGCCCACGCCCGCTAGCCGCGGACACTGGCTCTGCATAATCAGGATGCTTTCCTCGATTTCTGCTCTGGTGTCCAAAGGCTCGCCCTTCTCAGCACGAGCTGCTCGGACCTTTTCCAGGGCGGGCACGCTAGAAGATTCAAGGTTGGGAAAGATTCCTGCAAGAGCTATCGAGAAGATCAGAAACGGTAAGAGAGTGGAAGCGTGAAACGAGAAGAAGAGAAGAAATGCGCAGCCGAGTAGCGGAGAAGCGGAGAAAAGGGAACACTTACTGTTCAAATCATGGCGCAGCCCTAACAGCTGGGTCTTCCATGTCTCCTCGTTGGATATATGCTTCTCTGGGATCAAGCGGAGCTCCTCGAGCTGAGCGAAGAGCCCAGCGTTGGTCTTCGTTAGCACCTCACACTCCTGTTTGAGGGTTCTCTCCCTGGCCTTGGCTGCTGCTTCACTCTTTGCCTTCTCGGCGATTACTCTGTCCCTCTCGGCACCAATATTGATAGCATCCCGGAGCGCAGTCTGCAGCTGAACTTGGAGCTTCTCCATCTCGGTAGTATGCACTTTCAACAACTCGACAGCCTGGCTGGACAGTTGCTGCTTCACTTCAGCGGGTTTAAGACAATCCTGATGTTCTTCAACAAACTTCTTATGATCTTCTGCGGAAGGCGAAGCGCGGTTAGCAGAGAAGTGAAAGAAAGAAACACAGGAAAAGCCGAGTAGACGGCAACGTACCTTCCAATCTCTTGATGGTGGCCTGGCCACTCTCGACGAAGGCACGGCAGTTCTCGTGCTCGTCAGTTAGGGCCTTCAGCTTCCCTGCAGAGTAAAATTAGTTAGCGCAAAAAGCAAAAGCGGGCGTAAACACCAAACGCAAGAACCGCGCAGCTAGAAGCGTACCTTCAACTTCAGACAACCTCAGAGTGCTGTTCATCACTTCCTTGTCGGCTTCCTCGGCGATCGTCTTCTCTTTTTCCAAGGCGGCAATGCGCCTCTTGGCAATGGCATGATTCCAGAGTAGCCGACGGTGCATGTTGGTCCGTTTCAGTACGCTGTTCTGAGAAGCAAAAGAAACAAGAATCAGGAAAAGTACTTAAGATTCAACCCGAGAAGGTGGCTACTCGGGAGAGTGCCCGCCTACTCGGCCAGAATCTCGGGGACTGGGTGGTGGATAAGGAAAAGAAGAAGAGTAGAAAAGAAGTGAAAATGCAACTCGGAGAGGATGAATAGGAACTTACCGCGTAGGATTGCTCGAGGTCTTCGGCGTTCTTGCGGTGGACAAACATCTTGGCAGCAAGTGTAGCAGAGGTGGTCGAGACAGTCATGGGTTTGCAACCCAAGTCCACCTTGTTCCAATCCTGACGCATATGGTCGATGTCGCCCAGATCGATGCCGTTCCAATTGGGGTTGCCGAGAACTTTGCTGTCCCACTTGGCGTCGATGAAGCCGATCAAGTCGAGTACTTGCTCGAGGCTCTGGGACGTTATCGCCTGGTCTTGAACTCCCCGAGAAGCAATGGAGATGGACTTGTCTTGATTTGGGGCCGGGGGCCTGGAGTCCACTGCCACGGCTTTCCTCCCTTTCTGAAGAGCAAGATTCCGGTCCTTGGGGGAAAAGCCGACATGGTGCTGATGGCTAACCTTCACCATGTAGTCAGGGTAGCAGGGCTGATCAGCTGCAGCGGCGGCAGCAGCAACCGCGTTGGGATCGCGAATAACCAGCTAACTGGACTGGCCAGTTGATGTTGGCGGCGGCATGTCGGCAGCCCGCTTCTTGGTCTTCTCCTTCTGGGCAGTTGGCTTCGCGGCGACTGGCTTCTCGGTTTTCTGCTTCTCGGTCTTCTTCTCCTCAGCCTTCTCCTTCTCGGCGGCTCTCTTCTCGGCTGCCTCCTTCTCTGCAGCATCTTGGGCACTCTTCCTTGTAAGCGGCCTGGCCGGAGGGCTGGGTGCAGCCTCGGTTGTCTGCACCGAGGAGGAATCAGGCTGAGCACTACCCTGATCTGTTGGTGGCGCCAGGGGCGCGCTATCCGGGGCGACATCAGGCTGGGCGCTACCCTGCGCGGCGACTGGTTGCACGTCGCTCAGAGGGTAATGCCAAGTCGCGTCTTCTACCCGCTGCTCGGCAGCGGGATCCGGCTGTGAGGCATCCATCTCTTCTACCCGCGGCTGGGCCGCGGGGTCTTCTTGTCCAGCAGCCCCTGTTGCTGGCTACTCCTCTCCTTCTTCCTGCCGCTCAAGGGCGGCGTCGTGGTGCATCTCTGTCTCTTGATCTTGGTTCTCCTCGGCGGTGTTTGATGAGGGGATAGTAACCCGGTATGCCAACTCCCAGGTGTAATCCGGCCCAAACGGCGGATGGACCAAATCCGGCTAAGAACAAAGAAGCTTCAGAAAGGCCCAGGGCTTGTAAGGATCGTAACCCGGATTGTGGGTTATGGTAAGGAAAGTTAGGTTTGTATATAGAGTTCGAGTAGGACTCAAGGAGCGCTTTGTATGGCAAGCCAAAGGGGGTATGAGTACTATATAAACCAACCCCTAGGCTTCGCCTGAGAGAGATTCAAGTCATAACTGTAACACCTATTATCGAGTATCCAGTATAATCATATCGAGATCCGGCGAGTTGTGTTCCGGCTCTTAGATTGCTTTTCGCCATGTCTTCCTTCAAGCTAAACCCTCTCCCAAATACCTGTGTCGACTTGCCCCTAGATCAGTTACCCCCGGTAACATCTGCCGTGATTATCCCACGACAGTTGGCGCCCACCGTGGGGCCTGCGTCCAAAGGTGTTTACATCACGGGAGAAGCTCGGAAGAGTATGGAGAACTTTGTCGTCGGCGAGATCTACTCCAATGACGAAGGAGAGCAGATAGTGGACAATTCCGGGTGGGAGTTGGAGCCGGATCACTTCGAATCCGGATCCATGGTGTCAATCGGCCAAATCAATATCTTCATCGGCATGGTACGTACGCTCAATTTGAAAGGACAATATCATGTGCATGTTACAGGGACTTCCAGCAGGGACAAAGGGGCGTTGAAGCAAACAGTGGATCCAGCCTCCTCGGCCACTTCGGGATCCTTGAGATGGGCGGAGCAAGAGGTAACATGGAGCAGAAGGGATCATCCGGAAGGAATAAAGCACCCCGGAACCTTGGCATTAGTAGTGGCACATCCGCAAGCCAACGGGCAAGTGGAGAGGGCGAACCAAGAGCTACTTCGAGGATTGAAACCGCGGCTAAGGGTCCCTTGTATCAGGGCCGCTGGAGCGTGGGTTGAAGAACTCCCTTCCGTGGTCTGGGGTATCAATACTACACCTAACCGGTCCACCCAGATGACGCCTTTCTTCATGGTTTACGGCGCAGAAGCAGTATTACCAAGCGACATCATTCATGATTCACCAAGAGTGACAGCCTACGTCGAAGTGGAGAACGAGAAGAACCGGCAAGACGCCGTGGACATGTTAGAAGAACAAAGGGAGCAAGCCTTAGAAAGGTCAGCCATATATCAGCAGGATTTGCGAAGATATCATAGCCGGCGGGTAAAAAGCCGGGTCTTCCAGGAGGGAGACTTGGTCCTGCGCTTGGTTCAAACAAACGAGGGAAAACACAAGCTATCGCCGCCATGGGAAGGACCTTTCATCATAAGCCGGAGTCTACATAATGGGTCATATTACTTGATAGATGCAAGAGAAGAATCGGCTACAGTCAACGACACTGCTCATACTACTGCACCTATGCAAGAAAGAGATAGACCATGGAACGTGGCTCAGCTACGTCCATACTATACTTAGCAGAAAATGATGTAACAGGCAGCAGGTTTCAGACGCACTCTTTTCCTATCCAGGGCACCCTTGGGGACTGGATGGGTTTTTAATGAGGCGGCTTGCTGGCCTAATTTTCTCATATCAAATAAAAAGGGGATTATCGAGAAAAGAGACAATTGTCATTTATACGGCGTAAAATATTTAGGTCTTGAGGGCTAGTTGCTCCTACAAGCACAGCTGCAAACTCAAAAAAGACCCGGCCTTGATGCCAATGAGTTATAGGGGCCGGCAACTCGAAAAAACGAGTGCGGCTACAATCTTATAACCGGACAAAGAAGTCCAAAATTCTCGTCTATTCTTACTTAAGCTCGATGTGACTCGCAACAAAGTGGCATGATCTGTTCGCCTACGATTACTATCAGTCATGAGACCCAAAAGGGACTTGTTTGACCCAGTTTTCGTATTGATGTAACAACATGGTATCCACGCGAAAGCCGGCTTATAGTACAAGATAGTCGAAAGGGTCATCTAAACCACAGGTTATGCAGAGTATAAGGCTTACAGCCGGAAACTCAACGATTATCAAGCATAACTTCAAACCTCATAAAAGCTGTCCTGAAGTTTTGGGCATCCAGCGATGGGCGATTCGTTTCCTTGAAAAGAAACAATCATGTGTCCTAGACGCGGAAACCCGGGCTGGGGACTTATGAGCTCTAATGAGGAAACAACATCATCCAGCCGATTAAATTACAACGAGCCACGCATCCGGGTCTCAGACGAAACCCGGAGGACGGGCTTTGCTAAGAAAAAAGAAGTATAAGTTATCGAGAATAAAGCAAGTGGATATCAAGAATAAGAAAACGCAAAGATACATTCATCAAAAGCCCAAAGGGGCGCAAAGTGCATCGGGAGTTTAACTCAAAGTATTACAATATCATAAAAGTATCAAAAGAGCACAGGCGCTCTGCTTAAACGAATAGTAAAGCTGTTGTAAACGACGCTTCGCCGATTGACGCATGTGGAATGATAAGCGTTACTTCAAGCTGCAGGATCCACCTTGGCCTTGCCCTTGGTGCCACTTGGATCAGTAGTAGTCTCGGGCTGCGCAGCAGAAGTTGCAGGAGCAGAGTCGACCTCGGCCTTCTTGGCGGCTTCTTCCTTTAACTTGATCGCTTCCTCCCTCCAACGGACAAGCATATCGAACGGCTGGGGGCGGTCAGCCTTGACAACCTTGTCATTAGCATCATAAGCCGGAAGAATCACATCAATTTCTAAGGCATCAGCGATAACACTAGCCGGATGACGGACTTCTTTCTGAATAGCCTTGAAGTCCTTTGGCAAAAACTTGGACCCATCCAAGTTGAACTCTGGGAATCCGCTCATAAGCTTGGACAGCTCTAGCTTGGGAGCGTAGGCCTTAGCTAACGCGAGTCCCCGGGTTACCCCAAAGCGGCAGGAGGACCGTTTCCAATGCCAAATCCATTCGGGGATGGTAGAGCAGCTTTCTAGTAACTTCTTCATGTTATCTGGCCTGATACCCGGCAGACGTAACTCGTCAAGTATCCAACTGACTCCGCTGCAAAGTTGGCGAAGAGTATTCTTGATGGTTTTAAGCTTGGCAGCATCATCCCCTTCGGGGGCAGCGTCATGTGGCCCTGCTAAAAAAGGCAAAAGAAGCAAAGATAGTAGGCAAACAAGTGCAGTTGTTCAAATCAAAGTAATCCGAGTCACAAAAGGTGAAATTCAAAAATCTTACCAGTTGCGGTATGATAAACACCATCAATTTGAGCAGAAAGAGTTGTCAGTTTGCCTTTTGCCTTACGAGCTCTCTTCTTGTACTTTTTCGTCATCTTCTGGCACCTGTGAGCCTCAGTCTCAGCAGCTTCACGAAGGGCCGCTTCTTTTTCAGCAAGCTTGGTGGATTTGGCCAGTTTCTTCTCCAACTGTGAAACATAGTCCTGTAGGGAAGCATGAAGAAGGGTCAGCCAGAAACATTATGCAAAGTTCCAAGCAAGCTACCTAGTAATTTACTCGGAACTTGGGGACTATATATGGAATCAATTGGTGTTAGTCGGGATTACCTCGTGCTTGAGTATTAAGGCATCTAGTAAGTTTTCTTCGTCACCCTTCAAGGTATGAAGGGCATCTAGCATCTGAGCAAAGGTCATGTCTTCAGGACGAAGTTGAGAAGGGCCGGAGGATTGGCCCTCTTGTGGAGGAGCTGTTCCGGGTCTGGGGGTCGAAACCCGGGTCGTTTGAACGTCCGGGTTAGGAGAGCCCGGCTTGGTCTCCAAGATGATGTCTTCGTCCACTTCTTCAGAGGGCTGGGGTGATGCAGTTTTCGGTGGAATTGGGTCCTTGAAAGGGTCTTCTTCTTTTCCGTCCTCGGCCTCGTCTTCAATCTCAACGTCCATGTCATCACTCGGCTTCTCCTCTTCCTGTCCTTCCGGTTCAGGAATATCCTGGTCGCTCAGCGTAACTGTGGCGCTGAAGACAAGAAGGAGGACATGGATCGGTGGAAGGTACCGAAAAAGGAAAGGTAACAAGTACGAGAAAATGCAAATAAAGGTAGTTACCCGGTATTTACGGCGTAGTCCGGAGGAAGTTCGCCACTGGAAGCGGATGACGTTGGCAAGAGCACTGGCTGCGGGACGCGAAATTGCCCGGCAAGTGGATGAGTAGGAGACGGGTGACGCTGAGGAGATTGGGAAGGTTGAGCTGGAGGGGTACTGGCTCGATGAGTAGGTGAAGTGGGAATACCCGGGTTAAGGGGATCATCCCCCGGAGAATTCCGGGTCACCCTACGTTTAGTCGGAAGAGGATCCTTCAAGAAGGGTGAATGTGATAATCGCTCGTTAAGTTCATGCATAGCAGCAAAGGAGTAAGGCGCACGAGACACAGAAGAGAAGGGAACCTTTTCAACTACCCCTCTAGCCTTCCTTTTGTTTCCAACTGGAGGCTCCCGGTCAGACTCGGTGGCTTCCGGGTCATTTTCTTCTTCCTCCTCGTCATCCCCCGACCCTGAAAGCCGAGTAAGTATCAGATAAGGGAGACAGCACAGATAAAAGGCAGGTATAAAGGTTATGGAGGAATACCCTCATCATCATCCACAGACTCGACCTCTTCTTCGGGGTCTTGAGAAGGAGGAGAGTTTTCGACTTTCCAGAAGGGATCGTCAGCCTGTAAACAGGTAAATACAAATGATGGTTAAAGGCTGTAGCGGACGAAAGTACTGAAATAAGAAAAAGGGGGCAGGACTCACCGCTGGGGCGGGATTCTCCCGAGTAAACGGGGGTAACCCGGCGGTGTTCTTTATGACGTCCAATCTCTCCACCAAGAAGCCCTTGATGGTCTTGATGGTGTTACCGGCAGGGAAGTTTTTGGTGGAGTAGCGGAGGGAGTCTGTGATATGGCCCGAGTATTCGTGCAGCAGTTTTGAACGAATGGAGTTGGGTTGAACCCGGAACTCCACCCAGGTCTTTACTAAGTTGAGCCCGAGAAGGCCATGGGCTGAGAAAGCTGCTAATTTGGCCAGAAGGGGCTGAATCGCTTCCCTATCAGGATCAGGCGCAAAAGCATTGAAAGACGCGGAGGGTTCGAGGGGGGTCTCCGAGTAACCCGGCAATTTCCTCTCGCCATCCGGAGAGGTATCATGGCAATAGAAGAAGGATAGCTGCCAATTTTTGGCGTGGGAGTTCAGATTAAGGGCTGGCATCAGCGAGTGCTTGCGGCGTTGGATAGATACCCCGCCGCAAGTAAGGATTGCTCCGTCATCGCTCTCGCGGCACGGTTCACAGTAAAATAACTCGGTAAAAAGAGCTAGGCTTGGTTGAATGCACAGGTAAGACTCGGACAAGACTATGAAGTGGGTGATGTTCAGCATAGAGTTAGGCCCTATGTCGAACACCCGGAGGCCGTAGTGGCTTAGGATTTCTCGGAAGAAGGGGTGACCCGGAGGACGGAACCCCCGGATCACGTGTTCGGTAAAGCAGATTACCTCATTCCCGGTAGGAGTGGGACGGGTCTCATCGCCAGGAGCCCTCCAGTGTATTTCCTTTTGGGAAGGAAGGATTCCTAGCTCGGCCATCCCATCCAGTTTGGCCTTCGTTGTTGAAGACCGGCCCCAGTCGGCAGAAGCGGTTTGGGAGGTCTTTGCAGGAGCCGGGTGTTTTCCCTGTCTTTTAGGAGCCATGGAGCTGACCTGCAAGGGACAAGAAATGTGTGGGGTAAGATTCGGAACATCAACTCATTTGAATCTGGAGACATTAAGACGCTGAAGGCTAAAACAAGACCCGGGTAATGCGCTACGAAGCTAAGTGCTGAAGATTTTCCGGGTGTCGGATGAAGTTGAGTAAATTGTTAATTACTTACGTATTGAGGTGGGTTGGGTGAACATGGATGGTTGCCCATACCTTACTGAGGAGGGATTAACTGGAAAAGAAGGATTATCCGGGTGTTAATGCGGCAGGCGGAGAAAACAAGGCGGAACGGATCTAGAATCGAAGGACTTGCAAGTAATCTTATATGAAGTTTAATGGTTAATAAGGGCGCGGAAATGAGTGGTGATTGCGTATCAGGTGCTTGAAGAAGCTAAGGACTATCGAAGCGGACTAATTTGATGGTTCCCTAAAATTGATTTGCGGGTTGACTCAGATCCAATCTTGGTCAAATTGATGAAATTGCCGGTTTCAGTTGGATGGTTGAGAGGGGCTTACCGAAGGAGTTGAGGTCCGAACTGAGGCCGGTGCGCGGCGCGGCTTGAGTGTCTCACCACAGTCCTTGATGAAAGAAACAAGAGCGTGGCGGCGGGGCTCGATGGCGGCGCTGGAGAGCTCGAGGTCGGGTGCGGCCGGAGGTGGCCTTATCTCTGGAAGCGCGCGTGAGCCCGGCGGCCGGAACTGTGAGGGAGCGAGGAGAAAGAAATGACGAAACGAGGTGAATGGTTTAGGGTTACCCTCTGCTGATATTTATAAGGGAGGTGGTGAGCTCACCCGCGGCCAGAAAGCCGGAAATTGCGGAACAGTAATTATCCGCGCGGATTTGGCGTTGTGGGCGTTCGGAGCAAGGGTTCAAATATGGAAAGGCCCATTAGGCGTTCGAGGAAGGATCGAGCTATCGGGATAGCGAGCGCCTCAAGAATGAATCCATGAAGCCCGCGCTATCCTGGGGACTACTGATGAGGGGATAGTAACCCGGTATGCCAACTCCCAGGTGTAATCCGGCCCAAACGGCGGATGGACCAAATCCGGCTAAGAACAAAGAAGCTTCAGAAAGGCCCAGGGCTTGTAAGGATCGTAACCCGGATTGTGGGTTATGGTAAGGAAAGTTAGGTTTGTATATAGAGTTCGAGTAGGACTCAAGGAGCGCTTTGTATGGCAAGCCAAAGGGGGTATGAGTACTATATAAACCAACCCCTAGGCTTCGCCTGAGAGAGATTCAAGTCATAACTGTAACACCTATTATCGAGTATCCAGTATAATCATATCGAGATCCGGCGAGTTGTGTTCCGGCTCTTAGATTGCTTTTCGCCATGTCTTCCTTCAAGCTAAACCCTCTCCCAAATACCTGTGTCGACTTGCCCCTAGATCAGTTACCCCCGGTAACATCTGCCGTGATTATCCCACGACAGTGTTGGCCGGAGGAGAAGGTGGCTTCTCTTGGTGAGCAGCGTCCTGCGCCTCCTACTCGGCGCGGGACTGCGGCTCTGGCTCGGCGTTCTGGGCATCGGTGCCCTCTGATCGTGCGTTGGCGGCGTTGTTCTCATCGCCGTCGAGGTCGATTAGATTGTCGACATCGATGGCAGCCTTCTTCTGAGTCTCGGTGGACGCAAGAGCGGCGTCCGCGTCCAAGGGGGCTCTGAAGAGAAAATTGGGGTCAGAAATAAGAAGAGGACAGAGGAAATCAAGAGAAAACAGCGAGGCAAAAGGATTGGAAGTCAACCGAGAAGAACGAAGTAAACAGAAGCGTGCAACCGAGAACGAACTTACCCCTTGCGGGAAGGAATCGCTGGCTTCTTTCTCTTCACGACCTTCTTGGTCGCCTTCTCGGTCGTCTTTTTCTTCTTGGCGGGAGGTTCTTGGGCGCCACTACCTGTCCGTTTGCGGGTGGCAGGAGCGGCAACTGCAAGAGGCTTGACGACCTGGGCCGCCTCATCCTCATCCTCATCCTCGTCTTCGCCGCCAGCATCAGCGACATCTGCGAAATAGAAAGGAAGAAAAGCACTTCAGAAGCAGAAAGCGAATTGTTTGCGCTACTCGCGGTCGGAGGGGATAAGTTCAATTACCTTCAACTTCATCATCGGACCAGTCACGAAGGGACGATTCCGCGGGGGGATCACCCGCCTGGGCGGCGTCAGAAGGATCGAGCTGGTCCGTGGTCTCGAAGGAGGCCTGGTCATCTTCCTCTCGGTCAGATGACCAGTTGCCCTCGAAGCGCTCACAGCTCTCAGCAAGCTGGCGGTCAAGGACCTGAAAGACAGGGAAATATTGCAAATTAGCCGAGTAGCGTGAAGGCATTCTACCCGGATGGGCGCGCAGACACAAAGCACACTAGGCCTAAGGAAATTTGCTAAGTATCCTGCTCGGCAAGGCGTGCAAACAGCAAGCACATTACGCCTAAGTATTTCTCCTAAGTATGCTACTCGGCAAGGCGTGCAAACATCAAGCATACTAAGCCTAGGCAGTTCTGCAGAGTGCTCTACTCGGCGCGGAATGCAATTGCTAGTCGCGGCAAGGAGAGAAGGCTATCTACTCGGATTACATATATACTGGAAGCAGAACGTACCCGTGGGATCGGCTTCGTGCGGCTGAAGGGGATGAACCCATACTGCCAGTTATCTCGGAGGCCCGTGGTCAGGATGGACCTTGCGTGCGCGGCGACGTCCGCGTTGCTGAGCTCGAACGTGGTCGTCCGAGTGCAATCACGGGGGCCTCCCAAGTAGCACATTGGGTGGGAGCACTGCTGCAGAGGCAGCACCCGGTTCCGGATACAGCAGGCGACGGGGTCATCGCTCTTGAGGCCCTCCCCGATTAGCTCAGCGAGCCGCTCCTCCATCTGCACGGCGTTGCGGTCGTTGGAGGGCTTCGTCTTCCAATTCTGCCCGGATGGAGCTCGGTTGCTCCAAGCAGGCAGATTGATGCGGTCCGTTACCTTTCCCCCCTTCGTGGCGGGGATATTCTTCACGTAGAGGAAGGATTTTTGCCACATACGGACGGAATCCAAGCCCTTGATGCGAGGGTGATTGGTTCCCGTCCGCTGCACCATCATGGCGCTGCCGGTGTCGGTTACCCGGCTACCAGCGGCCGCGCCATCCTTCTTCCCTGTGCTCTGCTGGCGGAGGTGGAAGTACTTCAGCCATGTCTGCACCGTGGGGAGGACGCCAAGAAAGGCCTCGCACACCACGGTGTGATAGGCGAGGAAGACGACTGCGTTTGGGGGGAGATGGTGCATCTGAACACCGAAGTGGTCCAGAAAGGAGCGGAGGAAATCGGATGCCGGCAGGCCGAATCCTCGCGCGAAGTGCGCGAGAAAGACGACATGCTCGCCCTCCCGCGGGGCCGGAACGAGTTCGCCGTCGGACGGCCGGCACTGAACACCAGGAGGAACCCTCCGGGTGTTCACGAGCCAGGAGCAGTCATCGACGGTGACATCAGAACCAGCCCAGCCGGCGCGAGCAGCCATGGCACCGAGTGAGAAAGCGGTGGAAGGTTTGGAAGAGTCTGTTGGAAAGAATGAATCCGCGGCGGCGCAGAGAGTTGCGCGGCGGCGGAGGGCTCGGTGGCGGAGAAGGAACAGAGAGGCGAAAGAAGAAAGTACGGAGGAAGGAGAAGAGGAAGTTACCGATGGGGGTATTTATACCCTCTCCTCAGATTACCGTTACCATCGGGGTAGTGGGATCGATCGTGGCCATAATTCTCGTGTGGTGGGACCTGTGGCCGGTTAGAAACGCACGCAAGCGCGGAACGCGCGCGTAACGGCCACAATTGATCCCACGACCAGATCGTGGCCTATTACTGCGCTTGATGGAACATGACGAGCCGGTGGGCCCACTCCGTGAAAACTGGGCGCATGGCACGTCGTGTCCTGGGCAGTGAGACGTCGGGGTCGCGGATGCTTGACACGTGTCCAGTTGCAGCACGGAAGGCTGGATTGTGCTCTGCGCTGCAGAGACTCTGCTTGAAGAAATTCTCTAAGTCCTTTTACTCGGACACAGAGAAGGAGACTAGCCCTATGCGGAAGAAAAGAGAAGCAAGGCACTTTCCAGAGTGCTACTCGGAGGTTTCACTCGGCATCTTGAGGCTCAAGGGTGGTGTTGCAAAGATTGGTTTTAAGCTGGCAGAGCCTAGTGAACGAGTTCGCAAGACTCTACCAGCTTCGGGGACTGCTGTCGGGGGGTTACCCCCGAGTAGGGTAAAGGCAAGTGGTAAAGGCAACAGTCAGAAGGGAAGTTTGGTCGAGTAGCCGCCTACCCGGTACTCGCTACCCGGTCGACTGCTACTCGGTCTTACGAAAAGATGACCAGAAGGAGATATCAAGAGAGTTATGTCCGTTCGAATAGAAGAGCTGGTCCGAGTAAGATTGGCGGGAATCTACTCGGGCCAGAAGTCAAAGGAGCTGTTCTGACATAGGATCCCGCGTATCCTGGGTCCGTACTTGGCACTATTCAAACTACTGTTCATCTGGGACCGGCCTGCCTGACAGTGACAGTGTGGAAGCAGGCGGTCGTAGGATAAGGGGGCCCTACTCTGTGTTTGGCACAGTGATACCAGACTGTCCCCTTGGTTTTGCCCAACGACTTTCCGGATGCAGCCAAGATTAGGAACCAAAGCTGTCAGCGGGAACTCGGAAGAAGGACGATGTGCACACTATGTCGACACTTGTCCGTGTTTGGACGTTTCCGGCTGGGCACCGTGTATATAAGGTGCCCCGCCGCCTCCTGCGTGAGGGATCGCATGCTGGGACACAAGGAAACCCTAGATTCTTGACCTAGTTCATCACGTAGAGAGAAGAGTGGCTACTCGGTAGCAAGAACATTGTACTGTGGCTACTCGGTGAGACACCAGAATACATAGAGAAAGGCAGGAGTAGGGGTTTTACCTCCTCACGAGGGCCCTGAACCTGGGTAGATCGTGTTGTTTGCAGTGCTTAGTTCTTACCTCACGCGGCTACTCGTCGCGTGATCCCTCCCCGAGCACCTCTAGCGTCCATCGTTCCCACATCTTTAGCCATCCTATGGCATCTGCCGTGACACCACCACGACACCGCGGGCAGCGAGTACAGCAGGAGGATCTTCCGTGACGAGCACCTCCTCCGGGAACTCGCGGATGACGGTGGTGGCGATGTAGACCAGATGCGCACTGAAGGAAAGCACTGAGCCGCCTGCTGGCACGGGGCTGCCGCCGAAATCGCCGGCGTTGTCGGTGACGAAGTCGAAGGAGCCGAATCTGTGGACAAGGCCACAAACCACGCGCTCCCCCGAAGCAGAAACGGGTCCCGTCCGAATATGAACCCCAGCCAGCGCTGCTACTGGCCCCACGGGGGGCGCCAACTGTCGTGTTGTGGAGAAGACAGAAGCCATAGGATGGCTTGAGTTTGGGGCCGATGGACGCTGTAGGTATCCGGGGAGGGATCGCACGGCGAGTAGCCGCGCTCAGGTATCACTTCAAACAACAAGAACTACATAGGTTCGGGGCCCTCGTGTGGAGGTAATACCCCTACTCCTGCCTATCTCTCTGTATGTATAATTTCCGAGTAGCCACAATACAACTTTGCCTCTCAGCCGAGTAGCCACTCTGCTGCTCTCTCTCGCTCTAGTGCTAGTCATTGTAATAAATGCGACCTGGGGTAACGTCGTCGCAATGTCGTAAGAAATGTCCTCGCGTAGGAGGGGGCAGGGCACCTTATATAGTGGTGCCCAGCCGAATAAACAAAGACTAAAAGGTACAACTTGATGGGACACGCCCTCTGCGAAGCAGAGCACGCCTCCGGCTTCTCGCTGACGCGGGCGCGGGAAGTCGCCGCGCCGTCCGGCTGACAGGACTTGTCCACCCTGTCAGTCACATAGAGTAGGCCCCACCTCATGTCCTGTCCCCTCTGTCAGTGACAGGACTTGACAGGCGCCTACCTCACTGTAGCCATGCCGTAGTGCGGATAATCACGCGCTCCGTAAGTTGAACCGCACGCCTGTACGGCTACAGGATACGCGGGATCTTGTCAGAACGGCTCCATTGAGTTCTTGCCCGAGTAGGAACGTAGCCCATCTACTCGGACCACATGATGGCTACCCGGACGAATATAATATTTCTCCTTATCTTCTCTTGGCCTTCAATACTTATGACCGAATAGAGACTACCGGGTAGAGGATACCCGGGTAGCCACCTACCCGGCCAACAGTACTCTGATCTTCACTTTACCACTAGCCTTACCCCTACTCGGGGGTAGCCCCCCGACAGCCACAGTTGCCATTATCATATATAAAGCGTGGAGCACCACTGCGCACGCCAAAGCTTTGGACGAGGCTTTCCTCTTTGGTTCAAGGAGACCAGTCTACCACTATAAGACGGAGGGAACGTCATCGGAGCCCACACCTCTCTGCCATGGACAATGGAGTTGTCCTCGAAGACCAGGACTGCGCAGGCGGCGCAGAGTACGGGTTGCTCCTCACTTTGGCACCTCGTGGGAACCCTTTCCCACCAAATGAGCGGGGATGAGGCCCGACCGCCGGTATAAGAAGGGCTCCCTCGCCCTCGTAGAAAAAGGAGAGACCCCCGGAAGAACACCATCAAAGGATAGATAGCTATATCCCTGGAACAACCAAGTAGTCTGACCCGAGCACGAACTTGCATTTGTACTGTAGTCACCATAGTGCAATCCATCAGACAGGCAGGAGTAGGGTTTTACACCATCACAGTGGCTTGAACCGGGGTAAAACTCTCCGTGTCTCCATTGTCGAACTTCGCGAGCTCCCCTCCCGAGGCCTCTCGACGTGCGATAAGACGTGGTTAGCACCCAGTGATCAAAGCTTCAGAAGCAACTATGTCCAAGACAGAACGCTTCTCAGACATTTGGCACGCCAGGTGGGGGCTAAGGCGTTTTCTGGCATCTCCGCCGCCATGGTCGCCTCTCGCACCGATCGGATCGGACGCAAGGAACGGTCCTAGAAGCGGACCACCATCGGCGGCCTCGCCTCCAGCCTCTCTAGCACCGGAGCCCGCCATTCTCGCTCTCCCATGCCCCACCGCGGACGTGACATGACACCTATCGGCGAGTCTCTCGCGGACCTGACACGGCCCCTATTGTCCCCTGCGTAGGCGACGCTCTCCCTGCGGCCATCAGCTATGCACATGCATGGTCGGCAGTGCTTGCATGAAGCCCTGCCTTGAGCACATGGACCGCGGTGTTGTCCGCCCAATGCCAGCGCGAGCGATTCTCGGTTGGTACCCACCACTGTGCTCGCTCGAGCGGCAGGAGCCACACCCTTGGCAACAGGTGAGCCATCCACCACCTGGGAGCTCACCAGCTCCATAGCAGAGGCCACTCTTGTGGTCGCTATCACGGAGTCTCACGCACGCGAGACTCATCCCCGTCGGACGCCTAGAACGACATCCTTCGCCTCGGGAAACGCCACCGCCGACTCCGAGCTACCCAGCTACCGGGAGCGGCGGGAGAGGGCCCAAGGAGGGTGCTGCTACGCGTTCTCCAGGGACCTGTGGGAGGCGAGGTGGTCATCTGCATTCCACCCACGTCTCCCGCCTCGCTACGCCGGTGACACTTCGCCCTTGAGCTTTCTACGGAGGTAAGAAGCAAGAGTCACGGCCGCCAGGGGATGCGACAGGTGCCTCATGAGGTACTTTCCCCTGGCGCTTCGTGGCCTACCTCTCGCTTGGCTGCTGAACCTCCCCGACAGTTCCGTAAGCACGTGGGAGGATCTGCACATGCAGTTCCTCCGGCATTTCCGTCGTAGCTACCATCTTCCCCATGGTGAGTCCGAGGGTCACGTGACTCTTTGGCAGTTTGTTGTGGGACGCGGCGGTCCCAGCTCTGCGGAAGCGTGCCACACGGCTTCGTCAGCCCGCCACACGGCATGCTTCCTCGACGGGTTACTCGCCCCGCTTTCCGGCCGCCACCTCAAGAGAGCCTTGCGGGAATTCAATGCCGCTCGTCAATGGGACGGGCCGCCCCCATGATCCCTCAAGTGGTCACGGCAAGAGATCTCCTTCGACATCGCCGACCATCCCCAGGCCATCGGCTCCGTGGGAGTCATTCCCCTGGTCTCTACCCCCATGATCAACAACATCGCTGTCTCCAAGACGCTCGTGGACGGAGGCGCGGGCCTCAACGTCATCTCCCTCGAGACCTTCGAGAAGTTGTGCATCCCCCGCGACCTCCTGAAAGCAACCAGGCCCTTCACAGGGGCCACCAGCGGCACCACAATCCCCTTTGGGCCGATGCGTCTGGAGGTCACGTTTGGCACACGTCAGAACTACAACACCGAGGAGATCGACTTCGACGTCACCCAAATCAGGCTCCCCTGCAACGCCATCCTCGGCTATCCCACCTTGGCCAAGTTCATGGCCTGTCGCGGGATAATCACGGCAGACGTTACCAGGGGTAACTTATCTTGGGGCAATTCGACTCTGGTGTTTGGGAGAGGGTTTAGCTCAGGGGAAATCATGTTATCGATCGATCTGGTAGCTCTGGCAATCAAGTCTCCGAGTCTCCGATCTAGGGTTATAATATCAACTTTCATATTACGGGGATGCTCGAATATCTGGTGAAGCTCTCTTTTTCTAACCCTAGGAGCCGGCTTATATCTTACCCGGCCCCTGGCTTCCTATACAAGACACACTCGGAATCCTACCTAGAAACCACACACAAACCCTAAGTTTCCTAATAGTAACCCCAAAAGCCGGGTTACGAGGCCTATGCTCCTTCTTGGGCCTTCTAGAAACTCCTTTTCCTTGAGCCGGGTCTTGCGCGATTCCCTTTGGGCCGGGTTACACCTTGACATTAGCCTACCGGGTTACCATCCCTCCATCAGTAGTCCCCAGAATAGCTTGGGCTTCGTAGGATTTACCATGAAGCGCATGCTATTCCCTGCAAAAAATAATAAACACACAAGTCCATAAAATACCGGGTTAAAATGCTTTGATAATAGCTAGGCCTTTCTCTGTAGGTGGTCCATATAACAACCCGGCTTTTCCGAGTCAAACATCATTTTCCCGGGTCAACACTCCGAGGAAAACGTGACAAGACCCGGATTCGCACCGTTGCCAATCAGTCCGAATATCACGCTCGCAATCCATTTCAATCCCTTTCCGGATATCTCGCAACGGGCGTTTTAATGCTTATCCCAAAATATCCGGCTGAACGATATTTTTCCGAAAATTTCGGCTCTTGCCGCCTAAACCTAGGGCACTTTCCCCCCGCACCTATAAATAGGCACCCAGGGGTCACCCTTTAGATCTAGCACCCATTTCTCATCTTCCTCCTCTATCTCTTCGTATCCACTCCTCCTTGGCACTTGCGACCTCGAGCTCGAGCCCGTACCAGCAGCGCCGTTGCGCCACCCGCGAGCGCGAGACGGGAACCACGCCGCCGCCGCCCGTCTGCCACTGCTTGCACCCGTCACGCCGCCGTCGAACTCCGCCGCCGCGCCCTCGAGCAACTCACCGGAAATCCCAAGGAGCTGCCGCCGTCAAGCCATTCGCCGCCGCCGCGCTCCTATCTCGATTCAGCCGGTAAGTTCCTCAATCCCTTAGATCCAGATTCTGATTCCTCAAAAATAGATTGGATCTAATCTCTCTCAAATCCTCCACCACTTCTCATTAGCTACATATGTCGTAATCTTCCTTTTTCACGGCTAGTACTCGAATAGATCCAAGCGCGCATCTATCAGCATATCCTCACCATCTGCAATCGTAAATTTTCCCTTTTTATGGTTTTGACTAGATCCAATCTGCTAAATTTTTCGCAAGTACTTCTCGCTAAGTCGGATAACTATAGTTTCCGGGTCTCTCGATATTCATACTCTGCATTTGCCTCTTTTTTAGATCTACACTTATGGCTCCTAAGGCCAGTGCTAAGCTGAAGGGGAAACACGCATCCTACAAGCAAAAGCCGAGTCAAGCGATCTCTGCCAACTGGGCAAGATCGACTGTGACAAAAGCTAAACTCGATGAGCTCGCGGAGTCGGGTGTCCTGCCCACCCGGGAGGAGATCCACTGGAGGATACCCGGAGAGGAAACTCGGCCATCTCCGGGTCTTGACGAAGTGGTAGTTTTTGTCGAACACGTGATCCGGGGTTTCCGCCCCCCGGGTCACCCTTTCTTTCGTGAGCTTCTGGACCACTACAAGCTCCGGGTATTTGACATTGGCCCCAAATCTATGCTCAATATTACTCATTTCATAGTTTTGTGCGCATCGTACTTGTGCATTCCGCCAAATTTAGCCCTTTTCCTTGAACTCTTCCAATGTAAGCCGTGCCGAGAAAGCGGCGATGGGGCCCTCCTAGTCTGTGGAGGGGTCTCCATCCAAAGGCGGAAAAATTCCCTCATGCCAACTCTGAGCCTCAGCTCTCACGTCAAACACTGGCAGAAAACCTATTTTTATTGCCAAGATACCTCTTCAGCCGGCGAAAAGCCTCTGCCGGGTTTCACTGATGACCTCCTCAATCTTTCCGACAATCTCAATTCTTTTGCTTCTGAGGCCGAGAGGCAGTCTATCCAGCCTCTCCTTAATAAACTTGTTGTTCTCTCGGCCCAAGGTCTTCTTGGGCTCAATCTAATCAAAACCTGGGTAAGCTACCGGATTCAACCCAATAGCATTCGGCCCAAACTCATGTGCAGCTATTCTGGGCACGTCACCGATTCCCTCCGTTACTCGGAGAAGAATTACCCGGCCTCGGAAGCAAACAAGATCATGAAAATTTTCTTGGCCGAGAAGCTGGAGGTGATCCGGAACATAGCCGGCTTGGACCCTTTCACACGCGATAACCCGGCCCCAGCAGTAAGAACCGGTTATCACTCCTTTACCCGACGCACACTTTTCTTGCACAATCACTAACTTTTCTCACTGTATTTTTCTCTCAGGAAGATAACGCTTTCTGGAAGATAGATACCCCTCCTCCTTCCGAAAACTCGGAAGAGAACGAGGAGCCGGCTGATTCTGATGAAGGTAATATCCGAGTCTCGCACATTTCCTTTTTTGTTATCTTATCTAGGCCAACTTTTTCCTATTTACCAACAATGTACCTTGTTTGCCAGAGCTAGAGGACAAAGAGGATACACAATCGGATGAGAGCGAAGCTGAGCCAGAAGTGGAGGTTGGGGCAAAGAGGAGGACCCGGGGAGTTGTCTTCAAGGTGCCTTACTCCTCTATTGCCTCCAAACCATACTCGTATGCTAACATGTGCGAACTTAACCAACACTTACTCGATTCATCAAACTTGAAGGAACCTGTCCCAGTCAAACGTAGGGTAACCCGGAACTCTCCGGGTGACGATCCTCTTCACCCGGGCATCCCTTTATCCCCTGTTCGCCGAGCCGGTATTCCCCAAATTCACTCATCTTATATCCCTCGGAAATTTCCATCTCCAAATCCATTAGCCATCCAACTTAGGGTCTCACTTTCCAACTCCTTATCAGCTTCTTCTGGGTCTAGCAACGATCTCCCGGCAGATTTCTTCGTGAACACCGGGTAACTTACCTTTCTTGCTATTTGATACACTAGTTTTTTCCATATCTTTCATTCACCCTATACTGACTATTTTTTTCTCTTTCTCGGGGCCAAGGTCACCATCAGTGAGCCTGAGGACATGGATGTGGATAACCCGGCTATGGAAGAGCCGGAGGTTGTTGTGCAGCCCGCGACTCGCGGTGCAGAAGAAGAACATGAAGATTTGCTGAGGGGCCCGGAGGGGCAGGAAGCCGAGTTTCCGCTGCCGGGTGACGGGGACATCGAGTTCCTGGGATCACGGATGGGTGACCCCACTCCTAAAACCCAGGCAACCCGGGCCCACTCCCCTAAGCAAGAAAGGACCCCGCCTCCGAGTAATAACCCCAGCTCCTCCAGGCCAAGACTCGGCGGTCTGAACTTTGAAGGAATGCTAGATGCGCTCTTCTCCCTGAAGAACAATGAAAGGGATATTCTCGAAGCCATGGCAGCTGAGCACTAGGTAACTTACTCCACCTCGCTTGTATATTCATCTAGTCCCCAAAATCCGAGTGAACTGTGCAAAGTTTGCTCGGTACTTTCATAACTACATAATTTACCATACCCGGTTATATCATGTATCATACTGACTTTTCCTTTTCTTTTTTCACAGGCACACGTGGCCCGGTCTGAGGAGATGTTGGCAAAAACCAACAAGCTCCTTGAAGTAGAGAGAAAGTTACGTGAAGAGCTACAAGTTGAGGTGAAAAAACTTGAAAAACACGTGAAAAAGTACCAGAAAATGTCCCAAACTGCCAAGGGTACGCTGAAGAAAATTTCAGCCAAGATTGCCGATACTTACCGCACTCTACTTGGTAAAAATTAACCTACTGATTATAACCCGGATTTCTCATTTCCGTAAGGTTTATAACCCGGATCTCAGTGCTTTAACTTTTCTGTTACTTTGCAGGTCGGGGTGAGGTAGCCCCAGATGAAGATGATGTTGAGAAGTTGAAGACGCTGAAGGCCGTAATCCGACAATTCACTATCGGCACCAAGTGGATTTTGGAGGCTGTGAAGTGGCCGGGTGAGGGTTATTGTGGTTTGAACGATATGCTTGAAGCATGCTCTACCATTCCCGCCTGGATCGACCAATGGAAGCGTTCATCGTGCCGGATTGGGGTAACCCGCGGGTTTGCTCTGGCCAAGGCCTTTTTTCCTAGGCTTTAGCTAGCAAAGCTCGTGGGCGGGTTTCCCGAGTTCAACAACGACGGCTCCAAGTTCACTGGTAAGGATTTCAAGGCCATTCATGCTCAGGTGCGTCACTCGGCGAGCTTGATCGCCGACAAACTGGATGTAAGCAAGATCACTCCACCTTATGATGCAAATGACAAGCCGGTTCAATCGGACCTCCCTAAGCCCTTTGACATGTTGGAACGGTGGAAGGAAGAAGCTGCCAAGAAGAAAGCTGAGGCTGATACTGTGCCTTCCTCCTCTACTCCGGTTGTCCCTCCTCCAGCCCGTGCCGATACTGCGGCCAACCCGGACGCGAGAGCAGAGAAGACCACCGATGAGCACTCCACAGACCCGGCCGCCAAGGACAACGTTGATGGCTCGGCTATGAATGTCGAGTAAAGTTTCACTATTTATCGCCTCAAACACTTATTCTTTTAATAGTGCGCCTGTGCACTTTTCGATACAATTTTCTTGGTTTGTAATACGTTTAAAACTTAATAGCTTTTGGTGGCCCTTCTGGCCCCTCACTTTGATATGATATTTTGCAGTTTTGAACCTCTTTTGCTATTTTGCTGATCTTTTATCTTTTTCCTTCTGTGAGACTCGGTTTCCGGGTCTCGGGGTTTTATGATCAAGTGGACTTTTATTTCTTAAGTCCCCAAGTCCCCAAGACTCGGATTTTTATGTTTTTAAGCTTTAATAGGTAAACAATTTTTTGCTTTTCTCAAATTCCCAAGTCCCCAAGACCCGAATTTCCGAGTCTAGGGATTTGTAGTTTTCAAGAAAGCAAATTGTTTTTACTAAGGCCCAAAACATAGAGTTGCTCACGTAGGTTTGAAGTTATGCTTAATATGTTGTGAGTTTCTGGCTGTTAACCTTGTACTCTGCATAACTTGTGGTTTAGATAACCCTTTTGATCCTCTTTGTTGTAAGCCGGCTTTCGCGTGGATATTCAATGTTGCTATAACTTTATAAAAACAGGGTCAGACAAGTCCCATTGGGCATCATGAATGATTGTGATTACACGTTAGCAAAGCATGCCACATTTTTGCGAGTCACATCAAGCTTAAACAAGGGAAATCAAGAAAATTTGGCTCTATTGTCCGGTTATAAGATTGTAACCGTACTTATTGCAAGTAATCGGTCCTTATAACTTAATGGCATCGTGGCCGGGTCTTTGAGTTTGCAACTGTGCTATTCAAGCAACTAGCAAAGTGGCCCTCGCAAATGCGAGGGTATCTTATTTAAATTGTGGAAAGCTGTATTTTTGTTTATTGTGCGCAAGTATTACTTGCGAGGGCATCTTCTTTAAATTGTGCAAAGCTGTATTTTTGTTCCCCTCACCAAAAAATAAACAACATTTTACATATGAATACATGCCTAAAATTGTGCGCGGGTTATGTCTTCAATTGTATTTTATAGACTGAAACCATTAAAAAAATAGAGGTTTACCGTAAAATTAATTTAAACGTTTTTATTTATATTGAAAATATTATTAATATTTCTATAGTTTTATCTCTCACTGATCAAAAAATAGCTAATCTCCGAGTCTCCCAGACAATATAACTTTAACTATATTATTTTACGTTTGAAAATGCTTATAGGTAGACTGTACTTTAACTTTTTTCGTGGCGGAAGCGGCGAATAGCGCCGCTTCTTCACCACTCGGCCCCCCCCCCAGAGGCCCAAATAGCGCCGTTTCGGCGCTATTTCGCGCCGCGGCACCCAGGCCAAACCCAGCCCGCTGGGTTCGGCCTGGGGGGGCGAAACTGCACGGCCGCGCGCGTGGGCCAGCTCAGTCAGCGACGCGACGAGAAAGCGCGCGAACAGAACCGCCCCGTGATCGTCTTCTCGGCTGCCGCGCGGTCAAAGGCTGCCGCCGTTTATGGCGTGGCGGCCGCCCAGTGCATGCGCCCCGTCCAAAGGCTGCCGGCGTAATGGCGTGGCGGGCGGCAGCGAGGGGACGCGCGCGCGCAGTAAATGCCCGGCCGCTCGCCGCGCTATAAAACCCCCCCGCCGCGCGCCGCGCCCCGCCATTCTTTCACCGGCGAGCTCTCTCTTCTCTTCTTCCTCTCGACGCTCTCCCCCCCTCTTCTCTCCACAAAAATGGCCGGCTACAAGGACGGGGCTGCGGCCAACGGGTTCCCGCGCCATAACCTTCGCCGGAGCGAGGCGATGGCGCTCTACCGCGCGGGCTACCCTTGCCCGCCGGAAGTTCGCCTCCCTAGCTCTGCCGCGGGGGCGAGCCGCTGGGTGCTCAGCGCCGGCGGGGTGCCCGTACCTCCCCTACCCAACTCTGACCCCGAATTCCGGCGCGCCATCCGCGAGATGCGCGCCGGAATGGAGAACCCCGAGAACTTCCCCGAGCTGGGGGTTGACCAGTTCCGGTGGGGGCAGCTCGCCGCTCGCCGCGACCAGGAGATCGCCTCCAACAACGACAATGGAGCGGTCGACGGGCGCTTCAATGCCAACGGGCGGCGCCGCTGGTGGAGCGCCCCAACAGGACCCTGGAGGCGGTCCTCGACCACATCCAGGCCGGTGACCAGCCGCGTCTGGAGATGCCACCACGGCAGGCCCAGCCGTGGGTGACACGGCGGACCGGCGCCTCCTCGTTGTCTGCGACGTCCAGCTCCTCTGCCGGGCAGTCCGTCTCCACTTCCCCCCCCCTTCTGAACGCCGGCGCGCCTGCCCGCAGGCGCAGCGGCGGCGCGCTCCGCATCGGCGAGCCACGCTTCGAACGCGTGGTTCACCCGAAGACGGAGGACGGCGGCGACGACGAGGACGAGTGGCCCGACCAGAAGGTCGTGGAGCAGCTGTCCTTGAACACGCTGCAGCCACTCGACGACGACACCGCCACTCGGTGGAGTCTGTGGGAGACCACCGCGGCGGAGCTCGAGCTCCAGCGCCGCCTGCTGGCGGAAGCCGAGCAGCGCAAGGTGGCGCGCGACCGTGAGGCCGCCGCCAACGCGGCCCGCCTCCGCGTCCCTCCCCCGCCGCCGCAGAAGGAGGCCCCCTACATCGTCCTCGACCCCGACACCGACGAGGACGACGAGATCCAGCAAGCCCTCGCGGCGAGCAGGTGGGGCGGCGGCGGCGACGCCGGACAGGGGACGAGCAAGCGCCCCGACGGCCCCAAGGACGACGATGACGACGACGGCGGCGACTACAGCCAGGCCATCGCCGCCAGCCTCGGCCTTAAGTAGTTCTAGTTTAAATTCTAGTTTAAATTTTCAGTTCTAGTTTAAATTCGCGCCGATTACGTACGCACTTCGTCTATTTTCAATAAAAATCGTCTACTTTCGAATTGCGTTTGTTTTGGGCCGAATCATGGGCTCGGGGAGCGACTGGGAAGCTTGCCCCCCCCAGGTTCCAGAATAGCGCCGTTTAGCGCCGCGGCGGCCCCAAAACGGCAGCGTTTTGGGCCCTGGGGGGGCGCAACGGCTGGAGATGCCCTAAGATTCGAGAACAAAGATCTTCTCTCGTGTACACGCACAAAACAACTTCCTGCTAGCATTCCCAAGGAATTGAGAAAAAAAAACATTGCAAGCCTGCAGATCTCATCTACTATCAGCTACGGACGTTGCGTGCCTTCTAGTCACCGGTGATTTTCCATGCATGATCTTTTCTCTTCTTTCCGATCGGTCCAGACTACTTATAACTATGCATGGGTGGGAGAAATAAGTAAATGAACATTGGATTAAATTAACGTGCTTGCACCTAATGTGCATGCGCATTCACTTGAGGAAGTGCCGGCTGGCCTGGGGCACCAAGTCGAATACGCAGCGCGGCGGCGTCCTAGAATTTTCATGCATAGTCGTGCACACGAACGTAGAGCCACGTTGCTGGGCAGCGGGCTGGCCGCATCCTCGTGCTGTCGGCCGTGTAGCATGAGTGATGCTACACCTACGGAAACAGTTTACGGAATCGATTTACAGGATCAGGTGGAATAGATCAGGTGGTGGACCCGCAGTGAAAATCAGGAGGGGCAGTTAGAGGGTGGAACTAATCAGATAGCAACACGTATGCCCGTATGCCAAGTCTGTAGCCTCTTTGTCCGTAGCTCTCGGTTCGCGATCCTACGGAGAAGCATGCCTTTCCGCAGCTGTTCCCTTCGATCTCGGTAGTTGCCGTTGAACCACGGATGAAAGCTGTGGGATAGAAACGGATCAGAATAGAAACCAAAGAATTGCGAGAGTAAGTCCAAGCATGATGCATGCCGTGCATCATCAGCACCAGAGCATGTGATGGCCCCAATAACATACCATCGAAGCACCAAGAGGGAGACCAATCGATCTTGCTGTCTAGGGTTGTCAGCGTGTGCCTGAGAGGAGAAGGTGCGAGCTAGAGGCGGCGGAGGGAAAATAAAAGAAAACGGTGAGGGGATAGCCGATACGTTATTATGTAATGGCAATGGTGGGTAATTATTTTACTTAAGTCGAATCTAATGGTTATAAATCTTTAATATATTAAATAAACGATCGGATGTTTCTGATTTTTGTGGGAATTTCTAGTCGATTTCTCTTTTTTCTGGTTAGCCCGTAATGTACTTTTAATATATAAATCGAATCAGCCCCCAAGACTTATATATGCAACCTTATAAAACTAATGTACTACAAGCAAATAAGTAATACTTACCTGGTAAAATAGAAAATAGAAAGTAAAAACAGAAAGATCAAAACTTAACAGAAATAAATAAGAAAAAGCATTATCATAGTTTAACCATCTCTTTATTGATATGAGAAAAGTTAGGTCAGCATGCCGCCTCATTAAAAACCCTCCAGTCCCCTTAGGTACAATGGATAGGAAAAGAGTGCGTCTGAAACCTGTTGCCTGTTACATCGTGTAATTCAACTTGTAAACCTAGTCTACGCTAACTGTAGTAGGGACGTAGCTGAGCCACGTTCCATGGTCTTTCCCTCTCTTGCATAGATGAAGTGGTATGAGCGGTGTCATTGACAGTATCCGACTCTTCCCTTGCATCTATCAAGTAATATGATCCGTTATGCAAATTCCGGCTTATGATGAACGGTCCTTCCCATGGTGGAGATAACTTGTGCTTTCCTTCCTTTGATTGTACCAAGCACAATACCAGGTCCCCTTCCTGGAAGACCCGGGTTTTGACTCGCCGACTATGGTATCTCCTCAAGTCTTGCTGATATATGGCTGATCTCTCCAAGGCTTGCTCCCTGTGTTCTTCTAGCATATCCACGGCATCCTGCCGGGTCTTCTCATTCTCCACCTCGACATAAGACGACACTCAGGGCGAGTTATGAATAATGTCACTCGGCAACACTGCCTCTACACCATAAACCATGAAAAACAGAGTCATCTGAGTAGATCTGTTAGGTGTGGTGTTAATTCCCCAAACTACTGATGGTAGCTCTTCAACCCATGCTCCAGCAGCTCTGATGCACTGGACTCGCAGCCGTGGTTTTAACCCACGAAGTAACTCCTGATTTGCCCTCTCCACCTGTCCATTAGCTTGTGGATGGGCAACCGAGGCTATGTCAAGCCGGATACCATTGTTCCCGCAAAATTTCTCCATCTCACCTAAGGACATGTTGGTTCCACTGTCTGTTATGATGCTGTGAGGATATCCAAACCGGTAGATGATCCTTTTCAGGAACTTGACTGCTGTGATTGCTTCGCAATTGGTAACTGGCATAACTTCAACCCACTTAGTAAACTTATCAATAGCTACCAAAAGATGAGTCTTTTTGCATGGTGACATGTGGAAGGGGAACACCATATCCATACCCCAAACAACAAACAGCCAGGTCAGCGGGATGGTTTGCAACTCCATAGCCGGCACATGGGTTTGGCGAGCGTACCTTTGACATCCATCACACCTTGCCACCAAGCGCTCCGCGTCCGCTAAGGTCGTGAGCCAAAAGAAACCGTGTCGATATGCTTTGGCCACAAGGGATCTTGTGGAGGCATGATGCCCACAATCACCTTCATGGATCTCCTTCAAAATCTGCCGGCCTTCTTCTGGTGCTACACAGCGCAAAAAGACTCCTGCTGCACTTCTTTTATACAACTCCCCATTGATAATAGAATAGCTCTTTGCTCGCCTCAGAATTTGCCTCGCTAAAACTACATGCGGTGGTAACTCGCCCCATGATAGGTAGGCCAAAAACGGTTCTGTCCACTCGGGAACAGCACGTACTGTGGGAAGAGCTCCAAATCCCGGTCTTGATTAGCCACCTCTTCCTCAGACTCGGTTTTAACAGATGGCCGCCATAACTCGTCCAGGAAAACGTTAGGTGGAACCGGCTCTCTACGCTAGCCGAGTCTTGCGAGCGCATCTGCTGCCTCATTCTTTCGCCTGTCAATGTGTTCCACCTCATACACGGAAAAAGACCCGGAAACCCTGTCCACCTCTCTGCGATATGTTGCCATTGTTGCATCTTTTCTATCCCAAGTTCCTGAGACCTTCTGTACCACGAGATCCGAGTCTCCATAGCACCGTATTCGCCTAATGTTCATCTCCTTTGCTATTCTCAATCCATGTAATAATGCCTCATACTCGGCCACATTGTTGGAGCAATCAAAGTGGATCTGCAACACGTAGCTCAATTTGTCGCCTTTGGGTGATGTGAGCACCACCCTAGCTCCTGACCCCTCGTACTGCTTAGAACCATCAAAGTGCATCACCCAAGACTCGGAACTTGGCATCATTGTGGGCATGCTTGTGTGAGTCCAATCATTGATAAAATCAGCTAAAGCTTGAGATTTGATTGCAGACCTGGGCTCGTAATTGATGTGATAATCTCCCATCTCAATGGCCCACTTGGCTATTCTACCTGTCGCGTCTGAATTTCTGATAATATCTGCCATTGGTATAGAGCTAACCACTGTTATGGGGTGTTCCTGAAAATATGGTTTCAATTTCCGGCTGGCCATGAAGACCCCGAAAACTAGGTTTTGCCAACGTGGGTAACGCTGCTTTGCTTCCGATAGTACTTCCCTCACATAATAAACCGGCCTTTGCACCGGGTGATCCATTCCATCCTCTTTGCACTCGACAACAACCACGGCACTAACCACCCGGGGCCCGGCCGCAACGTATAACAACATGGGCTCTTTAAGATCCGGTGCCGCCAGAATCGGTGCCTCAGATAATTGCTTTTTCAGAGCTTCGAACGCCTCGTCCGCCTCTTGGTCCCAAACAAATTTGTCGGTTTTCCTCAAGAGCTGGTATAAAGGTATTGCCTTCTCTCCAAGCCTGGATATAAACCGGCTTAATGCTGCTACACATCCTGTAAGTTTTTGAACATGCTTCAGGCCTTCCGGCTTTTTCAGATTCTGAATAGCTTTAATCTTGTCCGGGTTTGCCTCAATTCCTCTCTCGGAAATAATGAAACCGAGTAACTTTCCTGCCGGCACTCCAAACACACACTTTGTGGGGTTAAGCTTCATCTGATATCTTCTCAAATTCCTGAATGTTTCCTTTAGGTCCTCAATGAATGTTTCTGCCTTCCTGGTTTTAATCACCACATCATCAACATAAGCATGAATGTTGCATCCAATCTGATCCTCGAAACACTTCTGAATGCATCGTTGGTATGTTGCGCCAGCGTTCTTTAGCCCAAAGGTCATGGTTTTGTAACAGAAAGCTCCAAAGGGGGTTATGAACGATGTTTTCTCCCAATCTTCCTTCTTGAGCTTGATCTGGTGATACCCGGAATAAGCATCCAGGAAACACAATAGGTCACTTCCAGCCACTGCGTCTATAATCTGATCTATCCTTGGAAGGGCAAACGGATCCTTTGGGCAATGTTTGTTGAGACTCGTGTAATCTATGCACATCCTCCACTCGTTGCTCTTCTTCATCACCAGAACCGGATTTGCCAGCCAATCCGGGTGAAAGACCTCCATGATAAAGCCGGCTGCAAGGAGCCGAGCTATTTCCGCTCCTATAGCCTTTCTTCTTTCCTCGTTCATTTTTCTCAGGCCCTGCTTCACAGGCCGGGACTTGGGATCAACATGCAAACTGTGCTCAGCTAACTCGGTCGGGATACCCGGCATATCACTAGGTGTCCAAGCGAAAACATCTTGATTACCACGAATAAACTCAATAAGTGCTTCTTCCTGCTTACTGTCTAGGTTAGAACCTATAGCAAATTGCTTGGAGGGATCGCCTTCGACGAAAGCCACCATCTTTGTGTCCTGTGCTGCTTTGAATTTTGCTCTCTCATCTTCCATATTCGGTCGTTTCAATGCTGTTCTATCATCCGGGTCTACCTGAGACCGGTAATACTTGAGCTCTTCCTTCCTGCACGCCTGTTCTGCCATTCCGCGTCTCCTTCGTCACACTCAGCTGCTATAACCCGGTTGCCGTGTATAGTAATGGTTCCCTTGGGACCCGGGATCTTTAGCTGTAGGTACACGTAACACGACCTGGCCATGAACTTGGCGTAAGCCGGCCTTCCGAACAGCGTGTGATAAGGACTGCGCAGTTTTACCACCTCGAACGTGAGCCACTCCACTCAGAAATTGTCCTTCGATTCTCCAAAAGCAACCTCTAGAGTGATATTTTCTTCTGGGCACGCTGAATGACCCGGCACGATCCCATGAAAAACTGTAGAACTGTTCTGCAACTGAGACTCCTTGAGCCCCATGCGTCGGAAAGTTTCCCAATATAAGATATTGATGCTACTCCCACCGTCCATCAGAACCTTTTTCAGCTCGTAACCATTGACCTGTGGTGCAACTACCAAAGCCAGTACACCCGGATTTTCTATTGTTTCCGGGTGATCCCTCCTACTCCATGTGACCTCTTGGTCTGACCATCTCAAGTATCTCGGAACAGCTGAAGAAACCGAGTTTACTGCTCTTTTGAGTATCTTTCTATCTTTATTGGAAGTCCCCGTAGTATGGACGTGATACTGCCCTAGCTACTTGCGGTTGGCTTGGAAACCTCCAGCGCCTCCTTGATTGTTACCCGGATTACCACCTCCTGTGTTGCCAGCCGGGGGTGGGCCATTGCACGGGTTTCCACCCGGACCCGGTCCTGCTCCCCGGCCTGCACCTCGCATGGCCTTCTGTATTTCCTCGTTCTTCCATCTCTGTAAATCTACGCACTGCTCTAATAAATGATTAGACGGCCTTCCGTTCCTGCTATGACGCGGACAGGGCATCCTGAAGGCCTCTATATGATTAGCCGGCCTTGGTGGTCCTTGATAATTTCCTCCATTGAAGTTTCCTCCGTTAAAATTTCCCTTAGCTTTGTGTCTCGCAAACCCGGCTTCTGTACTGGCGACAAACTCAGAGTTTCCTTCATATGGGCGCTTGTGCTGGTTGTTCCCGTTGTTTCCTCCATTATTACCTGGTGCGGCTCCATTGCCGGGTCTCCCACTATTGCCCGCGTTGGCCTTTGCTTTCTTATCATCGACATCCTCCTCTGTGGTATCTGTGGCGGCGTGTTTGTTGCATGCGTCCATCAACTCTCCCAATGTAACCTCTGAAGCGTGCCGGCTAGACTTCATGCGTGTCAGTTTTTGCACTAAGGGTATGTATTTGCATGTTTTTTCCATAGCTTGTAACGCATCCTTCGGCTAGATATCAGTGGACGAGTGGAGAATTTCCATAACCCGGCGCACCCAACCGCGTGCCGACTCTCCCTTCTTCTGAACACATCGCTCTAAATCATCAATCGTAAACAACTTCCTGCATGTTCCATGAAAGTGCTTGATAAAGGCAGTTTTCAGTTCACCCCATGAATTGACGGATTTCTCGGGTAGGTTATTGAACCATAACTTTGCTGCTCCCTCTGACATCATTAGGTACATGAATTTGGCTTCAAGATTCTCATATGCGTTGCGGATTGACATGGCCATCTCATAGCTACTCAACCAGGTTTCTGGATCCATGGTCGGCTCATAGTTAACCACCTTACCCGGTAACTTGAACTTATCCGGGTAAGGCTCAGCCCTGATGGTGTCCGACAAACACTTAAGCCCGGCGAGGTTTGTCGGCCCTGGCCTCACTCGGGAAACGTGTGACGCCGCAGCGGGTACGACGGGAGGTGCAACCGCTACCGGTCCCCGTACCACAGACCCGGCTGCTGCTCGCCTGGCTCGGGAGCTGTCCACAATAGCTTGCGCCGCTGATACCACAGGCGTTGCCGGCCTACGGGGAGGAGGCGGCATTTGCTGCTGCTCTGCCCTCCGCCGCGCCGAGCTCGACTGGATATTGCCGGTATTTCCGTTCTGTCGGCTCACATATGGTGTTCCGTGCATTCCACTCCTATTATCCGGGTAATTGGCCTGCTGAACTATTGCCGTGCGCAGCAAATCTATTGCCCGCCGGGTCTCCGCTGCATGGGGTGACTCTCCTGCGGGGATGCGATCAAGTGCCAATGTTGCTGCATACACGTTATCCATGGGGTTGTTGAAGTGACCTGGTGGAGTATGAAATCGTGGCGGTGGTGGTGGTGGTGCTGCATTGCCAGTTGCGATTCCTGTTTGCAACGTGGGTAACCCGGCTTGCACGTTTGCCGGCTGTCCTCCCAGAGTTGCAGCTTGATGTCCGGTTTCCTGATTCAAAGCCGGGATTGGTTGATCCTGAGGGGTAATAAACAAAGCGGCTGGTTGCAGGTTCCCACCTATAGCCGGTAATCTCGTTTGGTGCCTCTGATTGTAAATCCTAGTCGACTGGACCTACAGCCGGTTCTCCAATTCTTCCAGCTCACGCTGGCGCGCAGCTATCCCTTGCTTTTCGGCTTCAACATCTCTCCTTTGCTGATCCAAAGCACGGCGAGCTACATCCAGATCTCGGGTGCGCTCTGCCGCATTTTTCGGGGTTATCACCGTTGCTAGCACCGTGGGATCTAAGATCAGATTGCTGTTGAACAGAGCCGGGTTTCGCGGATTCGAAGGTCCCGCTCCTGGTGTTCTGTTCGCCATAAACCCAAACATGTTTATCTGCCGCTCGCTCTCCCCGGTACGGCTGGTGACTGAAGCCGACTCTCCGTCAACCCGTGCTATAAACGGGTTTCCATCAGTCAGAACTTGCTGCTGGGCCAGCGCTCGCGCCGCTCCGACCGCGGCCGTCGTCACATCTCCCTGATTAAGATTGGTTGCAGGGGCTGTGTAGACCGCGACCTCGCGCGCAATGCCTGGCGAAGACTCGTATTCTTCCTCAACACAGTTATCCTCCTCGTATCGATCTTCCAGCAGATGCAGGATAGACTCCGTATCATCTTCTCTCATGACCCGGCCACGCGGGGTCCATACCGGCACCTCCGGCTGTTCCCTCTTCGTGGTGGGCTCTTCTACCGGATCTGCCGTCCCAACCGATTCTTCTCCGTCCGATTGAACGCAGGTCGCTTCTCCTAACACAGAATCATACTCAATATCATCAGGAATTGAACTGGACGTACGTACCATGCCGACGAACACGTTGACCCGACCGATCGTGACGATAGACCCGGCTTCTAGCAGATCCGACTCGGGTCCCCAACCAAAGTCGTCTACCATCTTCTCTCCTTCGGGGTTGGTGTGGATCTCACCGATGACGAGGTTCTTTATGCTTTCCCGAGCTTCTCCCGTGATGTAAACACCTTTGGACGTAGGCCCCACGGTGGACGCCAACTGTCACGGGATAATCACGGCAGACGTTACCAGGGGTAAATTATCTTGGGGCAATTCAACTCTGGTGTTTGGGAGAGGGTTTAGCTCAGGGGAAATCATGTTATCGATCGATCTGGTAACTCTGGCAATCAAGTCGCCGAGTCTCCGATCTAGGGTTATAATTTCAACTTTCGTATTACAGGGATGCTCGAATATCTGGTGAAGCTCTCTTTTTCTAACCCTAGGAGCCGGCTTATATATTAACCGGCCCCCTGGCTTCCTATACAAGACACACTCGGAATCCTACCTAGAAACCACACACAAACCCTAAGTTTCCTAATAGTAACCCCAAAAGCCGGGTTACGAGGCCTATGCTCCTTCTTGGGCCTTCTAGAAACTCCTTTTCCTTGAGCCGGGTCTTGCGCGATTCCCTTTGGGCCGGGTTACACCTTGACATTAGCCTACCGGGTTACCATCCCTCCATCATGGCCGTCACCCACCACGCGTACAACATGGTCAAGATGTCCGGGAGCAGTGGGCCCCTCGCTGTTCATGGGGACGTGAAGGACGTCGTGCGCTCCATGGAGGACGCCTACAAGGAGGCGGTAGTGTTGGGGGAATGATAACCCGGCAGGCCCATATCCGGGACAAGACCCGGCTAAAGGGAAACCGCACAAGACCTTGCGCTGCAAAGTTGGGGCAGGTGTGATCAATGGGCCAACGACTGCGTTGGAGACCCGGCCCAAGGGAAGAAAAGATCTAGGAGGCTTAGGAGGCGGTGCAAACCCTGAGGCCCGTGACTTGGGAGTCACGGTAGGTAATTTAGGGTTATGTGTGGATCCCGAGTAGGATTTCGGATGTATCTTGTAAGGGAAGCCAGGAAGCCGGATATTATATAAACCAGCCTCTGGGGCATAAAAGTGAGAGAAATAGAAGGATTCGAGTATTCTAGGTATACGAGAGCAAGTCTTTGTAACCCTAGATTGGAGTCTCGGCGACATTGCAGCCCGAGCCTCTAGATCACCAGTTAATATGATTGCATCCGAGCTAAACCCTCTCCCAAACACCAGAGTCGATTTGCCCCTACCTAAGTTACCCCCGGTAACGTCTGCCGTGATTATCCCACGACAGTTGGCGCCCACCGTGGGGCCTACGTCCAAAGGTGTTTACATCACGCGAGAAGCTCGGGAAAGCATGAAGAACCTCGTCATCGGCGAGATCGTCACCAACCCTGAAGGCGAGAAGATCGTTGATGACTTTGGCTGGGGGCCAGAGTCGGATCAGCTGGAAACCGGATCTATCGTCACGATCGGCCGGGTCAACGTCTTTGTCGGCATGCTACGTGCGTCTGGTTTTATTTCTGACAATAATGAGTATGAATTTGTGTCAGGAGACGCCACCTATGTCCAATCGGATAGGGAAGAATCGGTAGGAACAGCAGAGCCGGAGAAGGCACCCACCATGAAGAGGGAACAGCCGCAGGAGCCGGTATGGACCCTACGTGGCCGGGTCGTTGGAGAGGATGATACCGAATCTATTTTGCATCTTGTCGTGGGATAATCACGGCAGATGTTACCAGGGGTAACTGATCTTGGGGCAAGTCGACACAGGCGTTCGGGAGAGGGTTTAGCTCAAGGGAAGACATGGCACAACTTGATCTGACAGCCGGCAATCGAAGTCGCCGGATCTCTATTCTCGATATAATAACTCGATTAGGGTTTACACTGGATACTCGATACCACACGATATTGCTAGGGTTCTTAGATCTCTGTCTCAATCTATACCCGGGGGTCGGTTTATATAGCTCCCGTACCCCCTAACTTACTTTACAAGGCACACCCGGGTCCTACCCAGACACGGCGTGCTAACCCTAACTTTCCTTTACAACACCCACAATCCGGGTCACTAGGCCCACGAGCTTGGGCCTCCACAAACATCTTTATCCCTAGCCGTATCCTGCTCACTGTCTCTGGGCCGGGTTATTCCTCGGATCTTGACATACCGGGTTAGCATCCCCCCATCAGTAGTCCCCAGAATAGCCTGGGCTTCACGGACCTCCTTGAAGCGCTTGCTATTCCCTGAGAACATATCGATCATGTGGGCACATGGAAACCGAGTTAAGATGCTTTGATATTCTGCTAGGCCTTACTCCATGGAGGCCATGTAATAACCCGGACCTTTCTTCCAAACACTTAAGTTCAAATCCCCAGGCCCAGACCGCAATAAGAAATGCCAAGATCTCACACTTGACAACCAGTCCTGTCATCACGGGCGAACCCCTTCCTTCTTCTAACCCAATGCTTTGCCCAATGTTCTACACATATCTTGCGAAATCTTTGTAGATAACCATTACCCCGCGATTTCCGGTTTCTGGCCGTTGAGATAAGCTCACCCTTGCCTTATAAATAGCGCTTAGAGGGCAACCCTAAGCCCATCACCATGCCACAACTCCCCCTTTTCTTCTTTGCTCCTAACACCTTCACAGCACCACCGTGAGGAACTCGCGCCTGCTACCAACGCAGGATCAATAGCGGCCGCGCTCGTCCTCGAATCGTTTCGTGCCACCGCCAAGCGCCACCTTTATACCTCTATTCCTCCCATTCGTGCCACGCCGCTCGTCGCCATCGCACTTGGCCCCAATCTCCTCGGTAAGCTCTTCGCAGCCAATTAATTCAGCTTCGCAATTTTCAGTTCATCCAAGATCAGATCTAGGTCAACCCGCAAGCTATTTGTCCAATTGCCTCGAATTAGATTGATTCGGTGCTTGCCAAACACTTTAATCACCTGCCTGATAGTCACAAATGATCCTCCAATCATTATTGATCACCAATTTTGCTTAAAAATTATCCGCGAACTTTTCCATCTAGATCCATTCCTCCGCCGTTTTCCGCTTATTGCATTAACACCCGGAAAACCCTCCTTTTCCAGCTATTTCATTTGCGATATAAATATGGGCAACCATCCGTCGTCCCCAAATACCTTTTCCTACGTAAGTGAGCAACAATTTCCATAAGTGTGCTCAATACCCGGACAGCTCTCAACTTCGTACCTTCTTGGTACCTTATACTCGGATATTCCAACATTCCCGGGTCTTATTTCATACATCTTTTTCTTTTTGTGTTTCGCAGGCTGACCCCATGGCTCCCAAGCGACAAGGAAAACATCCGGCTCAAGCAAGGACCACCCAAGCCATATCCGCCAATTGGGGGCGCTCCACAACCACTAAGGCCAAGTTGGACGAACTAACCGAGTTAGGCACCCTCCCCTCTCAGAAAGACATCCACTGGAGGGTGCCGGGTAACGAAACTCATCCCACTCCCGCAGAAGACGAGGTAATCTGCTTTGTAGAGCACGTGACCCGAGGATTTCGCCCTCCGGGTCACCCTTTCTTTAGGGAGGTCTTAGATCACTACGGACTCCGGGTGTTCGACATAGGGCATAACTCTATGTTGAACATCACCCACTTCATAGTTCTATCTGAGTCGTATTTGTGCATGCCACCAAACCTGACTCTTTTCACTGAGTTATTCCAATGCAAACCGTGCCGCGAAAGCGGCGACGGGGCGCTTCTCACTTGCGGCGGGGTATCCATCCAACGCCGTAGGAATTCTTTAATGCCAACCCTCAACCTGCAATCCTGTGCCAAACATTGGCAGTTATCCTTTTTTTATTGCCGCGATACCTCCTCCGACAGCGAAAAGAAGCTGCCGGGTTACTCAGAGAGCCCCCTCAAACCCTCCGAGTCTTTCAGTGCCTTCGCACCAGACTCGGACAGGGAAGCAATCCTTCCTGCACTAGCCAAAATAGCCATTCTCTCGGCCCAAGGCCTCCTAGGGCTCAATTTGATAAAGACATGGGTCGACTTCCGAATCCAACCTAATTCCATCCGCACCAAATTGATGTGCGAGTATTCGGGTCACACTACAGATGCACTTCGCTATTCCTCCAAAAGCTTTGCGACCGGTGACACTATCAAGACCATCAAGAGCCTCTTGGCAGAGAAGCTGGAGGTGATAAAGGGCATCTCCGGGTTACCTCCGTTTACTCGGGAAAATCCAGCTCCAACGGTAATACCCGGCACTCATAACTTGTTTCCACATTTCAACTCGATACTGCTTCTAAACCTTAACTTTATCTTTTTACTTTAGGCTGATGACCCCTTCTGGAGAGTGGACCCACTCCCCCCCTCCAGAGACCCGGAAGAGGAGGACGAGACGACTGACGACAGCGAAGGTACTCACCCAGGATCTGCATACTTTTGCTTGTATTACTTTCCTTTCGTCTGTCTTTTCCCAATGAATACACATCTGGTTCGCAGGGCTGGAGGGCGAAGGTGGAAACAATGAAGACGACCCGGAGAGAACCGAGTCTGACCCCGAGGCAACAGTCGGGGCCAAGAGGAAAGGCAGGGGGACAGTGTCCAAGGTTCCTTTTTCCTCATTATCCTCTGAACCTTACTCCTTTGACGTCATGCGACGACTTAACCATCAATTATCAAATTCATCATGCTTGAAGGATTCCCTCCCAGCCAAGCGCAGGGTAACTCGGAGCTCCCCAGGTGAAGATCCACTTAACCCGGGCATTTCCGCCCTCTCGGTACCTCGTGGCAGTGCTCCTCCATCTCGCTCTTCCAACTCTCCTCAGCGCCACCCTTCTCCTAACCACCCACGTGCCGGGCAATTCCGGGTTCCATTAGTGGTTCCTGCGAATACCTCATCTACTTCAAGTGGCGAGCTCCCATCGGATTACACTGTAAATGCCGGGTAAGTTTTTGCCTTACTATTTCTTTTTGCCTCTAGCGAACTTTCATCCGAGCCACCGTCATCATTAATAACTGCCTTTTTTCATCTTTCTTTCAGTGCTCAGGTCACCGTCAGTGACCCGGAAAACATAGAAACGGATAACCTCCAGGTGGAGAAGCCGACTGACGCCGCAGACGCCGCAACTGGTGGTGATGCGGCCACTAACCGGGAACAAGGCCCTCTGAACAATCCACTTTCCCAAACCGTCGGATCTCCTTCCTTATCGGAACCAGTAGACGAAGAGATAGAAATTCTAGATACAAAGATGAGCCCTCCCAACCCGGACACTCGGACTGTCCGGGTCTCCACTCCAAATGCAAGGGGAACCCCCCTACCAGATGATCAAGCTGCCGGCTCTTCCGGGACTCGCTCCGAGGAGTTAACTTTTGCCCAGATGCTAGAGACCCTGCGCGCCTTAAGGGCTAACGAGGAAAATATCTTGGGGTCTTTGATAACCAAACACGAGGTAAGTTTGATTAATGTTGCTTGTACCTTTGTCCAGTCCCCAAGTTCCGAGGGAGTTCATTCATGACTTGCTCGGTACTTTTATTATACCAATGACTGATAACTGTGCTCTTCTACCTGACCAATGCTTTTTTAACATCCATGCAGTCTTACGTGACTCAATACGAGGAGAAACTTGCGGACGCCGCCAAGCTCGTTGAAAAGGAGATATCTTTACGTGAAGCAGCAGAGGCTGAAGCCAGGAGGAACAGGCAATTAATGAAGAAGTACCGTAGAAGGGCTCACCAAGCCGAAGATGACCTGACAAGCCTTTCCGTCGAAATATCTGACACCTATCGTTCTTTGCTTGGTATGCTTCCTTCTCCGGTTTTATCCTTTTGACAAACAGCAAAAGTTGTCCGACTTATATCTTCATTTTACTTCAGGCCCGGACGAAGCCATGCCGGACGAAGATGACATTGCCAAGCTGAAAACCATAAAGAGTGCTATCCGGCAGCTATGTGCCGGGACCAGATGGATCCTTGACGAGTTACGGTGTCCGGGTAGAGGACATGTTGACCTGAGGAGGCTGTTGGACGCCCTATCCACTGTTCCCGAGTGGATTCGGCACTGGAAGCGCTCATCTTGCCGGGTTGGAGTGACCCGGGGGCTTGCGCTTGCGAAAGCTTATCTCCCCAAGCTCGAGTTAGCGAAGCTTATGGGCGGCTTCCCAGAGTTAAAGCTTGACGGATCCAAGTTTTCAGTAAAGGATTTCCAGGCCGTCCAGAAGGAGGTCCGTTACCCGGCCAGCGTAATTGCTGATGAACTGGATGTTAACATACTTGTTCCAGCATATGATTCTGCCGACAAAGCAATTAAGTCGGATCTTCCTGAGCCTTATGACATGCTGGCCCGGTGGAAGGAGGAAGCTGCTGCGATAAGGGCGGAGGCTGCCAAGAAACAAGCTGAAGCCGGCTCTGCTCCTGCTGCCTCAACATCAGTCGTTCCGCCCCCTGCCGGGGCTGGCGCCGCCGATCCGGGTGTTGCTGCTACCACCAATGATGGCAAGGGTAAGGCCAAGATGGGCGCCGAGTGATATATATGGTTTCCGATGCCTCTTCTTAAGCGTCAGTCGGTCGACATACTTTTTGAAACAGTCATTTTTTTAAGCGGTGCGCCTGTGCACCTTTGATATTTTTTCACTAGTATTTTGTAATGCATACTAAGGCCTTAATATACTCGATGCCTGTTCCGACCTTTGTAAGTTTAAGCTCATCTGTTCTCGATATTTGGTTTTATTTATTGCTCCTTTTGTGAAAACTCAATTTCCGGGTCTCGTGGGTATTGACAAGCGGATTTTGCTTCGAAGTCCCCAAGTCCCCAAGACTCGGATATTTGGATTTTTGCAACTATACAAGTAAGCCAGTTCTTTTCAAGATTTCAAGCTACCGGGCCCGGATTGCCGAGCCTAGGACACTTGATCTTGAAAAGGCAACAAAATGCTTATTGCTACTTTCACAAAGATCCATGAGTTGTTTCACATCGGTTTTGAAGTTATGCTTAATAGTCATTGAGTTTCCAGCTATTCAGCCTTGTACTCTGCATAACTTGTGGTTTAGATGACCCTTTTGACTGTCTTGTACTGTAAGCCGGCTTTCGCGTGGATACCATGTTGTTACATCAATACGAAGACGTAGCCAGCCAATTCCCGTCGGGTTTCATGACTAACTGCCATCGTAAGCGAACAAATCATGCCACTTTAATGCGAGTCACATCGAGCTTAAGTAAGAGTAGCCAAGAAATTTGGACTTCTTTGTCCGGTTATAAGATTGTAGCCGTACTCGTTTGCGAGTAATCGGCCCTTATAACTCATAGGCATCATGGCCGGGTCTTTGAGTTTGTAACTGTGCTATTTAAGCGATCAGCCCCCAAGACCTAGATATACGCATCGTACTGAGAATACATAACCTGATAACAACCATCTCTTTTCTTGATAACCATCTCTTTACTTGATATGAAAAACTGATAACAACCATCTCTTTTCTTGATAACCATCTCTTTACTTGATATGAAAAATGTAGGTCAGCAAGCCGCCTCATTAAAAACCCGTCCAGTCCCCAAAGGTGCCCTGGATGGGAAAAGAGTACGTCTGAAAACCTGCTGCCCATTACATCGTGCAATTCAACTCCTTACTATAATCTTTTTTAAGTATAGTATGGACGTAGCTGAGCCACGTTCCATGGTCTATCTCTTTCTTGCATAGATGAAGTGGTATGTGCGGTGTCGTTAACTGTAGCCGACTCTTCCCTTGCATCTATCAAGTAATATGATCCATTGTGCAGATTCCGGCTCATGATAAATGGTCCTTCCCATGGTGGTGATAGTTTGTGCTTTCCCTCATTTGACTGAACCAGGCGTAGAACCAAGTCTCCTTCCTGGAATACCCGGGTTTTCACGCGCCGGCTATGATACCTCCGTAGATCTTGCTGATATATAGCTGACCTCTCCAAGGCTTGTTCTCTTTGCTCTTCTAGCATATCGACGGCGTCCTGCCGGGTTTTTTCGTTCTCCACTTCGACGTAAGCTGATACTCGTGGTGAATCGTGGATAATGTCGCTCGGTAACACTGCCTCCGCACCATATACCATGAAAAAGGGCGTCATCTGGGTAGACCTGTTAGGTGTAGTGTTGATACCCCAAACCACAGAAGGTAGTTCTTCGACCCATGCGCCAGCAGCCCTAACACAGGGGACTCGCAACCGTGGTCTTAACCCACGAAGCAATTCTTGGTTTGCTCTCTCCACTTGCCCATTGGCCTGCGGGTGAGCCACTGATGCAACATCAAGCCGGATGCCATTGTTGCCACAGAATTTCTCCATCTCGCCAAGAGACATGTTAGTTCCGTTGTCGGTGATTATGCTGTGGGGATACCCAAACCGGTAGATAATCCTTTTCAGGAACTTGACTGCTGTAGCCGCTTCGCAATTAGTAACTGGCATAACCTCAACCCACTTGGTAAACTTGTCAATAGCCACCAAAAGATGTGTCTTCTTGCATGGTGACATATGGAAGGGACCAACCATGTCCATACCCCAGACGGCGAACGGCCAAGTTAATGGGATGGTCCGTAATTCCATAGCCGGTACGTGTGTTTGGCGAGCGTACCTTTGACATCCGTCACATCTTGCTACCAAACGTTCTGCATCCGCTAGAGCCGTAAGCCAGAAAAATCCGTGTCGATAAGCTTTAGCCACCAGAGACCTTGTAGATGCATGATGCCCACAGTCGCCTTCGTGTATTTCCTTGAGAATCTGTCGGCCTTCTTCTGGCGCTACGCAGCGCAAGAAGACTCCTGTTGCGCTTCTCTTGTATAATTCTCCATTGATGATAGAATACCCCTTTGCTCGCCTCAGAATTTGTCTTGCTAATACCTCCTGTTATGGTAACTCGCCCCGTGATAGGTAGGCCAGGTATGGCTCTGTCCACTCGGGGATGGCATGTACTGTGGCCACGTACTCCAAATCCGGGTCTTGATTTGCCAGTTCTTCCTCAGACTCGGTTTTAACTGATGGTCGCCACAACTCGTCCAGGAACACATTGGGTGGAACCGGCTCTCTACGCGAGCCGAGTCTGGCGAGTGCGTCTGCTGCCTCGTTTTTTCTTCTGTCTATGTGCTCCACCTCATACCCGGAAAAGCACCCGGCAACCCTGTCGACCTCCCTGCGATATGCTGCCATAGTTGCATCCTTTCTGTCCCAAGTTCCCGATACCTGTTGTACCACAAGATCCGAATCTCCGAAGCATCGTATCCTTTTAATGTTCATTTCCTTGGCTACCTTTAAACCATGCAACAGGGCCTCATACTCGGCCACATTGTTTGAGCAATCAAAGTGAATTTGCAGTACGTAACTCAATTTGTCTCCCTTGGGCGATGTCAGCACTACTCCAGCTCCTGATCCCTCATATTGCTTTGACCCATCGAAGTGCATGGTCCATGACTCGGATTTTGGAACTGTGGTAGCCATACCTGTATGTGTCCAGTCGTTAACGAAATCAATTAAAGCTTGGGACTTGATTGCTAACCTGGGTTCGTAGTTTATGTGATAATCTCCCATCTCTATTGCCCACTTGGCTATTCTTCCCGTCGCGTCCGAGTTTCTGATAATATCCGACATTGGTATTGAGCTGACCACCGTTATAGGATGTTCTTGGAAATACGGCTTCAACTTCCTGCTGGCCATGAAGACTCCGAACACCAACTTTTGCCAATGTGGATAGCGCTGCTTTGCTTCTGATAATACTTCACTGACGTAATAAACCGGCCTCTGAACCGGGTGATCTTTTCCATCCTCTTTGCGTTCCACGACAACCACTGCGCTAACGGCTCGGGGGCCAGCCGCTACGTATAGCAACATAGGCTCCTTAGGACCCGGCGCCGCTAGTACTGGTGCCTCAGACAACTGCTTCTTCAATGCCTCGAGCGCTTCATCCGCCTCTTGATCCCACACGAATTTATCTGATTTCCGCAAGAGCCTGTACAAGGGTATTGCTTTTTCTCCAAGTCTGGATATGAACCGACTCAAGGCTGCTACGCAGCCCGTGAGCTTTTGGACATGCTTCAAATTTTCCGGTTTTTTCAGACTCTGGATTTCCTTGATTTTATCCGGATTTGCCTCAATTCCTCTCTCGGAAACTATGAAACCGAGTAATTTCCCAGCCGGAACTCCGAACACGCACTTTGTTGGATTAAGTTTCATCTGGTACCTCCTCAGGTTTTTGAACGTCTCCTTTAGATCATCGATAAATGTTTCTGCCTTCCGGGTCTTGACAACCACATCATCCACATAAGCGTGCACATTGCGCCCAATCTGGTCTTCGAAGCACTTCTGAATGCACCGTTGGTAAGTTGCGCCCGCGTTCTTCAATCCAAACGTCATATTTTTGTAGCAGAAGGCCCCAAAAGGGGTTATGAACGACGTTTTCTCCCAATCCTCCCTTTTGAGTTTAATCTGGTGATACCCCGAGTAGGCGTCCAGGAAGCACAGCAAATCACTCCCGGCTACCGCGTCTATGATTTGGTCTATCCTTGGTAACGCGAACGGATCCTTTGGGCAATGCTTATTGAGACTTGTGAAATCAATGCACATCCTCCACTCATTTGTCTTTTTCATCACCAGAACCGGGTTTGCTAACCAGTCCGGGTGAAATACTTCCATGATAAAACCTGCAGTTAACAGCCGCGCTATTTCTTCACCTATGGCCCTTCTCCTTTCCTCGTTCATTTTTCTCAAACCTTGCTTCACGGGCCTAGCCTTGGGATCCACGTGCAAACTGTGCTCTGCTAACTCAGTGGGAATACCCGGCATGTCGCTGGGCGTCCAAGCAAATACATCTGCATTTGAACGAATAAACTCCACAAGGGCCTTTTCTTGTTCGCTTTTCAAGTTGGACCCTATAGTGAACTGCTTGGTGGAGTCTCCTTCCACGAAATCTACCTTCTTGGTGTCTTGTGCTGCCTTGAATTTTGCTCTCTCATCCTCAGTATTCGGCTTTTTCAAGGCTGTTCTATCGTCCGGGTTTACTTGAGACCGGTAATATTCGAGCTCTTCCTTCCTGCATGCCTGCTCGGCCATAACTGAATCTCCTTCGTCGCACTCGGCCGCTATATCCCGGTTCCCATGTATAGTGATGGTCCGTTTAGGACCCGGGATTTTCAGCTGCAAATACACGTAGCACGGCCTAGCCATGAATTGGGCGTAAGCCGGCCTCCCCAACAGCGCGTGGTAAGGACTGCGCAACTTGACCACCTCGAACGTGAGCCACTCCACTCGATAATTATCCGTCGATTCCCCAAAAGCAACTTCCAAGGTGATCCTTCCCTCGGGGCTCGCCGAGTGACCCGGTACGATCCCGTGAAAGATTGTTGAACTTTTCTGCAGCTGGGACTCTTTGAGACTCATCCGTAAGAAGGTCTCCCAATAAAGGATGTTGATGCTACTTCCACCGTCCATCAGGACCTTCTTCAGCTCATAACCATTAACCTGTGGAGCAACCACCAACGCCAAGACTCCTGGACGCTCCACCTTTTCCAGATGATCTCTTCTACTCCACGTTATCTCTTGTTCTGCCCATCTAAGATATCCCGGCGCGGCTGATGAAACCGAATTTGCCGCTTGCTTTGATGTCTCTTTGTTCCTGCTAGAAGTTCCTGTAGTATGCACATGATATTGTCCTTTTATGTTAGTCGTTCGTACCGTGTCGACGAAGATATTGATCCGGCCGATCGTCAATATAAATCCGGACTCGAGGTGATCCGATTCTGGCCCCCAGCCGGGATCGTCCACCAACTTTTCTTCTTCATGGTCGATGTAGATTTCGCCAAAGACAAGATCCTCCATGCCCTTCCGAGCTTCTCCCGTGATGTAAACACCTTTGGACGCAGGCCCCACGGTGGGCGCCAACTGTCGTGGGATAATCACGGCAGATGTTACCAGGGGTAACTGATCTTGGGGCAAGTCGACACAGGCGTTCGGGAGAGGGTTTAGCTCAAGGGAAGACATGGCACAACTTGATCTGACAGCCGGCAATCGAAGTCGCCGGATCTCTATTCTCGATACAATAACTCGATTAGGGTTTACACTGGATACTCGATACCACACGATATTGCTAGGGTTCTTAGATCTCTGTCTCAATCTATACCCGGGGGTCGGTTTATATAGCTCCCGTACCCCCTAACTTACTTTACAAGGCACACCCGGGTCCTACCCAGACACGGCGTGCTAACCCTAACTTTCCTTTACAACACCCACAATCCGGGTCACTAGGCCCACGAGCTTGGGCCTCCACAAACATCTTTATCCCTAGCCGTATCCTGCTCACTGTCTCTGGGCCGGGTTATTCCTCGGATCTTGACATACCGGGTTAGCATCCCCCCATCACATCTGCTCGAAGATCAGCACGAAGAAGATAGTTGCGAAGAGGAAGAGTAAGAATCTTCACCAGGCATTGCGCGCCGAGTCGTGGTCTACACAGCCCCTGCGATAAATCTCAATTAGGGTGATGTGTCGGCAGCCGCGACTGGTGCAGCGCAAGCGCTGGCCCAACAACAAGCACCGGTTAATGGAAACCCGATCGTAGCCCGGGTCGATGGTGAGCCGGCTTCCGTTACCAGCGAAACAGGGGAAAGCGCTCAGTTCAGAAACATGTTCAGGTTGAGGGCGAACAGAAAAGCTGGCGCAGGAATGTCACAACCACAAAACTTGGCTCTATTCAGCAATAACCTGATTTTGGATCCCACTGTATTGGCAACAGTGATAACTCCAGAAAATGCGGCGGCACGCGCCAGCTGAGCGTTGGAACAACAAAGGAGGGATGTAGAAGCTGAGAGGCAGGGGATGGCCATGCGCCAACGCCAATTGGAAGAGTTGGAAGATCGTATTCAAGCTCAAACAACTAGGATATATAATCAGAGGCATCAGACGAGGCTACCGGCGGTAGGTGGGAATCTACAGCCGGCCGCGTTGTTCATTACACCCCAAGACGAGCCGATCACGGCTGTGAATCAAGGAACCGGGTATCAAGGGGCGACGCTCGGGGGACAGCCGTCTAATGTGCCAGCCAGGTTACCCGCGTTACCCGCCGGGGCCACTAGAGGCAATACTGCGCCACCACTGTCGCGATGTCATACTCCACCGTGTCACTTCAATAACCCCATGGATAACGTGTACGCTGCAACTCTGGCGCTCGACCGTATTCCATTAGGAGAATCGCCTCAGGCGATTGAGACCCGGCGAGCTATAGAGATGTTACGCACCGCGGTGGCTCAGCAGGTTAATTACCCGGATAACAGAAGCGGTTTGCACGAGACGCCATACGTCAGCCGGCAGCCCAGAAATACGAGGAATATTCAATCAAGCTCGGCACGACGGAGGGCAGAGCAGCAGCAAATGCCGCCTCCTCCCCATAGGCCAGCAGCTCCCGCGATCTCAGCGGCGCAGGCAATTGTCGACAGTTCTCGGGCGAGGCGTATGGCCGGGTCTGCGGCGCGAGGGCCAGCAGGTGGCATACCCCCCGCCGCGCCCGCCGAGTCTCACGTCTCACGTGTAAGGCCAGTGCTGACAAACTTCGCCGGACCCAAGTGCCTGTCAGATGCCATCAGGGCTGAACCATACCCGGAAAAGTTTAAGGAACCGGGTAAAGTTGTCAATTATGAGCCAACCGTGGATCCTGAGACCTGGCTAAGTAGTTATGAGATGGCTATGTCTATTCGCAACGCTTCAGAGAAACTCCAAGCCAAGTTTATGTATCTTATGATGTCTGAAGGAGCAGCAAAATTATGGTTCAACAATTTGCCTGAGAGGTCTATCAATTCGTGGAGTGAGTTAAAATCGGCTTTCATCAAACATTTTCATGGAACTTGCAGAAAGCTATACACAGTCGACGACTTAGATAGGTGTATCCAAAGAAAAGGAGAATCGGCACGCAGTTGGGTACGCCGGGTTATGAAGATACTTCACTCTTCCACTGATATTCAGCCAAAGGACGCGATACAACCTATGGCAAAAACATGCAGATACACGCCTTTGGTGCAAAAATTGGTGCGTATGAAATCCATTAGGCATGTTTCAGAAATTACTATGGGGGAGTTGATGGATGCGTGCAACAAGCATGCCTCCACTGACACCACAAAAGAGGACATCGAGGAAAAGAAAGGAAAGGCTAATGTGAACAGTAACGGAAGACCCGGCAATGGGGCAGCGTCGGGTAACAACGGAGGTGGTAATGGGAACAACCAGCATAAACGTCCGTATGAGGGGAGCTCCGAGTTAGTCGCCAATACCGAGGCCGGGTTTCCAAGGCCTAGAGTGGATGGAAACTTCAACGGAGGAGGCAATTATCAAGGACCACCATGGCCAGCTAACCATGTAGAAGCCTTCAAGATGCCTTGTCCGCGTCATAGTAGGAATGGCAAGCCGGCTAATCATTCATTGGAGCAGTGCGTGGACTTACAGAGATGGAAAAACGAGGAAATACAGAAGGCCTTGCGAGGTGCAGGCCGGGGAGGAGGGTCGGGTCTGGGTGGAAACCCGGGCAACGGACCACCCCCCGCAGGCAATGCAGGAGGCGGCAATCCGGGTAATAACCAGGGTGGTGCGGGTGGCTTTCAGGCTAATCCAAAGCAGTTAGGACAATATCATGTCCACACCACTGGGACCTCCAAAAGGGAGAGAAAGGTACTCAAGAGAGCGGTAAATTCGGTTTCCTCGGGCGTCCCAAGATACCTGAGATAGTCAGATCAAGAAGTAACATGGAGCAGGAGAGATCACCTGGAAGCAATAGAACATCCGGGTGTGTTAGCTTTGGTGGTAGCGCCACAGGTCAATGGCTACGAACTGAAGAAAGTTTTGATGGGTGGTGGAAGTAGCATTAACATCTTGTACTGGGAGACCTTTTTACGTATGGGGCTCAAGGAGTCTCAGCTGCAGAAAAGTTCCACAGTTTTCCACGGAATTGTGCCAGGACACTCGGCCTACCCTGAGGGAAAGATAACACTGGAGGTCGCTTTTGGAGAATCGAAGGATAATTACAGAGTAGAGTGGCTCACATTCGAGGTGGTGAAGTTGCATAGTCCTTATCATGCGCTGTTCGGAAGGCCAGCTTACGCCAAATTCATGGCAAGGCCGTGTTATGTGTACCTACAGCTAAAGATCCCGGTTCCTAAACAAACCATAACTATACATGGGAACAGGGCTGTGGCAGCAGAGTGCGATGAGGGAGATGCGGCACTTGCAGAACAAGCTTGTGCGAAGGAAGAACTCAGGTATTACCGGTCTCAAGTAGACTCGGAAGATCGAACAGCTTTGAAGAAATCGAACACGGACGACGAGAGAGCTAAGTTTAAAGCAGCCCATGATACGAAGATGGTGACTTTTGTTGAGGGCGACTCTTCCAAACAGTTTGCTATATGTTCTAACCTAGATAATAAGGAGGAAGAGGCACTCATAAAGTTCATTCGCGAGAATCAGGATGTGTTCGCTTGGACACCTAGCGACATGCCGGGTATCCCGACTGAGCTCGCTGAGCATAGCTTGCATGTCGATCCCAAGTCCCGGCTAGTGAAGCAAGGTTTGAGAAAAATGAACGAAGAAAGGAGAAAGGCTATAGGAGCAGAGGTAGCTCGGCTCCTAGCGGCCGACTTTATCATGTTGGTCTTTCGCCCGGACTGGTTGGCAAACCCGGTTTTAGTGTTGAAAAAGAATAATGAGTGGAGAATGTGCATAGATTACACGAGTCTTAACAAGAATTTCCCTAAAGATCTGTTTGCCCTTCCGAGGATAGACCAGATCATAGACGTAGTGGCGGGAAGTGACCTGTTATGCTTCCTGGACGCCTATTCCGGGTATTACCAGATAAAGCTAAAAAAGGAGGATTGGGAGAAAACATCATTCATAACCCCTTTTGGAGCCTTTTGCTACAAAACCATGACCTTTGGATTGAAGAATGCAGGTGCAACATACCAATGGTGTATTCAGAAGTGCTTCGAGGATCAGATTGGACACAACGTCCACGCTTATGTTGATGATGTAGTGATCAAAACAAGGAAGGCAGAAAGATTCATTGATGACCTGAAAGAAACATTCAAGAACCTGAGGAGATACCAGATGAAGCTCAACCCAACAAATGTGTGTTTTGGGTTCCTGCAGGGAAGTTACTCGGTTTCATCGTTTCTGAGCGAGGGATCGAGGCTAACCCGGAAAAGGTCAAAGCCATCCAGAGCTTGAAAAAGCCGGCAGAGCTGAAACATGTTCAGAAGCTTACAGGATGCATGGCAGCGTTAAGCCGGTTCATATCTCGGCTCGGAGAAAAAGCGATACCCCTATACCGACTCTTGAAGAAAACAGACAAGTTCAGATGGGATCAAGAGGCGGACGAGGCATTCGAGGCGCTAAAAAAACAACTATCTGAGGCGCCGGTTTTGGCTGCACCGGGTCCCAAGGAGCCTATGTTGCTGTATGTCGCAGCTGGGCCTCGGGTGGTTAGCGCAGTGGTTGTGGTTGAGCGCAAGGAGGATGAAAAGGATCACCGGGTGCAACGGCCGGTTTACTATGTGAGCGAGGTCTTGTTAGAAGCAAAACAACGGTATCCACATTGGCAGAAGTTGGTTTTTGGGGTATTCATGGCCAGTCGGAAATTGAAGCCGTACTTCCAAGAACACCCCATTACGGTGGCGAGTTCCATACCCATGGCGGATATCATAAGAAACTCGGACGCAACAGGAAGGGTAGCCAAGTGGGCCATCGAGATGGGAGACTATCACATCAACTACGAGCCCCGATCTGCGATCAAGTCTCAGGCTTTGGTCGATTTCGTCAATGATTGGACTCAAACAAGCATGCCCGTAGTGGTGCCAATTTCAGAGTCCTAGGTGATGCACTTTGATGGTTCCAAGCAGTATGAAGGGCCAGGAGCTGGTGTGGTGCTCACATCGCCAAAAGGAGATAAGTTGAGTTATGTATTGCAAATTCACTTTGATTGCTCTAACAACGTAGCTGAGTATGAGGCCCTGTTGCATGGACTGCGAATAGCAAAGGAGATGAACATCAGGCGTATAAGGTGCTACGGAGACTCGGATCTCGTTGTACAGCAGGTCTGAGGAACGTGGGACAGAAAGGATGCAACAATGGCAGCATACCGCAGAGAGGTGGACAAGGTAGCCGGGTCTTCCTCCGGGCATCAAGTGGAGCATATCGATTGTCGAAAAAATGAGGCCACAGACGCACTTTCGAGACTCGACTCCCGTCGAGAGCCGGTTCCACCTAACGTATTCTTGGATGAGTTATGGCGGCCTTCTGTTAAAACCGAGTCAGAAGAAGAAATAGCTAATCCAGACCCGGATTCGGAGTTTGTGGCCGTGGTGCGTGCTATCCCGGAGTGGACAGAGCCGTTCCTAGCATTCCTGTTACGCGGTGAGTTACCACAACAGGAAGTTTTAGCCCGGAAAATCTTGAGACTAGCAAAGGGTTATTCTATCATTAACGGAGAGCTTTATAAGAGAAGCGCTGCAGATGTCTTTCTACGCTGTGTAGCCCCAGAAGAAGGCCGTCAAATATTGAAGGAGATTCACGAAGGTGATTGCGGACACCATGCCTCCACAAGATCCCTTGTGGCTAAGGCATATCGACACGGGTTATTTTGGCTCACGGCTATAGCAGATGCAGAACGCTTGGTGGCAAGATGCAATGGATGTCAAAGGTACGCTCGGCAAACTCATGTGCCGGCTATGGAGTTACGGACAATTACCTTGTCTCGGCCGTTCGCTGTTTGGGGTATGGACATGGTAGGCCCTTTCCACATGTCTCCATGCAAAAAGTTCCATCTGCTGGTGGCTATTGACAAGTTTACAAAGTGGGTTGAGGTCATGCCTGTTACAAACTGTGAGGCGGCCACAGCTGTGAAATTCTTGAAGAAGATCATACATCGATTTGGATACCCCCATAGCATAATTACAGACAATGGAACTAACATGTCCTTAGGAGAGATGGAGAAGTTTTGTGGAAACAATGGTATCCGGCTTGATGTGGCCTCTATGGCTCATCCGCAAGCCAATGGGCAGGTGGAGAGAGCAAACCAGGAGTTACTTCGGGGATTGAAACCACGATTATGAGTCTCGTGTCTCCGAGCTGCTGGAGCATGGGTCGAGGAGTTACCATCTGTGGTTTGGGGAATCAACACTACACCTAACAGATCTACTCAGATGACCCCGTTTTTATGGTTTATGGTGCAGAGGCGGTCCTTCCGAGTGATATCATCCATGACTCGCCACGAGTGGCGTCTTATGTTGAGGTGGAAAAAGAGAAGACCCAGCAAGACGCCGTGTACATGTTAGAAGAACACAGGGAGCAAGCATTGGAACGATCAGCCATATATCAGCAGGACTTGAGGCGGTATCATAGTCGCCGAGTCAAAACCCGTGTTTTCCAGGAAGGAGACCTGGTGTTGTGCTTAGTACAACCCAAGGAAGGAAAGCACAAGCTATCTCCCCATGGGAGGGTCCGTTCATTATAACCCGGAATCTGCACAATGGATCGTACTACCCGATAGATGCAAGGGAAGAGTCGGATTCCACCAATGATACTACTCATTCCACTTCATCTATGCAAGAGCGTGAAAGGCCGTGGAACGTGGCTCGGCTGCGTCCCTACTAAACTTAGTATAGATTCGGTTTACAAATTGTATTACGCGATGTAACAGGAAGCAGGTTTCAGATGCACTCTTTTCCCATCCAGGGTACCTAAGGGGACTGGAGGGTTTTTAATGAGGCGGCTTGCTGACCTAACCTTTTCATATCAATAAAGAGATGGTTAAATCATGATAATTGTTGCATTTCCTAAGTTTTGTCAACTTTTATGCATGTTTTTTCTATGTTTTATCCTGCTTTATATCAGGTAAGTGTATTTAGGTACTTATGTTTATCCAATTGTAAAAAAGATAGTTTAGTAGGCTTAAAATTTGCATATCTTTTCCTTTTATTACATTCAAGTTATCTGTAAGCTAGTAGAGCTGAAAGCCTACTGTTGCATAGCATATATATCTAGGTCTTGGGGGCTGATTTCTTGAATAGCACAGTTACAATCTCAGACCCGGCCATGATGCCATTAAGGTCTGAGGGCTGATTACTTGCAATAAGTACAGTTGCAATTTCATAACCTGGACAATAGAGCCAAATTTTTCTTGGCCTTTCTCGTTTAAGCTTGATGTGACTCGCAACAAAGTGGCATGTTTTGCTAGCCTTTAAATTCAATCAGTCATGATGCCCATGGGGCTTGCCTGACCCTGTTTTCATAGAGTTATAGCAACATTGAGTATCCACGCGAAAGCCGGCTTACAACAAAGAGGGTCAAAAGGGTCATCCAAACCATAAGTTATGCAGAGCGAAGGCAACAGCCGGAAACTCGTAACATATCAAGCATAACTTCAAAGTGTACAAAAGATAGTAACATGGTTGAGGAATTGGAGAAAGCAAAAGTTTTTTTAAAAGCCATCAATCTTCAGACCCAGAATCCGGGTCTTGGGGACTTGGGGACTTGAGAAAGCAGAAAGTTTTTCTTAAGCCAAAAAAAAAACCCAGACCCAAAATCCGGGTCTTGGGGACTTGGAAGAAAATTTTCACCATCCCACAGCCAAGACTCGGCATCTATTGCAAAAAAGAATATATAAAGCAAAGTTGTGCCAACATAAGGTGGTAAAGTGCATACCAAATGGATGACCAGAAGGGTCATCAAAACCATAGGAGTTTAAACGTATTACAAGCCAGAGGAATAGTATCAAAAGTGCACAGGCGCACTATCAAATAACAAGTGTAAAAGGCATATTACAATGCCTATTGGACGAATGATTGTTTGCTGGTAAAAACGAGAACATTACTCGGCTGCCGTAGCCGAGTCATCAGGAGTGGTCTTGGCGGTCGGGTCTTTGATATTTCCCTCCGTTGCCTTCTCCTTCTCAATGTTCGGGTTATCCCCGGAGGGAGCACGTGATGGAGGAGGAACAACTGGAGTTGAGGAAGATGGCACAAACCTGGGATCTGCCGCAGCCTTTTTCTTCGCAAGCTCCGCCTTGAAACGAGTCAAGATATCAAAGGGCTCCGGGTCTTCGATAGGTACAGGTTTGTCCTCAGCGTCATAGGCGGGAGTAAGCTTGTTCACGTCAAGGGTTTCCGCGATCAGGCTAGCCGAGTGATGGATCTGGACGTTGATGGCCTTGAGGTCTTTCCCTGTGAACCTAGAGCCGTCAGTTTTGAACTCAGGAAACCCATTCACTAGCATTGTCGGCTCGATCTTGGGATAGTAGGCTTTGACCAATGCAAGAGCACGTACAAGTCCCACCCGGCACGCTGAGCGCTTCCAAGTCTCGACCCAGGTGGGGACCGTCGAGTATGCCTCGAGCATCTTGGTAACACCCAGAAAATCACCTGGTAGCTTCAGAGATTCAAGAGCCCACTTTGTCCCTGCTGAGAATTGCCGGATAACAGTTTTGGGTATTCTCAGCCGGTGGTGGTCATCTTTCACTTCAACAACGTCAGTCGGACCTGTGGAACAGAAAGAGAAATAAGACACCCGGATACCGAGTCAAAAGCACTACAGGATTAGGAAATCCGGGTAACACAAATCGGCAGACAGAGCCTAGACTCACCAATGAGGGAGTTGTAAGTGTTGATGATGAAGGACGAGTATTCCTTGATAAGCTCATCAGCGGTCTTCAGTTTCTTCTTTTGCTTGTTATGCCTCTTGGTGAGATCCTTGAGGCTAGCTTCCAGCTCTTCACGGAGTTTAACCTCCACTTTTAGCAGTTCATTGGTCTTAGCCAAAATCTCATCAGTACGGGCAACATAAGCCTGAAATCGACAGACAAACATTAGTCGGCATATCAGAGAGTACCGAGTGACTGTATACAGAACACTCGAAACTTGGGGACTAGGATGAGTGTATGAGTATTGTTAGTAAGGTTAACCTGGTGCTCAGCCGCCAGAGACTCAATTATCTCCTCCTCAGTGATCTTCAAGGACCGATACTCCTCCAGCAGCTTTTCAAAATTTTGGCTGCTGAGAGCCGGCCTGGAAGAGCTAGCGCCGTGGCCAGTTGGTTGAGCTGCGGCTTTAGTTTCCTCCGGGTCATACCTGGCAGTAGCGGTCCTTGGAGCAGCTGCACTCTTCTGGGTCCCAATGTACTCGACATCGGGATCATCCGGCAGGGGCATGGGAAGAGGAGACTTGGTTCTTGGGCTGGTGGCGTTAGTCGGCCCTTGTTCTTCCGGAGGTGGAGGGTTGGCAGCGCTTACCGGCTCTTCCGCCATTGGGTCATCAGCGGGGGTTTCCACTGGGTCATATTTTTTATTTATTTTCTCTGGTGTCATGATTCTACATTATATTCTTCATTTGTAATCTTTGTCATGCATAATATAGTCATAGATATTTGGAATCATCATATGGAATGATCAAGATTTAATAGTAGCTTAAGAAGATTTATTTCTTCTTTTTAGGTACTTCTTTTATGATGATGAGATATGTACATATTCGATAAATATGTTAATACAATTATTATGTTATTTCCCACTTGTGGTTTTTAAGTTATGACTTGTTTGCATCACTTATGTTCTATTGAACCTTTGTTATTTGATTGTTAAGGTGCACTTAATAGTTAGGAGATAATTTATAAAAGTGTGGTGTGAATGGTTGGTAACTTAGAGAGTTGTTGTTTTATAGGTGATAACATCTCTGTTGATGAGATGGTAGTTGTGTAATACTAATTTGTGAAAGTATGATCATCAGTTATGTGATTTGGATACTCACCCCTCTTTGGTTGTAATTTCCTAATGAATTATCCCAAGTCACTTATAGACTTGTGGTTAAGGTTGTTGTTAGTTTGTGTTTGATCATAACTAACTATGGTTTGCCTTATTAGATGATTTAGTTTGTACAGATACTATGTTATAAAGATCACTCCAAATGTACTCTTGACTGGATGAACTAGACCTATTTCATCATGTCAATTGAAACATTGGTCACTTTGCTTTGTTTAAACTTTTGCACCAAAATTTCCCGTACTTTTAGATGCATGCTTTGCAAATGCACATATTAAATTTAGATCCTTATAACTTCCCAAACACTGGGATGTTACACTAGGACACACAAGTTGTGTGGGACACAAACCCTAGCCACCGCCCTATCTCCACCCAGATCGCGCCATCGGTGCTAGCACGCTGACCGCGATGTTCCATCCTTGTACATGTGGATACCTTGGAGGCGCCACACTCGTGGCGCTTCGACGAATCGGTCGCGGGATCCGCGAGGAGTTACGCGGGATCGCGAGGAGGAGATAGGCAGCGACGCGCAAATCGACAGTCTTCCACTGCATGGCGCATCAAGAGGTAATTCATGGCTCCGTGATCGATTACTTGCAGGGGTTCCGAGGATGAACGCGTAGAAAATTTGGATTTGTGCTAGCGTAGCCTACCCAGTTCCCTAACAGGACGGGGCTTTGGTGCACGCAGTGGAGCTCTGCGCTTTATACACGATAATGGAAACTGTCAAAGCCATCATGTCTCCTGCGGCGGCTTCTTCATCCGCGTAGAGGTCAGAGCGTCACTGTCACATGGGTTTTCTCCCAGCAGGCGAGGTTCCTTCCGGGAAGGAGCGGGGTCGGAGCAGGACTCCTCCCCAGCGATGTGCGGTGGAGATCCCCTGGAGATCTCCTCTTCAAGGGGCCGGCCTTGGGGGAGAACGGTTAAGGGGTTCTCCATGTCTTGATGGACGGGTACAGTGCCCGATGGACTGGGCCAGCAGCAGACGTCCCAGGATACCCTGTTATCCGTGGGTCCAACAGTAGCCCCTGGGACCATGACGTGTGCCTTTAGCAGAGCGGCCTGGGCCCCCAGGCTACGGGCCCAGCCTTCCACCGTGGTTCGAACACTGGAGGTTAAACACACTTTGTTCGCTTCTAGAGGAGGCTTCGAGAGGGAAGTCAGAGCACGACAAAAATGGCGACAAAGAGAGTTTACCCATGTTCAGGCCACCAGTGTGGTGTAAAACCCTACTCCTGCTTGTCTGATGGATTGCACTGTGTTGGTTATAGTACAAAGGCGAGCTTGTGCTCGGAACAGACTACTTGGGCTCTACGATGAATCGAGCTCTCTTGTTCAAGGGCGGGTGGTGCCCTTCTTATACTGGCGTTTGGAGCTCTTTCCCGCTCACTTGGCGGGAAAGGGTTACCACAAGGCGCCAGAGGGAGGAGCGTCCCGTACTCCTGCACCTCCTGCACTGTCTTGGTCGCTAGGGGATAGTTCCACCGTCCATAGCATCATTGTGGGCGAGCCCGGTGACGCCGCCTTCGTCTTTTAACGTGGTCTTGGTCTTCTTTCACCAAAGAGGCAGTCTTTGGGAACCCCTTTGGCCGCCGGAATTACCCCCTGGCCTTTATACACCAGAATGGCAAGTGGGGACAAAGAGGCTCTATGGCGCCTCCGTCACGGCTCAGAGAAGCGGTCGTTAGAGGCACGTGAGCTGCCTCCTCTTGAAGGTAGATACCCAAGGAGGGGGATAAGGCAAAGTAGAACCCCTCTCCAGGGCAGGAACCACAGCGGGCTAGGCCCACCTGGCGGGTGGGCCTAGGAAAGGAAGTTCCGTCTAGCGCAGACAGAACTCTCGACCTTGGAGCTATGTATTGGATTGGGCCACAGCTGTCGCCTCAGGGTACCCTAGTATCCAAGGGCCCGATAGTAGCCCCCGGGCCCGCAGAGCACATGTGTCCGCAGGATGCGAGGAGACGCGGGGCCAACTGCTGCGGGCCAGTCCTTTGCACGTGTCCACGACCTTCCCGAGGCAACGGATCCCTGTGACGTGGGGGCCCCGCCCATAAAGGCTGCGAATTTACTGAGTCTCTACTCTCCCTCTTCTCCTTCCACCTCCTGGAACTTCTCCCTCTCTAGATCCCCCATTTTCCTCTGAGATATTCTTCCTGAGATGGCCGGCAAGAAAGCTGCTCCAGCGGCGAAAGGCAAGAAGGTTGCCGCGGCGAAGCCTTCGCCGTCGTGGCCGCGCTCGATCTTGGAACCATCCCGTATCCACGTAGAGTCTTTGCTGGAGAGGGTTCATCCAATGGTGGCCTCCTCCACGAATAAGCATGGGGCTACCTCACTCTTTGCCGGGTCAGCCCGACTCAACTGCCTATGTCTTCTTCTTCCACACCCTTTTCGCCGACCTGATTCCTCCTTTCTCCATCTTCTTTTTGGCCATCCTTGAATCATACCAGATCCACGCCCTTCATCTTCATCCCAACTCCGTTCTGACCCTGGCCATCTTCGCGTTTTGGTGCGAAGCTTTCCTCGGCATCATGGCCTCGGTGGCCTTGATCTACTCCTTCTTCAGCCTCTGCGTGACAGGAAGATCTCATTGCGCCGGGTGCGCCTCCTTCCACATCGGTCTGGGTAGGAGGGCTCTGTTCCTCCTACGGGACCATAAGAATAAAGTGGACGATATCGTCAGCCGCTGGCTGTTTATGGATGCTGGCGAATCTGCGGTCCTTCTTGAGGTGCCCATTGGTAGGCCCAGTAAGCACGCTGGCTGGGCCCAGGAAGTCCTAGATGGCTCGGACATGGCTCCCCTAGTGCAGAGGATGGAGGAGCAGAACGAGAGCGGACTCGAGGCGCCCATGCTTGTCCGCCCGCCAGAGGCTGGCGCCTCTCCAAGAACATGAGCGCCTCATGTGCTACTGCGGCGACACGAAGGACATCATGTGGCTCAGCAGCTCTCTTCTTGAGGGTAGGGGGCTTGAGGAGATAATGAAGACCCTTCTTGGCAGGGACAACGCGTCGCCTCTTCTTCCCTCTGTAGTCCCCCTTTACAGTTTTGAACAACGCGTCGCTAAGATGGAGGACTCCACTCCGACCAAGCCGGCTCCCGGGCGTGTGTCAAAGAAGCTCCCTCTTGGGAAGGTCACGTCCGCCCCGGCACGGGAGGCAAGTAGCAAGTCGTCGGCGGACTCGAGCACTCCCTCTCCGCCTCCCGCGCACTCGGCGACCCCTGACGCGGCAGCAAGCGCGGAGGGGCCGCGCCCCGCGAAGGTCGATGCAGGCCCGGGGGGCTCTTCGACGACCAAAGTGGCCATGACACGTCCTCGTGGCGGGAAACGCTTTCCACGAGCTTGGGGGTACCGGGGAGAGTAGGTCCTTAGTCATGTTGGTCTTCTTTCCTTTTAGTGGTGCCGGAGCTGACTCCGTTCTTGTCGCAGCTCCCCGAAGAGGGTGAGGGTGCCGGAGACACCCAAATCCCAATCCTTAGGAGGGGAGGTCCAACCCATTGCTCCCAAGGAGAGGTGGGTTCCTCCGCGATCTTCGGCGACTGAGAGCTCGCGCACCCTGTTGTTTCCTCGCCGGGTGGCGAGACGGCAGCTGGAGCGCCGCCCGGCAAGCCTTCTGCTGGTGATGCCCCGCGGCCTGAGCCGGACGTCCTGATCGAGGACGACCCCGTCGCTCGTCCGGCGTCACCTCCAATCGCTGTTCCCGGCGCCGCCGGCTCGGGGACGACTTCAGAGCCCCGTGTAATGTGGTCGAGGCAACCTCCGTCATAGTCGGGGAAGGAGAGGCTGCCCCTACCGATCGGGAAGCGGGCGCGACCTTTTCTTTCTCTGTGGAGCGGGGGGTGCTGATTTCTTCCTCCATCCCCTTCCACGGTGCGTCGCAACAGGATTTCAACGACACGGTGGAGAGGTGGCTTCGGGACACCCCTCCCGAGGGGCCGGATGGCTCCTTCCTTCCTGACGACTTCTTCCCTGACCTGATGGCAGAGGATCGTTGGTCTGCCCGCATTCGCTCCGGAGCTCCTGCCGAGCTCTACTCGGTGGCCCCCCCTGCTCGATATCGCCAAGGATGTTGTAGAGGCGCTCCAGGTAGAGCTCGGCGGAAGCTCCAGAGCGAATGCGGGTAGACCAACGATCCTATGGGTCCGACAGACTGTGTATTCGTGTAATAGATGTTGTACTATGAATTACCAGCTCTAGATATGTTGCTCACAACTGTTTGATCCGGGTTTGTGAGTGTATGCATATTGGAGGTCTTGGGCTACTAGTCCGGGGTCCCCACAGAGTTGGTATCAGAGCCAGCCTGGCCATAGGAGAACATAGTTAGCATGGACGTTAGCTAGCACTCCAACATCTATTTTCTAAGAAAGCAAGATTTGGAGTTAACTAAGTACCAAAATATTCGTTATAATCTATCCCCTCTGTGTTTCCAAAACTTTACTTACATTAAGTTACATTTTGCATACTTTAAAATTTGCACACTGGTTACTAACTTAAACTATACTTAAAATTTGTGTAGATGGATGTTGTCTTCACCCAGTCACAACAGTTGGGTCTTACTTCCGGCCTCACTTTTCATTTTGAGACCGAGCTGGTTTAGATGACCCGTATCCTCGGGCGTCCCCTACCAGAGTTCAGGGGAGGACAGGTCGACGATGCTAGCAGCGAGCTTTCGTGGTTGGTGGAGTGTACTCTCCGCTCACCGCTGACGACACCTACCGAGCCTGTCTACGTCTTCCACGCGATTGACCACTCGTGGAATGATGGGGCTTCCCGAGTTCTCAGCAGGCGATTGTGCGCCTAGCCTACCTCTGTGGCTCTCACTTTGTCAACACTCATTTCGAGCTTTAAGGGAGGCGCGATGAGGATGGACTGTAGATTCCTTGCTCGCACCCTGTGGGGAGCATGGGTACTCACATGGATGATGTGGAGTATTTCCTGCACTGTACCCAGCACAGCCTCGACAGTCTACGCGTGCAGTTTGGCGGTTAGGTCACCAGGACCTGCACCGTGGAGGGGCAGTTACAGACCACCAGGTTGACCCATACTCGCCTCACCAAGAAGGTAGAGGCGCTTCAAAAGGTCAATGCCATCCTTCATGGTCGACTAAAGACCGTGAGAGAGGACTTGGCCACAAGAGACTCGACGATCGAGGAGTTGGACGAGGAGATCACCAACCTCTGCAAGGAGAACGAGGACCTCCTTCCTGACGACAACATTCCATCGATGGCAGGGACATGAGCGACTCGAGTGATCAGGAGGATGACGACCGCGCCGGAGATGAGAAGGACCCTGAGGAGATCCTTTTCGACGGCGATGACGAGGGAGAGGAGTAGGTTTTCACCTTGGCTCTTAGGTCGTATGAGAGCTAGACTAGGATGAGAGTAGAGTTGCAATGTCCCCACGGGTCGCTCCATTTGTAGTATGGTTCTTCTAGAACCATTTGTGTATGTTGGACTCATGTTGTGCTTTGAGACTGATGCTTTTGTATGCTAACATGTATGAGACTCTCTGCGATGTATGTACGTGTTGTGTTTGTGTGCTTTCAGTATCTCTCAAGTTATTTACCATGCATGCCTTAATTCATGTCTTTTCGCTTTCCTTAAACCTGTCAATTTTTGGTTGTTAAAACAACCTACCCGCCTTTAACTCCTACCCTTTTTCCTTCAGCATGGATCGTGATCCTTCGAATCCACCACCACCACATGATTCGTCCGTGGATCAAATACTTGCTCTTATGATGGAAGACCGCGAAGCCGCTCGTGCTGAACGCACAACCACTCTTGCCACTCTTCAACATATGGCTCAGCTTGGTACCAATAACAGTGGGAATGGTACCCAATCTAAGCTAAAAGAATTCCATAACACTAACCCTCCAACCTTCACTCGTATTGTGGAACCTCTTGATGCAGAAGACTGGCTTCGCACCATCCAAAACAACTTGGAAGTGGCCGGTGTTGCGGAGAATGATAAAGTCTTCTATGCATCTCACTTTTTTGCTAGACCAGCGCTAACTTGGTGGTAAACCACCCGTGCTATGGTGGAAGATGATCATGTCACCACTTGAGATGAGTTTGTTGCCAAGTTCCGCAAATATCACTTCCTTATGGGAGTGACGAATAACATGCGGAACAAGTTCTTGAAGGTAAGGCAATATGGGATGTCGGTATCAAAGTATTGGGAAGAATTCACCACTCTGGCTCGATATGCTCCCAATGACGTTGATTCCGAAGATAAGAAGAAGGAGAGCTTTTTGAATGGGCTTCATGATGAGCTGTAGTGCACTCTTGTGGTGATACCATTTCAAGACCGGGAATCTCTTGCAAACGCTGCCATTATGATGGAGCACAAGCACTAGGCTGCCTATGATAACCGCGGGAGGAAAATGTTGTAGCAAGGAGGATCTAGTGCTCCTAGCGCTCATAGTGTTCCGCCTGCGAGACCTCCACCCCCTAGAGCACCAGGTTATGCACCCTGTCCCAACAACTAGTTTGCTCCAGGGCCCTTAAACTTCAACAACAATGCTCCTTTTGCACCACGTTCTGGCGGTGCAAACTCTGGGAATACTTTTACCCGTACTGCTCCTTCTGCTTCGAAGCCATTTGGAGCCTATTTCTCATGTGAAAAAGGAGGGCACTTCTCTCGTGAGTGTCCCAACATGAAGCCTTCTCGTACTTGCCCCAATGCAGCTAAGATGACTTATGGACCTTCTCAGAAGAAGCCCGTGAATGTTGTGAAGGGGCATCTGAACCATGTTACTGCTAAGGAAGCCTAGAAGGTACTAGACATGGCGATTGGTACGTTCCCTGTCAACTCAGTCCCAGTTCTGTTTGATTCTCGTGCATCACATTCCTTTGTCACTAGGCCTTGTGTTAAGAAGAATGTTTTGGAGTACAATCGTATGAACAATTCTATGCTTGTACAAATACCCGGAGAAACCACCAAGGCCTCCCATGCTCGCAATAATGTTCCTATTGAGATTCATGGGAAAATTTTCAATGTTGATCTGGTAATACTAGGCTCACATGGGATTGAAGTTGTACTTGGTATAAATTGGATGACCAAGTATAAGGGAGTCGTGGATTGCACCACCAAGACCATTTCCTTGATTAGTAGTGATGGAGAGTGTTGGACCTACGGATACTACGGTATCCTGGGCCGTCTGCTGCTGGTCCAGCCCACATGGTACAGAAGAAGTCGGTACTAATTCACCACAGGAGATGGGAACTCTAGGCTCATTCTCACTAAGCAAAATCCTCTGGAGAGGAGCCTTCCTTGTCGGTACCACCAAGCATCTTTGGGGAGGAGCCTTGCTTCATCCACGCTCCTCCTTGGAAGGACCCCCGCCCATTGGGGGACAACCCATGTGGGGGTGACATCCGAGACTCTGCGCGGGTGACGGAGGCGCCCAGGGCGACAGAGCGACTTTGGCCACTGTCGTGGTGTGGAGAAGACAGATGCCATAGGATGACTTGAGTTTGGGGCCGCTGTAGGTATCCGGGGAGGGATCGCACGGCGAGTAGCCGCGCTCAGGTATCACTGCAAACAGCAAGAACTGCCCAGGTTCGGGGCCCTCGTGTGGAGGTAACACCCCTACTCCTGCCTATCTCTCTGTATGTATAATTTACGAGTAGCCACAATACAACTTTGCCTCTCAGCCGAGTAGCCACTCTGCTGCTCTCTCTCGCTCTAGTGCTAGTCCTTGAAATAAATGCGACCTGGGGTAACGTCGTCGCAACGTCGTAAGCAACGTCCTCGCGCAGGAGGGGGCAGGGCACCTTATATACTGGTGCCCAGCCGAATAAACAAAGACTAAAAGGTACAACTTGATGGGACACGCCCTCTGCGAAGCAGAGCACGCCTCCGGCTTCTCGCTAACGCGGGCGCGGGAAGTCGCCGCGCAGTTCGGCTGACAGGACTTGTCCACCCTGTCAGTAACATAGAGGAGGCCCCACCTCATGTCCTGTCCCCTCTGTCGGTGACAGGACTTGACAGGCGCCTACCTCACTGTAGCCATGCCATAGAGCGAATAATCACGCGCTCCGTAAGTTGAACCGCACGCCTGTACGGCTACAGGATACGCGGGATCTTGTCAGAACGGCTCCATTGACTTCTTGCCCGAGTAGGAACGCATCCCATCTACTCGTACCACATGATCGCTACCCGGACGAATATAATCTTTCTCCTTATCTTCTCTTGGCCTTCAATACTTATGACCGAATAGAGACTACCCGGTAGAGGATACCCGGGTAGCCACCTACCCGGCCAACAGTACTCTGATCTTCACTTTACCACTAGCCTTACCCCTACTCGGGGGTAGCCCCCCGACATTAGTCCCCGAAGCTGGTAGAGTCCAGCGAACTTTTTTGTAGGGCTCTGCCAGCTTAAACCAAATTGTCTTCTCGAAGGAGTAAAGCCGAGTTGCACCTCAACTTGGGCCAAGGACTCCTTCTCAAATATCTCCAACTGTGGTTACGAGAGAAACTTCCTGGTAGCCGAGTAGAGCACTCTCTCTACTGTGCTGCCGAGTAACTTGACTTAGTGAAATTTTGAACACGATCCCGTTGGATCAGACCAAATCCCTCTTCTCGTGTCTCTACTGGGCACGTGTCATGCCCACATACCCCCGACGCCTCGGTGCCAGGGACACAGCAGGCCACGTGCCTTTCACTGCCGCCAGGGCTCACAACCCGTTAGGTGACGTCGAACGGGTACTCGAGAGCCCACGATCTGGGACGTGGGATTAACTGTGCCCGTTACGCGCGCGTTTCGCGCTGTGTGCATTTCTAACGGGCAGTTAACCCACGCCGCATGATCTCAGGCCACGATTGATCCAATAGTAACTGCAGCTCGCGGGGAGAGATAAATACCCCCGTGCCGCCTGCCTGTTCTCTCTCTCCCTCCTTTTCCAATCTCGCACTCCCCTCTCCGCAGTCGCTGCCGTTGAGCACAACGCCACCGCGAGCACTCACTGTGCCGCCACCGTGAGATCTGAGAGCAAGAATCCCGGCGCGCCATCGCCGTCATCCTTGCCCTCAACTCCGACGAGCCTTCTTCTCCAACAGCAAACTCACATCCATGGCTTAGCATGGAGACGAGGTGGTTTCCGCCCGAGCCGGTTGGGAGGGCTCAGACGTCACCGCCGAGGACTGCCAATGGCTGGTGAACACCCGCCGTGTTCCTCCCAGCGTGGTTTGCCGGCATCCTGGCACCGAGCTCGTCCCGGCACCCGAAAAGGACGAGTACGTGGTATTCCTCTCCCACTTCAAACACGGCTTCAGCCTTCCCATCTCTAAATTCTTTGCTGATTTCCTCCGCCACTTCAGCCTCCAGCCGCACCATCTTCCACCAAATGCCATTGTTATGCTCTCCACACACGCCACCGTGTGTGAAGCCTTCCTGGGTGTCTACCCAACCGTCCAAACATGGGCAAGGTACTTTTTCCTCCGCAAGCAGAGTGTTCCCGATCCTGACAACACTGAAGCCCCTCGCGTGATGACCCAGATGGGTAGCGAGATGATGCTGCAGCACAAGACCGGGCACCACCCACGCGGAAACCGTGCTCAAGTGGAAACGCGGATTCCTCTATGTGAAGAACGTTCCCGCCGAGAAGGGGAAGCCAATCGAAGACCGGATAGGGCTCCCGAAGTTTGTGAACGCGCTGCCCACCGGGCAGAACTGGGGCTATGATCCAAAGAAGACCGTCCCAGACGTCCTCCAGGTCGAGAAGCGCTTGACCGAGTTGGTGGCAGAAGGGCTCCTTCAGGACGATCCAATTGTCTGCTGGATCTCGCGCCGGGTACTCCCGCTCCAGGACCGAGCACACAAGATGTGCCACATGGGAGGTCCTCGCGACTGTACCAGGACGACGACCTTTGAGCTCAGCAAGGCTGAGGTGGCCATCTGGGCCAGGTCTATTATGCAGACCACGCTCACCGACAACTGGGCATACGGCTTCGCGCTGTATAGCCGTCTCAAGAAGATCCCCCAGGTTAGTGCTCTTCTCTGCACCCTTATAATTTGTACTTGGCACCGAGTAGTACTCCTTTTAGCTTCATATTCTTTGTATTTTCATGCTATACCGAGTAGGAACCTTTAGCTTTGTATGCTTTGTGTTTGCATGCTGTTCCGAGTAGATTTACTTAGCTTAATATGCTTTGTATTTGCACGCTATCCCGAGTAGAACCACTTAGCTTAATGTGCTTTATGTTTGCACGCTTGTTCCGAGTAGAACTTCTTATCCGAGAACTTAACTCACAGTGCTTACTTGTACCAACATCATATCAATCGCCAGAGAGAAGAAGACAGTGAGATCTTCGAGGCTAACTGGCACGATGACAGAACTGAAGACGACAAGACCGCCTACGACACCCAAGATACCTTGTGCATCCCTCGTGCCAATCAGCCAGGTAAGTCCCGAGCATATGCCTCTATTCGGGATTGGTCCGAAGACGACGAAGGTGACTCAGTTCACCTTTCCGCTTACTAGTAGCATGCTTTGATTCCCTTCTCTCTTGCCTGTTCTAAATTCCCCCTTCTTCTCTGCAGAGGAACCTGAGTTGGATGACGGGGAGGAACCCCTGATTGTCGATCCGCTATCCGTGGCTGCTCCCAATACCCGGAAGAGGGTTGGCAGCGGTGCCCAGGCACCTCCTCCCAAGAGGACCAAGAAGCAGCCAGCGAACAAAGCCGTCGCTTCCCGTAAGAGGAAGGTCCCCACCAGCAAGGGGTAAGTGTTCTCCGAGTAAACCTTGACCTATTGCCGTTTTCTGTTGTGCTTTTCCCTTCTCCCTTATTCTGCTTTCTTTCTGACCCTATTTCTTCTTCCAGTGTGCCTCTCGATGCTGATGCCACTTCCGCACCTCTTCCCAAGAAGAAGACAACCGTGCCCCGAGAGCAGCTTGTAGATCTCTCGGATGAAGATGAAGACCAGGAACCGCAGGGTAGGACGCGTGCGTCCTCCCCTATTGATGAAGAACAAGATCTCGGCGCCGAGAATGATGGCGCCGGGGATGATGCCGACCACGCCTCCGAGCAGCAGCAGCCGGAAGCGCAGCAGGCTGCCCAAGACGTTGCCGACATCGAGAAACCGCCAACTCCCCCAGCTGCATCAGCGGAGGAGAACATCGAGCGAGCTGCCGAGCAGCAGCAAGGAGACGCCGCCCTGGAGCGTCTAGAGCCTGCTGCAGAACAGCAGCGCGAAGACAATGCTGCAGAGCAGCATTACCCCGCGGCTGAGCCGCGGGTAGAAGACAATGTCGCCAAAAGGCCTGATCCCGCTGCGGAGCAGCGGGTAGAAGACGATGTGGTGGAGCCAACCCGCCAAGACCAAGTGCAGCCGGACGCTTCACCGAGTAGCCGGCCACCAGTGCCGCCAACTCAGCAGGCGACTCCACCCCGCGCACCAGTTCCTCCACCAACTCAGCAAGTATCTCCGCCAGTTCAACAAGTGCCACCACCTCCTCAGCCAACTCTTCAAGTGCCTCCGCCTTCTCAGCCAACCCCCACGCCAAGCACCAAGAATACCACCAAAGCGGGAGCTGAGGCAACTCGGCAGCAGCCAAAGCGCGCTGCCTCACAGGCTGGGCAGGCGCCGCAGCCCTCCAAGCCGCAAGGTGAGCCATCCGGGAAGCTGGTCAAGAGCACCCAGCTTACACTCACTCCAAGCGCCAACCCGGTTTCCTCCGGGGTCACCTTTGGCCATGTCGAGAAGCTGAGTGCTGGGGCTGGCGCCAGCGTGCAGCGCAAATATCCCGAGTACTGGACAGACCTGTCGCAGCGCCACCAAATCCCGCTGTCCAAGGAGGAGAAACGACTAGTCGCTCTCAAAGAGCGCCAAGCCGTGGGAGTCTCCAAGTCCAAGGGAAAGAAGGATCCCTTGGTCATCAAAGAACTTTCTTCCCGCGGCGAAGACGAGTAGGAGCTTCCCGAAGAAGGCCTTGCTGCCATCTTGGACCGAGTAGGCCACATCGGGAAGGCCTGGGACAGCAAAGTGCTCGGCAACAATGCCTGGGATGGTACCGAGTTGGGGAAACTGGACCATTATCGAACGGATTGGAACAAGGCCGACATTGGCTCTGTTGGCATGACGGTTGCTAGCCCTTGCTGCACCTTGGCCGGAAAGCTGTTTGTTCTGTGCAAGAACGCCGAGGACATCGAGCAAAGCTATGTGGTAAGTGTCTCTCTCTTCTTTGCATTTTCCGAGCTGCTGATTTCTTCTTTCTCTTCTCTTCTTCTCCTAGTCATTCCCCCAGTCCCCGAGATTCGGGCCGAGTAGGTGAAGACTCAATCGAGTTGACATTTACTCGGGCCAAATCTTCCAGTATTTTTCTACTCTGCAGGATAGCGTCCAGAAAAGGACAAAGATTTTCCGTCAGCTTCTCTGGAACCACCGCCAAGCCAGGGAGCGGAACCAAGCCCTGGAGGCTGAGAAAAAAATACAAGGATGCTATCGAGCAGCAAGCCCTGGAGCGCACCCTCAAGCTTTCCGAAATAGAGAGTAAGCTTTTAGCATATCGGTTTATGCGTTTTGTACTTAAGCCCGTTATTTGCTTTTTGCTCAATTGCTGTCTTCTCTGCAGGCGAGCTCAAGGCTCTGGTGGAAAGGCACCAAGATTGCGAGGTCTTTGCTACCTATGCACAGAGCAAGATCACTTCTCTGGAAGGTGAGATTTTTCTTTCTTCTATGTATTTGTCTTCTCTCTATTGGCTACTCTGCTGATAACGCTGTTCTACCCGCAGAAGAATACTAGAAGTTCCGGGAGCAGCATCTGGATTGCCTCACACCCGCTGAATCTCACCAACAAGTGCAGGCCCAGGAAGCAGGAATAGAGAAGGAGCGCAAGATCGAGAGAACTGATTACGAGAAACTCCAAGTAGATCTTACCGCCGCGCTCCAAACCGCAATCAACTCCGTCCGCGAGAAGCAGGAATTCGAGATGACAGCCAAAGCTGAGAAGCGAGCACTCGAGCTAGAAATTACCATGCTCAAGGAAAGGAACCGAGCCCTCGAGGTTCAAATCAATGACTCGCGCCACGTCCATGACAAGTATCTCCAATAATTAGAGGACTGGAAGGTCAAGCTGGGGGCCCTGTTGGTAGAAATGGAATGTGAGTTGCCACTACCCCTTTCTTCTTTTGTCTCTTTCTTCTCTGCCTTCTTCTACTCGGTTTTTACTTCTTCTCGGTCACTGTTTCTGACTCAACTTAGTTCCTTATGAAGATATCTTCCCGGAACTCCGTTCTGCTGGTGTGCCCGCTTTGGACAAGGCAAGATAGGCCAGAGCCACATCTGGTCTGAATATTGACAACACATCCAGCATCAACGACCATCTCCTCAACATCAAGACACAAATCCGCCCCCTTAAGGGCCTGGGCACCTCCATGGTGTCCACTGGTATCAAGTTGCACAAGCTCTTCTGGCCCGAGAAGGACGTCCTGGAAACCTTCCGCGAAATTGCTGATCACCTGGATGAGGTCAAGGTGGAGCTCAAGAAATGGCGTGCCTCCGCAGCTCGGGCAGGAGCTGACGAGCTGCTGCACTTCGTCCTGTCCTGGTACAAGAACTTGGATCTCCAAAGGATCAGTACGCGCCGTGAAGACTCCAAGTGGACCGAAGATCCGGATTGTGTCGCTCGCCGAAAAGAGGTGGCTTATGAGCTCGCCTCCTACGCCGACACCAGCGTCTTCATCGACGGCCCCACCGATCCTGATACGGATGTTGGCGAAGAGGACGATGACGAGGATGATGATGAGGATAGCATTACTGATGAAGACTTGGCCGAGCTCGAGGAGGGCGTCGAGGAGGAGGGATCCAAGCAGGACAAGGCCAAGGGGACGGAGGGGAACGAGCCGCAAGGCAACGTTCAGGACTCTGGGTTGGCAGCCAACCCAGAGGCCAAGCAGCCGCACCCCGCCGCACAGGAGGCCACCATCACCACCGAGATGGTGATCCAAAACCTAGCTCCTGAGTTGGGCGCGACTGTTGATGCGACGGACGGTCTTTACCCTTTGCCCGGCACTCAATCCACTCCAGCCTCTGACTCTGTAACGGATCCCATCACTGTGGCTACAGCAACTTCCGATCCAGCTGCCTCTGCCAACACCAACGCAGACAACACTACTTCTACTGTTGTGTAATTCCTGCAAGTCTCATCTCCAAACTTTTATCAGATCCCCGGGATGTCGGGTGCATATGTAATCGGTACAATTATGTCCTTTGCTACTCAGTTTTTATTTCAGTTAACAGTTTAGCAACTCTGGCTCAATGTCGGGTTGCGTTTCTACGCAAGTCCCCGAGTTGCATTTTTTATCCACTCATTCTCTTTGTCTTAGCTCTTACCTGCCACTTGTGGCTTTTTTGGTAGTCGAGTCACAAGATTTCAAAGTTTGAGTTTCAAATACTTATCCACTTAAAAAATTGCATGGTAACGCTGCCCACCACTTAACCGAAAAGAGACAACAGAAACAGTAAAGAACACCCTACTCGGTTGCTACACCTCTCTTTTCCTTAGCAATTTTTCGTGTGCTCATTGACCTTTGGCTTGTTCTCTTGCTTGCCATGTAGCCGGGTTGCGGACAGCAGCAGAGTCGAAGAGTTGGCCCTTGGGTTTAAACACATTACTAGATATGCTTATGAAATTCTAAGTAAAGAAACCGAGTAGACAAAGTAAAGCAGAGTAGAACAACACAGAGCAAATTTGGACAAGGGCAGACCCCGAGTTTGAATTCGGAGTGCCGACTAGAATTTTAACTCGGTTGAGGAGATACGTACAACTTTTTGTTCATGAATGAAAACGGCGGAGTAGAGCTACATTTCAGGGGCGCTTAGATTCCTCTCCAGCTTTATCCGGCCTGTTCTTCTGGGGTGCCTGTGCGTCAACTAGATAGTAGGCATCATTGTGCCGAGCCTTGCTCACAATGAAAGGCCCTTCCCACGGAGGGGATATCTTGTGCATCCCGGCCGTGCGATGCACGACCCTAAGGACCATGTCTCCTTCTCGGAAAACCCTTGGGTTTACTTTCCGGCTGTGATAACGCCTCAAGTTTGCTGATAGATAGCTGAACGTGACAGAGTTAACTCTCTTGCTTCTTCTAGCAGGTCAACGTCATTTTCTCGAGCTTCTCTCGCCTCCGCCTCAGTGTAGAGGGTTACTCGGGGCGAGTCATGCTCTAGGTCAGTGGGCAACACGGCCTCAGCTCCATATACCAGGAAGAATGGTGTGTATCCGGTTGATCGGTTAGGGGTAGTCCTTAGACTCCACAACACCGCCGGCAACTCGTCCAGCCAACAACCAGGGGTTCGTTGTAATGGCTCAATCAGCCTTGGCTTTATGCCGGATAGCACCATGCCATTTGCTCTTTCAACTTGCCCATTGGAGGCGGGATGCGCAACAGATGCAACATCTAGCCTGATCCGCTTCTCTCTGCAGAATCTTGCGAACGCACCCTCAGCAAAGTTTGTGCCATTGTCAGTGATGATGTTGTGCGGGTAGCCGTATCTCAGAATCACATCCTTCAGGAAACTCACAGCTGTGACTCCATCACACTTCCGAATAGGCTTGACCTCAATCCACTTGGTGAACTTATCAACCATGACCAAGGTGTGAGTCATGTTGCCTCTAGCTGGCTTGAAAGGACCCACTATATCCAAACACCAAACGGCAAAAGGCCAAGTAATGGGAATGGTCTTCAAATCGGAAGCTTGCATATGAATCTTACTTGCAAATCTCTGGCAGCCGTTGCACTTTCTTACTATATCTTCAGCTTGCTTCAAGGCAGTGAGACAAAAGAAGCCATGCCAAAAATCCTTGTTGACCAGAGCCCGAGAAGAGGCATGATGTCCGCATTCGCCCTGGTGTATGTCCACAAGAATTTCTTCTCCTTCCTCTGGCTCTACACAGCATTGCAGCACGCCAATAGGACTCCTTCTGTGCAGCACTTTGTTGATGATTGTGTAGCCCTTGGATCTTCTCTGTATCTGCCTGGATGTGACCTCGTCAGTCGGCAACATGCCATCTGTTAGAAAGGATAATATGGGCAGAGCCCAACTCGGTGTCTCTCGTGTGGGAAACACTGGTTCGTCCACTTCCATTGGATCAGCTACCAATACCTCTTCTGAGTGGGGGGGGGGGCAAGTGCCCGAGTCCCCGAGTACTGAGAAATGATCCCCTCAATGAATGCAACAGTCCCCGAGTTGAATGGAGCAGTCCCCGGGTTGAATGGAGCAGTCCCCGGGTTGGAGACGACAGTCCCCGGGTTCTTTTTGCAGCCTCCCAGTCAATCTCCATTGGAACAACCTCCTCTACTGGCAAAGATGGAACAAAGATAGATTACGAGTTGGGGGATGGTTTGATGGATGGCTTTCTTAAATGCTCCAAGGCAATCCCAGCCGGGATGAACTGCCGAGAAGACCCCAACTTGGACAGCTCATCAGCTGCATCATTTTCAGCCCGGTGTATATGATGGAACTCACACCCTTCGAAGAATCCAGTCATGGTTTGCACCAGAAACCGGTAGGACGCCATGTTGGCATCCAAAGCATCCCAGGTGCCAGATACCTGCTGAATCACCAGATCCGAGTCGCCATAGCAGACGATACGCTGCACACCAATCTCCTTGGCTACCCTCAGGCCATGTACCAATGCCTCATACTCGGCCACATTGTTAGATGCTTTGAAATGAATCTGCATCACGTACTTGAGTTGATCTCGCTTGGGTGACGTAAGCACCACGCCAGCACCAAGGCCTTCCTTCACTTTGGAGCCATCAAAATGCATCTTCCAGTAGTTGGTTTCCGGCAAGGGAGGATCATACTGCATCTTCGCCCAATCCACCAGGAAATCTGCCAGAGTTTGTGACTTGATTGCTTCTCTTCTCGCGTATAGAGGAGTGTACGCGGCTAGCTCGATTGCCCACTTGGCTACTCGGCCGCTTGCTTCCTTGTTGCCCATGATCTCCGAGGTGGGAGCAGTACTCACCACCGTGATGGGATGCTCTTGGAAATAGTGCTTCAGCTTCTTGGCACCCAGGTACACGCCGTAAGTCATCCTCTGGTAATGAGGGTAGTTTTGCTTGGAGCTGGATAGCACCGCGCTGAGATAATACACTGGCTGCTGCACCTTCTTGCCTTCCTCTTCTGTTTCCGCCACTATCACCACGCTGACTACCCGGTTGGTTGCTGCAATGTACATCAACATTGGCTCTTTGGGTAGCGGGCTAGCCTGGATGGGTGCGCTACCCAGCATGGTCTTGAGTTCTCTGAACGCCACATCTGCTTGCGATGTACAGACAAACTTATCACTCTTCTTTATGAGCTGGTAAAGAGGCAAGGCCTTCTCACCCATTCTTCCCAGAAAGCGGCTCAGAGAAGCCAAGCACCCGGTAAAATTTGGCACATCCTTCAGTGATCTCGGCAAAGACATGCTTTTTATAGCTTTTATCTTTGAAGGATTGGCCTCAATGCCCCCACTGGATACCAAGAAGCCGAGTAGCTTGCCAGCCGGGACGCCAAAGGTGCATTTAGTCGGATTCAACTTCATCCTGTACTTGCGCAGGTTAGCAAAAGTTTCCTCAATATCACTAAGAAGAGTATGTGTTTTATTCGTTTTGATGACAATGTCATCTACGTACACCTGCACATTCTTGCCAATTTGATCATGCAAGCATTTCTGCATGCATCTCTAATAAGTAGCCCCAGCATTCCGCAACCCAAAGCACATAACACGATAGCAATAAGCCCCGTACGGGGTAATAAAGGCAGTTTTTATTTGATCATCCGGGTTGAGAGCTATCTGATGGAAACCAGAGTAGGCATCAATGAAAGACAAAAGTTCACACCCGGCAGTGGAATCAATCACCTGATCTATGCGTGGTAGCGGGAATGGATCCTTGGGGCAGGCCTTGTTCAGGTCGGTGCAGTCCACGCACGTGCGCCATGCAGTCTCGGCCTTGGGGTCCTCCTTCTTCTTCTCAACCATAACCGGGTTGGCTAGCCAATCCGGATGCAGTACCTCCATGATAAATCCGCTTATCAGCAACTTGGTGATCTAATCACCGATGGATTTCCTCCTCTCATCGCCAAAGCGGCGCATAGCCTGCTTAACTGGCTTGGCGTCGGGGCGCACATGTACCGAGTGCTCAACCAACTCCCTCGGGACACCCGGCAGATCCTCATTGGACCATGCAAAGACATCCCGATTCTCACGGAGGAAGTGGATGAGCTCGCTTTCCTATTTCTCTCCCAACCCGGCGCCAATGATGGCAACACGTTCTAGGAACTCAGGATCGACCTGGACCTTCTTTATCTCCTGGGATGCCTGGAAAGTCGTTCCGTACTGGGAACTCGGCATGCCCAGCGCACCACCCTGTGCTGCTTGAGCCATAACAACCACCTCGTGTATCCTCTTCTTCTCGGAAGCAATGACCAAGGACTCCGCCAGCAGATATCCAGCAGAGGCACATTCCAAGGAACACTTGTAATCACCCGAGATGGTGATGACACCATTGGGACCAGGTAACTTCATCTTCAGGTAGGCTGCATGGGTTGAGGCCATGAACTTGGTGAGGGCAGGCCTACCGAGTAGAGCATGGTAGGGGCTCTGAAGATCAACTACTTCAAACTGCAGGCACTCGGTGCGGCAGTTCTCCCTGGTGCCGAATAGAACATCTATCCAGATGCGGCCGATTGGAGCACACGATACTCCCGGCACAATGCCATGGAAAGTGGTCCTGCTGGGTAGCAGCATGTTCTCGGCAAGGCCAAGCTTCTCCAGTGTATCACGGTACATGATGTTGATGCTGCTGTCGTTATCAATCAGCACTTTGCTGAACCTAACATTCTTCGTGGTCCCAGGAAGGTAGGATCCACCACCAGAGCATAGGTACCCGGATTGGGCATCACCTTGGGATGATCAGCTCTGGACCAAGTTATCTCCTGCTCGCACCAGAGAAGGTAGTGAGGCACAGCTGGGATCACTGCATTTACCTCCATTGCACGCATGTGCAGCGACTGCTTGTCGTCTGGCTCAGTGGTGAACACCATATAGCTCTCATGGTGCTCCCGGTAATGGTTGCGGTCTCCACCACCATTGTTGCTGTTGTTGTTGTTGTTGTTCCTGTTGTTGTTGTTGTTGTAGTTGCGGTTGCGGTCATTGCGGTTGTCGTAGTTGTAGTTGCGGTTGGCTCCCTGAGCCACTTGGTTCACATTCTCCCTTCTCGGATTCACTGCAGGCCTGGGAGCAGCTGCCCGAACAGGCTGCACGTTGGCTCCCGAGAGTGGAAGAGGAGGAGGAGGGGGCAGCTGACCAAAGCCTTCACTCTTGATGCGGTCCCACCAGCTGCATTGCCGGGTAGTGTGGTTGGCTGGCCTACTCGGATGCCGACTATGGAAGCTGCATGGCCCGACCTTCATGTTCTCAAAGATAAAACTCTGAGCCTCTCTTGTATCCGGATTGCCGCTACCCTGCTGGGGACCCGCGTATGGCTTCTTGATGCCTTGGCTCTGATTCTGGTTCTGCCCGTATTGGGCTCCAGCAGTTGTTTTGCCTTTGGCTACTCCCAGCAGCCGCAGGGTCTTGGTTCACAGCATTCACCTCTTCGGCCTCATACCGAGTATCGGGGCGGTCACTTCTGCGCTTGTTGCGGAAATCTTGGCGTCTGTGGCCTTCATGGTGCTTCCTTCTCGGCTCGAATGCATCGAGCAGAGGCTGAGTAGGGTCTCCGAGTGCATACATATCAACGATCTTGATCGTCTCAGCGAGCGTACTCGGCATCTCTCTCTGCAGCTTTTGCCACAACATGCTGCCATGCCTGCAGCCTTGAGCAAACCAGGCGATTGCCTGTGACTCATTCACACCCTCACAGGTGTTCGTCAGTGTGCTCCACCGAGTAAGATACTCTCGGTCAGTCTCCTCTTCTCGCTGCTTGCAAGCTGAAAGCTGTTGCGGCCTATTCGGCCTCTTGTACGTGCTGGTGAAGTTGTTGATAAATGCTTCCGAGAAGTCCAGCCAGCAGTTGATGCTGTCTCTTGGCAGGTTGTTGAGCCAAATCCAAGCAGGGCCCTCCAGCATCTGCGGAACATACCGCACAACCCATCTCCCGTTGCCGCCTGCAATGTGCACAGCGGTAACATAGTCGCTTAGCCAATCTTCCGGCTTGGTGCTGCCATCATAGCAATTGGTCCCCCTAGCCAGCTGAAACTTGTTCACGGAGGGCTCCTCCATGATGCGGCGACCAAAGCAATCTGGGCCGGGTGGCCCCTTCGACTCGAGCTGCGCAGACCGGTTGATCCGGTCCAGCTTGTATCTTGCATCGCTGGGCTCCAGCATTCGGTCACCCAAACGATCAGTGATGTCTCTTGGGTCAGCGTACCCGGCTAGCTCCATCTCCGAGTACCCATCATCATAGCGGTCTTGCGGCAAAGGACCGGGTTGAGCCACCGGGTTGGCTGCTGCCACCACCACTTGCGGCTGCACAGCTGCTGGCTGCCGCACCCTCTGCTGAACCGGGTTGGCAGCATGATGCCGCGATGTTCCCGCGCGGTTTCCTCCTTGCCCCTTGTTGTGAGCTTTAGTGGCTTGATAGCCTGCTCCTGTAGAGTTGTGTTTCTGACCGGGCTGCCGCGCCACAGCGTGCTATTTTCCGGCGGCAGCCGGGTCGTACACCTGCATCTGTTTTCTCTACCCAGAGTTCACACTCTGGTCCCTCTCATTGCCAGGAAGCGGCGATGAGGCCTGATCCACAGATCTGACCGCATGCGAGTGCACAACCTGAGAAGCACCAGCTCCCGGATTGGCTTTCCGGAACTCCTCGTTCTGCCTGCCAGCCTCTAGCACTAGCTCACTCAACCTCTCCTGCTGCCTAGCGTGCGCGTCGCCAGTGAGATGCGGCAACTCAGCAGCCACTGCCTCTGCAGCCCTAAGATTTTTGGCAGGAGTGCTATATTTGGGCATAGTAGCAGTGTTCAAATTAGCAGATTGGCTAGCAGCCCTACCATCTCTAGATAGCTCAGCGCCTAAGTTGCGACGGATAGCGCCTAACTTGCTAGGCAACCTAGAAACAGGAGTAAAGCCATGTGCTCTGTTGTACTCGTTTTGATCTAGGTTAAGCTCAAGCCTAACCTTCTCCAATTCTTGTGACTCCGCGAGTAGCGCTTGACGCTGCTGCTTGAGTTGCGCCCTCATCGTCATGAGATCAAGCTCGGTGGGAGGCGGCATGCCCAGTTTCTCGGTGGCGCCACCGCGAGCAACTGGTATAGCCGCGGATGTGGAAGCATCCACGTAACCCAGAATGTTCCGGGGCATGTCGTAGGGCTTGTGGACCCTTGCGCCAGCAGGTTCCTCGATGACTGCCGCAGTAGCGGCCGCGCCTTTCCCGGCATCGATAGCCGGGCCTGTCATCATCACATCCACGCTGTCCGCAGAGCAGCCAGAAGGCTTCCCGCGTGTCGGGGGGTTACCCCCGAGTAGGGTAAAGGAAAGTGGTAAAGGCAACAGTCAGAAGGGAAGTTTGGTCGAGTAGCCGTCTACCCGGTAGTCGCTACCCGGTCGACTGCTACTCGGTCTTACGAAAAGATGACCAGAAGGAGATATCAAGAGAGTTATGTCCGTTCGAATAGAAGAGCTGGTCCGAGTAAGATTGGCGGGAATCTACTCGGGCCAGAAGTCAAAGGAGCCGTTCTGACACAGGATCCCGCGTATCCTGGGTCCGTACTTGGCACTATTCAAACTACTGTTCATCTGGGACCGGCCTGCCTGACAGTGACAGTGTGGAAGCAGGCGGTCGCAGGATAAGGGGGCCCTACTCTGTGTTTGGCACAGTGATACAAGACTGTCCCCTTGGTTTTGCCCAACGACTTTCCGGATGCAGCCAAGATTAGGAACCAAAGCTGTCAGCGGGAACTCGGAAGAAGGACGATGTGCACACTATGTCGACACTTGTCCGTGTTTGGACGTTTCCGGCTGGGCACCGTGTATATAAGGTGCCCCGCCGCCTCCTGCGTGAGGGATCGCATGCTGGGACACAAGGAAACCCTAGATTCTTGACCTAGTTCATCACGTAGAGAGAAGAGTGGCTACTCGGTAGCAAGAACATTGTACTGTGGCTACTTGGTGAGACACCAGAATACATAGAGAAAGGCAGGAGTAGGGGTTTTACCTCCTCACGAGGGCCCTGAACCTGGGTAGATCGTGCTGTTTGCAGTGCTTAGTTCTTACCTCACGCGGCTACTCGTCGCGTGATCTCTCCCCGAGCACCTCCAGCGTCCATCGTTCCCACATCTTTAGCCATCCTATGGCATCTGCCGTGACACCACCACGACAGTTGGCGCCCACCGTGGGGCAACCAGCGGCGCTGGCTGGAGTTTCTGTTCGGACGGGATCTTCTTCAGCGGAGCGTGTAGTCTGTGGCCTTGTCCAGAGATTCGGCTCTTTCGACTTCGTCACCGACAATGCAGGCGATTTCGGCGGCAGGGCCATGCCGGAGGGCGGCTCGGTGATCTCCTTCGGCTCTCACCTCGTCTACGTCGCCACCGTCGCCAACCGCGCGTACCCCGAGCTGGTGCATGACGCGGAGGATCCTCCTGCGGTGATCGCTGCTCGCGGAAGGCCTGCATGCCGTTCTGCGGACCGCGCTGAGGTGATGGTGACCGGCTTGGCGGCAAACGCCGGCGCAGCTGCTACTGGCGCCGCGGCCGTCGTCGAGGATCTTGCTGCCTCGAGCGCTGGTGGCAGGACCCACCGGCCTTACGAGAAGGAGTGTAACCTCCCTCCCTCCACCACTCCGACTATTCCCGCGTCGGCTGGACGGAATGGTATGCCAACCCCCACCGACCTCGAGCTCCTGAGCATGAAGGAGCAGCTCGAGCAGCAACGCCAAGAGCTGCTTGCCGAGCAGGCGGAGTTGGACAAGGTCAGGCTTGAGTTGAGTCTAGACCAGCTTGAGTACAACAAGGCTCATGGTTTCACGCCAGTCACTAGGAGAGCTAGCAGAGTAGGCGCCACGCGGCGCAATCTTGGTGCCGAGATGGCGACAGTGGTAGAGGTTCCTGCTCAGTCCGCCACCGCAAACACTTCCACTAGGCCTAGGTATAGCACACCTGCCAAGACACTTAGAGCTGCAGAGGCTGTAGCTGCCGAGTTGCCTCGTCTCGACGGCGACGCGCGTGTTAGGCAGCAGGAAAGGCTCAACGAGTTGGTGTTGGAGGCTGCTAGGCAGAATGAGGAGTTCCGGAAGGCCAACCCGGGTGCTGGAGCTTCGCAGGTGGTGCACTCGCACGCGGCTAGATCTAACGATCAGGCCTCGTCTCCGCATCCCAGCCGCGAGAAGAGCCGCAGCGGACGTTCGGCCAGAGATAGGCAAATACAGGTGTATGACCCGGCTGCTGCCGCGAGACAGCTTGCTGTGCCGCAGCAGCCCGGGCAGGAACATAACGCTGCAAGAGCAGGCTCTCAAGCCCATCAAGCTCAAAGCCAGGCCCGAGATGGAGCGCGTCCAGGTCCTTCTCAGCGTCCCGCTGCTCCGCCTACTCGGCAGAGGCAGCAGCCGCGCGCAGTGGCGCCAGTCGCCAACCCGGTGGAGCAGCCTGCAGCTGTGCAGGTGGACAGATATGATGACGGCTACTCGGCCATGGAGATGGCTGGCTATGACATTCAGGACCGTGTTGGTGAGCGGGTGTTGGCGCCTGGAGATGCGAGGCATCAACTGGACCGGATCAACTTGTCAGCTCGGTTGGAGAACACGGGTCCTCCTGGCCCCGAGTGCTTTGGCCCGCGCATCATGAACGAGCCGTCCGTGAAGAACTTCCAGCTTGCAAGGGGCACCAAGAGCTACAATGGCAGCACCAAGCCCGAAGATTGGCTCAATGATTACGTCACCGCAGTCCACATTGCAGGCGGCAACAGGAGATGGGCAGTGCGGTACGTCCCGCAGATGCTAGAGGGTCCAGCTCACACTTGGCTCAACAACTTGCCCAAGCACAGCATAAATTGCTGGCTGGACTTCTCGGATGCCTTCGTCAGCAACTTCACCAGCACCTACAAGAGGCCGAATAGGCCACAACAACTGTCCGCTTGCAGGCAGCGAGAAGACGAGACAGACCGCGAGTACCTTACTCGGTGGAGCACATTGAGGAACACCTGTGAAGGTGTGAACGAGGCCCAGGCCATCACTTGGTTTGCGCAGGGATGCAGGCATGGCAGCATGTTGTGGCAGAGATTGCAGAGGGAGATGCCAAACACTCTGGCGGAGACCATCAAGATTGCGGATCAGTACGCACTCGGTGATCCTACTCAGCCCCTGATGGACTCCTCTGAGCCGAGAAGAAACTTCAGCAACAGCAAGCGCAACGAGTTCCGCAACAAGCGCAGGGGTGACCGAATAGATACTCGGTATGACCCTGAAGAGGTGAATGCAGTGACTGTTGGAGCTGGTGGTAGCCAAAGGCAAAAACCTGCTGGAGCCTATGGGCAGAACCAGAACCAGGGCCAAGGCAACAAGAAACCATTCCGCACTCCTCAGTCGGGTAGCGGCAACTCCGAGCAGCCGAGGAAGTTCGTCTTTGACGACATGAAGGATGGTCCATGCAGTTTTCACACTCACCACCCCTCGAGGCCTGCTAACCACACTACTCGGCAGTGCGAGTGGTGGGATGTGATCAAGAATGATGGCCTGCCTCCTCCTCCTCCTCTGCCAGCGGCCAATGCCAATGTGCAGCCTACTCGCGCACCCGCAGCTCGGCCGCCACTGTACCCGAGAAGAGAAAATGTGAACCAAGTGGCTTTGGGAGCCAACCGTCACTTCAACAATGAGAGTTACCGCAACAACAACAACTACAACCGCAACAACAACAACAACAGAGGCAACAACAACTACCAGGGCAACAACAACAACGCAAACAATGGGGGCGGAGGCTCCAACCAGTACCAAGAGCACCACGAGAGCTACATGATCTTCACCTCTGAGCCAGTCGACAAGCAATCACAGCACAGGCGTGCCATGGAGGTCAATGCAGTGATTCCTGCTGTCCCTCACTACATGTATTGGTGTGACCAGGAGATCAGGTGGGCCCGAGTAGATCATCCCAAGGTGATGCCCAATCCGGGTAGCTATGCCTTGGTGCTGGATCCTACCTTCCTGGGTCCCGAGAAGAATGTGAGGTTCAACAAGGTGCTAATCGACAACGGCAGCAGCATCAACATCGTGTACAAAGACACACTTGAGAAGCTTGGCCTGGCCGAGAACATGATGCTGCCCAGCAAGACCACTTTCCATGGCATTGTGCCCGGGATCTCGTGCAACCCGATTGGCCGAGTATGGATAGATGTGCTATTCGGCACCAGGGAGAACTGCCGCACAGAGCGCCTGCAGTTCGAGGTGGTTGATCATCAGAGCCCTTACCATGCTCTACTCGGCAGGCCTGCTCTGAGCAAGTTTATGGCCTCTACTCATGTCGCGTATCTGAAGATGAAGATCCCTGGTCCCAATGGCATAATTACTATCTCTGGTGATTACAAGAAGTCCATGGAGTGTGCCTCTGCTGGTTCCCAGTTGGCGGAGTCGATGGTGATTGCTGCCGAGAAGAAGAAGATGTATGAGGTGGTGGCTATGGCGCAATCCGCGCAAGCTGGCGCGCAAGGCGTGCCGAGTACCCAGCACGGGACCGCATTCCAGGCATCTCAGGAGACCAAGAAGGTCCAGGTCGACCCCGAGTTCCCCGACCGCGTAGCCATCATTGGCTCCGGGTTGGCGGAGAAATAGGAAAGCGAGCTCATCCACTTCCTCTGTGAGAATCGGGATGTATTCGCCTGGTCCAATGAAGATCTACCAGGAGTCCCGAGGGAGTTGGTTGAGCACTCATTACATGTGCGTCCTGACGCCAAGCCAGTGAAGCAGGCTATGCGCCGCTTCGGAGATGGGAGAAGGAAGGCCATTGGTGACCAGATCACCAAGCTGCTGATAAGCAATTTCATCATGGAGGTGCTGCATCCGGATTGGCTAGCCAACCCGGTCATGGTCGAGAAGAAGAAGGAGGATCCCAAGGCTGCCACTGCATGGCGCATGTGTGTCGACTACACCGACTTGAACAAGGCATGCCCCAAGGATCCCTTCCCGCTACCTCGGATCGATCAGGTGATCGATTCCACTGCTGGTTCTGAACTGTTGTCTTTCATAGATGCCTACTCTGGTTTCCACCAGATCGCACTCAATCCTGCTGATCAAATAAAGACTGCTTTCATTACCCCGTACGGGGCTTATTGCTATCGTGTCATGTGTTTTGGCTTGAGGAATGCGGGTGCAACCTATCAGAGATGCATGCAGAAATGCTTGCACGGCCAGCTCGGCAAGAATGTGCAGGTGTACGTAGATGACATTGTCATCAAAACGAATAGAACACATACTCTGCTTGCCGACCTGGAGGAAACCTTTGCTAACCTACGTAAGTACAAAATGAAGCTGAATCCGAGTAAATGCACCTTTGGTGTCCCGGCTGGCAAGCTACTCGGCTTCCTGGTATCTAGTCGGGGCATTGAAGCCAATCCTTCAAAGATAAAAGCTATTGAGAGCATGTCTTTGCCGAGATCCCTGAAAGACGTGCAGAAATTCACTGGTTGCTTGGCATCTCTGAGCCGTTTTCTGGGCCGAATGGGCGAGAAGGCCCTGCCTCTATACCAATTAATGAAGAAAAGTGACAAGTTTGTCTGGACTCCGCAAGCGGATGTGGCATTCAACGAGCTGAAAGCAATGCTGGCTAGCGCTCCTATCTTGGCTAGTCCGCTACCCAAGGAGCCAATGCTGCTGTACATTGCTGCGACTAACCGAGTAGTCAGTGTGGTGATTGTGGTGGAACGAGAAGAAGAAGGCAAGAGTGTGCAGCGCCCAGTGTACTATCTCAGTGAAGTGCTGTCCAGCTCCAAGCAAAACTACCCGCACTATCAGAAGATGACCTACGGCGTGTACCTGGGCGCCAAGAAGCTAAAGCATTATTTCCAAGAGCATCCTATCACTGTTGTGAGCTCTGCTCCCATCTCGGATATCATGGGTAACAAGGAGGCGAGTGGCAGAGTAGCCAAGTGGGCGATCGAGCTGGCCGCGTATGCACCCGCGTACGCGAGAAGAGAAGCCATCAAGTCTCAGATTCTGGCGGAATTCCTGGTGGATTGGGCCGAGGTGCAGTATGAACCTCCTGCTCCAGTTTCTAATTACTGGAAAATGCACTTTGATGGCTCGAAGGTGAAGGAAGGCCTTGGTGCTGGCGTAGTGCTTACGTCACCCAAGCGAGATCAACTCAAGTATGTGTTGCAGATTCACTTCAAGGCGTCCAACAACGTGGCAGAGTATGAGGCAGTGGTGCATGGTTTGCGGGTAGCCAAGGAGGTTGGCGTGCAGCGCATTATATGCTATGGCGATTCAGATCTGGTGGTGCAGCAAGTCTCTGGTACATGGGATGCTCTAGATGCCAACATGGCATCATATCGCTTCCTGGTACAGTCTATGACTGGATTCTTCGAAGGCTGCGAGTTCCAGCACATTCACCGAGCAGAGAACGAAGCAGCAGATTGTCGCACCCTGATTTCTAGGGGATACTCACCGTACGAACTGGATAGCAGATGCTTGGATTATGGGGCATAACTGCTCCCACGTCCCAGCTTCCTGGTAGGCCTGCGCTTATGCGCGACAACACAAGCCCTGCTATTCCATCGTCGATGTAAACTATCCACTAGAGATCAAAGGCACTACTGTCGACGTACTTCATACCAATCACACATGGTACGTCAACAGCGTTGAACAAAGGATATCACAACAGATCTCTACGACACAAAAGATGGAAATAACTTGCAACTGGCTCTCATTAGAGCAGAGATAGCAAATACAATCATTCAGAGGACACATGTCCCAACAATACATCAGTACAATACAGCGGAAGCAATCAACATGTCTGAGTACAGACAAGATCCAAATAGGCCTAAGAGGCCGGAAACGAACAGACGGAGCCCATCCACGAAGTCTCGGATCCTGCCCGGGTCCGCTATCTACTCGTCAGCAGTCTCGTCATACTCCACGTAGTTGCCACCATGTAGATCCTCGGAAACGTAGGTCTGCGGAAACCACAGCCCCAAAGGGGCCAGTACATAAACGTACTGGCAAGCAAGACTCACAGTTCACCAAAGTGTAACCCGTCAACACCAAGCACAGATGCTTTGGGTTCAACGGAAGAAAGGGGATATAAAAGATGCTGCAACTGGCTGCTCTAACCAACTACAGAAAATACTACCACTTCCGGCTAACAGAAAGGAGATAAGATCGAGTATCGTAACCAACCTATAACTAACTCCAAACAAACCCATCCTGGATCTCGCCCCTTATCCAAAGAAGCAATCCGAGGATAACTCACACAGTTGAAATTAATGATGGTTCAAATTATTGTGTCAATAAGCCTATTACTAGTCAAGTTGTTAATCATTGGGTGTAAGGTTGTTAATCATTAGGTTTAAGTTGTCCTGAGTACTTGTTAGCCAGTACTTTCACCAAGTAATCCATAACCGCGGAAAACACGGCTTCTCGAGAAGATTATCCCTGTAGGGTTGCACCAATTTGGCCATACACGCAAGAATATCCCGCCAGACGGGAATCAAACCCACCAAGCGAGGTACTCTACACAACTCGACTCTTCTTCGCATCAAGCCCAAAGAACCTTGGGCGCACGGCTAATCGAGCCCAGAAGAAAAATGGACCCTCATAGCACTCTAAGAACGTGTCCCCCTATATGCCGACTACAAAAGTTCCACCCTGGCCTGGGCTCGCAAAAACATGCATGCGGCAAATGGAAAACACGAACTAAATGAGGCGATTTGGACGAGATGCGAATCGAATCAAATTGAGGGGGGCGCCCATACTCGCTTCCCACATGCGGTTAGTGCGCTCATCATGGATCAGTAGACAAGACCCTTTTCCTATTAGGGTCGACACTAGCAGGCCTCAAAACCACACAGGGCCTCCTGCCGGTGCCTTATCATCAAATTTATTATTAATAGTAACATTAGCATGATTCATTGTTTAACATCGAGCCCCCAGAACATAATGAAGTAGTAACAGAAAGTAACGGGTAACAGACTCGAGCAAAACAACCTAAGCATGCTAGTACGACACTGGCTCAAACAATGGGTTGTAGGAAGGGAGATGAGGCAATATCAAGGTTAAGGGATTCATGTGATGGGTTCGTAACAGAAATAACTACTACTAAGGCTAGCAGGAAAGAACAACGGAAAGTATCGGTAATCAATGTTGAAAGGAACACGATGGTTCATGTGAGTGATAACTTGCCTGCAAAACCCAGTAGCCTGGTACTGAGCTAACTCCTTAGAAGGGGTGTCGTAAGTATCGTCGGTCTCAACGTCGTCGTATATCCGGGAAGAAGCAAACAACCATTGCAGAAAGATAAACAATCAATATAATGGCATAGGTGCACAAACATGGGATGATGCATGTCATGTTAATAGATGCATCAAAATAAACTACTTGACAATATAACACAATTTAATTGGACCCATATGCAATTGGATTGCATATGGAAAAGATCCATTGAAATAAGTGGAAACAAATGTTTTACAATTAATTATTATGTGAGAGTTGTTAGCATGATGCATGCATGATGATAACAACAAAATAACAACAAATAACAATGATAGATGCAAGTGAAAAATGGATTGGAACAAGTTTTGGAAATCATTGATTAAGTTTGGAAAGTTTGGTTACTTAAAACATGTCACACAAGTAATTTTTGTTTTCAACAAGTTAAAGTGTTCAAAACAAATAACAAAGTTTATATTTGAAAAGGTTATGCTTTTATGGTTTGAAAACATATTTTATGTCCCAAAAGAATTTGATTTGATCAAGTTATGAATTTAGCAATATTAAATGATTTAAACAAGGGTTAAATCATTTAACCAATTTTAATTATTCAAAACATGAAACAAATTTTATATTTGTACAGGTGGTTTAATTTTGCATGGAAAACATATTTCATTTGTGGAAATTGGATTTAAAATGAGCAAGTTATTATTTTGGCAATTTTAAATGCAATAATTCAGAAACAGTTGTTTTCAGCAATTTAAATTATTCAAAACAGCAAACAAAATTTATATTTGAAAAGAACATCAAATTTTAGTTGGATTACATGTTTCAAATATTGAAATTTGGATTAGGATGAATTTATTATGAATTAAACAATATTAAACAAGTTTTAATTGAATTTAGAACAAGTTTGAATATTATTTGAATTTTATTTGTTCAAATCATAAATTCAAATGCACATTTGAAAAGTTCACACTTTGATGGTTTGAAAACATATTTTGCATGTTCAAAAATATTTTATAATAAGCAAGTTATGATTTTAGCAATTTTAAATGAATTAAACAAGTATTAAATTATTTAGGCAATTTAAAGTATTCAAAACAGGAAACAAAAATTATATTTGCAAAGGTGAGATGAAATGGTATGGAAAACATATTTCATTTGCATTATTTGGAGTAATAAGGAATTAGTTATTGATTTTAGCAATTTGCAATTGAGACATTTGAATTCAAATTTAAATTGCATTTTGGAATTTCAAAACAGTGAACAAATGTTACCAAAAGATAGACAATTTCATTTAGACCAGTGTGCATATTTTATTTTTATTTATTGGAGTTATAAAACCAAAGTTATGAGCAAAATAAAACTAGGGACCAATCTGTGATTTAACTGGTCCTGGATTTGATTACAGAAAGTTTGAAATTCGTTTTAAAACGTTTGATACACACTGGCACGTACACCAGTCACTGCCAGGAGGGGCCCGTGGGCTCACTGTCTGCGTGGCAACGGAGAGGCTGCCAGGGGGCCCTCCCTGTCAGCGAGGGGGCAAAAAAAAGGTTGGATTTTCTCCCTTGCGAGGCCACGACTCGATCCTGGAACCTTTCGCTCGATGCGCTGTGCCTGAACCAGTGGAGCTACTCGCGTTTCGTTGTCAGGTACAGAAGCGCGGACAGGATATGGTATGGTTTCGCTAACTGAAACTTTCTGACGAAAACCAACACTGAACCCTGACAGAAACTAGCTCCCGGCGGCGATCACCGTGGCGACGAGCTCGTGGTTGCTGCGGTGGTGCAGAGGTGATGGATGCGTGCGCGTGCGCGTTTGCTAGGCGAATCAGACAGAGAGGAAGAGGGGGTCTCGGTGGCTGCTCACCGTGGTTCGCCGTGGTGGAGCTCGACGACGGGAGGTGGACGCCGCGGCAGCAGCAGAGATCGCGGCGGCGTTCCGGACGGTGACGGGCTCAGCGGGGACGTCCAGGAGGTCGAGGGAGAAACGGCGGGTCGCGTCCAGCAGTTGGATCACGACGAGGAGTGAGACAGTGACGACGGCGAGCAAAAATTCAGTGATGGCGCCGTCGGTGGCCGGAGGAGATGTTAATGATGGCGGCGTCGACTCCGCGCGGGCACAGGCTCCCCGCGGTGTGCAAACGATAGAGGAACCACCGGCGGTTTGATTCCCGGCGCAGGTGGGTGTGGTGGTGGACGGGATCGGCGGCGCCGTGGTCGGGTTCAGAGGAGACTCGCCGCGGTGAGATTCAGAGAGGGGTAGAAGCGGCGAGGAAGAGGGAAACGGAGGCGAGAGAGAGGCTGGGGAGGCTAGGGTTAGGTCTAGGGTTTTCTGCGGGGCTAGGGGTCCTTATAGGCGCCTGCGGTGGCTCCTGGCCGTCGTGATCAGGCGCTGCTGCCGTGGCGCGGCTGGATGCAGCGCCGTACGAAGGTAGACGACGGGGGCGGCTCGACGAAGAGGTAAGCGGGCCGACTGCGGGTAGGTGTAGTTGGGCTGGGCCTAGTTAGGTTTAGTTAGTTGCTGCTCGTTGTTGCTTTTTATTCTTTCTGTTTCTTTTATTTTTTTTTGCTGAAACCAAAATGGAAGAAAAGAAAGCTTTTAGGGTTAGGAAAAATCTTAGAAAAATTAGGTTAGGCTATTTAGGTTAATGGTAAGTAAATGTGAACTTTTGTTTTCAGAAATTTGGAGTTTAACTTGCTGTTTGGAAAATAACCCAAAATTGAATGAATTTCCTTTTTTAGATGAAAATTGATAAAAACACACTTTTAAATAGGGGAACCCCTATTATTTAATTTGATTAAAACATTAGAATGGTTTGGTATTTTTCATGTCTTGGAAGTTGGTGCTGTTTGAAAGTTTTGCCTTGAATTTGAAATCAAATTGGAGTTTAATTAGTGGAAAATAAAACACCATTTTATTAGTTGATCCATATTGAAAAATATGACAACAAATGGGTTGTTTTTATTTGTTATTTTTATTCCAAAAGTTGTAACAGAACAAGTATGAAAATATTATTTGAGTAAGGTTTGAATTTGAGTTGTGAAAACAGTGGAAAACAATGCAACAATTTAGAAACAAAAGCAAACAACATGGAAACAATATGATGACATGATGCAATACTTAAATAAACATGCAACAAACATTCTAAGGGGATCGTTTTCATACTTGGGCTGTTACAAAACGCCCCCCCTTGAAGGAATCGCGCCCCGAGATTCCTACTGAGAAAAGAAAAAGGTCCGGATACTTCTTGGGAAGATCCTCTTGAGCTGTGACACGTGAAACACATCGTGCACATTGGATAGACGTCAGGGAATTTGCAAACCACCGGAACATTTTCAAGTAAAGGGGAGAGATTTTGCACCAAGGGTGTATAGCTGGATAGAATTTGATTCATTTGGAGAATAGACTATCTGTAATAAGGGTGGAACAGAGTTATTGACATCAATGCAACACCAAGAATAACATCAATGTCAGAATCAGCAACATGAGAGTAACGAGGAATATGTGGCCTCCCATTAGGATTTGATTTCTGTGACTGAACTTGGAAGTCAACATGAGTGAACAGAGTTTTGATTGCTTAGTGGAACCAGAATTGGGTTGTATGTTGTGGAAAAGATTGTTGACACAAAGGAATGTGATGCTCCGGTATCAAATAACACTTTAACTGGATAATAGTTTACGAGGAAGTTTTGATTAGACGCCGGTAGAAGATTTGAAGTGGAAAAGAACAACAAGATTTCAACTGACGAAAAGGTTCTTTAAAAGAATAAGATATTGAAGCAACATCGGGGAAAACGAGAACAAAACTCCTGAGGTACTACGGAGAACCCAAAACACGTGAAATCCTAACTTGAAAGTTTAGATGAGAAGGGAAAACAACGTTACACTTCCTTACCAGAAAAAGGGAGGGTGGGTGGGGAAAGAAGAAAAAGAACAGAATTCCTACTCTCATGTTTCATTTTTCCTATATAGCTACAAAATAGTTTCTAGGCTCAACTGCGACCAGTAAAAAGGGATCCTACAGGCAGACAGGCTCTGATACCATTTGTCGCACCCTGATTTCTAGGGGATACTCACCGTACGAACTGGATAGCAGATGCTTGGATTATGGGGCATAACTGCTCCCACGTCCCAGCTTCCTGGTAGGCCTGCGCTTATGCGCGACAACACAAGCCCTGCTATTCCATCGTCGATGTAAACTATCCACTAGAGATCAAAGGCACTACTGTCGACGTACTTCATACCAATCACACATGGTACGTCAACAGCGTTGAACAAAGGATATCACAACAGATCTCTACGACACAAAAGATGGAAATAACTTGCAACTGTCTCTCATTAGAGCAGAGATAGCAAATACAATCATTCAGAGGACACATGTCCCAACAATACATCAGTACAATACAGCGGAAGCAATCAACATGTCTGAGTACAGACAAGATCCAAATAGGCCTAAGAGGCCGGAAACAAACAGACGGAGCCCATCCACGAAGTCTCGGATCCTGCCCGGGTCCGCTATCTACTCGTCAGCAGTCTCGTCATACTCCACGTAGTTGCCAAAATGTAGATCCTCGGAAACGTAGGTCTGCGGAAACCACAGCCCCAAAGGGGTCAGTACATAAACGTACTGGCAAGCAAGACTCACAGTTCACCAAAGTGTAACCCGTCAACACCAAGCACAGATGCTTTGGGTTCAACGGAAGAAAGGGGATATAAAAGATGCTGCAACTGGCTGCTCTAACCAACTACAGAAAATACTACCACTTCCGGCTAACAGAAAGGAGATAAGATCGAGTATCGTAACCAACCTATAACTAACTCCAAACAAACCCATCCTGGATCTCGCCCCTTATCCAAAGAAGCAATCCGAGGATAACTCACACAGTTGAAATTAATGATGGTTCAAATTATTGTGTCAATAAGCCTATTACTAGTCAAGTTGTTAATCATTGGGTGTAAGGTTGTTAATCATTAGGTTTAAGTTGTCCTGAGTACTTGTTAGCCAGTACTTTCACCAAGTAATCCATAACCGCGGAAAACACGGCTTCTCGAGAAGATTATCCCTGCAGGGTTGCACCACTTTGGCCGTACACGCAAGAATATCCCGCCAGACGGGAATCAAACCCACCAAGCGAGGTACTCTACACAACTCGACTCTTCTTCGCATCAAGCCCAAAGAACCTTGGGCGCACGGCTAATCGAGCCCAGAAGAAAAATGGACCCTCATAGCACTCTAAGAACGTGTCCCCCTATATGCCGACTACAAAAGTTCCACCCTGGCCTGGGCTCGCAAAAACATGCATGCGGCAAATGGAAAACACGAACTAAATGAGGCGATTTGGACGAGATGCGAATCGAATCAAATTGAGGGGGGCACCCATACTCGCTTCCCACATGCGGTTAGTGCGCTCATCATGGATCAGTAGACAAGACCCTTTTCCTATTAGGGTCGACACTAGCAGGCCTCAAAACCACACAGGGCCTCCTGCCGGTGCCTTATCATCAAATTTATTATTAATAGTAACATTAGCATGATTCATTGTTTAACATCGAGCCCCCAGAACATAATGAAGTAGTAACAGAAAGTAACGGGTAACAGACTCGAGCAAAACAACCTAAGCATGCTAGTACGACACTGGCTCAAACAATGGGTTGTAGGAAGGGAGATGAGGCAATATCAAGGTTAAGGGATTCATGTGATGGGTTCGTAACAGAAATAACTACTACTAAGGCTAGCAGGAAAGAACAACGGAAAGTATCGATAATCAATGTTGAAAGGAACACGATGGTTCATGTGAGTGATAACTTGCCTGCAAAACCCAGTAGCCTGGTACTGAGCTAACTCCTTAGAAGGGGTGTCGTAAGTATCGTCGGTCTCAACGTCGTCGTATATCCGGGAAGAAGCAAACAACCATTGCAGAAAGATAAACAATCAATATAATGGCATAGGTGCACAAACATGGGATGATGCATGTCATGTTAATAGATGCATCAAAATAAACTACTTGACAATATAACACAATTTAATTGGACCCATATGCAATTGGATTGCATATGGAAAAGATCCATTGAAATAAGTGGAAACAAATGTTTTACAATTAATTATTATGTGAGAGTTGTTAGCATGATGCATGCATGATGATAACAACAAAATAACAACAAATAACAATGATAGATGCAAGTGAAAAATGGATTGGAACAAGTTTTGGAAATCATTGATTAAGTTTGGAAAGTTTGGTTACTTAAAACATGTCACACAAGTAATTTTTGTTTTCAACAAGTTAAAGTGTTCAAAACAAATAACAAAGTTTATATTTGAAAAGGTTATGCTTTTATGGTTTGAAAACATATTTTATGTCCCAAAAGAATTTGATTTGATCAAGTTATGAATTTAGCAATATTAAATGATTTAAACAAGGGTTAAATCATTTAACCAATTTTAATTATTCAAAACATGAAACAAATTTTATATTTGGACAGGTGGTTTAATTTTGCATGGAAAACATATTTCATTTGTGGAAATTGGATTTAAAATGAGCAAGTTATTATTTTGGCAATTTTAAATGCAATAATTCAGAAACAGTTGTTTTCAGCAATTTAAATTATTCAAAACAGCAAACAAAATTTATATTTGAAAAGAACATCAAATTTTAGTTGGATTACATGTTTCAAATATTGAAATTTGGATTAGGATGAATTTATTATGAATTAAACAATATTAAACAAGTTTTAATTGAATTTAGAACAAGTTTGAATATTATTTGAATTTTATTTGTTCAAATCATAAATTCAAATGCACATTTGAAAAGTTCACACTTTGATGGTTTGAAAACATATTTTGCATGTTCAAAAATATTTTATAATAAGCAAGTTATGATTTTAGCAATTTTAAATGAATTAAACAAGTATTAAATTATTTAGGCAATTTAAAGTATTCAAAACAGGAAACAAAAATTATATTTGCAAAGGTGAGATGAAATGGTATGGAAAACATATTTCATTTGCATTATTTGGAGTAATAAGGAATTAGTTATTGATTTTAGCAATTTGCAATTGAGACATTTGAATTCAAATTTAAATTGCATTTTGGAATTTCAAAACAGTGAACAAATGTTACCAAAAGATAGACAATTTCATTTAGACCAGTGTGCATATTTTATTTTTATTTATTGGAGTTATAAAACCAAAGTTATGGGCAAAATAAAACTAGGGACCAATCTGTGATTTAACTGGTCCTGGATTTGATTACAGAAAGTTTGAAATTCGTTTTAAAACGTTTGATACACACTGGCACGTACACCAGTCGCTGCCAGGAGGGGCCCGTGGGCTCACTGTCTGCGTGGCAACGGAGAGGCTGACAGGGGGCCCTCCCTGTCAGCGAGGGGGCAAAAAAAAGGTGGGATTTTCTCCCTTGCGAGGCCAGGACTCGATCCTGGAACCTTTCGCTCGATGCGCTGTGCCTGAACCAGTGGAGCTACTCGCGTTTCGTTGTCAGGTACAGAAGCGCGGACAGGATATGGTATGGTTTCGCTAACTGAAACTTTCTGACGAAAACCAACACTGAACCCTGACAGAAACTAGCTCCCGGCGGCGATCACCGTGGCGACGAGCTCGTGGTTGCTGCGGTGGTGCAGAGGTGATGGATGCGTGCGCGTGCGCGTTTGCTAGGCGAATCAGACAGAGAGGAAGAGGGGGTCTCGGTGGCTGCTCACCGTGGTTCGCCGTGGTGGAGCTCGACGACGGGAGGTGGAGGCCGCGGCAGCAGCAGAGATCGCGGCGGCGTTCCGGACGGTGACGGGCTCAGCGGGGACGTCCAGGAGGTCGAGGGAGAAACGGCGGGTCGCGTCCAGCAGTTGGATCACGACGAGGAGTGAGACAGTGACGACGGCGAGCAAAAATTCAGTGATGGCGCCGTCGGTGGCCGGAGGAGATGTTAATAATGGCGGCGTCGACTCCGCGTGGGCACAGGCTCCCCGCGGTGTGCAAACGATAGAGGAACCACCGGCGGTTTGATTCCCGGCGCAGGTGGGTGTGGTGGTGGACGGGATCGGCGGCGCCGTGGTCGGGTTCAGAGGAGACTCGCCGCGGTGAGATTCAGAGAGGGGTAGAAGCGGCGAGGAAGAGGGAAACGGAGGCGAGAGAGAGGCTGGGGAGGCTAGGGTTAGGTCTAGGGTTTTCTGCGGGGCTAGGGGTCCTTATAGGCGCCTGCGGTGGCTCCTGGCCGTCGTGATCAGGCGCTGCTGCCGTGGCGCGGCTCGATGCAGCGCCGTACGAAGGTAGACGACGGGGGCGGCTCGACGAAGAGGTAAGCGGGCCGACTGCGGGTAGGTGTAGTTGGGCTGGGCCTAGTTAGGTTTAGTTAGTTGCTGCTCGCTGTTGCTTTTTATTCTTTCTGTTTCTTTTATTTTTTTTTGCTGAAACCAAAATGGAAGAAAAGAAAGCTTTTAGGGTTAGGAAAAATCTTAGAAAAATTAGGTTAGGCTATTTAGGTTAATGGTAAGTAAATGTGAACTTTTGTTTTCAGAAATTTGGAGTTTAACTTGCTGTTTGGAAAATAACCCAAAATTGAATGAATTTCCTTTTTAGATGAAAATTGATAAAAACACACTTTTAAATAGGGGAACCCCTATTATTTAATTTGATTAAAACATTAGAATGGTTTGGTATTTTTCATGTCTTGGAAGTTGGTGCTGTTTGAAAGTTTTGCCTTGAATTTGAAATCAAATTGGAGTTTAATTAGTGGAAAATAAAACACCATTTTATTAGTTGATCCATATTGAAAAATATGACAACAAATGGGTTGTTTTTATTTGTTATTTTTATTCCAAAAGTTGTAACAGAACAAGTATGAAAATATTGTTTGAGTAAGGTTTGAATTTGAGTTGTGAAAACAGTGGAAAACAATGCAACAATTTAGAAACAAAAGCAAACAACATGGAAACAATATGATGACATGATGCAATACTTAAATAAACATGCAACAAACATTCTAAGGGGATGGTTTTCATACTTGGGCTGTTACACAGATGAGCTGTCCAAGTTGGGATCTTCTCGGCAATCCATCCCGGCGGGAGTTGCCTTGGAGCACTTGAGGAAGCCATCCATCAAGCCTTCTCCCAACTCGGAGTCCATATTTGTTCCTTCTCTGCCAAGTGAGGAATCTGATCCCATGGAGATTGACTGGGAGAATGCTGCAGGAAACTTGGGGACTGCCGCTCCCGACTCGGGGACTGCCGTCCTCTACTCGGGGACTGCCATTCCCTACTCGGGGACTGCCATTCCCTACTCGGGGACTGCCACTCATTACTCGGGGACTGCCAATCCTTACTCGGGGACTGCCACACCTTACTCGGGGACTGCTGTCCTTAACCCGGGGACTGTCGCATTCATTGAGGAAGTCCTTGCCAATCGATCTGGGCTCCAGAGAAGTGCTCCCATCCCTAAAGAGCAACCAGAGGCGCCTGTCCCGATGGAAGTAGACGAACCAGTGTTTCCCACACGGGAGACACCGAGTTGGGCCATGCCCATATTATCCTTTCTGAAGGACGGTACTCTACCAGAAGATGAAGTGGCTGCAAGACAGATTCAGAGAAGATCCAAGGGCTACACTATATTCCGAGATGTGCTGCACAAGAGGAGTGCCACCGGCGTGCTGCAACGTTGTGTGGACCCAGCAGAAGGAGAAGAAATTCTGGTAGAGATACACCAAGGAGAATGCGGGCACCATGCCTCTTCTCGGGCGTTGGTCAAGAAAGCTTTTCGGCATGGCTTCTACTGGCTCACAGCACTGCAGCAAGCTGAAGACATCGTGAGAAAGTGCAATGGCTGCCAGATGTTCGCGAGTAAGATTCCCATGCCTGCTTCCGAGCTGAAAACCATTCCTATCACTTGGCCATTTGCTGTTTGGTGTTTGGACATGGTCGGACCCTTCCAGCCGGCTAGAGGCAACATGACTCACATCTTGGTCATGGTGGACAAGTTCACCAAGTGGATCGAGGTGAAGCCTATTCGGAGGTGCGATGGGGCCACAGCTGTGAAATTCGTGAAGGATGTGATCCTGAGATATGGCTACCCGCACAGCATCATCACGGATAACGACACAAATTTTGCTGAGGGAGCAATGGTGCGGTTCTGCAGAGATAAGAACATCCGACTAGATGTTGCGTCTGTTGTGCATCCAGCATCCAATGGACAAGTTGAAAGAGCAAACGGCATGGTACTGGCAGGCATAAAGCCAAGGCTGATGGAGCCACTGCTAAAAACACCTGGGCGTTGGCTAGACGAGTTGCCAGCGGTGTTGTGGAGTCTAAGGACTACCCCTAACCGGTCAACCGGCTACACGCCATTCTTCTTGGTATACGGGGCTGAGGCCGTGTTGCCAATAGACCTAGAGCATGACTCCCCCCGAGTAACCCTCTACACTGAGGTGGAGGCGAGAGAAGCTCGAGAAGACGACGTTGACCTGCTTGAAGAAGCAAGAGAGCTGACTCTGTCACGTTCGGCTATCTACCAGCAAAACCTGCGGCGTTATCATAGCCGAAAGGTGAACCCAAGGGTTTTCCGAGAAGGAGACTTGGTCCTTAGGCTCGTGCAGCGCACAGCCGGGATGCACAAGTTGTCTCCTCCATGGGAAGGGCCCTTCATTGTGAGCAAAGCGCTGCACAACGATGCTTACTATCTTATAGATGCGCGCCCACCACAGGCGAACAGGGCAGATAAAGCTGGAGAGGAAACCAAGCGCCCTTGGAATGTAGCTCTACTCCGTCGTTTTCATTCGTGAGCAAAGATGTGTATGTACCCTCTTATCCGAGTTGAAATTCTATTCTGCAATCTGAAATTGAACTCGGGGACTGCCCTCGTCCAAACTTGCTCTAAGTGTTTCTACTCGGCTTTACCTTTTGCCTATTCGGTTGCTCTACTTCAAAATTCAAAGGTACATTGAGTACTGTGTTTAAACCTACATGCCAACTCTTCGACTTTGCTGCTGTCCGAAACCCGGCTTCATGGCAAGCAAGAGAACAAGCAAAAGGTCCATGAGCACAAGAAAAATTACTAAGGAAAAGAAGAGTGCAGGAACCGAGTAGGGTGCTTTTATTACTGTTCTGTGTCTTATCTCTTCGGCTAAGTGGTGGGCTGCGTTACTATGATTGTTTCTAAGCGGCTAAGTATTTGCAGCTCTGCTCTTTAACTCTTGTGACTCGAATACCAAAAAAGCAACAAGTTGCGGGTAGAGCTGAGACTAAAAGAGAGAGTGAATAAGAAATGCAACTCGGGGACTCGCATGATAACGCAACTCGGCATCGAGCCCAGGCTGAACAAATTGATTAAGTTGAAAATAACAAGTGGGAATAAAAATGAGTAGCAACGGAATAAAATAGTCTGATACATTTGCACCCGGCATCCCGGGGATCTGATAAGTGTTTGAGAAATAAAGCTGCAGGATAAACTCAGGTTGAGGCGGCGTTCTCGGTGCTAGCCTTGGCTGCCTCCTCTTCAGAAGTGGCCTTGGTCGTGTCCGTTTCCAGGCTGGCGTTAACAGACTTCGCTGCTTCGTCCTCGGTGTTGGGCTCGGTGGCTACCTGGTCTGAAGTGGACGTGGCCACCGAGACGGGCGTTGTCGCGGAGGTGGAGCCGCTGGCTCGGGCGCGAAGGTTGACGGTGTCGTCGAGGGCAGCTCCTGACGAGGTGCCGAACTCGAGCGCGGAGGTGTCGATCGACATCCCCACGTTCTCGTCCTCCTCGTCGCTACCCGCGATGACCGCGGTCTTCCCCTTCCCGTCCTTGACAGCCGGAGAGTCGAAGTAGCTCAGGTCCGGCTCGTCGGTGTCCGTCTCCTCGTCTTCATCCTCCTCCTCGCCTTCGTCCACCTCGGTGTCGGGCTCGGTGAGGCCGTCGATGAAGGTCGCTGTGTCGGCATACTGAGCGATCTCGTGAGCAATCACCTGGCGAATAGCCACGCAGTCGGGGTCCTTCTCCCACTTGGAGTCTTGGCGCATCTCGCGGATAATCTGCATATTCAAGTTCTCATACCAAGTGGTAACGAAGAGCAGCATCATGTCTGCACCTGCCCGAGCCCCCGAGGCGCGCCATTTCTTCAGTTCAGCTTTCACGCTGTAACATCCCAATTTTGCTAACCAAAGTGTTGTGGTGTTGAGTTCATATCATACATGCATGAAAATAAAAGTTTAACTCGTGTTTGAAATAATTTAAATTACGAATTTAAATGGTTTCAGAAAATCCCACAAAAAGTACTTAAAATGGGTTCCAAAATGTTGTATTGAAAAATAATTCAAATGCACCAACCCAAGTTATGGTTTTGTTGGAAATTTCATGAGCTTTTCAAAAAGTATTTTTGTCAAATTTTTACTTTGCAAAAAGGTCCCCAAAATCTCTGTTTCTTTTCTGTTTATAATGGAAAATGACTAAGTTGCAGTTTTTTAAAATCTCCCAGGGGGTTATGGGGAAAAAGACCCCTTTTGTCTTCTTCCTCCCCGAGTGAAGCAGACAGCTCGCCGGAGAGCTGCTGCCACGCAGCTGCTAACCGCCCCATCGCGCGGATGCCCACCCAGAAGCCGTGCCCTCCTTCCCCTCCTCCTGCTCGCTCCTCTGCTTTGCCTCTCTCTCTCTCTGTATCGGCGAAACAACGAAACCCTAGCCCTCTGTTGACGTGGCCGCCGCCGAATTCCGACGATTACCGCCGTTGTAGACCGCCTCGACGCCTGCCGTTGGTCCTAGGAGCTCCGCCAAGTCCCCCTGCCCCTCCACAACGACCCTCGCTTGCCGGAACCCCAGGGAGCGGCCGATTTTGGTGCGTCTTCTCCAACTCCGGCCGGTGGCCGTCGCGGTCGATTCCGGCCGATTTCCGCCACCATTTCCTTCCCCGACCACATCTTCACGCTCGTGGTGAGCTTCTCCCTCTCCTGGACCCCTCCCTTCCCCTCCTCGCGTTTGTTTTCATCGCCACCGTCGGCCACCGTGACCATCACCGCCGCGGCCGCGTGCTGCCGCCACTCCGGCGACAATTAGCAAGCGGCGCCACCACCCTCGTGCTCCACTTGCCTCCCTCTAGCTCGTTAGCCACTCAATTCCGCGAATCAGCCGCTGTATCGCGCGATCGAGCCGTGGCAGAGCCGGCCTGGGAGATCGATGACGTCACCATGGCGTCATCTCAACGTCATAAACATGTTCTCTGTTTTGAAATAATAGAAAAGGGTTTTTTTTTGACACGTGGGCCCTCTGTTTTATAAAATACAGAAAATGAATAAAATTTGCATAATTAATAACTTTATTTCTGTACCTCAGAAAAATGTGGAAAAATATTTAAAATGTTCAGAAAATTATTCTCTACCTAAATATGTCACTTTCATACATGTTTGCCAAAGTTGAAAATTGAACACTATTTGAATTTAATTAATTCATTTAAAATAGAGAAAATAAGTTTTTATTCACTAAAATTGGAAAATTAAAAGTAATATACCATTTTGCTCAAAATGACAAATGGAACCTGTTTATGATGTTTTTAAACCCATTTGGGCAACTAAAATGGTGTTCACCTTCATAATCGTCCGAAACCCCCTCCGGGGTCTATTTCGGGCAAATTTCAGAAAATCTACATTTCTGACATGCAAACCCTAGCAACCCATTGAACCTGTTTAGGACTTTATCTCAGTGCATTAACTTGTTCATGCATACATGTTGTGCATTGCATCGATGCCGTGGTTGATTGTTATTTCTCTTTCGGTGTTTGTTTTCCCCTCGGTAGAACGTGACTCCGAAGAGAAGGCCAGCAATACAATGGCGAATACTTGATCTTAACCGACAAGTCAAGCACTTATTCCAGAAGATCTTTATCTGGTTTTCTTATAACCAAGGCAAGCATAACCTCTTATCTGCTCATATATGCTTTCGAACAACATTTGATCTCGTACTTTGCATTCGATTCCAAACTATTTGATGCTAGTAGACATAGTTCACCTATATACTGCATTGCCTCAATATCCTGATCCACTGCTCCTAGCCGCCATAGATTTGCTTGTGCGCATCGCCAGAGCCTCATATCTGCTTCGCTTAGCTTTACATGTTTGATACCTCTGCTCCATCCAAGGTTGATGAATCAGAGCTACGATAACCTAGCATGATATGATGACGAGGTGAGATCAGTGCTGTGTGGTTAACTTGACTAAGGCGAGGACGGGAGGCCACTTGGGAAGTGGTTCTTGGTCTCGTACTTGCCAACCCTAGGAGTAAGGTCTCGCCGTGGAAACCAAGACTGAGCGTGCAACCACACGCGAGGCCTAACAGACCGCGCTCGACTAACTAACTTGTTTGGTTCTATCCGTGAGTCACGTAGTTTGGGATTTCCATCTGCGTGTGAGTCAAAAACCTTTTGGAGGTGTTTAGGGCGTGACCGGGACAAGTGATGGACGTACACGGATCTTGTTCCCGACTCACAGAACAGGTGCCGTCAGGAGGTGGCCAACTCCCTGTTGACGGGGTGGCCCTGTTTGGGTTGACTCATGGATAGGGCTCGACAAGGTAAAGGTCGTGGCCAACCACCCTCTGCCGCGCTCCATGGACGAGCGTACATGTGGCGTTAAGAGTCGGATGGTACGTGTGGGTAAAGTGTACCACCCTGCAGGGATAAATCTTTCGGAAAGCCGTGTCCACGGTTAAGGACGACTTGGTGAAAGCCACGAGGTCATAGATAACTTGAACGTGACGTAAAAGATGTTGACAAGGCATGGAGGCAGTAGATCAAGGGTGCCTCCCCGGAGATGCCGGGAGGGGTGATCCTTGTAGCATGTGAGGTGCTGGGAAATGATGTTGGTGGATGAAAAGATGATCTACAAGAGTTGAGTCCTTTTTCATCTGTTTTGAAAACCCTCTACAAGACGTGCTATTCCTCCCTCAACTTGCAAAACAAAGATTGCTTTACGCAAATAAGCCTTCATAAAACCCTTTATAAAGCTAGCAGATATATAATAGGTTAATTAAGTCTTGTTGAGTACATCCCGTACTCAGGTTTGCTTAATTTGGTTCAGGTGAAGATCTCACATCGGTGATGAGTCAACGTGGACATCGACGAGTAGTTCGGGGTTCCCAGGTAGCAGCCTGGAATCTATGGGCTGGGACGTCGCCTTATGTTGCGGCCTCTTAGGCCTTTTGGTTCTTGTTGTTTAGCAACATAATTGCCTTTCGTTGTCTGATGTAATGTTGGGTCGTGTGACCTCTGCTTGTAAGCTATACTCTAGTAACACCTGTTTAATACAACTTCATGTTTAGAGTACTGCTTTGATCGGTTGTTGGTTTCGAGCTCATTGTTATACAGTTTTGGCTATGCCTGCATAGTTGTCGCAGTCGAGGGGTTGTGGAGCCGATGATCCATGTCCGAGCCCGCCTGTCGATTTGATCGGCTTGGGGCGAGGTAACCCCAGTAACCCTCGATTGTTGTTGCACTTTCTGGACACATAGCATCTCTGTATAGCTTTGGTCCCGTTTCCTTCAGTTTCATTCGATTCGTGGACGCTTTGATATGCATAGTTGGTTATGACTAGCATGGATACATGGAGTAGTAGACTGGGGATCCGGACTACGTGCCGATGAATCCAGTCTGCCTGCCGTTGTTTGTTGCGGCCGGGGCTGGTAACCCTGAAGCCCTTGTGAGTCCATGGCTAGGAGCACATAACAGTATGTATATCTCTGGGTCCGGGGTCGTGACAAGTCATGGTATCAGAGCAGGACTGCCTGTAGGAAAACCTTACTGCTTGGTCGATGTTGAGTCTAGAGTTTGTGAAAACTATTTTGAAACCTCAAATGGATTGTGAAAAACCCTTCTTAGGATTATTTTTACTCCGTATCTGGTATCGCTTTAACTCTGGGTCTTCTTACCTGTTTTGATTTGAAAAGGTTTTTCTATCTCTTCGAGTCATTCAAAACCTTGGTGCCTTCTCTGGCAATGACGTTTTTACCCAAGTTGACCTAGTTTTTAGTTTCTAGAGTCGTGTGTGTTCCGTGTTCCGTTATCTCTTAAATTGGGAGATTTCCTTCCATTCATAGTCTCTCAAAGTTGTATGGATTCCACCTTCTTACATGTTCTAAAGTCTCAAAATCCTGAACCTCGAGATTTCTTTTTCATCTCGAATGTATCCGTTATCCTATGCTCAAATTCTTCCGGAGATATCGTTGTCTTCTGAAAGATACTTCGTGATTGCTACTCATAGTGTCCTTCAAGGCACTAAGATAGTAGTTATTCCATTCTCGATGTTTCAACCTTGGACTTGAACCGAAGGTCCCGGAATGTGCTGAATTGCGGTGAGTTGGATCGTGTGGTTTCTTAACCATGTGATGCTCACTCTATCAGTACAGGATGCTGACCTTTAACCCAAGTTCTGTCCCTTTGAATCCTGAGGAATTTGTTCTACCTCAGGATGGCAAGGTAATCTCAGCTCCAATAGCCATAGGTTCTCTTTAGGAATCAAAAGGATCACGACAAGAGTGTTCTTATGATTCTCATATCCTTGTTCTTGGTTCAGCTATGCTAACCTTTTTGGCATGGGTTCTACACATGAGTATTACCCCGTGCATCCAACGTGATCTCAAGATCTTCCAGAGCACGTTCCTACCCTTTAGTTGCTTTCCGAACTTCGTCCGTTGTTTGGAAACCAAGTCACATATGGTGTTGGATTCTTCCAATGCATTTGCTCTTGTTTCCGTCAAAACATTCCACCTTGGGATGTCAGGAGAAACAAACTCCAGTACCTCGTTCATCTCTATAACCAGGTCAAAGTTTTGTAATCGACAGAATAAAGAATTTCATTAGCTTTTGTTCTGTTCTACCTTCGGGTATCACACTCCTTTATATCAAGAGGTCGTGTTAAGTTTCATGGCCTTGTTGATGAAGTGATGCTCTTACACATCTTTAACCACCTTCACCCCAAGCTGGAATGCTCAAGAATGTTGGGTGTGCATTGAGGTGTGCATCAGATGTTCCTAGCAATTTCCATTGCTTCGAAAGATCTAAGAAACATCTGTATCCTTCTTAGCACTACTGGTCACCCAGCCTCTTTTTGAAGTTGGTCGTATTACCAAATCCGTTCACTCCGGTGCACATTTCTGGTCAGAGAGTTAGGTTCATGCCAAGCTCTCATGTTCATATCAGTTGCTTTGAAAAGCAAGCCTCCTTTCAAATTCCTAGACCTAACGGTAGGTTGTGATATTCTGGTTGTCTTTCTAGAAGTATCACCAGGTTTTACCTGACCGTGATGTCTAAACCAGGAGTAATTTGAACCACTCCTCTCTCCAAGAACCTACGCTAGACACCTTGGACTAGTGGTTGAGCTTAAAACACTAACTTGGAGAGTTGAAAGACAAAAGCTCATCCTAACTTGTTCCTTTGATAAGGGATATCTAGTTTTCCTAGTGTTGAAGCATGATAGTATCTCTTTAAATGGACATGCTGTCATTCTACCTTTATTTGATTTGGGCTATCGTCAGATCAAGTACAGATTCAAGGATAATCTTGATGGTGTTTTCACTCATGGTGTTTTTCCTGAGTATACCTTCATGTCCTTTAGTCTGACCAATATTCAGCCTTGTTCATAGATCATATGTGTCCCTCTGCCTGGAGTATCATGATATGGGTGTTGTCGAGCCCATCGATGACATCCCTATTTCTCCAAGTTGCAATAGGTTCATTTCGAACAATGGCACTAATGTTGGAAACTTTCGAGAACCATCTTTGTGTTATCAAGAAGTTGTGTTCTGGATGTTCGAAGTGACTTTCTCGGGTCCATGTGCTCCTGGTGAAAGGTTGCTGCCGTGGATCCGAGTAGAGTTTCCTTGTTCCTTCGGGAATAATCCCAGGTCGGTCATGCATGTGTGGACTATTCATCAGATGGTAGGTCGTTACCTCCATGTATTGAAGGAGTTTGCATCCACGCTAAGCCACTGACTGATTACCCGTGAAAGAGAAGAAGTTTAAGAACTTCGTCATCTTCGCAATCATCTTCCCAACAAGGACTCTGATGTGTTTCATCGCAAGCAGTCCATGTAGGTGCAACCGTCTTCCACAAGTTGCTAATACATGAGTTCTGCGATCTCGCTCATCTTCTTGAGCTTGGCATCATAGTCCATGTCTTGAGAATCTAGTAAATGTGTCCCGTTGATAACCGGTGCAACCTCTTAACAAACATATCGAGTCTGAGTTATTCAACCCACTAACCAGAGCTGAATCTCAAGCAGCAACGATGGTTGGTGTTTTCTCAAGAGTATTGAATCAGGTCTTTTCAAAATCCGGCATGGTTGATGTTGTGGTTGACACAATTAGCCGGAAGGCCTAATGTCATATCTCTTTGAATCCGTAAGAACAACCACTCCCCGTGAGGATTTCTGTGACGCTTATTCTAGAATTCTTCCTCCTTGTTCTTTTGAACCGAAGTTTGACCTTCACTTGATGACCTTTTGAAGGCTTGTTAAGAACCTGCTGTTGGTATCTAAAACATCAAGGATAATTTGGAAGTTGATCTTTCCAATATCTCTCAGTTAATCCTCCAAACTTTTCTTCCAGTGGAAACAAGTTCATCACGAGAACCATCTCCTGGTGTTTTGTAACCGCCATTGACCAGTTTCCCTTTTTCAAGTTGTTTGTACTTGAAGTTCTGTTTTTCTCACACATTGTGTGAATTTGTCAGTCACTTTAGCCATGGGATCTTAACCATGTGGTAAACGTATTGCTACGTCAAAACCACCATAGGAAAGAGATTCCTTATTCTTTCTGGTGTTTCAATCCTCGTTGGTTAACCAGCCTTAAGATGAGACCAAGAGTTCCTCCTCCACTACGGTGTTTCAACATCCTTTGGTTACTCATCTTCGGTCGTGAAGTAACATTCCTATCTTTGACAAAGTTCTCGACAAAGTTTTGATGGAGTGAAAGTTCCGCCATCTTTCGTGTCCACTCCGAAGAGTGAACATGATCTTGTATCAAATTTTCTTCGACGCACGATTACAGTGTTTTCTCGTGTTCTCCCTCGTCTACGGATATTATATTGTGGTATCCAAGACTATCCTTTCCATCTTGGTTTTCTAGTTGAAGAAACCTCGGTGTTATAAGTTGTCCAACCTTTCTTTTTCAAAAGGATTTAAAGTCTTGTGCAAAGCTCATATTCTAAATCCTTTCAATACCAATCGTCCGCAAACTTGAAACCATCTTTTATTCACTCCGTTACCTTGATGTGTTTCATGCCTGTTAACTCCAAAGGTTCTTTATGAACATCCTATCATGAGTTAGCCATGAGATACTCGATCTTCGTGAAGATCAGTTCCTAAGAGTTTCCCTCTTACCTAAGGAGTATCCGCTCAATACTTCACGATGCTACGGATCAACCTCTTCGAGAAGAGGACTGTAAGGTTCGAGAAGATCGTTCAAAACCGGTGTTCCTTCTTTCTTCTCCTTCAGGAATCTCGGGACGAGATTCTTGTAAGGGGGGTAGATTTGTAACATCCCAATTTTGCTAACCAAAGTGTTGTGGTGTTGAGTTCATATCATACATGCATGAAAACAAAAGTTTAACTCGTGTTTGAAATAATTTAAATTACGAATTTAAATGGTTTCAGAAAATCCCACAAAAAGTACTTAAAATGGGTTCCAAAATGTTGTATTGAAAAATAATTCAAATGCACCAACCCAAGTTATGGTTTTGTTGGAAATTTCATGAGCTTTTCAAAAAGTATTTTTGTCAAATTTTTACTTTGCAAAAAGGTCCCCAAAATCTCTGTTTCTTTTATGTTTATAATGGAAAATGACTAAGTTGCAGTTTTTTAAAATCTCCCAGGGGGTTATGGGAAAAAAGACCCCTTTTGTCTTCTTCCTCCCCGAGTGAAGCAGACAGCTCGCCGGAGAGCTGCTGCCACGCAGCTGCTAACCGCCCCATCGCGCGGATGCCCACCCAGAAGCCGTGCCCTCCTTCCCCTCCTCCTGCTCGCTCCTCTGCTTTGCCTCTCTCTCTCTCTGTATCGGCGAAACAACGAAACCCTAGCCCTCTGTTGACGTGGCCGCCGCCGAATTCCGACGATTACCGCCGTTGTAGACCGCCTCGACGCTTGCCGTTGGTCCTAGGAGCTCCGCCATGTCCCCCTGCCCCTCCACAACGACCCTCGCTTGCCGGAACCCCAGGGAGCGGCCGATTTTGGTGCGTCTTCTCCAACTCCGGCCGGTGGCCGTCGCGGTCGATTCCGGCCGATTTCCGCCACCATTTCCTTCCCCGACCACATCTTCACGCTCGTGGTGAGCTTCTCCCTCTCCTGGACCCCTCCCTTCCCCTCCTCGCGTTTGTTTTCATCGCCACCGTCGGCCACCGTGACCATCACCGCCGCGGCCGCGTGCTGCCGCCACTCCGGCGACAATTAGCAAGCGGCGCCACCACCCTCGTGCTCCACTTGCCTCCCTCTAGCTCGTTAGCCACTCAATTCCGCGAATCGGCCGCTGTATCGCGCGATCGAGCCGTGGCAGAGCCGGCCTGGGAGATCGATGACGTCACCATGGCGTCATCTCAACGTCATAAACATGTTCTCTGTTTTGAAATAATAGAAAACGGTTTTTTTTTTGACACGTGGGCCCTCTGTTTTATAAAATACAGAAAATGAATAAAATTTGCATAATTAATAACTTTATTTCTGTACCTCAGAAAAATGTGGAAAAATATATAAAATGTTCAGAAAATTATTCTCTACCTAAATATGTCACTTTCATACATGTTTGCCAAAGTTGAAAATTGAACACTATTTGAATTTAATTAATTCATTTAAAATAGAGAAAATAAGTTTTTATTCACTAAAATTGGAAAATTAAAAGTAATATACCATTTTGCTCAAAATGACAAATGGAACCTGTTTATGATGTTTTTAAACCCATTTGGGCAACTAAAATGGTGTTCACCTTCATAATCGTCCGAAACCCCCTCCGGGGTCTATTTCGGGCAAATTTCAGAAAATCTACATTTCTGACATGCAAACCCTAGCAACCCATTGAACCTGTTTAGGACTTTATCTCAGTGCATTAACTTGCTCATGCATACATGTTGTGCATTGCATCGATGCCGTGGTTGATTGTTATTTCTCTTTCGGTGTTGTTTCCCCCTCCGGTAGAACGTGACTCCGAAGAGAAGGCCAACATTCCAATGGTGAATACTTGATCTTAACCGACAAGTCAAGCACTTATTCCTGAAGACTTTATCTGGTTTTCTTATAACCAAGGCAAGCATAACCTCTTATCTGCTCATATATGCTTTCGAACAACATTTGATCTCGTACTTTGCATTCGATTCCAAACTATTTGATGCTAGTAGACATAGTTCACCTATATACTGCATTGCCTCAATATCCTGATCCACTGCTCCTAGCCGCCATAGATTTGCTTGTGCGCATCGCCAGAGCCTCATATCTGCTTCGCTTAGCTTTACATGTTTGATACCTCTGCTCCATCCAAGGTTGATGAATCAGAGCTACGATAACCTAGCATGATATGATGACGAGGTGAGATCAGTGTTGTGTGGTTAACTTGACTAAGGCGAGGACGGGAGGCCACTTGGGAAGTGGTTCTTGGTCTCGTACTTGCCAACCCTAGGAGTAAGGTCTCGCCGTGGAAACCAAGACTGAGCGTGCAACCACACGCGAGGCCTAACAGACCGCGCTCGACTAACTAACTTGTTTGGTTCTATCCGTGAGTCACGTAGTTTGGGATTTCCATCTGCGTGTGAGTCAAAAACCTTTTGGAGGTGTTTAGGGCGTGACCGGGACAAGTGATGGACGTACACGGATCTTGTTCCCGACTCACAGAACAGGTGCCGTCAGGAGGTGGCCAACTCCCTGTTGACGGGGTGGCCCTGTTTGGGTTGACTCATGGATAGGGCTCGACAAGGTAAAGGTCGTGGCCAACCACCCTCTGCCGCGCTCCATGGACGAGCGTACATGTGGCGTTAAGAGTCGGATGGTACGTGTGGGTAAAGTGTACCACCCTGCAGGGATAAATCTTTCGGAAAGCCGTGTCCACGGTTAAGGACGACTTGGTGAAAGCCACGAGGTCATAGATAACTTGAACGTGACGTAAAAGATGTTGACAAGGCATGGAGGCAGTAGATCAAGGGTGCCTCCCCGGAGATGCCGGGAGGGGTGATCCTTGTAGCATGTGAGGTGCTGGGAAATGATGTTGGTGGATGAAAAGATGATCTACAAGAGTTGAGTCCTTTTTCATCTGTTTTGAAAACCCTCTACAAGACGTGCTATTCCTCCCTCAACTTGCAAAACAAAGATTGCTTTACGCAAATAAGCCTTCATAAAACCCTTTATAAAGCTAGCAGATATATAATAGGTTAATTAAGTCTTGGTGAGTACATCCCGTACTCAGGTTTGCTTAATTTGGTTCAGGTGAAGATCTCACATCGGTGATGAGTCAACGTGGACATCGACGAGTAGTTCGGGGTTCCCAGGTAGCAGCCTGGAATCTATGGGCTGGGACGTCGCTTTATGTTGCGGCCTCTTAGGCCTTTTGGTTCTTGTTGTTTAGCAACATAATTGCCTTTCGTTGTCTGATGTAATGTTGGGTCGTGTGACCTCTGCTTGTAAGCTATACTCTAGTAACACCTGTTTAATACAACTTCATGTTTAGAGTACTGCTTTGATCGGTTGTTGGTTTCGAGCTCATTGTTATACAGTTTTGGCTATGCCTGCATAGTTGTCGCAGTCGAGGGGTTGTGGAGCCGATGATCCATGTCCGAGCCCGCCTGTCGATTTGATCGGCCTGGGGCGAGGTAACCCCAGTAACCCTCGATTGTTGTTGCACTTTCTGGACACATAGCATCTCTGTATAGCTTTGGTCCCGTTTCCTTCAGTTTCATTCGATTCGTGGACGCTTTGATATGCATAGTTGGTTATGACTAGCATGGATACATGGAGTAGTAGACTGGGGATCCGGACTACGTGCCGATGAATCCAGTCTGCCTGCCGTTGTTTGTTGCGGCCGGGGCTGGTAACCCTGAAGCCCTTGTGAGTCCATGGCTAGGAGCACATAACAGTATGTATATCTCTGGGTCCGGGGTCGTGACACACGCGCTGCAGCTTCAAGGCGAGCCCGGAGATTGTTGTCGGTGCGGAGTCCTCAGGCCAGAAGACGTTGTGGATCTGGAAGGCGACGCGCACTAACTCGGTGCCCACGCCCGCTAGCCGCGGACACTGGCTCTGCATAATCAGGATGCTTTCCTCGATTTCTGCTCTGGTGTCCAAAGGCTCGCCCTTCTCAGCACGAGCTGCTCGGACCTTTTCCAGGGCGGGCACGCTAGAAGATTCAAGGTTGGGAAAGATTCCTGCAAGAGCTATCGAGAAGATCAGAAACGGTAAGAGAGTGGAAGCGTGAAACGAGAAGAAGAGAAGAAATGCGCAGCCGAGTAGCGGAGAAGCGGAGAAAAGGGAACACTTACTGTTCAAATCATGGCGCAGCCCTAACAGCTGGGTCTTCCATGTCTCCTCGTTGGATATATGCTTCTCTTGGATCAAGCGGAGCTCCTCGAGCTGAGCGAAGAGCCCAGCGTTGGTCTTCGTTAGCACCTCACACTCCTGTTTGAGGGTTCTCTCCCTGGCCTTGGCTGCTGCTTCACTCTTTGCCTTCTCGGCGATTACTCTGTCCCTCTCGGCACCAATATTGATAGCATCCCGGAGCGCAGTCTGCAGCTGAACTTGGAGCTTCTCCATCTCGGTAGTATGCACTTTCAACAACTCGACAGCCTGGCTGGACAGTTGCTGCTTCACTTCAGCGGGTTTAAGACAATCCTGATGTTCTTCAACAAACTTCTTATGATCTTCTGCGGAAGGCAAAGCGCGGTTAGCAGAGAAGTGAAAGAAAGAAACACAGGAAAAGCCGAGTAGACGGCAACGTACCTTCCAATCTCTTGATGGTGGCCTGGCCACTCTCGACGAAGGCACGGCAGTTCTCGTGCTCGTCAGTTAGGGCCTTCAGCTTCCCTGCAGAGTAAAATTAGTTAGCGCAAAAAGCAAAAGCGAGCGTAAACACCAAACGCAAGAACCGCGCAGCTAGAAGCGTACCTTCAACTTCAGACAACCTCAGAGTGCTGTCCATCACTTCCTTGTCGGCTTCCTCGGCGATCGTCTTCTCTTTTTCCAAGGCGGCAATGCGCCTCTTGGCAATGGCATGATTCCAGAGTAGCCGACGGTGCAAGTTGTTCCGTTTCAGTACGCTGTTCTGAGAAGCAAAAGAAACAAGAATCAGGAAAAGTACTTAAGATTCAACCCGAGAAGGTGGCTACTCGGGAGAGTGCCCGCCTACTCGGCCAGAATCTCGGGGACTGGGTGGTGGATAAGGAAAAGAGAAGAGTAGAAAAGAAGTGAAAATGCAACTCGGAGAGGATGAATAGGAACTTACCGCGTAGGATTGCTCGAGGTCTTCGGCGTTCTTGCGGTGGACAAACATCTTGGCAGCAAGTGTAGCAGAGGTGGTCGAGACAGTCATGGGTTTGCAACCCAAGTCCACCTTGTTCCAATCCTGACGCATATGGTCGATGTCGCCCAGATCGATGCCGTTCCAATTGGGGTTGCCGAGAACTTTGCTGTCCCACTTGGCGTCGATGAAGCCGATCAAGTCGAGTACTTGCTCGAGGCTCTGGGACGTTATCGCCTGGTCTTCAACTCCCCGAGAAGCAATGGAGATGGACTTGTCTTGATTTGGGGCCGGGGGCCTGGAGTCCACTGCCACGGCTTTCCTCCCTTTCTGAAGAGCAAGATTCCGGTCCTTGGGGGAAAAGCCGACCTGGTGCTGATGGCTAACCTTCACCATGTAGTCAGGGTAGCAGGGCTCATCAGCTGCAGCGGCGGCAGCAGCAACCGCGTTGGGATCGCGAATAACCAGCTAACTGGACTGGCCAGTTGATGTTGGCGGCGGCATGTCGGCAGCCCGCTTCTTGGTCTTCTCCTTCTGGGCAGTTGGCTTCGCGGCGACTGGCTTCTCGGTTTTCTGCTTCTCGGTCTTCTTCTCCTCAGCCTTCTCCTTCTCGGCGGCTCTCTTCTCGGCTGCCTCCTTCTCTGCAGCATCTTGGGCACTCTTCCTTGTAAGCGGCCTGGACGGAGGGCTGGGTGCAGCCTCGGTTGTCTGCACCGAGGAGGAATCAGGCTGAGCACTACCCTGATCTGTTGGTGGCGCCAGGGGCGCGCTATCCGGGGCGACATCAGGCTGGGCGCTACCCTGCGCGGCGACTGGTTGCACGTCGCTCAGAGGGTAATGCCAAGTCGCGTCTTCTACCCGCTGCTCGGCAGCGGGATCCGGCTGTGAGGCATCCATCTCTTCTACCCGCGGCTGGGCCGCGGGGTCTTCTTGTCCAGCAGCCCCTGTTGCTGGCTGCTCCTCTCCTTCTTCCTGCCGCTCAAGGGCGGCGTCGTGGTGCATCTCTGTCTCTTGATCTTGGTTCTCCTCGGCGGTGTTGGCCGGAGGAGAAGGTGGCTTCTCTTGGTGAGCAGCGTCCTGCGCCTCCTACTCGGCGCGGGACTGCGGCTCTGGCTCGGCGTTCTGGGCATCGGTGCCCTCTGATCGTGCGTTGGTGGCGTTGTTCTCATCGCCGTTGACGAAGATATGGATCCTGGACCCTACGGGTAAGGACACCCCGTCTCAGGCCCAAGGTTAAGGCCCAAGAAGAGGAGCCCTTGGAGTATTCTAGAAGGCCCACGGGAAGCCCACCCGCAAGACTTGCGGGTCAAGACAAGAACTCCTATACGTAAACTACTAGGACTCATGTAACCCCCTCCTGGCTGCATATATAAAGCGAGGAGGGAGGAGAGAAAACGACCAATCCAATCTGGACAACCAATCTAGGGATCCAATCTAGAGAGAGGAAGATACAAGCCACAACTAGACTAGGCAATACACGGAATACCCCGTACGCCTCACCATGGCATCGCCATTGTAACATCTCGACTATCTCATCATAATACAGATCAGACAAGCAGGAGTAAGGGTTTTACCTCTACGAGGGCCCCGAACCTGGGTAAATCTTTCTCCTTGTTAGCCGTCGAGGTCACCAGCGCGTACATCGTTCCTCTACTCGAAACCCTACCGGCTCATCCGAGGGATTTGCCGAACAGTGGATTCGACAATTGGCGCCGTCTGTGGGAACGACACGCGCTGGATCTACGGTCTCGCCGGCCTAATCTACATCAAGCTTTGGGTCCTCGACCCCATGGATTTCATCTACTTCGGCTCCTTCAACTTCATCGAGCACTCGCCGGCATCACGCACGGCCTTCATCGTCTACACCGACACCGTTCTTCACGCGCAGTCTGCAGGACAGCAGCAACGTACATATTGCGGACGCCATCAACGGCGACTCGAAACTCATCTGGAAAATTCCTTCGGTGTAAAGATGCGAAATCAAATTATCTACAGTCTCCAAAAAGAATCGGCGAATTCCGACGGTTAGATCTCCGTGGATGACCCGAACACTGAAGCTCTGTCAGAATCTGACGAAAATCCGTGCGACTTTGGGAAAACGATTCTCACGGTCAACTCGGACATCAACTCGACAATCACACCGTTGAACAGCTGCGGAATACAATCCCGCACCACTCCGTCTTTTTTGAGCCAATTCCAACGGTTAGATCTCCGTCAGCGGCTCGCGCACTGCAACACGTTTTGGATCTCTGCGAGTCCGCGAATTGAAATCGCAGATCCGGTTTCGTCAATCTGCGAATCGACACAAAGGTCAATCAACAAAACATGGAGACTCTCCATACTGGTGCCCGGGGGCTCGACATCAACATTGCCCTCCGTGTACACACAACAAACATCGTGACTCCGCGGCGTCGACTCGGTCCGCCGCGTCGAGTCCTTCGAGCAAACATCGCGACTCCGCCGCGTCGACTCGGTCCGCCGCGTCGAGTCCTTCGAGCAAACATCACGACTCCGCCGCGTTGACTCGGTCCGCCGCGTCGAGTACTTCGGGTAAACATCGCGACTCCGCCGCGACGACTCGGTTCGCCGCATCGAGTCCTTCGAGCAAACATCGCGACTCCGCTGCGTCGACTTGGTCCGCCTCGTCGAATCCTTCGAGCAAACATCGCGACTCCGCTGCGTCGACTTGGTCCGCCTCGTCGAGTCTTTCGGGTAAACATCGCGACTCCGCTGCGTCGACTTGGTCCGCCGCGTCGAGTCCTTCGGACAAACATGACTCCGCTGCGTCGACTCGGTCCGCCGCGTCGAGTCCTTCGGACAAACATCGTGACTCGGTCCGCCGCGTCGAGTCCTTCGGACAAGCATCGTGACTCCGCCGCGTCGACTCGGTCCGCTGCGCTGAGTCCTTCAGGAAACATCGCGACTACGCCGCGTCGACTCGGTCCGCTTCATCGTGTTTTTCGGGGAAATATCGCGACTCCACCGCACAACTCCGCTACATCGAATCCTCTCGACTAAGCGTCTCGGGGGCTGTCCTTCGCCGCAGCCACACCTGTTGCTCGGGTGCTATGCTGCAAATAAACGCACTCGAGAATTCGCCGTAGCCGCACTCGACACACGAGCCCAGTTCATCGATTCCGGCGATATCACTCGGCACCGCCTCGTCGACCACGGCAGCGTTATACAAAGATAAGTTCCTCTTATACGAGTCGACATATTTACCTTTTTTTTTTATGTGTTTCTAATCTGCTGTGGAGTTACACCTGACACTCGGGGGCTGCGCCCCGTAAACTACATGTATACTCGACACCCGTCATTTTACGCGTTACACTACCACATTTACGCGCTACAACCCGAGTAGCTGATACTGCCTGACGTCGACCCTTGACTCCGACCCGGTTTGCAGCAGCAACTGACAGGTCGGCAAGGAGTATAGACAATGGCTGTCAGGCTAACGAAAGGGCACAGCGTACGATGCAAAAGTGTCGCGTATGATCAAATTATTGCCTACCAACAGGCCATACTCGACTCCGCGAGTCGATAAATTGTTGGTTCACAACCAAAATTAACCCGAGCAACAATTTGTTCCGTACATTTTGCTCTACACAGCACTAATGCTACATTATTTAACCACATCCGATTATATGGCTGCAACTGTAACGCAGGAACCACAACGTCGACACGTCCTCCGCTCGGAGTCGACACATACCCTCTTCCGGGAGTCGATGCATGTCCTCCTCCGCGAGCCAACAGAATACAAGCACACTGGGTTAGTTTCAGAACAACTTGAGCCTATGCCCGACTCTGCGAGTCGAACATAGCCTCGGGGGCTACTCACATCGGGAGCACTGCCGTGCACCCGACAAATCGAAGAAGCAACGTTACAAGATCTTTGAGTCTATGCCCGATTACAAATAATCGCACATAGACTCGGGGGCTACTCCCATCGGGAGCGCTGGCCGCGCACCCAATGAGCGCTACACGCTCACTCGACGTACTCCCATCGGGAGCATCTACACGCTAGCCGCGTATCTGAAGAGCTCTGTCAGATTTCTTCGTCCATGCCCTTATTGTGGTCGTACAAACTGCATATTAACTCGGATGAAGAAAAGCAAAACATCAAACTTGTCCGTCTCGACGAGACGCATAAGACAACGCGGGCCAATTCGCGAAATTGGAACATCTTGAAGACTTTTCGGGTCTATCTTCTTGTGTGGACTAGGTGGCTGGGCGTCCGCGCCAACTACACGACTTCCACGTCGTCGTGCGACTCCGCCACGTCCGCGTCAACTACACGACTTCCTCGTCGGCTCCGTCCGCCGTGTCGAGTACATCTCCACCGCGTCGACTCCCTCCGCCGTGTTGAGTACACCTCCACCGCATCGACTCTGTCCGCCGTGTCGAGTACATCTCCACCGCGTCGACTCCCTCCGCCGTGTTGAGTACACCTCCGCCGCATCGACTCTGTCCGCCGTGTCGAGTACATCTCCACCGCGTCTACTCCATCCGCCGTGTTGAGTACAGCTCCACCGCGTCGACTCTATCCGCCGTGTCGAGTACAGCTCCACCGCGTCGACTCTATCCGCCGTGTCGAGTACATCTCCACCGCATAATTACGTCATTGCGCACCTCATAACACGAAATCTCTTTCGTATGGGCATATCAAGACGCGAAATTTCTTTCGCATAGTCACCCTGACACGAAATCTCTTTCGTATGGGCATATCAAGACGCGAAATTTCTTTCGCATAGTCACCTTGACACGAAATCTCTTTCGTATGGGCACATCAAGACGCAAAATTTCTTTCGCATAGTCACCCTGGCACGAAATCTCTTTCGTATAGGCACATCAAGACAAAATCGCGAGTGTGCGGCTCCCGCAACTCTACCACACGATGTATTTACACATCCTTATCCTGGATCATTCGGCCGACTAGGCACATCCGGATGCCGTATTCTCTCAAGTACGAAGGTAAGACCCAAAAGATCTCTCTTGAGGGCCTGGAATCGCACTCAAGCTGCGTCCTCCGGTAAATTTCCGTGTCAACAACACGAAGAAAAATCCTAGCGGACGCGCCGGGTAGCCCTTTAGGTTAAGTTCGACTCGGTAAGACCTCCACGGCCCAGTCGCAACGATCACCTCGCCGGATTCGAGTTGGAGGTCTCAAATCTGTGTAGGCCAGAACCGTTTTTGCCCTAGATGCAATTAATTGGCCCTGATCTTTCGGGAGAGCCAAGCGACTGAGCCACATCCTTCTGCGAAAACAGCCAACACAAGGCACATTTAACACTCGATGCTCGAGTACAGAAGCGCTTCGCGCACAGGGTATACACCCTCAAAAACAGGCGATTGAATGACCAATCGAAGAAATCATGAACGGACTTTGAGTGCTTACCCGACTATTCTCAGTCGAATAAACACTCGGGGGCTACTGACGAAGATATGGATCCTGGACCCTACGGGTAAGGACACCCCGTCTCAGGCCCAAGGTTAAGGCCCAAGAAGAGGAGCCCTTGGAGTATTCTAGAAGGCCCACGGGAAGCCCACCCGCAAGACTTGCGGGTCAAGACAAGAACTCCTATACGTAAACTACTAGGACTCATGTAACCCCCTCCTGGCTGCATATATAAAGCGAGGAGGGAGGAGAGAAAACGACCAATCCAATCTGGACAACCAATCTAGGGATCCAATCTAGAGAGAGGAAGATACAAGCCACAACTAGACTAGGCAATACACGGAATACCCCGTACGCCTCACCATGGCATCGCCATTGTAACATCTCGACTATCTCATCATAATACAGATCAGACAAGCAGGAGTAAGGGTTTTACCTCTACGAGGGCCCCGAACCTGGGTAAATCTTTCTCCTTGTTAGCCGTCGAGGTCACCAGCGCGTACATCGTTCCTCTACTCGAAACCCTACCGGCTCATCCGAGGGATTTGCCGAACAGTGGATTCGACAGCCGTCGAGGTCGATTAGATTGTCGACATCGATGGCAGCCTTCTTCTGAGTCTCGGTGGACGCAAGAGCGGCGTCCGCGTCCAAGGGGGCTCTGAAGAGAAAATTGGGGTCAGAAATAAGAAGAGGACAGAGGAAATCAAGAGAAAACAGCGAGGCAAAAGGATTGGAAGTCAACCGAGAAGAACGAAGTAAACAGAAGCGTGCAACCGAGAACGAACTTACCCCTTGCGGGAAGGAATCGCTGGCTTCTTTCTCTTCACGACCTTCTTGGTCGCCTTCTCGGTCGTCTTTTTCTTCTTGGCGGGAGGTTCTTGGGCGCCACTACCTGTCCGTTTGCGGGTGGCAGGAGCGGCAACTGCAAGAGGCTTGACGACCTGGGCCGCCTCATCCTCATCCTCATCCTCGTCTTCGCCGCCAGCATCAGCGACATCTGCGAAATAGAAAGGAAGAAAAGCACTTCAGAAGCAGAAAGCGATTGGTTTGCGCTACTCGTGGTCGGAGGGGATAAGTTCAATTACCTTCAACTTCATCATCGGACCAGTCACGAAGGGACGATTCCGCGGGGGGATCACCCGCCTGGGCGGCGTCAGAAGGATCGAGCTGGTCCGTGGTCTCGAAGGAGGCCTGGTCATCTTCCTCTCGGTCAGATGACCAGTTGCCCTCGAAGCGCTCACAGCTCTCAGCAAGATGGCGGTCAAGGACCTGAAAGACAGGGAAACATTGCAAATTAGCCGAGTAGCGTAAAGGCATTCTACCCGGATGGGCGTGCAGACACAAAGCACACTAGGCCTAAGGAAATTTGCTAAGTATCCTGCTCGGCAAGGCGTGCAAACAGCAAGCACATTACGCCTAAGTATTTCTCCTAAGTATGCTACTCGGCAAGGCGTGCAAACATCAAGCATACTAAGCCTAGGCAGTTCTGCAGAGTGCTCTACTCGGCGCGGAATGCAATTGCTAGTCGCGGCAAGGAGAGAAGGCTATCTACTCGGATTACATATATACTGGAAGCAGAACGTACCCGTGGGATCGGCTTCGTGCGGCTGAAGGGGATGAACCCATACTGCCAGTTATCTCGGAGGCCCGTGGTCAGGATGGACCTTGCGTGCGCGGCGACGTCCGCGTTGCTGAGCTCGAACGTGGTCGTCCGAGTGCAATCACGGGGGCCTCCCAAGTAGCACATTGGGTGGGAGCGCTGCTGCAGAGGCAGCACCCGGTTCCGGATACAGTAGGCGACGGGGTCATCGCTCTTGAGGCCCTCCCCGATTAGCTCAGCGAGCCGCTCCTCCATCTGCACGGCGTTGCGGTCGTTGGAGGGCTTCATCTTCCAATTCTGCCCGGATGGAGCTCGGTTGCTCCAAGCAGGCAGATTGATGCGGTCCGTTACCTTTCCCCCCTTCGTGGCGGGGATATTCTTCACGTAGAGGAAGGATTTTTGCCACATACGGACGGAATCCAAGCCCTTGATGCGAGGGTGATTGGTTCCCGTCCGCTGCACCATCATGGCGCTGCCGGTGTCGGTTACCCGGCTACCAGCGGCCGCGCCATCCTTCTTCCCTGTGCTCTGCTGGCGGAGGTGGAAGTACTTCAGCCATGTCTGCACCGTGGGGAGGACGCCAAGAAAGGCCTCGCACACCACGGTGTGATAGGCGAGGAAGACGACTGCGTTTGGGGGGAGATGGTGCATCTGAACACCGAAGTGGTCCAGAAAGGAGCGGAGGAAATCGGATGCCGGCAGGCCGAATCCTCGCGCGAAGTGCGCGAGGAAGACGACATGCTCGCCCTCCCGCGGGGCCGGAACGAGTTCGCCGTCGGACGGCCGGCACTGAACACCAGGAGGAACCCTCCGGGTGTTCACGAGCCAGGAGCAGTCATCGACGGTGACATCAGAACCAGCCCAGCCGGCGCGAGCAGCCATGGCACCGAGTGAGAAAGCGGTGGAAGGTTTGGAAGAGTCTGTTGGAAAGAATGAATCCGCGGCGGCGCAGAGAGTTGCGCGGCGGCGGAGGGCTCGGTGGCGGAGAAGGAACAGAGAGGCGAAAGAAGAAAGTACGGAGGAAGGAGAAGAGGAAGTTACCGATGGGGGTATTTATACCCTCTCCTCAGATTACCGTTACCATCGGGGTAGTGGGATCGATCGTGGCCATAATTCTCGTGTGGTGGGACCTGTGGCCGGTTAGAAACGCACGCAAGCGCGGAACGCGCGCGTAACGGCCACAATTGATCCCACGACCAGATCGTGGCCTATTACTGCGCTTGATGGAACATGACGAGCCGGTGGGCCCACTCCGTGAAAACTGGGCGCGTGGCACGTCGTGTCCTGGGCAGTGAGACGTCGGGGTCGCGGATGCTTGACACGTGTCCTGTTGCAGCACGGAAGGCTGGATTGTGCTCTGCGCTGCAGAGACTCTGCTTGAAGAAATTCTCTAAGTCCTTTTACTCGGACACAGAGAAGGAGACTAGCCCTATGCGGAAGAAAAGAGAAGCAAGGCACTTTCCAGAGTGCTACTCGGAGGTTTCACTCGGCATCTTGAGGCTCAAGGGTGGTGTTGCAAAGATTGGTTTTAAGCTGGCAGAGCCTAGTGAACGAGTTCGCAAGACTCTACCAGCTTCGGGGACTGCTGTCGGGGGGTTACCCCCGAGTAGGGTAAAGGCAAGTGGTAAAGGCAACAGTCAGAAGGGAAGTTTGGTCGAGTAGCCGCCTACCCGGTACTCGCTACCCGGTCGACTGCTACTCGGTCTTACGAAAAGATGACCAGAAGGAGATATCAAGAGAGTTATGTCCGTTCGAATAGAAGAGCTGGTCCGAGTAAGATTGGCGGGAATCTACTCGGGCCAGAAGTCAAAGGAGCTGTTCTGACATAGGATCCCGCGTATCCTGGGTCCGTACTTGGCACTATTCAAACTACTGTTCATCTGGGACCGGCCTGCCTGACAGTGACAGTGTGGAAGCAGGCGGTCGCAGGATAAGGGGGCCCTACTCTGTGTTTGGCACAGTGATACCAGACTGTCCCCTTGGTTTTGCCCAACGACTTTCCGGATGCAGCCAAGATTAGGAACCAAAACTGTCAGCGGGAACTCGGAAGAAGGACGATGTGCACACTATGTCGACACTTGTCCGTGTTTGGACGTTTCCGGCTGGGCACCGTGTATATAAGGTGCCCCGCCGCCTCCTGCGTGAGGGATCGCATGCTGGGACACAAGGAAACCCTAGATTCTTGACCTAGTTCATCACGTAGAGAGAAGAGTGGCTACTCGGTAGCAAGAACATTGTACTGTGGCTACTCGGTGAGACACCAGAATACATAGAGAAAGGCAGGAGTAGGGGTTTTACCTCCTCACGAGGGCCCTGAACCTGGGTAGATCGTGTTGTTTGCAGTGCTTAGTTCTTACCTCACGCGGCTACTCGTCGCGTGATCCCTCCCCGAGCACCTCCAGCGTCCATCGTTCCCACATCTTTAGCCATCCTATGGCATCTGCCGTGACACCACCACGACACCGCGGGCAGCGAGTACAGCAGGAGGATCTTCCGTGACGAGCACCTCCTCCGGGAACTCGCGGATGACGGTGGTGGCGATGTAGACCAGATGCGCACTGAAGGAAAGCACTGAGCCGCCTGCTGGCACGGGGCTGCCGCCGAAATCGCCGGCGTTGTCGGTGACGAAGTCGAAGGAGCCGAATCTGTGGACAAGGCCACAAACCACGCGCTCCCCCGAAGCAGAAACGGGTCCCGTCCGAATATGAACCCCAGCCAGCGCTGCTACTGGCCCCACGGGGGGCGCCAACTGTCGTGGTGTGGAGAAGACAGAAGCCATAGGATGGCTTGAGTTTGGGGCCGATGGACGCTGTAGGTATCCGGGGAGGGATCGCACGGCGAGTAGCCGCGCTCAGGTATCACTTCAAACAACAAGAACTACATAGGTTCGGGGCCCTCGTGTGGAGGTAATACCCCTACTCCTGCCTATCTCTCTGTATGTATAATTTCCGAGTAGCCACAATACAACTTTGCCTCTCAGCCGAGTAGCCACTCTGCTGCTCTCTCTCGCTCTAGTGCTAGTCATTGTAATAAATGCGACCTGGGGTAACGTCGTCGCAATGTCGTAAGAAATGTCCTCGCGTAGGAGGGGGCAGGGCACCTTATATAGTGGTGCCCAGCCGAATAAACAAAGACTAAAAGGTACAACTTGATGGGACACGCCCTCTGCGAAGCAGAGCACGCCTCCGGCTTCTCGCTGACGCGGGCGCGGGAAGTCGCCGCGCCGTCCGGCTGACAGGACTTGTCCACCCTGTCAGTCACATAGAGTAGGCCCCACCTCATGTCCTGTCCCCTCTGTCAGTGACAGGACTTGACAGGCGCCTACCTCACTGTAGCCATGCCGTAGTGCGGATAATCACGCGCTCCGTAAGTTGAACCGCACGCCTGTACGGCTACAGGATACGCGGGATCTTGTCAGAACGGCTCCATTGAGTTCTTGCCCGAGTAGGAACGTAGCCCATCTACTCGGACCACATGATGGCTACCCGGACGAATATAATCTTTCTCCTTATCTTCTCTTGGCCTTCAATACTTATGACCGAATAGAGACTACCGGGTAGAGGATACCCGGGTAGCCACCTACCCGGCCAACAGTACTCTGATCTTCACTTTACCACTAGCCTTACCCCTACTCGGGGGTAGCCCCCCGACAGCCACAGTTGCCATTATCATATATAAAGCGTGGAGCACCACTGCGCACGCCAAAGCTTTGGACGAGGCTTTCCTCTTTGGTTCAAGGAGACCAGTCTACCACTATAAGACGGAGGGAACGTCATCGGAGCCCACACCTCTCTGCCATGGACAATGGAGTTGTCCTCGAAGACCAGGACTGCGCAGGCGGCGCAGAGTACGGGTTGCTCCTCACTTTGGCACCTCGTGGGAACCCTTTCCCACCAAATGAGCGGGGATGAGGCCCGACCGCCGGTATAAGAAGGGCTCCCTCGCCCTCGTAGAAAAAGGAGAGACCCCCGGAAGAACACCATCAAAGGATAGATAGCTATATCCCTGGAACAACCAAGTAGTCTGACCCGAGCACGAACTTGCATTTGTACTGTAGTCACCATAGTGCAATCCATCAGACAGGCAGGAGTAGGGTTTTACACCATCACAGTGGCTTGAACCGGGGTAAAACTCTCCGTGTCTCCATTGTCGAACTTCGCGAGCTCCCCTCCCGAGGCCTCTCGACGTGCGATAAGACGTGGTTAGCACCCAGTGATCAAAGCTTCAGAAGCAACTATGTCCAAGACAGAACGCTTCTCAGACATTTGGCACGCCAGGTGGGGGCTAAGGCGTTTTCTGGCATCTCCGCCGCCATGGTCGCCTCTCGCACCGATCGGATCGGACGCAAGGAACGGTCCTAGAAGCGGACCACCATCGGCGGCCTCGCCTCCAGCCTCTCTAGCACCGGAGCCCGCCATTCTCGCTCTCCCATGCCCCACCGCGGACGTGACATGACACCTATCGGCGAGTCTCTCGCGGACCTGACACGGCCCCTATTGTCCCCTGCGTAGGCGACGCTCTCCCTGCGGCCATCAGCTATGCACATGCATGGTCGGCAGTGCTTGCATGAAGCCCTGCCTTGAGCACATGGACCGCGGTGTTGTCCGCCCAATGCCAGCGCGAGCGATTCTCGGTTGGTACCCACCACTGTGCTCGCTCGAGCGGCAGGAGCCACACCCTTGGCAACAGGTGAGCCATCCACCACCTGGGAGCTCACCAGCTCCATAGCAGAGGCCACTCTTGTGGTCGCTATCACGGAGTCTCACGCACGCGAGACTCATCCCCGTCGGACGCCTAGAACGACATCCTTCGCCTCGGGAAACGCCACCGCCGACTCCGAGCTACCCAGCTACCGGGAGCGGCGGGAGAGGGCCCAAGGAGGGTGCTGCTACGCGTTCTCCAGGGACCTGTGGGAGGCGAGGTGGTCATCTGCATTCCACCCACGTCTCCCGCCTCGCTACGCCGGTGACACTTCGCCCTTGAGCTTTCTACGGAGGTAAGAAGCAAGAGTCACGGCCGCCAGGGGATGCGACAGGTGCCTCATGAGGTACTTTCCCCTGGCGCTTCGTGGCCTACCTCTCGCTTGGCTGCTGAACCTCCCCGACAGTTCCGTAAGCACGTGGGAGGATCTGCACGTGCAGTTCCTCCGGCATTTCCGTCGTAGCTACCATCTTCCCCATGGTGAGTCCGAGGGTCACGTGACTCTTTGGCAGTTTGTTGTGGGACGCGACGGTCCCAGCTCTGCGGAAGCGTGCCACACGGCTTCGTCAGCCCGCCACACGGCATGCTTCCTCGACGGGTTACTCGCCCCGCTTTCCGGCCGCCACCTCAAGAGAGCCTTGCGGGAATTCAATGCCGCTCGTCAATGGGACGGGCCGCCCCCATGATCCCTCAAGTGGTCACGGCAAGAGATCTCCTTCGACATCGCCGACCATCCCCAGGCCATCGGCTCCGTGGGAGTCATTCCCCTGGTCTCTACCCCCATGATCAACAGCATCGCTGTCTCCAAGACGCTCGTGGACGGAGGCGCGGGCCTCAACGTCATCTCCCTCGAGACGTTCGAGAAGTTGTGCATCCCCCGCGACCTCCTGAAAGCAACCAGGCCCTTCACAGGGGCCACCAGCGGCACCACAATCCCCTTTGGGCCGATGCGTCTGGAGGTCACGTTTGGCACACGTCAGAACTACAACACCGAGGAGATCGACTTCGACGTCACCCAAATCAGGCTCCCCTGCAACGCCATCCTCGGCTATCCCACCTTGGCCAAGTTCATGGCCTGTCGCGGGATAATCACGGCAGACGTTACCAGGGGTAACTTATCTTGGGGCAATTCGACTCTGGTGTTTGGGAGAGGGTTTAGCTCAGGGGAAATCATGTTATCGATCGATCTGGTAGCTCTGGCAATCAAGTCTCCGAGTCTCCGATCTAGGGTTATAATATCAACTTTCATATTACGGGGATGCTCGAATATCTGGTGAAGCTCTCTTTTTCTAACCCTAGGAGCCGGCTTATATCTTACCCGGCCCCCTGGCTTCCTATACAAGACACACTCGGAATCCTACCTAGAAACCACACACAAACCCTAAGTTTCCTAATAGTAACCCCAAAAGCCGGGTTACGAGGCCTATGCTCCTTCTTGGGCCTTCTAGAAACTCCTTTTCCTTGAGCCGGGTCTTGCGCGATTCCCTTTGGGCCGGGTTACACCTTGACATTAGCCTACCGGGTTACCATCCCTCCATCAGTAGTCCCCAGAATAGCTTGGGCTTCGTAGGATTTACCATGAAGCGCATGCTATTCCCTGCAAAAAATAATAAACACACAAGTCCATAAAATACCGGGTTAAAATGCTTTGATAATAGCTAGGCCTTTCTCTGTAGGTGGTCCATATAACAACCCGGCTTTTCCGAGTCAAACATCATTTTCCCGGGTCAACACTCCGAGGAAAACGTGACAAGACCCGGATTCGCACCGTTGCCAATCAGTCCGAATATCACGCTCGCAATCCATTTCAATCCCTTTCCGGATATCTCGCAACGGGCGTTTTAATGCTTATCCCAAAATATCCGGCTGAACGATATTTTTCCGAAAATTTCGGCTCTTGCCGCCTAAACCTAGGGCACTTTCCCCCCGCACCTATAAATAGGCACCCAGGGGTCACCCTTTAGATCTAGCACCCATTTCTCATCTTCCTCCTCTATCTCTTCGTATCCACTCCTCCTTGGCACTTGCGACCTCGAGCTCGAGCCCGTACCAGCAGCGCCGTTGCGCCACCCGCGAGCGCGCGACGGGAACCACGCCGCCGCCGCCCGTCTGCCACTGCTTGCACCCGTCATGCCGCCGTCGAACTCCGCCGCCGCGCCCTCGAGCAACTCACCGGAAATCCCAAGGAGCTGCCGCCGTCAAGCCATTCGCCGCCGCCGCGCTCCTATCTCGATTCAGCCGGTAAGTTCCTCAATCCCTTAGATCCAGATTCTGATTCCTCAAAAATAGATTGGATCTAATCTCTCTCAAATCCTCCACCACTTCCCATTAGCTACATATGTCGTAATCTTCCTTTTTCACGGCTAGTACTCGATTAGATCCAAGCGCACATCTATCAGCATATCCTCACCATCTGCAATCGTAAATTTTCCCTTTTTATGGTTTTGACTAGATCCAATCTGCTAAATTTTTCGCAAGTACTTCTCGCTAAGTCGGATAACTATAGTTTCCGGGTCTCTCGATATTCATACTCTGCATTTGCCTCTTTTTTAGATCTACACTTATGGCTCCTAAGGCCAGTGCTAAGCTGAAGGGGAAACACGCATCCTACAAGCAAAAGCCGAGTCAAGCGATCTCTGCCAACTGGGCAAGATCGACTGTGACAAAAGCTAAACTCGATGAGCTCGCGGAGTCGGGTGTCCTGCCCACCCGGGAGGAGATCCACTGGAGGATACCCAGAGAGGAAACTCGGCCATCTCCGGGTCTTGACGAAGTGGTAGTTTTTGTCGAACACGTGATCCGGGGTTTCCGCCCCCCGGGTCACCCTTTCTTTCGTGAGCTTCTGGACCACTACAAGCTCCGGGTATTTGACATTGGCCCCAAATCTATGCTCAATATTACTCATTTCATAGTTTTGTGCGCATCGTACTTGTGCATTCCGCCAAATTTAGCCCTTTTCCTTGAACTCTTCCAATGTAAGCCGTGCCGAGAAAGCGGCGATGGGGCCCTCCTAGTCTGTGGAGGGGTCTCCATCCAAAGGCGGAAAAATTCCCTCATGCCAACTCTGAGCCTCAGCTCTCACGTCAAACACTGGCAGAAAACCTATTTTTATTGCCAAGATACCTCTTCAGCCGGCGAAAAGCCTCTGCCGGGTTTCACTGATGACCTCCTCAATCTTTCCGACAATCTCAATTCTTTTGCTTCTGAGGCCGAGAGGCAGTCTATCCAGCCTCTCCTTAATAAACTTGTTGTTCTCTCGGCCCAAGGTCTTCTTGGGCTCAATCTAATCAAAACCTGGGTAAGCTGCCGGATTCAACCCAATAGCATTCGGCCCAAACTCATGTGCAGCTATTCTGGGCACGTCACCGATTCCCTCCGTTACTCGGAGAAGAATTACCCGGCCTCGGACGCAAACAAGATCATGAAAATTTTCTTGGCCGAGAAGCTGGAGGTGATCCGGAACATAGCCGGCTTGGACCCTTTCACACGCGATAACCCGGCCCCAGCAGTAAGAACCGGTTATCACTCCTTTACCCGACGCACACTTTTCTTGCACAATCACTAACTTTTCTCACTGTATTTTTCTCTCAGGAAGATAACGCTTTCTGGAAGATAGATACCCCTCCTCCTTCCGAAAACTCGGAAGAGAACGAGGAGCCGGCTGATTCTGATGAAGGTAATATCCGAGTCTCGCACATTTCCTTTTTTGTTATCTTATCTAGGCCAACTTTTTCCTCTTTACCAACAATGTACCTTGTTTGCCAGAGCTAGAGGACAAAGAGGATACACAATCGGATGAGAGCGAAGCTGAGCCAGAAGTGGAGGTTGGGGCAAAGAGGAGGACCCGGGGAGTTGTCTTCAAGGTGCCTTACTCCTCTATTGCCTCCAAACCATACTCGTATGCTAACATGTGCGAACTTAACCAACACTTACTCGATTCATCAAACTTGAAGGAACCTGTCCCAGTCAAACGTAGGGTAACCCGGAACTCTCCGGGTGACGATCCTCTTCACCCGGGCATCCCTTTATCCCCTGTTCGCCGAGCCGGTATTCCCCAAATTCACTCATCTTATATCCCTCGGAAATTTCCATCTCCAAATCCATTAGCCAGCCAACTTAGGGTCTCACTTTCCAACTCCTTATCAGCTTCTTCCGGGTCTAGCAACGATCTCCCGGCAGATTTCTTCGTGAACACCGGGTAATGTCGTGGTGGTGTCACGGCAGATGCCATGGGATGGCTAAAGATGTGGGGACGATGGACGCTGGAGGTGTCCGGGGAGGGATCACGCGACGAGTAGCCGCGTGAGGTAAGAACAATACACTGCAAACAACACGATCTACCCAGGTTCAGGGCCCTCGTGAGGAGGTAAAACCCCTACTCCTGCCTCTCTGTATGTATTATGATGTTTCTCCGAGTAGCCACAGTACAAATGATATTGCTACCGAGTAGCCACTCTCCTCCCTCCGAGTAGAGCTAGGTCAAGAACTTAGGGTTTCTAGGGTTCAATGTGAGTATGTATGAGCGTCTATGAGCCTCTAGGAGCATGCCTCGCGCAGGAGGCGGCGGGGCACCTTATATACATGGTGCCCAGCCGGATACGTCCAAATCTAAACAAGTGTCGACATAGTGTGCACATCGTCCTTTCTCCGAGTACCTGCTGACAGCTTTGGCTCCTAATCTTGGCTGCTTCCGTAAAGTCGTTGGTCAAAACTAGGGGACAGACTGGTATCACTGTACCTAGGCACAGAGTAGGCCCCCCTTATCCTGCCACGGCCTGCTTCCATGCTGTCACTGTCAGGCAGGCCGGTCCCAGATGAACAGTAGTTCGAATGCTGCCAAGTACGGACCCAGGATACGCGGGATCCTGTGTCAGAACGGCTCCTTTGACTTTCTGGCCCGAGTAGGTTGCCGCCAATTGTTCCCGCCAATTGTACTCGGGCCAACTCTTCTACTCGAAGAGATAGAACTTGACTGATATCTCCTTCTGGTCATCTTGAGGTGAGACCGAGTAGCTGTCGACCGGGTAGCGAGTACCAGGTAGTCGGCTACTCGACCAAACCTCCCTTCTGTAAGCTGCCTTTACCACTTGCTTTTACCCTACTCGGGGGTAACCCCCCGACAGCAGTCCCCGAAGCTGGTTGAGTCTTGCGAACTTGTTCACTAGGCTCTGCCAGCTTAAAACTAGCCTTTGCATCTCAGCCCTTGAACCTCAAGATGCCGAGTAGAACCTCCGAGTAGCTATCTGGAAAGTACCTTGAGTTTCCTCTCTTCCGAGTAGCACTTGCTTTCTACCCCGTAACCGAGTAAAAAGACTTAGAGAAATTTCTTAGATTGAGCCTCTGCAGCGCAGAGCACAATCCAGCCCTTTGCGCAGCAACTGCACACGTGTCAAGCATCCACGACCTCGTCGTTTCGTTGCCCAGGACACGACCTGCCACGCGTCCAGTTTTCACGCAGTGGGCCCACCGGCCGTCATGTCCCATCAAGTGTAGTTATAGGCCACGATTCGGTGGTGGGATCAACTGCGGCTGTTACGCGCGCAACCGGCGCTTGTGTGCGTTTCTAGCCGGCCACAGGATCCACCACACGCCACAATCGATCCCACTTCCACGACGGTAACGGTAAACTCGCGGAGGAGATATAAATACCTCCGCCGGTAACTTCCTTTTCCCCTTCCCTTGCACTATTCCTCCTTCGTCTCCTGCTCTTCTCCGCCACCGAGCTCTCCGCCGCCGCGCAAGCTTTCGCGCCGCCGCAGACACAATCCCCCAACCAACTCCTTCGATTTCTTCCACTTTCCCTACTCGCAACAATGGCCAAAGCTGGCTGGGCCGGTTCCTCCGTCACCGCCGAAGATTGCGCGTGGCTCGTGAACACCCGGAGGATCCCTCCCGGTGTGGAGTGCCGGGCGCCAGACGGTGAAATCGTGCCATCCCCGCGGGAGGGTGAGCGCGTGGTCTTCATGTCGCATTTCGAGCGCGGCTTCGGATTGCCGGCCTCTGATTTCCTCCGGAAGTTCCTCAATCACTTCGGCATCCAGATGCATCATCTGCCCCCCAATGCCGTCGTCTTCCTCGCCTACCACGCCGTGGTCTGCGAGGCCTTCCTCGGCATCCGGCCCACTTGGGAGACGTGGCTCAGGTACTTCCACTTACGCCAGCAATCCACCGGGAAGAAAGACGCCGCGGGCGTCGCCCGCGCCACCGACACCGGCTGCGCCATGATGGTGCAGCGGTCCGGGACGAACCACCCCCGCATCAAGGGGCTGGACTCCGTCAAGCTGTGGCAGAAGACGTTCCTCTACGTCAAGAACGTTGCCGCCGCGGAAGGAGCCAACGTGGACGATCGAATCAACTTGCCCGTTTGGAGCAATCGCGCTCCGATCGGGATGTACTGGAAGGAGAAGCCCGCCAATGACGAGGACGCCATCGAGATGGAGAATAGACTTGGCTGGTTGAAGGCGCAAGGCCTCAAGAATGACGATCCAGTGGCTTGCTGGATCAAGCGCCGAGTGCTGCCCTTGCAGGAGCGCTGCCATCTCATGTGTTACATGGGAGGCCCCCGCGTCTGCACCAGGACAACCACCATCGAAATCGACAACATCGATGTTCCCTGGCACGCAAGGAACATCTTGACGACAAACCTTGGCGACAACTGGCAATACGGGTTCGTCCCGTACAGCCGTACAAAGCCAATTGAGCGGGTACGCCTTTCTTACTTTGCTCTCTGCATTTACTTTTCAAGTAGATAATTCCTCCTCTTGCCGCGAGTAGCGATCGTCTTCTGCACCGAGTAGGGTACTTAGCCGAATTGCGTAGGCTTAATGTGCTTCATGCTTGCACGCCTTGCCGGATAGCCTACTCGAGAACAATCCTTAGGCTCGATGTGCTTTATACCTGCACGCCCTTCCGAGTAAGACCTTTCAGCAAACATGCTTAGGCTTAGTATGCTTTGTGTTTGCACGCCTATCCGGGTAGAATGCTTAGTAAACTGCCTAGGCTTTGTGTGCTTTGTACCTGCACGCCTATCCGAGTAGAATTCCTTCCTGGCACTCGGCTAGTCTGTGATCCTTCTCTGTTTTTCAGGTTCTCACTCGCCAGATAATCGAGAGCTGCGAGGTTTTTGAGGGCAACTGGTCTCCTGATCGTGAGGAAGACGATGTGCCCTCTCTCGATGCCGCGGAGCAGACCAACCTCTCTCGTTCCCCCACCACTGATAAGCGCGACGCTCTCCGCACCTGGTCTGATGAGGATTTTGATGGTACCAGCATCTTTACCTTGTTTTGTTTCCGAGAGGCACCAATCCCTTGTTTTCTGTTTCTGATTCATTCCTCTATTCTCTTGAATTCTCAGATGAGGTAGCCGTGGAAAAGGATGGCGAGGACGAAGACGAGAACGAGGGCGATGCGCCCCTTGTCGTCGAGCCTCTGTCCGTTGCCGCTCCTGTGGCTCGCAGACGGACTAGCAGTGAAGCACCAGCGCCTCCCGCCAAGAGGAAGAAGCCCGCCGAGAAGAAGGAGCTTACCGAGAATAAGAAGAAGGTGGTCGTGAAGAAGCCCAGGCGACAGCTTAAGTCCACCACCGCGTAAGCCCTCTTCTCGGTCGCCTCCCTTCTCGCGCTGTGCTATTCTCCCCAAATTCCTTCTAATTTCTGGTTTCTTCCTTCTCTACAGACCTCCCATGGATGCGAGCGCAGCTCTCGCGTCCGACCAAGCTAAGGAATCATCAGTACCTCTGATCAACATCGATGATGATGAGGACCACGCCGCCAACGCTGTTGCTGCCAATCCACAGACCGCTGATGCACAAGGAGCAGAGTCAGAGCCAGCGGCGCAGGACACCACCGTCCACCATGAGAGACCCCCTTCTCCTCCGGCTAGCAATGCCGAGCAGAACCAAGATCAAGAGATGCAAGACAACACCGCCGACGAGCGGCCAGAAGCAAAGCAAGAGCAGCCCACCACAAGGGCTGCTGCACAAGAGAATCTCGCTACCGAGCAGCGAGCAGAAAACACCACCGCCACGGATGCCAACACGACAGATGCTTATCCATTGAGCAGCGTACAGCCGGGCGACACACCGAGTAGCGCCCAGCCAGAGGCTGCACAAAGCGACGGATCCGTGGTGCCACCCACTGTGCAAGGTCCTACACCGCCAAACTCCTCCTCGTCTCCGCAGACCAAGGATGCATCCAGCCCTCCCGCCGGCCGAGTAACCAGGCAGCGAGCCCTGGATGCTTTGAAGAATTTAGTTGATAGACGGGCAGCCGAGAAGGAAGCTGCTGAGAAAGGCCCTTCCGAGAAGATGGAAACCGCTGAGAAGGAAACAGCTGAGAAGGCCAAGGCTGAGCAGAAGATAGCCGAGAAGAAAACAGTCGAGAAGGCAGCCGCCGAGAAGGCGAAGGCCAAGACTGATGGAAAGAAGGCTGAAGATCCCGAGAAGCAGAGAGCCGAAAAAGAGAAGGCGAAGAAGCGGGCCAGAGATCAGAATCAAATGCCGCCACCAGCCACTGGTGGAGCACCGGTGATCCGTGAATCCGGCCCGGTTGCCACTGCGACCGCTGCCACCGCCATCGCCGCTGGCCAACCTTGCTTCCCGGATTACATGGTTAAGGTTAGCCAGCAAAACATAATTGGCTTCTCTCCCCAGGACAAGCAGCTTGCCCTTCTAAGGGGACGAAAGGCCGTAGCCAGGAACACCCCTCCCCCAGATCCAAATCAGAACCAATCCGTCAGCATTGCTTCTCGGGGAGTTCAAGATCCAACGATAAAACCCCGGAGCTTAGAGCAGGTGCTGGATACCATTGGCTATATTGACGCCAAGTGGGACAGCAAGGTTCTCGGCACGGACAATTGGCACGGTCTTGGTCTCGGCACAATTGACCATATGCGCGTTGAGTGGAACAAGGTGGATCTGGGATACAAGCCCATGACCGTCTCCACCGAGACTGCCACTCTCGCCGCCAAGATGTTCCTGCACCGCAAGAACGCCGAGGACATCGAGCAAGCTTATGCAGTAAGTTTCACTTGTCCTTCTCTGAGTTGAATTTTTCTTCTCTTCTATTCGCCTTCATTCTTCTTTACCATCACCCAGTCCCCGAGATTCTGGCCGAGTAGGCGGATACTCTCCGAGTAGCCTCCTACTCGGGTGGAATCTATTCTGCTTTGTCTAACTTGTTTTCTTCTCGCTTCTCAGGATAGCGTCCTGAAGCGGACCAACTTATACCGCGTGCTTCTCTGGAATCACTCTATCGCTAGGAGGCGAATCGCTGCATTGGAGAAGGAGAAGGCAGCTGCGGAGGCTGCGAGCAAGAATGCCAACGACAGCACTCAGCAACTGGCTGAAGTGAAAGGTACGCTTTTAGCCATGCGGTTACTGCGTTTCCTGTTTACGCCCGCGTCTGCTTTCTTTTGCGCTAACCCTTCCTATTCTGCGGAGAACCTGAACAACTTGGCTGAGGAGCACGAGAAGTGCCGTGCGTTTGTGGAGAACGCCGAGGCCACCATCAAGAAGTTAGAAGGTGAGTAGCCGTCTACCCGGCATCATTATTGTGCCTACCTCCTTTGCTTCTCTGCTAACCGTGCCTTGCTCTTTTCAGAAGATCACAAACTATTCGTTGAGGAACACCAGGACTGCGTCAAACCGGAGGAGGTGCAGAAGCAGCTGTCCGACCAGGCTGTTGAGTTGGTGAAGGACCACACCGCAGAGGTGGCGGAACTGCAAACCCGGCTGCGGACAGCACTCCAGGATGCTGTTACAGTTGGTGAAGAGAAGGACCGAGTAATTGCCGAGAAGACCAAAGCGGAGACGACCCTCAAAGCCAAGATCAAGGCCCTAGAACTGGAGTGCGAAACACTGAAGACATCCAATGCTGGGTACTTCACTCAGTTGGATTCTCTGCGCCAGATTCAGGATAAACACATATCCAATGAAGAATCCTGGAAGACCCAGCTGCAGGCGCTGCGCGTCGAGCTTAAGAGTAGGCTTTCTCTTCTCTGCATCCTTTTCTTCTCGGTCAAGTTTCTTCTCGGTTCTTCCTCTACCTGGTTCTCTTCTCCTCTGATTTTGAATTTCCTACTTGCTTTGCCAGAAATCTTTCCTGCCATTATATCTTCCGGCGTGCCCGCTCTGGCCAAGGCCCAAGCAGCACGTGCTGCAAATGGCGAGCCAGAGGACACCAGGGCCGAAATTGAAGATAGCATGCTGGTGATGCGAAGCCAGTTCCAGCGGCTATCCGCCGTTGGTTCTGACCTCGTGCGCGTGGGCTTTGAGCTTCATAAGCTCTTCTGGCCTGAGGAACCTGAGCCAACAACCATTCGGGGCCTCGCACTCAAGCTGCAGAATGTGAAGGCCGAGTTGAAGAAGTGGCGTGCCTCGGGAGCTCGGGCTGGTGCGGACATAATGCTCCTCTGCATTGCATCCTGGTATGAAAATCTTGACATGCGACTCATCCGCGGGAAGCGCAACGACTCCAAGTGGGAGACAGACCCCGACTGCGTGGCCGCGCGCAAATTGCTTGCGTATGAAGTGGCGGAGTGCGCTGAGACGGAGATCTACATCGACGGCCCCCCCGAGCCCGACACCGAGGTGGAGGAGGACGAGGAGGAGGAAGATGAGGAGACAGAGTCCGACTTGGAGGGCCTCTTCGATTCCCCCAGGAGCAACGCCGGGAAAGGGAAAGGCACGGCCATCTCGAGTACCGACGAGGAGGCCGAGCACATCGAGACCGCCCCACTCGACTTCGGCACCTCTTCAGGGGCCGCTCTTGACGACACGATGCCCGCCCCCGGCCTAGCCTCCAGTTCCTCTACAGCTCCAGGGCCCATCTCGGTGGCCACGGCCACTTCCGACCCGGCTACCACCGAGCAGGACGTCGAGATGAACGAGTCCGCCACCATCCAGTCGGATGCGGATGCCACCCACGCCAGCGCTGAGGAAGATGCGGCAGCCAGGGCCACCACAGATGATGCAGCAGCCAATGCCAGTACCGACAACACTGCCACCTCCACCTGATTTTATCTGCAAACTTTTTCACTCGAACGCTTATCAGATCCCTGGGATGCCGGGAGCAGATGTAATAGATTATCTTTGTTTTGCTTGCTACACAGTTTTTATGCCCACTCTGTTTATTTCGTCATTAATCAATTTGAACAACGCTGGCTCAATGCCGAGTTGCGTTTCCATGCGAGTCCCCGAGTTGCATTTCTTATTCACCCTATCTTTTCATCTCTGCTCTACCTGCGACTTGTCGCTTTTTTGGTATTCGAGTCACAAGAATCAAGTAGTAGGGCTGCAAATACTTAGCCGCTAGAAACAATCATGGTAACGCAGCCCACCACTTAGCCGAGAAGACGAAAACAGGGAACAAAAGAAACAAGACACTCTACTCGGTTCCTGCACTCTTTCTTCCTTAGCGATTTTCGTGTGCTCATTGACCTTTTGCTTGTTCTCTTGCTTGCCATGAAGCCGGGTTTCGGACAGCAGCAGAGTCGAAGAGTTGGCATATAGGTTTAAACACAGTACTCAATGCACTTATGAGTTCTGAAGTGGAGCAACCGAATAGACAAAGGGCCAAGCCGAGTAAAAACACTTAGAGCAATTTTGGGCGAGGGCAGTCCCCGAGAACAATTTCAGATTGCAGAGTAGAATTTCAACTCGGATAAGAGGGTACATACACATCCTTGCTCACGAATGAAAACGACGAAGTAGAGCTACATTCCAAGGGCGCTTCGTTTCCTCTCCAGCTTTATCTGCCCTGTTCACCTGCGACGGGCGCACATCTACAAGGTAGTACGCATCATTGTGCAGCGCTTTGCTCACGATAAAAGGCCCTTCCCAAGGAGGAGACAACTTGTGCATCCCGGCTGTGCGCTGCACCAGCCTAAGGACCATGTCTCCTTCTCGGAAAACCCTTGGGTTCACCTTTCGGCTATGATAACGCCGCAGGTTTTGCTGGTAGATAGCCGAACGTGACAGAGTCAGCTCTCTTGCTTCTTCAAGCAGGTCAACGTCGTCTTCTCGAGCTTCTCTCGCCTCCACCTCAGTATAGAGGGCTACTCGGGGGGAGTCATGCTCTAAGTCTATTGGCAACACGGCCTCAGCCCCGTATACCAAGAAGAATGGCGTGTAGCCGGTTGACCGGTTAGGGGTAGTCCTTAGACTCCACAACACCGCTGGCAACTCTTCTAGCCAACACCCAGGTGTTTTCAGCAACGGCTCGATCAGCCTTGGCTTTATGCCTGCCAGTACCATTCCATTTGCTCTCTCAACTTGCCCATTGGAGGCAGGGTGCGCGACTGACGCAACGTCTAGTCGGATATGCTTATCTCTGCAGAATCGCACCATTGCCCCCTCTGCAAAGTTGGTGCCGTTGTCGGTGATGATACTGTGCGGGTAGCCATATCTCATGATCACATCCTTCACGAACTTCACAGCTGTGACCCCATCGCACTTCCGAATAGGTTTCACCTCAATCCACTTGGTGAACTTGTCCACCATGACCAAGATATGTGTCATGTTGCCTTTAGCCGGCTTGAAAGGACCAACCATATCCAAGCACCAAACAGCAAATGGCCATGTGATAGGGATTGTTTTCAACTCGGAAGCAGGCATGTGAATCTTACTTGCGAACATCTGGCAGCCATTGCACTTCCTCACAACATCTTCAGCTTGCTGCAGTGCAGTGAGCCAGTAGAAGCCATGCCGAAAAGCTTTCTTGACCAGAGCCCGAGATGAGGCGTGATGCCCACATTCCCCTTGATGTATCTCCACCAGAATTTCTTCTCCCTCTTCCGGGCTCACACAGCGTTGCAGCACACCAGTGGCACTTCTCTTGTGCAGCACATCTCGGACTATAGTGTAGCCCTTGGACCTTCTCTGAATCTGCCTCGCAGTCACCTCATCTTCAGGTAAAATACCGTCCTTTAGAAAGGATAATATGGGCATAGCCCAACTCGGTGTCTCCCGTATGGGAAACACTGGTTCGTCCAGTTCCATTGGGATAGGCTCTTGCGGTTGCACAGGAGGAGTAGGAGCGCTTCTTTGCAGCCCAGACCGATTGGCGAGAACTTCTTCAATGAATGCGACAGCCTCTGGGTTGAGGGCGGCAGTCCCCGAGTACGGAGTGGCAGTCCCCGAGTAAGGAGCGGCAGTCCCCGAGTAAGGAGTGGCAGTCCCCGAGTAGGGAGTGGCAGTCCCCGAGTAGAGGACGGCAGTCCCCGGGTAGGGAACGGCAGTCCCCGAGTAGAGGACGGCAGTCCCCGGGTTCCCTGCAGCACTCTCCCAGTCAATCTCCATTGGGTCAGATTCTTCACTTGGCAGAGAAGGAACAAAGATGGATTCCGAGTTGGGGGAAGGCTTGATGGATGGCTTCCTCAAATGCTCCAAGGCAATCCCTGCCGGGATGGACTGCCGAGAAGATCCCAACTTGGATAGCTCGTCTGCTGCTTCGTTCTCTGCTCGGTGAATGTGCTGAAACTCACAGCCTTGGAAGAACCCAGTCATTGACTGCACCAGGAAGCGATACGATGCCATGTTGGCATCCAGAGCATCCCAGGTACCTGAGACTTGCTGCACCACCAGATCTGAATCGCAATAGCATATAATGCGCTGCACACCAACCTCCTTTGCTACTCGCAACCCATGCACCACTGCCTCGTACTCGGCTACATTGTTGGATGCCTTGAAATGAATCTGCAACACATACTTGAGCTGATCTCGCTTGGGTGACGTGAGCACGACACCAGCACCAAGGCCTTCCTTCACTTTCGAGCCATCGAAATGCATCCTCCAATAGTTGGAAACTGGAGCAGGAGGTTCATACTGCATCTCGGCCCAGTCCACAAGAAACTCCGCCAGGACTTGAGACTTGATTGCTTCTCTTCTCGCATACGCGGGAGCGTACGCGGCTAGCTCAATCGCCCACTTGGCTACTCTGCCACTCGCCTCCTTGTTACCCATGATATCCGAGATGGGAGCAGAACTCACAACAGTGATGGGGTGCTCCTGGAAATAATGTTTCAGCTTCCTGGCGCCCAGGTACACACCATATGTCATCTTCTGGTAGTGTGGATAGTTTTGCTTGGAACTGGACAGCACTTCACTGAGATAATAGACTGGGCGCTGCACACTCTTGCCTTCTTCTTCTCGCTCCACCACTATCACCACGCTGACTACTCGGTTAGTCGCAGCAATGTACAACAGCATAGGCTCCTTGGGTAGCGGACTAGCCAAGACGGGAGCGCTAGCCAGCATTGCTTTCAGCTCGTTGAATGCCACGTCCGCTTGCGGAGTCCAGACAAACTTGTCACTTTTCTTCATCAGCTGGTACAGAGGCAAGGCCTTCTCGCCCATTCGGCCCAGAAAATGGCTCAGAGATGCCAAACAACCCGTGAATTTCTGCACATCTTTCAGTGATCTCGGTAAAGACATGCTCTCAATAGCTTTTATCTTAGAAGGATTGGCTTCAATGCCCCGACTAGAAACCAGAAACCCAAGTAGCTTTCCAGCCGGTACACCAAAGGTGCACTTACTCGGATTCAGTTTCATTTTGTACTTGCGTAGGTTAGCAAAGGTTTCCTCCAGGTCGGCAAGCAGAGTATGTGTTTTATTCGTTTTGATGACAATGTCATCTACGTACACCTGCACATTCTTGCCGAGCTGGTCGTGCAAGCATTTCTGCATGCATCTCTGATAGGTTGCACCCGCATTCCTCAAGCCAAAACACATGACACGATAGCAATAAGCCCCGTACGGGGTAATGAAAGCATTCTTTATTTGATCAGCAGGGTTGAGTGCAATCTGGTGGAAACCAGAGTAGGCATCTATGAAAGACAACAGTTCACAACCAGCAGTGGAATCGATCACCTGATCGATGCGAGGTAGCGGGAAAGGATCCTTGGGGCATGCCTTATTCAAGTCGGTGTAGTCGACGCACATGCGCCATGCAGTGGCAGCCTTGGGATCTTCCTTTTTCTTCTCAACCATGACCGGGTTGGCTAACCAATCCGGATGCAGCACCTCCATGATGAAGTTACTTATCAGCAGCTTGGTGATCTGATCACCGATGGCCTTCCTTCTCTCATCTCCGAAACGGCGCATAGCCTGCTTCACGGGCTTGGCGTCAGGACGCACATGCAAAGAGTGCTCAACCAACTCCCTCGGGACTCCTGGTAGATCTTCATTGGTCCAGGCGAACACATCCCGATTCTCACGGAGGAAGTGGATGAGCGCGCTTTCCTATTTCTCCGCCAACCCTGAACCAATGATGGCCACGCGCTCCGGGAACTCGGGGTCAACCTGGACTGTCTTGGTCTCCTTGGCAGCTTGGAAAGCAGTACCAAGCTGGGTACTCGGCACACCTTGTGCGCCAGCTTGTGCGGACTGAGCCATGGCCACCACCTCGTACATCTTCTTCTTCTCGGCCTCGATCACCATCGACTCTGCCAGCTTGGAGCTAGCCGAGGCACACTCCATGGACTTCTTGTAATCTCCCGAGATGGTGATGATGCCATTGGGACCGGGGATCTTCATCTTCAGATGAGCCACATGGGTAGATGCCATGAACTTGCTCAGAGCAGGCCTGCCGAGTAGAGCGTGATAGGGGCTCTGATGATCCACCACTTCGAACTGCAAGCGCTCTGTGCGGCAGTTCTCCCGGGTACCGAATAGCACATCAATCCACACTCGGCCAATCGGGTTGCACGAGATCCCGGGCACAATACCATGGAAGGTGGTCTTGCTAGGCAGCATCATGTTCTCGGCCAGGCCAAGCTTCTCGAGTGTGTCCTTGTACACAATGTTGATGCTGCTGCCGTTGTCGATTAGCACCTTGCTAAACCTCACATTCTTCTCGGGACCCAGGAAGGTAGGATCCAGCACCAAGGCATAGGTACCCGGATTGGGCATCACCTTGGGATGATCTGCTCGAGTCCACCTGATCTCCTGGTCACACCAATCTATACCTAATAATAAAAGCAATAAGGTTTCTTCTCCAAAATTTTCGTCCGTTTTTTTGGTACGTCAATGGTTTGTTCGTACGTCGTGCTTTACGTCTCCGTCACCAATTCGTACTTGTGACATCTACGCATCCTCCTGTTAGCCCATGCACTACTGCGATGGCCCAGCCCAAAAAGAATATGGAATATTATGGGCACGTCTAAACGAAGAGTACATATCCGGATGACTTTCTAAAACAGATTATTTTGCTTTATAAAAAACGGAGATACCGATCAAGATCATAATTGATGGCCGGTAAAATTTACGACGGAGGAGAAAATTAGCCAGAGCACATCTCCCAATTTCCGCAAAGCGCCGCGCATCAGCGCCGACGACATGAGCAACTTTATAGACGCGTCGCCTTCGTGATGTCCAGCCCCAGCAGCACGTACGCTGTCTCCAGCCTCTTGCCATGCCAAGTCTCCATGATGTAGAGCGCGTCGTTCATATGTACCGTTGTGCTGGTCGCCGGCCGGGAAGAGACAGAGCGTGGATTTTTTCGTCCTCCGTGCAGCTATGCACGATGCAGCAGTACGGGGCCAGAGACTGAAATAGTTTTCATCGATGCCGAGCGATCGGCAATGCATGGTCAGCCATCGCGGCATGGGGCAGACATGGCGAAGCGTTTCCAAGAAGATGAATAGGGTGGAGTTGCAATCTCCAGTAAACAAAATCAGGTTCCTTGGACGCATTGTCTTACGATCATGTTCAGATACGTGGTAGTTTTACAAATACAGACAACAAGAAAAATTAAGGGGAGATACCAAAGCGTAGGGCTTGAGGTCGGCATACCTGAATTGAAGTTGGCACAGCACGCGCGTCTAGAGCTTGACGAGTTAGACCCATCATCTTTTTTCAGGGGAGATACATGAAGTTGGACAGTTTTTTCTTGATGTGTACCAGATCAATGGTGGATGTACGACGAAAATATCAAAAGATCGGTGGGTCGGATCATATGATGAGGCCACCGCTCTTGAGAAGTTCTGCAAGAAGTGCATCCCAGAGCTCAGGCTGACATGCATGCATTCTGCAGTGTATATGGGCATGACTTCAGCAAGGTAGGCTAATTTACTGAATCCTCAGTTACCATGAATTTGTATGTGTTCTTATGGCCTGTTTGGATTAGTGCCCGCAGCCGCCCTGCCAAAAAATAGGCGTTGACTGAGTAGTACGTTGCATGTTTGGTTTGATGCCGACAAATTGGCGCGCCCTGGCTCGCTCTTCCTTTGCTGTTCATTTCACGCCAAAATTTTGGCGATATGTGGGCGTCCGATTCCTTCGCCAATAATTTGGCGCGCCCGCGAATTGGTAGGGCTGGTGCTGGCAGCATCCAAACAGCCCCTTACTTCTTACTTTGCACATTTTTTTTTCAACTTTACTTTGCACTTCTTCGGTGTAATCTACTGAACTAGATATCGTCATGTTGGTATCATATGTGACGTTCAATATTTAGAGTGTTGTTTGACCATTCAATATATATATATCGTTACTTGATTATTTGTGTCAGATTTTGTTCTTGGCATGACCTTAGACCGTATGCAACAAATTGAAAGCGTAGAGCTGCATGAATCTATTTCTAGAGTAAGTCTTAATGTGAAAATGTCGACGTCAGGAAAGAAACAATCCCCCGATGCAGCTGCCCTCGACAATAGTCGCAGACCCAACCTCGTCTTTGCACGAGCGCGACGCCATCTCTACTGACGATGGAGATTTTTTCCTTTCCCGTTGCAACGCACGGGCATGTTTGCTAGTACATATAATGAGGGACAGCAGGAATCACTGCGTTGACCTCCATGGCCCGCCTGTGCTGTGATTGCTTGTCGACTGCCTCAGAAGTGAAGATCATATAGCTTTCATGGTGCTCTTGGTACTGGTTGGAGCCATTGCCCCCATTGTTGCCATTGTTGCCATTGTTGCCATTGTTGTTGCCCCTGTTGTTGCTGTTGCGGTTGTAGTTGTTGTTGTTGTTGCAGTATCTCTCATTGTTGAAGTTCTGGTTGGCTCCTAAAGCCACCTGGTTGACATTCTCTCTTCTCGGGTACACTGGCGGCCGAGTTGCGGGTGCGCGAGTAGGCTGAACAGTAGCATTGGCGGCTGGCAGAGGAGGAGGAGGAGGCAAGCCATCACTCTTGATCACATCCGACCACTCGCACTGCCGAGTAGTGTGGTTAGCGGGCCTCGAGGGATGATGAGTGTGAAAGCTGCATGGGCCATCCTTCATGTCATCGAAGATAAACTTCTTCGGCTGCTCGGAGTTCCCGCTACCCGACTGAGAGGCGCGAAATGGCTTCTTGTTGCCTTGGCCCTGGTTCTGGTTCTGCCCGTAGGCTCCAGCAGGTTTCTGCCTTTGGCCACCACCGCCTCCAACATTCACTGCATTCACCTCTTCAGGATCATACCGAGTATCTACTCGGCGCTTGTTGCGGAACTCGTTGCGCTTGCTGCTGTTGAAGTTTCTTCTCGGCTCAGAGGAGTCCATCAGTGGCTGAGTAGGATCACCGAGTGCGTACTGATCCGCAATCTTGATGGTCTCGGCCAGGGTGTTCGGCATCTCTCTCTGCAATCTCTGCCAAAGCATGCTGCCATGTCGGCAACCCTGCGCAAACCAAGTGATGGCCTGTGCTTCATTCACACCCTCACAGGTGTTCCTCAAAGTGCTCCACCGAGTAAGATACTCGCGGTCCGTCTCGTCTTCTCGCTGCCTGCAGGCTGACAGCTGCTGGGGCCTATTCGGCCTCTTGTATGTACTCGTGAAGTTGCTGATGAAGGCATCCGAGAAGTCCAGGCAGCAGTTAATGCTGTTCTTGGGCAAGTTGTTGAGCCAAGTGCGAGCTGGACCCTCTAGCATCTGCGGCACATAGCGCACCGCCCACCTCCTGTTGCCATTCGCGATATGGACCGCGGTGACATAGTCATTGAGCCAATCTTCAGGCTTGGTGCTGCCATTGTAGCTCTTGGTGCCTCTTGCGAGCTGGAAGCCCTTCATGGAAGGCTCGTTCATGATGCGCGGGCCAAAGCACTCGGGACCGGGAGGACCCGTGCTCTCAAGCCGCGCCGACAAGCTGATACGATCCAGCTGGTGCCTTGCATCTCCAGGCGCCAACACGCGCTCACCAACACGGTCATGAATATCATAGCCAGCCATCTCCATAGCCGAGTAGCCATCATCATACCTATCCACCTGCATAGCTGCTGGCTGCTCCACCGGGTTGACGACTGGTGCCGCTGGGCGCGGCTGCTGCCTCTGCCGAGTAGGCTGAGCTGCGGGTTGCCGAGAAGGACCCGGATGCGCGGCTTCTCGGGCGCGGCTTTGAGCTTGATGGGCTTGAGAGCCTGCTCTTGCAGCATTGTGTTCCCGCCCGGGCTGCTGCGGCACAGCAACCTGTTTCGCGGCAGCAGCCGGGTCATACACCTGCATTTGCCTGTCTCTACCCGAGCGCCCGCTGCGGCTCTTCTCGCGGCTAGGATGCGGAGACGAGGCCTGATCGTTAGATCTAGCCGCGTGCGAGTGAACCACCTGCGAAGCTCCAGCTCCCGGGTTGGCCTTTCGGAACTCCTCGTTCTGCCTAGCGGCCTCCAACACCAACTCGTTGAGCCTCTCCTGCTGCCTGAGACGCGCCTCTCCATCCAGGCGCGGCAACTCGGCAGCCACGGCCTGTGCATCTCTGAGCGGCTTGGCAGGTGTGCTGTACCTTGGCCTTGTGAAGGTGTTCGCAGTGGCGGACTGCGCGGGCACCTCCGCAACTGTCACCATCTCGACACCCAAGTTACGCCGTGTAGCGCCTACTCTGCTGGGCCTCCTGGCGACTGGCGTGAAGCCGTGAGCCTTGTTGTACTCGAGCTGGTCCAAACTCAGCTCAAGCCTGATCTTCTCCAACTCCGCCTGCTCGGCAAGCAGCTCCTGGCGTTGCCGCTCGAGCTGCTCCCTCGCGGCTAGGAGCTCGATGTCGGTGGGAGTGGGCATACCAGCTCGCGCAGCAGACGCAGGGATGACCGTTGACGTAGAAGGTGGCAAGTTGCTCTCCTTCTCGTAGGGCCGGTGATTCCTGCCACCAGCAGGCGGTTCATCAACCTCCTCGACAACGGCCGCAGCGCCAGTAGCAGCTGCGCCAGTGTTTGCCGCCAAACCCGTCACCATCACCTCAGCGCAGCTTGCAGAGCTGCATGCAGGCCTTCCGCGAGCAGCAATCACCGCAGGAGGATCCTCCGCGTCATGCACCAGCTCGGGGTAGGCGCTGTTGGCGATGGTGGCGACGTAGACGAGATGGGAGCCGAAGGAGATCACCGAGCCGCCCTCAGGCATGGCCATGCCGCCGAAACAGCCGGCGTTGTCGGTGACGAAGTCGAAGGAGCCGAATCTGTGGACAAGGCCACAAACTACGCGCTCCGCTGAAGAAGATCCCATCCGAATAGAAACTCCAACCAGCGCCGCTGGTTGCCCCACGGTGGGCGCCAACTGTCGTGGTGGTGTCACGGCAGATGCCATGGGATGGCTAAAGATGTGGGGACGATGGACGCTGGAGGTGTCCGGGGAGGGATCACGCGACGAGTAGCCGCGTGAGGTAAGAACAATACACTGCAAACAACACGATCTACCCAGGTTCAGGGCCCTCGTGAGGAGGTAAAACCCCTACTCCTGCCTCTCTGTATGTATTATGATGTTTCTCCGAGTAGCCACAGTACAAATGATATTGCTACCGAGTAGCCACTCTCCTCCCTCCGAGTAGAGCTAGGTCAAGAACTTAGGGTTTCTAGGGTTCAATGTGAGTATGTATGAGCGTCTATGAGCCTCTAGGAGCATGCCTCGCGCAGGAGGCGGCGGGGCACCTTATATACATGGTGCCCAGCCGGATACGTCCAAATCTAAACAAGTGTCGACATAGTGTGCACATCGTCCTTTCTCCGAGTACCCGCTGACAGCTTTGGCTCCTAATCTTTGCTGCTTCCGTAAAGTCGTTGGGCAAAACTAGGGGACAGACTGGTATCACTGTACCTAGGCACAGAGTAGGCCCCCCTTATCCTGCCACGGCCTGCTTCCATGCTGTCACTGTCAGGCAGGCCGGTCCCAGATGAACAGTAGTTCGAATGCTGCCAAGTACGGACCCAGGATACGCGGGATCCTGTGTCAGAACGGCTCCTTTGACTTTCTGGCCCGAGTAGGTTGCCGCCAATTGTTCCCGCCAATTGTACTCGGGCCAACTCTTCTACTCGAAGAGGTAGAACTTGACTGATATCTCCTTCTGGTCATCTTGAGGTGAGACCGAGTAGCTGTCGACCGGGTAGCGAGTACCAGGTAGTCGGCTACTCAACCAAACCTCCCTTCTGTAAGCTGCCTTTACCACTTGCTTTTACCCTACTCGGGGGTAACCGCCCGACAGGTAACTTACCTTTCTTGCTATTTGATACACTAGTTTTTTCCATATCTTTCATTCACCCTATACTGACTATTTTTTTCTCTTTCTCAGGGCCAAGGTCACCATCAGTGAGCCTGAGGACATGGATGTGGATAACCCGGCTATGGAAGAGCCGGAGGTTGTTGTGCAGCCCGCGACTCGCGGTGCAGAAGAAGAACATGAAGATTTGCTGAGGGGCCCGGAGGGGCAGGAAGCCGAGTTTCCGCTGCCGGGTGACGGGGACATCGAGTTCCTGGGATCACGGATGGGTGACCCCACTCCTAAAACCCAGGCAACCCGGGCCCACTCCCCTAAGCAAGAAAGGACCCCGCCTCCGAGTAATAACCCCAGCTCCTCCAGGCCAAGACTCGGCGGTCTGAACTTTGAAGGAATGCTAGATGCGCTCTTCTCCCTGAAGAACAATGAAAGGGATATTCTCGAAGCCATGGCAGCTGAGCACTAGGTAACTTACTCCACCTCGCTTGTATATTCATCTAGTCCCCAAAATCCGAGTGAACTGTGCAAAGTTTGCTCGGTACTTTCATAACTACATAATTTACCATACCCGGTTATATCATGTATCATACTGACTTTTCCTTTTCTTTTTTCACAGGCACACGTGGCCCGGTCTGAGGAGATGTTGGCAAAAACCAACAAGCTCCTTGAAGTCGAGAGAAAGTTACGTGAAGAGCTACAAGTTGAGGTGAAAAAACTTGAAAAACACGTGAAAAAGTACCAGAAAAGGTCCCAAACTGCCAAGGGTACGCTGAAGAAAATTTCAGCCCAGATTGCCGATACTTACCGCACTCTACTTGGTAAAAATTAACCTACTGATTATAACCCGGATTTCTCATTTCCGTAAGGTTTATAACCCGGATCTCAGTGCTTTAACTTTTCTGTTACTTTGCAGGTCGGGGTGAGGTAGCCCCAGATGAAGATGATGTTGAGAAGTTGAAGACGCTGAAGGCCGTAATCCGACAATTCACTATCGGCACCAAGTGGATTTTGGAGGCTGTGAAGTGGCCGGGTGAGGGTTATTGTGGTTTGAACGATATGCTTGAAGCATGCTCTACCATTCCCGCCTGGATCGACCAATGGAAGCGTTCATCGTGCCGGATTGGGGTAACCCGCGGGCTTGCTCTGGCCAAGGCCTATTTTCCTAGGCTTTAGCTAGCAAAGCTCGTGGGCGGGTTTCCCGAGTTCAACAACGACGGCTCCAAGTTCACTGGTAAGGATTTCAAGGCCATTCATGCTCAGGTGCGTCACTCGGCGAGCTTGATCGCCGACAAACTGGATGTAAGCAAGATCACTCCACCTTATGATGCAAATGACAAGCCGGTTCAATCGGACCTCCCTAAGCCCTTTGACATGTTGGAACGGTGGAAGGAAGAAGCTGCCAAGAAGAAAGCTGAGGCCAATACTGTGCCTTCCTCCTCTACTCCGGTTGTCCCTCCTCCAGCCCGTGCCGATACTGCGGCCAACCCGGACGCGAGAGCAGAGAAGACCACCGATGAGCACTCCACAGACCCGGCCGCCAAGGACAACGTTGATGGCTCGGCTATGAATGTCGAGTAAAGTTTCACTATTTATCGCCTCAAACACTTATTATTTTAATAGTGCGCCTGTGCACTTTTCGATACAATTTTCTTGGTTTGTAATACGTTTAAAACTTAATAGCTTTTGGTGGCCCTTCTGGCCCCTCACTTTGATATGATATTTTGCAGTTTTGAACCTCTTTTGCTATTTTGCCGATCTTTTATCTTTTTCCTTCTGTGAGACTCGGTTTCCGGGTCTCGGGGTTTTATGATCAAGTGGACTTTTATTTCTTAAGTCCCCAAGTCCCCAAGACTCGGATTTTTATGTTTTTAAGCTTTAATAGGTAAACAATTTTTTGCTTTTCTCAAATTCCCAAGTCCCCAAGACCCGAATTTCCGAGTCTAGGGATTTGTAGTTTTCAAGAAAGCAAATTGTTTTTACTAAGGCCCAAAACATAGAGTTGCTCACGTAGGTTTGAAGTTATGCTTAATATGTTGTGAGTTTCTGGCTGTTAACCTTGTACTCTGCATAACTTGTGGTTTAGATAACCCTTTTGATCCTCTTTGTTGTAAGCCGGCTTTCGCGTGGATATTCAATGTTGCTATAACTTTATAAAAACAGGGTCAGACAAGTCCCATTGGGCATCATGAATGATTGTGATTACACGTTAGCAAAGCATGCCACATTTTTGCGAGTCACATCAAGCTTAAACAAGGGAAATCAAGAAAATTTGGCTCTATTGTCCGGTTATAAGATTGTAACCGTACTTATTGCAAGTAATCGGTCCTTATAACTTAATGGCATCGTGGCCGGGTCTTTGAGTTTGCAACTGTGCTATTCAAGCAACTAGCAAAGTGGCCCTCGCAAATGCGAGGGTATCTTATTTAAATTGTGGAAAGCTGTATTTTTGTTTATTGTGCGCAAGTATTACTTGCGAGGGCATCTTCTTTAAATTGTGCAAAGCTGTATTTTTGTTCCCCTCACCAAAAAATAAACAACATTTTACATATGAATACATGCCTAAAATTGTGCGCGGGTTATGTCTTCAATTGTATTTTATAGACTGAAACCATTAAAAAAATAGAGGTTTACCGTAAAATTAATTTAAACGTTTTTATTTATATTGAAAATATTATTAATATTTCTATAGTTTTATCTCTCACTGATCAAAAAATAGCTAATCTCCGAGTCTCCCAGACAATATAACTTTAACTATATTATTTTACGTTTGAAAATGCTTATAGGTAGACTGTACTTTAACTTTTTTCGTGGCGGAAGCGGCGAATAGCGCCGCTTCTTCACCACTCGGGCCCCCCCCCAGAGGCCCAAATAGCGCCGTTTCGGCGCTATTTCGCGCCGCGGCACCCAGGCCAAACCCAGCCCGCTGGGTTCGGCCTGGGGGGGCGAAACTGCACGGCCGCGCGCGTGGGCCAGCTCAGTCAGCGACGCGACGAGAAAGCGCGCGAACAAAACCGCCCCGTGATCGTCTTCTCGGCTGCCGCGCGGTCAAAGGCTGCCGCCGTTTATGGCGTGGCGGCCGCCCAGTGCATGCGCCCCGTCCAAAGGCTGCCGGCGTAATGGCGTGGCGGGCGGCAGCGAGGGGACGCGCGCGCGCAGTAAATGCCCGGCCGCTCGCCGCGCTATAAAACCCCCCCGCCGCGCGCCGCGCCCCGCCATTCTTTCACCGGCGAGCTCTCTCTTCTCTTCTTCCTCTCGACGCTCTCCCCCCTCTTCTCTCCACAAAAATGGCCGGCTACAAGGACGGGGCTGCGGCCAACGGGTTCCCGCGCCATAACCTTCGCCGGAGCGAGGCGATGGCGCTCTACCGCGCGGGCTACCCTTGCCCGCCGGACGTTCGCCTCCCTAGCTCTGCCGCGGGGGCGAGCCGCTGGGTGCTCAGCGCCGGCGGGGTGCCCGTACCTCCCATACCCAACTCTGACCCCGAATTCCGGCGCGCCATCCGCGAGATGCGCGCCGGAATGGAGAACCCCGAGAACTTCCCCGAGCTGGGGGTTGACCAGTTCCGGTGGGGGCAGCTCGCCGCTCGCCGCGACCAGGAGATCGCCTCCAACAACGACAATGGAGCGGTCGACGGGCGCTTCAATGCCAACGGGCGGCGCCGCTGGTGGAGCGCCCCCAACAGGACCCTGGAGGCGGTCCTCGACCACATCCAGGCCGGCGACCAGCCGCGTCTGGAGATGCCACCACGGCAGGCCCAGCCGTGGGTGACACGGCGGACCGGCGCCTCCTCGTTGTCTGCGACGTCCAGCTCCTCCGCCGGGCAGTCCGTCTCCACTTCCCCCTCCTTTCTGAACGCCGGCGCGCCTGCCCGCAGGCGCAGCGGCGGCGCGCTCCGCATCGGCGAGCCACGCTTCGAACGCGTGGTTCACCCGAAGACGGAGGACGGCGGCGACGACGAGGACGAGTGGCCCGACCAGAAGGTCGTGGAGCAGCTGTCCTTGAACACGCTGCAGCCACTCGACGACGACACCGCCACTCGGTGGAGTCTGTGGGAGACCACCGCGGCGGAGCTCGAGCTCCAGCGCCGCCTGCTGGCGGAAGCCGAGCAGCGCAAGGTGGCGCGCGACCGTGAGGCCGCCGCCAACGCGGCCCGCCTCCGCGTCCCTCCCCCGCCGCCGCAGAAGGAGGCCCCCTACATCGTCCTCGACCCCGACACCGACGAGGACGACGAGATCCAGCAAGCCCTCGCGGCGAGCAGGTGGGGCGGCGGCGGCGACGCCGGACAGGGGACGAGCAAGCGCCCCGACGGCCCCAAGGACGACGACGACGATGACGACGACGGCGGCGACTACAGCCAGGCCATCGCCGCCAGCCTCGGCCTTAAGTGGTTCTAGTTTAAATTCTAGTTTAAATTTTCAGTTCTAGTTTAAATTCGCGCCGATTACGTACGCACTTCGTCTATTTTCAATAAAAATCGTCTACTTTCGAATTGCGTTTGTTTTGGGCCGAATCATGGGCTCGGGGAGCGACTGGGAAGCTTGCCCCCCCCCAGGTTCCAGAATAGCGCCGTTTAGCGCCGCGGCGGCCCCAAAACGGCGGCGTTTTGGGCCCGGGGGGGGGCGCAACGGCTGGAGATGCCCTAAGATTCGAGAACAAAGATCTTCTCTCGTGTACACGCACAAAACAACTTCCTGCTAGCATTCCCAAGGAATTGAGAAAAAAAAACATTGCAAGCCTGCAGATCTCATCTACTATCAGCTACGGACGTTGCGTGCCTTCTAGTCACCGGTGATTTTCCATGCATGATCTTTTCTCTTCTTTCCGATCGGTCCAGACTACTTATAACTATGCATGGGTGGGAGAAATAAGTAAATGAACATTGGATTAAATTAACGTGCTTGCACCTAATGTGCATGCGCATTCACTTGAGGAAGTGCCGGCTGGCCTGGGGCACCAAGTCGAATACGCAGCGCGGCGGCGTCCTAGAATTTTCATGCATAGTCGTGCACACGAACGTAGAGCCACGTTGCTGGGCAGCGGGCTGGCCGCATCCTCGTGCTGTCGGCCGTGTAGCATGAGTGATGCTACACCTACGGAAACAGTTTACGAAATCGATTTACAGGATCAGGTGGAATAGATCAGGTGGTGGACCCGCAGTGAAAATCAGGAGGGGCAGTTAGAGGGTGGAACTAATCAGATAGCAACACGTATGCCCGTATGCCAAGTCTGTAGCCTCTTCGTCCGTAGCTCTCGGTTCGCGATCCTACGGAGAAGCATGCCTTTCCGCAGCTGTTCCCTTCGATCTCGGTAGTTGCCGTTGAACCACGGATGAAAGCTGTGGGATAGAAACGGATCAGAATAGAAACCAAAGAATTGCGACAGTAAGTCCAAGCATGATGCATGCCGTGCATCATCAGCACCAGAGCATGTGATGGCCCCAATAACATACCATCGAAGCACCAAGAGGGAGACCAATCGATCTTGCTGTCTAGGGTTGTCAGCGTGTGCCTGAGAGGAGAAGGTGCGAGCTAGAGGCGGCGGAGGGAAAATAAAAGAAAACGGTGAGGGGATAGCCGATACGTTATTATGTAATGGCAATGGTGGGTAATTATTTTACTTAAGTCGAATCTAATGGTTATAAATCTTTAATATATTAAATAAACGATCGGATGTTTCTGATTTTTGTGGGAATTTCTAGTCGATTTCTCTTTTTTCTGGTTAGCCCGTAATGTACTTTTAATATATAAATCGAATCAGCCCCCAAGACTTATATATGCAACCTTATAAAACTAATGTACTACAAGCAAATAAGTAATACTTACCTGGTAAAATAGAAAATAGAAAGTAAAAACAGAAAGATCAAAACTTAACAGAAATAAATAAGAAAAAGCATTATCATAGTTTAACCATCTCTTTATTGATATGAGAAAAGTTAGGTCAGCATGCCGCCTCATTAAAAACCCTCCAGTCCCCTTAGGTACAATGGATAGGAAAAGAGTGCGTCTGAAACCTGTTGCCTGTTACATCGTGTAATTCAACTTGTAAACCTAGTCTACGCTAACTGTAGTAGGGACGTAGCTGAGCCACGTTCCATGGTCTTTCCCTCTCTTGCATAGATGAAGTGGTATGAGCGGTGTCATTGACAGTATCCGACTCTTCCCTTGCATCTATCAAGTAATATGATCCGTTATGCAAATTCCGGCTTATGATGAACGGTCTTTCCCATGGTGAAGATAACTTGTGCTTTCCTTCCTTTGATTGTACCAAGCACAATACCAGGTCCCCTTCCTGGAAGACCCGGGTTTTGACTCGCCGACTATGGTATCTCCTCAAGTCTTGCTGATATATGGTTGATCTCTCCAAGGCTTGCTCCCTGTGTTCTTCTAGCATATCCACGGCATCCTGCCAGGTCTTCTCATTCTCCACCTCGACGTAAGACGACACTCAGGGCGAGTTATGAATAATGTCACTCGGCAACACTGCCTCTACACCATAAACCATGAAAAACAGAGTCATCTGAGTAGATATGTTAGGTGTGGTGTTAATTCCCCAAACTACTGATGGTAGCTCTTCAACCCATGCTCCAGCAGCTCTGATGCGCTGGACTCGCAGCCGTGGTTTTAACCCACGAAGTAACTCCTGATTTGCCCTCTCCACCTGTCCATTAGCTTGTGGATGGGCAACCGAGGCTATGTCAAGCCGGATACCATTGTTCCCGCAAAATTTCTCCATCTCACCTAAGGACATGTTGGTTCCACTGTCTGTTATTATGCTGTGAGGATATCCAAACCGGTAGATGATCCTTTTCAGGAACTTGACTGCTGTGATTGCTTCGCAATTGGTAACTGGCATAACTTCAACCCACTTAGTAAACTTATCAATAGCTACCAAAAGATGAGTCTTTTTGCATGGTGACATGTGGAAGGGGAACACCATATCCATACCCCAAACAACAAACAGCCAGGTCAGCGGGATGGTTTGCAACTCCATAGCCGGCACATGGGTTTGGCGAGCGTACCTTTGACATCCATCACACCTTGCCACCAAGCGCTCCGCGTCCGCTAAGGTCGTGAGCCAAAAGAAACCGTGTCGATATGCTTTGGCCACAAGGGATCTTGTGGAGGCATGATGCCCACAATCACCTTCATGGATCTCCTTCAAAATCTGCCGGCCTTCTTCTGGTGCTACACAGCGCAAAAAGACTCCTGCTGCACTTCTTTTATACAACTCCCCATTGATAATAGAATAGCTCTTTGCTCGCCTCAGAATTTGCCTCGCTAAAACTACATGCGGTGGTAACTCGCCCCATGATAGGTAGGCCAAAAACGGTTCTGTCCACTCGGGAACAGCAGGTACTGTGGGAAGAGCTCCAAATCCCGGTCTTGATTAGCCACCTCTTCCTCAGACTCGGTTTTAACAGATGGCCGCCATAACTCGTCCAGGAAAACGTTAGGTGGAACCGGCTCTCTACGCTAGCCGAGTCTTGCGAGCGCATCTGCTGCCTCATTCTTTCGCCTGTCAATGTGTTCCACCTCATACACGGAAAAAGACCCGGAAACCCTGTCCACCTCTCTGCGATATGTTGCCATTGTTGCATCTTTTCTATCCCAAGTTCCTGAGACCTTCTGTACCACGAGATCCGAGTCTCCATAGCACCGTATTCGCCTAATGTTCATCTCCTTTGCTATTCTCAATCCATGTAATAATGCCTCATACTCGGCCACATTGTTGGAGCAATCAAAGTGGATCTGCAACACGTAGCTCAATTTGTCGCCTTTGGGTGATGTGAGCACCACCCTAGCTCCTGGCCCCTCGTACTGCTTAGAACCATCAAAGTGCATCACCCAAGACTCGGAACTTGGCATCATTGTGGGCATGCTTGTGTGAGTCCAATCATTGATAAAATCAGCTAAAGCTTGAGATTTGATTGCAGACCTGGGCTCGTAATTGATGTGATAATCTCCCATCTCAATGGCCCACTTGGCTATTCTACCTGTCGCGTCTGAATTTCTGATAATATCTGCCATTGGTATAGAGCTAACCACTGTTATGGGGTGTTCCTGAAAATATGGTTTCAATTTCCGGCTGGCCATGAAGACCCCGAAAACTAGGTTTTGCCAACGTGGGTAACGCTGCTTTGCTTCCGATAGTACTTCCCTCACATAATAAACCGGCCTTTGCACCGGGTGATCCATTCCATCCTCTTTGCGCTCGACAACAACCACGGCACTAACCACCCGGGGCCCGGCCGCAACGTATAACAACATGGGCTCTTTAAGATCCGGTGCCGCCAGAATCGGTGCCTCAGATAATTGCTTTTTCAGAGCTTCGAACGCCTCGTCCGCCTCTTGGTCCCAAACAAATTTGTCGGTTTTCCTCAAGAGCTGGTATAAAGGTATTGCCTTCTCTCCAAGCCTGGATATAAACCGGCTTAATGCTGCTACACATCCTGTAAGTTTTTGAACATGCTTCAGGCCTTCCGGCTTTTTCAGATTCTGAATAGCTTTAATCTTGTCCGGGTTTGCCTCAATTCCTCTCTCGGAAATAATGAAACCGAGTAACTTTCCTGCCGGCACTCCAAACACACACTTTGTGGGGTTAAGCTTCATCTGATATCTTCTCAAATTCCTGAATGTTTCCTTTAGGTCCTCAATGAATGTTTCTGCCTTCCTGGTTTTAATCACCACATCATCAACATAAGCATGAATGTTGCATCCAATCTGATCCTCGAAACACTTCTGAATGCACCGTTGGTATGTTGCGCCAGCGTTCTTTAGCCCAAAGGTCATGGTTTTGTAACAGAAAGCTCCAAAGGGGGTTATGAACGATGTTTTCTCCCAATCTTCCTTCTTGAGCTTGATCTGGTGATACCCGGAATAAGCATCCAGGAAACACAATAGGTCACTTCCAGCCACTGCGTCTATAATCTGATCTATCCTTGGAAGGGCAAACGGATCCTTTGGGCAATGTTTGTTGAGACTCGTGTAATCTATGCACATCCTCCACTCGTTGCTCTTCTTCATCACCAGAACCGGATTTGCCAGCCAATCCGGGTGAAAGACCTCCATGATAAAGCCGGCTGCAAGGAGCCGAGCTATTTCCGCTCCTATAGCCTTTCTTCTTTCCTCGTTCATTTTTCTCAGGCCCTGCTTCATAGGCCGGGACTTGGGATCAACATGCAAACTGTGCTCAGCTAACTCGGTCGGGATACCCGGCATATCACTAGGTGTCCAAGCGAAAACATCTTGATTACCACGAATAAACTCAATAAGTGCTTCTTCCTGCTTACTGTCTATGTTAGAACCTATAGCAAATTGCTTGGAGGGATCGCCTTCGACGAAAGCCACCATCTTTGTGTCCTGTGCTGCTTTGAATTTTGCTCTCTCATCTTCCATATTCGGTCTTTTCAATGCTGTTCTATCATCCGGGTCTACCTGAGACCGGTAATACTTGAGCTCTTCCTTCCTGCACGCCTGTTCTGCCATTGCCGCGTCTCCTTCGTCACACTCAGCTGCTATAACCCGGTTGCCGTGTATAGTAATGGTTCCCTTGGGACCCGGGATCTTTAGCTGTAGGTACACGTAACACGACCTGGCCATGAACTTGGCGTAAGCCGGCCTTCCGAACAGCGTGTGATAAGGACTGCGCAGTTTTACCACCTCGAACGTGAGCCACTCCACTCAGAAATTGTCCTTCGATTCTCCAAAAGCAACCTCTAGAGTGATATTTTCTTCTGGGCACGCTGAATGACCCGGCACGATCCCATGAAAAACTGTAGAACTGTTCTGCAACTGAGACTCCTTGAGCCCCATGCGTCGGAAAGTTTCCCAATATAAGATATTGATGCTACTCCCACCGTCCATCAGAACCTTTTTCAGCTCGTAACCATTGACCTGTGGTGCAACTACCAAAGCCAGTACACCCGGATTTTCTATTGTTTCCGGGTGATCCCTCCTACTCCATGTGACCTCTTGGTCTGACCATCTCAAGTATCTCGGAACAGCTGAAGAAACCGAGTTTACTGCTCTTTTGAGTATCTTTCTATCTTTATTGGAAGTCCCCGTAGTATGGACGTGATACTGCCCTAGCTACTTGCGGTTGGCTTGGAAACCTCCAGCGCCTCCTTGATTGTTACCCGGATTACCACCTCCTGTGTTGCCAGCCGGGGGTGGGCCATTGCACGGGTTTCCACCCGGACCCGGTCCTGCTCCCCGGCCTGCACCTCGCATGGCCTTCTGTATTTCCTCGTTCTTCCATCTCTGTAAATCTACGCACTGCTCTAATAAATGATTAGCCGGCCTTCCGTTCCTGCTATGACGCGGACAGGGCATCCTGAAGGCCTCTATATGATTAGCCGGCCTTGGTGGTCCTTGATAATTTCCTCCATTGAAGTTTCCTCCGTTAAAATTTCCCTCAGCTCTGGGTCTCGCAAACCCGGCTTCTGTACTGGCGACAAACTCAGGGTTTCCTTCATATGGGCGCTTGTGCTGGTTGTTCCCGTTGTTTCCTCCATTATTACCTGGTGCAGCTCCATTGCCGGGTCTCCCACTATTGCCCGCGTTGGCCTTTGCTTTCTTATCATCGACATCCTCCTCTGTGGTATCTGTGGCGGCGTGTTTGTTGCATGCGTCCATCAACTCTCCCAATGTAACCTCTGAAGCGTGCCGGCTAGACTTCATGCGTGTCAGTTTTTGCACTAAGGGTATGTATTTGCATGTTTTTTCCATAGCTTGTAACGCATCCTTCGGCTGGATATCAGTGGACGAGTGGAGAATTTCCATAACCCGGCGCACCCAACTGCGTGCCGACTCTCCCTTCTTCTGAACACATCGCTCTAAATCGTCAATCGTAAACAACTTCCTGCATGTTCCATGAAAGTGCTTGATAAAGGCAGTTTTCAGTTCACCCCATGAATTGACGGATTTCTCGGGTAGGTTATTGAACCATAACTTTGCTGCTCCCTCTGACATCATTAGGTACATGAATTTGGCTTCAAGATTCTCATATGCGTTGCGGATTGACATGGCCATCTCATAGCTTCTCAACCAGGTTTCTGGATCCATGGTCGGCTCATAGTTAACCACCTTACCCGGTAACTTGAACTTATCCGGGTAAGGCTCAGCCCTGATGGTGTCCGACAAACACTTAAGCCCGGCGAGGTTTGTCGGCCCTGGCCTCACTCGGGAAACGTGTGACGCCGCAGCGGGTACGACGGGAGGTGCAACCGCTACCGGTCCCCGTACCACAGACCCGGCTGCTGCTCGCCTGGCTCGGGAGCTGTCCACAATAGCTTGCGCCGCTGATACCACAGGCGTTGCCGGCCTACGGGGAGGAGGCGGCATTTGCTGCTGCTCTGCCCTCCGTCGCGCCGAGCTCGACTGGATATTGCCGGTATTTCCGTTCTGTCGGCTCACATATGGTGTTCCGTGCATTCCACTCCTGTCATCCGGGTAATTGGCATGCTGAACTATTGCCGTGCGCAGCAAATCTACTGCCCGTCGGGTCTCCGCTGCATGGAGTGACTCTCCTGCGGGGATGCGATCAAGTGCCAATGTTGCTGCATACACGTTATCCATGGGGTTGTTGAAGTGACCTGGTGGAGTATGAAATCGTGGCGGTGGTGGTGGTGGTGCTGCATTGCCAGTTGCGATTCCTGTTTGCAACGTGGGTAACCCGGCTTGCACGTTTGCCGGCTGTCCTCCCAGAGTTGCAGCTTGATGTCCGGTTTCCTGATTCAAAGCCGGGATTGGTTGATCCTGAGGGGTAATAAACAAAGCGGCTGGTTGCAGGTTCCCACCTATAGCCGGTAATCTCGTTTGGTGCCTCTGATTGTAAATCCTAGTCGACTGGACCTACAGCCGGTTCTCCAATTCTTCCAGCTCACGCTGGCGCGCAGCTATCCCTTGCTTTTCGGCTTCAACATCTCTCCTTTGCTGATCCAAAGCACGGCGAGCTACATCCAGATCTCGGGTGCGCTCTGCCGCATTTTTCGGGGTTATCACCGTTGCTAGCACCGTGGGATCTAAGATCAGATTGCTGTTGAACAGAGCCGGGTTTCGCGGATTCGAAGGTCCCGCTCCTGGTGTTCTGTTCGCCATAAACCCAAACATGTTTCTCTGCCGCTCGCTCTCCCCGGTACGGCTGGTGACTGAAGCCGACTCTCCGTCAACCCGTGCTATAAACGGGTTTCCATCAGTCAGAACTTGCTGCCGGGCCAGCGCTCGCGCCGCTCCGACCGCGGCCGTCGTCACATCTCCCTGATTAAGATTGGTTGCAGGGGCTGTGTAGACCGCGACCTCGCGCGCAATGCCTGGCGAAGACTCGTATTCTTCCTCAACACAGTTATCCTCCTCGTATCGATCTTCCAGCAGATGCAGGATAGACTCCGTATCATCTTCTCTCATGACCCGGCCACGCGGGGTCCATACCGGCACCTCCGGCTGTTCCCTCTTCGTGGTGGGCTCTTCTACCGGATCTGTCGTCCCAACCGATTCTTCTCCGTCCGATTGAACGCAGGTCGCTTCTCCTGACACAGAATCATACTCAATATCATCAGGAATTGAACTGGACGTACATACCATGCCGACGAACACGTTGACCCGACCGATCGTGACGATAGACCCGGCTTCTAGCAGATCCGACTCGGGTCCCCAACCAAAGTCTTCTACCATCTTCTCTCCTTCGGGGTTGGTGTGGATCTCACCGATGACGAGGTTCTTTATGCTTTCCCGAGCTTCTCCCGTGATGTAAACACCTTTGGACGTAGGCCCCACGGTGGACGCCAACTGTCACGGGATAATCACGGCAGACGTTACCAGGGGTAAATTATCTTGGGGCAATTCAACTCTGGTGTTTGGGAGAGGGTTTAGCTCAGGGGAAATCATGTTATCGATCGATCTGGTAACTCTGGCAATCAAGTCGCCGAGTCTCCGATCTAGGGTTATAATTTCAACTTTCGTATTACAGGGATGCTCGAATATCTGGTGAATCTCTCTTTTTCTAACCCTAGGAGCCGGCTTATATATTAACCGGCCCCCTGGCTTCCTATACAAGACACACTCGGAATCCTACCTAGAAACCACACACAAACCCTAAGTTTCCTAATAGTAACCCCAAAAGCCGGGTTACGAGGCCTATGCTCCTTCTTGGGCCTTCTAGAAACTCCTTTTCCTTGAGCCGGGTCTTGCGCGATTCCCTTTGGGCCGGGTTACACCTTGACATTAGCCTACCGGGTTACCATCCCTCCATCATGGCCGTCACCCACCACGCGTACAACATGGTCAAGATGTCCGGGAGCAGTGGGCCCCTCGCTGTTCATGGGGACGTGAAGGACGTCGTGCGCTCCATGGAGGACGCCTACAAGGAGGCGGTAGTGTTGGGGGAATGATAACCCGGCAGGCCCATATCCGGGACAAGACCCGTCTAAAGGGAAACCGCACAAGACCTTGCGCTGCAAAGTTGGGGCAGGTGTGATCAATGGGCCAACGACTGCATTGGAGACCCGGCCCAAGGGAAGAAAAGATCTAGGAGGCTTAGGAGGCGGTGCAAACCCTGAGGCCCGTGACTTGGGAGTCACGGTAGGTAATTTAGGGTTATGTGTGGATCCCGAGTAGGATTTCGGATGTATCTTGTAAGGGAAGCCAGGAAGCCGGATATTATATAAACCAGCCTCTAGGGCATAAAAGTGAGAGAAATAGAAGGATTCGAGTATTCTAGGTATACGAGAGCAAGTCTTTGTAACCCTAGATTGGAGTCTCGGCGACATTGCAGCCCGAGCCTCTAGATCACCAGTTAATATGATTGCATCCGAGCTAAACCCTCTCCCAAACACCAGAGTCGATTTGCCCCTACCTAAGTTACCCCCGGTAACGTCTGCCGTGATTATCCCACGACAGTTGGCGCCCACCGTGGGGCCTACGTCCAAAGGTGTTTACATCACGGGAGAAGCTCGGGAAAGCATGAAGAACCTCGTCATCGGCGAGATCGTCACCAACCCTGAAGGCGAGAAGATCGTTGATGACTTTGGCTGGGGGACAGAGTTGGATCAGCTGGAAACCGGATCTATCGTCACGATCGGCCGGGTCAACGTCTTTGTCGGCATGCTACGTGCGTCTGGTTTTATTTCTGACAATAATGAGTATGAATTTGTGTCAGGAGACGCCACCTATGTCCAATCGGATAGGGAAGAATCGGTAGGAACAGCAGAGCCGGAGAAGGCACCCACCATGAAGAGGGAACAGCCGGAGGAGCCGGTATGGACCCCACGTGGCCGGGTCGTTGGAGAGGATGATACCGAATCTATTTTTCATCTGCTCGAAGATCAGCACGAAGAAGATAGTTGCGAAGAGGAAGAGTAAGAATCTTCACCAGGCATTGCGCGCCGAGTCGCGGTCTACACAGCCCCTGCGATAAATCTCAATTAGGGTGATGTGTCGGCAGCCGCGGCTGGTGCAGCGCAAGCGCTGGCCCAACAACAAGCACCGGTTAATGGAAACCCGATCGTAGCCCGGGTCGATGGTGAGCCGGCTTCCGTTACCAGCGAAACAGGGGAAAGCGCTCAGTTCAGAAACATGTTCAGGTTGAGGGCGAACAGAAAAGCTGGCGCAGGAATGTCACAACCACAAAACTTGGCTCTATTCAGCAATAACCTGATTTTGGATCCCACTGTATTGGCAACAGTGATAACTCCAGAAAATGCGGCGGCACGCGCCAGCTGAGCGTTGGAACAACAAAGGAGGGATGTAGAAGCTGAGAGGCAGGGGATGGCCGTGCGCCAACGCCAATTGGAAGAGTTGGAAGATCGTATTCAAGCTCAAACAACTAGGATATATAATCAGAGGCATCAGACGAGGCTACCGGCGGTAGGTGGGAATCTACAGCCGGCCGCGTTGTTCATTACACCCCAAGACGAGCCGATCACGGCTGTGAATCAAGGAACCGGGTATCAAGGGGCGACGCTCGGGGGACAGCCGTCTAATGTGCCAGCCAGGTTACCCGCGTTACCCGCCGGGGCCACTAGAGGCAATACTGCGCCACCACTGTCGCGATGTCATACTCCACCGTGTCACTTCAATAACCCCATGGATAACGTGTACGCTGCAACTCTGGCGCTCGACCGTATTCCATTAGGAGAATCGCCTCAGGCGATTGAGACCCGGCGAGCTATAGAGATGTTACGCACCGCGGTGGCTCAGCAGGTTAATTACCCGGATAACAGAAGCGGTTTGCACGAGACGCCATACGTCAGCCGGCAGCCCAGAAATACGAGGAATATTCAATCAAGCTCGGCACGACGGAGGGCAGAGCAGCAGCAAATGCCGCCTCCTCCCCATAGGCCAGCAGCTCCCGCGATCTCAGCGGCGCAGGCAATTGTCGACAGTTCTCGGGCGAGGCGTATGGCCGGGTATGCGGCGCGAGGGCCAGCAGGTGGCATACCCCCCGCCGCGCCCGCCGAGTCTCACGTCTCACGTGTAAGGCCAGTGCTGACAAACTTCGCCGGACCCAAGTGCCTGTCAGATGCCATCAGGGCTGAACCATACCCGGAAAAGTTTAAGGAACCGGGTAAAGTTGTCAATTATGAGCCAACCGTGGATCCTGAGACCTGGCTAAGTAGTTATGAGATGGCTATGTCTATTCGCAACGCTTCAGAGAAACTCCAAGCCAAGTTTATGTATCTTATGATGTCTGAAGGAGCAGCAAAATTATGGTTCAACAATTTGCCTGAGAGGTCTATCAATTCGTGGAGTGAGTTAAAATCGGCTTTCATCAAACATTTTCATGGAACTTGCAGAAAGCTATACACAGTCGACGACTTAGATAGGTGTATCCAAAGAAAAGGAGAATCGGCACGCAGTTGGGTACGCCGGGTTATGAAGATACTTCACTCTTCCACTGATATTCAGCCAAAGGACGCGATACAACCTATGGCAAAAACATGCAGATACACGCCTTTGGTGCAAAAATTGGTGCGTATGAAATCCATTAGGCATGTTTCAGAAATTACTATGGGGGAGTTGATGGATGCGTGCAACAAGCATGCCTCCACTGACACCACAAAAGAGGACATCGAGGAAAAGAAAGGAAAGGCTAATGTGAACAGTAACGGAAGACCCGGCAATGGGGCAGCGTCGGGTAACAACGGAGGTGGTAATGGGAACAACCAGCATAAACGTCCGTATGAGGGGAGCTCCGAGTTAGTCGCCAATACCGAGGCCGGGTTTCCAAGGCCTAGAGTGGATGGAAACTTCAACGGAGGAGGCAATTATCAAGGACCACCATGGCCAGCTAACCATGTAGAAGCCTTCAAGATGCCTTGTCCGCGTCATCGTAGGAATGGCAAGCCGGCTAATCATTCATTGGAGCAGTGCGTGGACTTACAGAGATGGAAAAACGAGGAAATACAGAAGGCCTTGCGAGGTGCAGGCCGGGGAGGAGGGTCGGGTCTGGGTGGAAACCCGGGCAACGGACCACCCCCCGCAGGCAATGCAGGAGGCGGCAATCCGGGTAATAACCAGGGTGGTGCGGGTGGCTTTCAGGCTAATCCAAAGCAGTTAGGACAATATCATGTCCACACCACTGGGACCTCCAAAAGGGAGAGAAAGGTACTCAAGAGAGCGGTAAATTCGGTTTCCTCGGGCGTCCCAAGATACCTGAGATAGTCAGATCAAGAAGTAACATGGAGCAGGAGAGATCACCTGGAAGCAATAGAACATCCGGGTGTGTTAGCTTTGGTGGTAGCGCCACAGGTCAATGGCTACGAACTGAAGAAAGTTTTGATGGGTGGTGGAAGTAGCATTAACATCTTGTACTGGGAGACCTTTTTACGTATGGGGCTCAAGGAGTCTCAGCTGCAGAAAAGTTCCACAGTTTTCCACGGAATTGTGCCAGGACACTCGGCCTACCCTGAGGGAAAGATAACACTGGAGGTCGCTTTTGGAGAATCGAAGGATAATTACAGAGTAGAGTGGCTCACATTCGAGGTGGTGAAGTTGCATAGTCCTTATCATGCGCTGTTCGGAAGGCCAGCTTACGCCAAATTCATGGCAAGGCCGTGTTATGTGTACCTACAGCTAAAGATCCCGGTTCCTAAACAAACCATAACTATACATGGGAACAGGGCTGTGGCAGCAGAGTGCGATGAGGGAGATGCGGCACTTGCAGAACAAGCTTGTGCGAAGGAAGAACTCAGGTATTACCGGTCTCAAGTAGACTCGGAAGATCGAACAGCTTTGAAGAAATCGAACACGGACGACGAGAGAGCTAAGTTTAAAGCAGCCCATGATACGAAGATGGTGACTTTTGTTGAGGGCGACTCTTCCAAACAGTTTGCTATATGTTCTAACCTAGATAATAAGGAGGAAGAGGCACTCATAAAGTTCATTCACGAGAATCAGGATGTGTTCGCTTGGACACCTAGCGACATGCCGGGTATCCCGACTGAGCTCGCTGAGCATAGCTTGCATGTCGATCCCAAGTCCCGGCTAGTGAAGCAAGGTTTGAGAAAAATGAACGAAGAAAGGAGAAAGGCTATAGGAGCAGAGGTAGCTCGGCTCCTAGCGGCCGACTTTATCATGTTGGTCTTTCGCCCGGACTGGTTGGCAAACCCGGTTTTAGTGTTGAAAAAGAATAATGAGTGGAGAATGTGCATAGATTACACGAGTCTTAACAAGAATTTCCCTAAAGATCTGTTTGCCCTTCCGAGGATAGACCAGATCATAGACGTAGTGGCGGGAAGTGACCTGTTATGCTTCCTGGACGCCTATTCCGGGTATTACCAGATAAAGCTAAAAAAGGAGGATTGGGAGAAAACATCATTCATAACCCCTTTTGGAGCATTTTGCTACAAAACCATGACCTTTGGATTGAAGAATGCAGGTGCAACATACCAATGGTGTATTCAGAAGTGCTTCGAGGATCAGATTGGACACAACGTCCACGCTTATGTTGATGATGTAGTGATCAAAACAAGGAAGGCAGAAAGATTCATTGATGACCTGAAAGAAACATTCAAGAACCTGAGGAGATACCAGATGAAGCTCAACCCAACAAATGTGTGTTTTGGGTTCCTGCAGGGAAGTTACTCGGTTTCATCGTTTCTGAGCGAGGGATCGAGGCTAACCCGGAAAAGGTCAAAGCCATCCAGAGCTTGAAAAAGCCGGCAGAGCTGAAACATGTTCAGAAGCTTACAGGATGCATGGCAGCGTTAAGCCGGTTCATATCTCGGCTCGGAGAAAAAGCGATACCCCTATACCGACTCTTGAAGAAAACAGACAAGTTCAGATGGGATCAAGAGGCGGACGAGGCATTTGAGGCGCTAAAAAAACAACTATCTGAGGCGCCGGTTTTGGCTGCACCGGGTCCCAAGGAGCCTATGTTGCTGTATGTCGCAGCTGGGCCTCGGGTGGTTAGCGCAGTGGTTGTGGTTGAGCGCAAGGAGGATGAAAAGGATCACCGGGTGCAACGGCCGGTTTACTATGTGAGCGAGGTCTTGTTAGAAGCAAAACAACGGTATCCACATTGGCAGAAGTTGGTTTTTGGGGTATTCATGGCCAGTCGGAAATTGAAGCCGTACTTCCAAGAACACCCCATTACGGTGGCGAGTTCCATACCCATGGCGGATATCATAAGAAACTCGGACGCAACAGGAAGGGTAGCCAAGTGGGCCATCGAGATGGGAGACTATCACATCAACTACGAGCCCCGATCTGCGATCAAGTCTCAGGCTTTGGTCGATTTCGTCAATGATTGGACTCAAACAAGCATGCCCGTAGTGGTGCCAATTTCAGAGTCCTAGGTGATGCACTTTGATGGTTCCAAGCAGTATGAAGGGTCAGGAGCTGGTGTGGTGCTCACATCGCCAAAAGGAGATAAGTTGAGTTATGTATTGCAAATTCACTTTGATTGCTCTAACAACGTAGCTGAGTATGAGGCCCTGTTGCATGGACTGCGAATAGCAAAGGAGATGAACATCAGGCGTATAAGGTGCTACGGAGACTCGGATCTCATTGTACAGCAGGTCTGAGGAACGTGGGACAGAAAGGATGCAACAATGGCAGCATACCGCAGAGAGGTGGACAAGGTAGCCGGGTCTTCCTCCGGGCATCAAGTGGAGCATATCGATTGTCGAAAAAATGAGGCCACAGACGCACTTTCGAGACTCGACTCCCGTCGAGAGCCGGTTCCACCTAACGTATTCTTGGATGAGTTATGGCGGCCTTCTGTTAAAACCGAGTCAGAAGAAGAAATAGCTAATCCAGACCCGGATTCGGAGTTTGTGGCCGTGGTGCGTGCTATCCCGGAGTGGACAGAGCCGTTCCTAGCATTCCTGTTACGCGGTGAGTTACCACAACAGGAAGTTTTAGCCCGGAAAATCTTGAGACTAGCAAAGGGTTATTCTATCATTAACGGAGAGCTTTATAAGAGAAGCGCTGCAGATGTCTTTCTACGCTGCGTAGCCCCAGAAGAAGGCCGTCAAATATTGAAGGAGATTCACGAAGGTGATTGCGGACACCATGCCTCCACAAGATCCCTTGTGGCTAAGGCATATCGACACGGGTTATTTTGGCTCACGGCTATAGCAGATGCAGAACGCTTGGTGGCAAGATGCAATGGATGTCAAAGGTACGCTCGGCAAACTCATGTGCCGGCTATGGAGTTACGGACAATTACCTTGTCTCGGCCGTTCGCTGTTTGGGGTATGGACATGGTAGGCCCTTTCCACATGTCTCCATGCAAAAAGTTCCATCTGCTGGTGGCTATTGACAAGTTTACAAAGTGGGTTGAGGTCATGCCTGTTACAAACTGTGAGGCGGCCACAGCTGTGAAATTCTTGAAGAAGATCATACATCGATTTGGATACCCCCATAGCATAATTACAGACAATGGAACTAACATGTCCTTAGGAGAGATGGAGAAGTTTTGTGGAAACAATGGTATCCGGCTTGATGTGGCCTCTATGGCTCATCCGCAAGCCAATGGGCAGGTGGAGAGAGCAAACCAGGAGTTACTTCGGGGATTGAAACCACGATTATGAGTCTCGTGTCTCCGAGCTGCTGGAGCATGGGTCGAGGAGTTACCATCTGTGGTTTGGGGAATCAACACTACACCTAACAGATCTACTCAGATGACCCCGTTTTTATGGTTTATGGTGCAGAGGCGGTCCTTCCGAGTGATATCATCCATGACTCGCCACGAGTGGCGTCTTATGTTGAGGTGGAAAAAGAGAAGACCCAGCAAGACGCCGTGTACATGTTAGAAGAACACAGGGAGCAAGCATTGGAACGATCAGCCATATATCAGCAGGACTTGAGGCGGTATCATAGTCGCCGAGTCAAAACCCGTGTTTTCCAGGAAGGAGACCTGGTGTTGTGCTTAGTACAACCCAAGGAAGGAAAGCACAAGCTATCTCCCCATGGGAGGGTCCGTTCATTATAAGCCGGAATCTGCACAATGGATCGTACTACCCGATAGATGCAAGGGAAGAGTCGGATTCCACCAATGATACTACTCATTCCACTTCATCTATGCAAGAGCGTGAAAGGCCGTGGAACGTGGCTCGGCTGCGTCCCTACTAAACTTAGTATAGATTCGGTTTACAAATTGTATTACGCGATGTAACAGGAAGCAGGTTTCAGATGCACTCTTTTCCCATCCAGGGTACCTAAGGGGACTGGAGGGTTTTTAATGAGGCGGCTTGCTGACCTAACCTTTTCATATCAATAAAGAGATGGTTAAATCATGATAATTGTTGCATTTCCTAAGTTTTGTCAACTTTTATGCATGTTTTTTCTATGTTTTATCCTGCTTTATATCAGGTAAGTGTATTTAGGTACTTATGTTTATCCAATTGTAAAAAAGATAGTTTAGTAGGCTTAAAATTTGCATATCTTTTCCTTTTATTACATTCAAGTTATCTGTAAGCTAGTAGAGCTGAAAGCCTACTGTTGCATAGCATATATATCTAGGTCTTGGGGGCTGATTTCTTGAATAGCACAGTTACAATCTCAGACCCGGCCATGATGCCATTAAGGTCTGAGGGCTGATTACTTGCAATAAGTACAGTTGCAATTTCATAACCTGGACAATAGAGCCAAATTTTTCTTGGCCTTTCTCGTTTAAGCTTGATGTGACTCGCAACAAAGTGGCATGTTTTGCTAGCCTTTAAATTCAATCAGTCATGATGCCCATGGGGCTTTCCTGACCCTGTTTTCATAGAGTTATAGCAACATTGAGTATCCACGCGAAAGCCGGCTTACAACAAAGAGGGTCAAAAGGGTCATCCAAACCATAAGTTATGCAGAGCGAAGGCAACAGCCGGAAACTCGTAACATATCAAGCATAACTTCAAAGTGTACAAAAGATAGTAACATGGTTGAGGAATTGGAGAAAGCAAAAGTTTTTTTAAAAGCCATCAATCTTCAGACCCAGAATCCGGGTCTTGGGGACTTGGGGACTTGAGAAAGCAGAAAGTTTTTCTTAAGCCAAAAAAAAAACCAGACCCAAAATCCGGGTCTTGGGGACTTGGAAGAAAATTTTCACCATCCCACAGCCAAGACTCGGCATCTATTGCAAAAAAGAATATATAAAGCAAAGTTGTGCCAACATAAGGTGGTAAAGTGCACACCAAATGGATGACCAGAAGGGTCATCAAAACCATAGGAGTTTAAACGTATTACAAGCCAGAGGAATAGTATCAAAAGTGCACAGGCGCACTATCAAATAACAAGTGTAAAAGGCATATTACAATGCCTATTGGACGAATGATTGTTTGCTGGTAAAAACGAGAACATTACTCGGCTGCCGTAGCCGAGTCATCAGGAGTGGTCTTGGCGGCCGGGTCTTTGATATTTCCCTCCGTTGCCTTCTCCTTCTCAATGTTCGGGTTATCCCCGGAGGGAGCACGTGATGGAGGAGGAACAACTGGAGTTGAGGAAGATGGCACAAACCTGGGATCTGCCGCAGCCTTTTTCTTCGCAAGCTCCGCCTTGAAACGAGTCAAGATATCAAAGGGCTCCGGGTCTTCGATAGGTACAGGTTTGTCCTCAGCGTCATAGGCGGGAGTAAGCTTGTTCACGTCAAGGGTTTCCGCGATCAGGCTAGCCGAGTGATGGATCTGGACGTTGATGGCCTTGAGGTCTTTCCCTGTGAACCTAGAGCCGTCAGTTTTGAACTCAGGAAACCCATTCACTAGCATTGTCGGCTCGATCTTGGGATAGTAGGCTTTGACCAATGCAAGAGCACGTACAAGTCCCACCCGGCACGCTGAGCGCTTCCAAGTCTCGACCCAGGTGGGGACCGTCGAGTATGCCTCGAGCATCTTGGTAACACCCAGAAAATCACCTGGTAGCTTCAGAGATTCAAGAGCCCACTTTGTCCCTGCTGAGAATTGCCGGATAACAGTTTTGGGTATTCTCAGCCGGTGGTGGTCATCTTTCACTTCAACAACGTCAGTCGGACCTGTGGAACAGAAAGAGAAATAAGACACCCGGATACCGAGTCAAAAGCACTACAGGATTAGGAAATCCGGGTAACACAAATCGGCAGACAGAGCCTAGACTCACCAATGAGGGAGTTGTAAGTGTTGATGATGAAGGACGAGTATTCCTTGATAAGCTCATCAGCGGTCTTCAGTTTCTTCTTTTGCTTGTTATGCCTCTTGGTGAGATCCTTGAGGCTAGCTTCCAGCTCTTCACGGAGTTTAACCTCCACTTTTAGCAATTCATTGGTCTTAGCCAAAATCTCATCAGTACGGGCAACATAAGCCTGAAATCGACAGACAAACATTAGTCGGCATATCAGAGAGTACCGAGTGACTGTATACAGAACACTCGAAACTTGGGGACTAGGATGAGTGTATGAGTAATGTTAGTAAGGTTAACCTGGTGCTCAGCCGCCAGAGACTCAATTATCTCCTCCTCAGTGATCTTCAAGGACCGATACTCCTCCAGCAGCTTTTCAAAATTTTGGCTGCTGAGAGCCGGCCTGGAAGAGCTAGCGCCGTGGCCAGTTGGTTGAGCTGCGGCTTTAGTTTCCTCCGGGTCATACCTGGCAGTAGCGGTCCTTGGAGCAGCAGCACTCTTCTGGGTCCCAATGTACTCGACATCGGGATCATCCGGCAGGGGCATGGGAAGAGGAGACTTGGTTCTTGGGCTGGTGGCGTTAGTCGGCCCTTGTTCTTCTGGAGGTGGAGGGTTGGCAGCGCTTACCGGCTCTTCCGCCATTGGGTCATCAGCGGGGGTTTCCACTGGGTCGCTAAGTGTGACCTTGGCTTTGAGGAAAGAAAAACAAGAAGTTAGTGTGCTATAGAAGAAAAGTATGTAAAGTGTAAAAGTATTGGCAGGTAAGGCATGAGAATTACCCGACATTCACAACAAGCTCGCTGGGAAGATCATTACTAGACCCGGAATACACTGATAAAGAATCGGAAAGTGAGACTCAAAGTTGTCCGGCTAATGGATGATTTGGAGATGGATATTTTCGAGGAGTGTAGTTAAAGTAAGTTGAAGGAGTACCGGCTCGGCGAGCAGGCGACATAGGGATCCCGGGGTTGAGGGGATCGTCACCCGGAGAAGTCCAGGTTGCCCATCGCTTGGCTGGAGTTGTGTCCTTCAAAGATGATATAGTGGTTAGATATTCGTTAAGTTTGCACATACCGGCATAGGAGTACGGCTCTGCGGTCATGGAGGAGTATGGCACCTTGAATGTGACTCCCCCGGGCTTCCTTTTCTTGCCAACCTCAGCATCCGGCTCTGCCCCGCTCTCCTCCGACTGAGAGCCGTCCTTGTCAGCCGGTGCTGGTGGTTGTGATGTATTGTTGGTAAGAGGAAAATTTAGATCTAGTAGATTGATAAAGTACTAGTTCAGTAAGCCCGGAAATCACCTTCCTCGCTGTCACTTGACTCTTCATCCTCCGAGTTTTTAGAAGGGGGAGGGGTGACAATCTTCCAAAACTCGTCAGTTTCCTGGGTAAAGAGCAACAAGGATAAAAGTTAGTATATGTGAGTTAGAAAAATCAATCGGCACAAAAGGGATAAGTCAGTTCTTACTGGTGGAGCCGGGTTTGAGCGAGTGAATGGGCTGAGCCCAGAAATGCTCTTGATGGTATCCATCTTCTCAGCCAGGAAATTTTTCATGACCTTGTTGATGTCCGCGGCCGGGTATGACTTCTCCGAGTATCGGAGAGAGTCGGTTAGATGGCCCGAATAGTCACAGATGAGTGTGGGTCGGATGCTATTGGGTTGAATCCTACAGCTAATCCAAGTTTTGATCAAGTTTAGCCCGCAAAGTCCATGGGCTGCTAAAACGGCTAGTTTGTGGAGGAGAGGTTGGATAGATTGTCTGTCGGCTTCCGGAGCAAAACCACTTAAGTTACCGCTGAGAGAGAGGGTCTCCGTGGAAAAACCCGGCAAAGGCTTTTCGCCGGGTCTGGATGTGTCCTTGCAGTAGAAAAATGTTTTTTGCCAGTGCTTCACGTGGGAATGAAGACTAAGAGTCGGCATCAAGGATTTCTTGCGCCTCTGGATGGACACGCCCCCACAGACGAGGAGGGGTCCATCCGTTTTTTCACGGCAAGGTTTACATTGGAAAATTTCTAAAAACAAGGTAAGTTTTGGAGCGATGCAAAGATAGGCCTCACAGAGAACAATGAAATGACAAATGTTTAAAATCGAGTTAGGACCAATGTCGAAAACTCGGAGTTTGTAATGGTGGAGGACCTCGCGAAAAAGGGGTGACCCGGAGGGCGAAAACCCCGGGTCACGTGCTCGAGAAAAATGACGACTTCACCGGATTGGGGTGAAGGCCGGGTCTCCTCCTCTGGTGCTCTCACGGAAATGTCCGAGTGTCCGACTATGCTGGGAGGACCCCAGACTCGGGCAGCTCCTCCAGTTTTGCGAGTGTCACAGTTGATTTATCCCATTTTGCGGAAATGGACTGACCCGGCTTTTGTTTCAAAGCCGGGGTCTTGCCCTTGGACTTGGGGGTGGCCTTGGGTGCCATTGAGATAGATCTAAATGGAACCAATAATTAAAAACAAAGCAAGAAGAAAAATAATGGAGATGAAAGGCGTTACAAACACGAGCTCAAGATTCAAAAAGGAAAACCTAGATCTACTAACACTCACCGGAGGACGGCGGCGGGGCGAAGCCCGGCGGGCGCGGCGTGAAGCGGTGGCTGGGTTCCTGAGGACGGCAGCCGGTGTGCGTAGCGATGGGTGCTCGGACCTTGAGCTTGGAGCTCGACCTCCAATGGCGCGGACTGGATCTTGAGGGAGAAGGACGACGAGCGCGACGACGTGGTGTAGCGGCGAGAGGCGACGACCGGTTGTCGGGTGTCAACGGCGGGCGCGCAGGGATCCGGAAGCTCGCGTTTCGGCTCGGGACCTTGGGCGTAGTGGGATAGCTGGAGGAAGAAGAAGAAGGAGAACAACACTGTGGCGTTTGGGTTTAGGGTTTTCCCTCCGGGACCTATTTATAGGCGCAGAAGAACCCTAGGAGGCCAAACGGTAGGATGGAGTGATTTGCGGGAGGTTATGAACCGGCCCGTCAATTATGGGATAAGATCTTGGGAAGTTATTGCGGAGTGGCTGAGTTACTGATGGCCGCCAAAAGAGCCGGCCTCGAGACTCCCACTCAGACCAGTTTGGGGGGAAATGAAAACTGGGTTATAGAGCGTACGTCTGGAAAATTGGTCCAAGGAACGATACTCCGCTAGGGAGATAACCGGGTTATTATATGGATCGCCGAAAGAGCAGGCCTGGCTATAGTTAAAGCAATCTAATCCATCATGTTATGAATGTAAATGTTTATTGTTTTGCAGGGAATAGCGTGCGCTTCTTGGTTGGTCCCAAAATTTAAAGCTGCGAGAGAAATGCGCCAACCAACATGCCCAAGCTATTCTGGGGACTACTGTTGGGGGGATGATAACCCGGCAGGCCCATGTCCGGGACAAGACCCGGCTAAAGGGAAACCGCACGAGACCTTGCGTTGCAAAGTTGGGGCAGGTGTGATCAATGGGCTAACGACTGCGTTGGAGACCCGGCCCAAGGGAAGAAAAGATCTAGGAGGCTTAGGAGGCGGTGCAAACCCTGAGGCCCGTGACTTGGGAGTCACGGTAGGTAATTTAGGGTTATGTGTGGATCCCGAGTAGGATTCCGGATGTATCTTGTAAGGGAAGCCAGGAAGCCGGATATTATATAAATCGGCCTCTGGAGCATAAAAGTGAGAGAAATAGAAGGATTCGAGTATTCTAGGTATACGAGAGCAAGTCTTTGTAACCCTAGATTGGAGACTCGACGACATTGCAGCCCGAGCCTCTAGATCACCAGTTAATATGATTGCATCCAAGCTAAACCCTCTCCCAAACACCAGAGTCGATTCGCCTCTACCTAAGTTACCCCCGGTAACGTCTGCCGTGATTATCCCATGACAGGTAGTGTCGGACCCTTTCGACGAGGCCAACCTCGGGGACGCTGTCGAGCCTCTAAAGAAGAAGCAGTTGTTCTCCCAGGAGAGGGCGGACACGAAGAAGATGTAACATCCCAAGTATGAAAAATAAGCCTTTAGAATGTTTGCTCTCTGTTATTTTATGTTTTGCATCATGACATCATGTTGATTGCATTTGTTTTGCTTGTTTTCCTTTTGTTTTCCTCTGTTTTCATTTGTTTTCCAACTGTTTTCCAATTGTTTTCCTTTGTTTTCTATTTGAATTTCAAACCAAAATTCAAACCTTTTGTTTCATCCTTGTGATGTTACAATTTCCAAAATGATATTTCAAAATAAAACAATCAATTGTTTCCATTAAAAGTTGTGATTCCAAACTGTTGATTTGTTTCTAACAAAAATTCATCTAATACCAAAAACATTTGAAATTCCAAACCAACATCTAAATAATTGTTCATGCTTGCTCTGTTACAATCTTTCCAATTAAAAGGTTCAATCAAAAACATCCATTTTGTTTCCATGAAAATTAAAAAGATCAACTATTAAATTGTTCTCTAATAATCCATTTAATTCCAAATTACTTTCAAATTCAAATAAGTTATACAAACAACACCCAATTTCAAATTATGAAAATCACCAAAACAACTTTGATCATTTGTTCTATTTAAACAATAGGGTTCACCCTATCTAAAAATTGATTTCAATAATCAATTAATCACCAATTCAATCAATTACCACAATAACAATATGATTTGAATTTTTGGCAAACCAAATGTTGGCAAGTGGTTGCTGCTAACTTAACTAACTAAAACAAATTTTTTCCTAAACTTTTTCCTAACCCAAAACCCCTCCTTCTCTTCCTATTCCAAATCAGCAAAAAAAAAAGAAACAAAGAAAAATAATAAAGCTAACAAGAGGGAGAGAGAGAGCAACCAGCAGCCCAACCCACTCCCCCTCAGCCCACCATTTCTTTCCCCCTCAGGCCCGATACCCTTTCGAGCGTGTCTTCCTCCTCTGTACGGCGCCCCATCCAGAGCGCCACGTAGCAGAGGAGGTGCAGGCAACGGTGATCACCTCCTCCTCCCCCTCCTTAAGTCCAGCCCTAACCCTAGGGTTCCCTCTGCCCTCTCCTTTCTTCCCCCTCTTCCATCTCCCCGCCGTTTTCCTTCTCTCTTCCTCCCTCTGCCCTCTCCTCTCTGCTAATTTTTCCTTGTTTTTCACTGAACCTGAACCCACCGAAATCAGCTCCACCTGCCGCCGGTGATCGCCGCCCTAGGGTCCCCCTCCGGCCGCGGCGAGGGCGGGAATGGAGCCGCCCCATCGCGGGCTCCCTCTCCACCCCCTCGGCTCGGGCCGGGAGGCCTCCCATCGCCGCCGCCATCCTCGTTTCCCGCCGCCGGTCGCCCTGCATCGACCACCTGCTGCTCGCCCCGACCTGCTCCTGTCCGCTCGCCCAAGGTGAGGCCTCCCCCACGATCCGCCCCTCTCGCCTCCCTTCCTCCCTTATGCCTGCACCGCCACTCACACCAGCACCGCACCCCACGGATGGCGCCCCACGGCCGCAGCAGCAGCGATCGCTGCCGCCGGCAGTTCCTCCCGTCGGTGTTCAGTATGTACGTGCAGAGAAATTCAGTTAAGTCCCGCGAGCACAGCACATACCCCCCGATCTGCCTATCCTATCACAAAACAGCACACCAGCCCACTGGTTAACACCCCAATCTCACAGCAGGAGGTGGGGGGTTCGAGTCCCCCCTCCCACAAAATAAAACCCACTTTTATTTTGCAATGTTTTGATACAGAAACTTCCAGGAAATCACAGTTAGGTCCCTGTTGATTAATTCTAGCCCCTGTAAAATATTTTTCCAAGTCCCTAGCAGCTAAAAAAATGGCAGATTTACACCAAATCTTGTAAAATGCATAAGTAATTCATCCCAACTCCAAATCCAACTTTTTAAACATGTTTTCTGTCCCAAATTGAATGTTCTATCCAAATATAAAATTTGTTTACTGTTTTGAATATTTTAAATTGGTGAAATATTTAAAAACTTGTTTAATTCACTTAAACTTGCAAAAATCATAACTTGGGCATAAAAATTCCAAATTCCACAAACTAAATATGTTTTCCAATCAACTTTTAATGTACTTTCCAAATATAAATTTTGTTTGCTGTTTTGAATAATTTAAATTGCTGAAAACAACTGTTTCTTAATTATTGCATTTAAAATTGCCAAAATAATAACTTGCTCATTTTAAATCCAATTTCAACAAATGAAATATGTTTTCCATGAAAAATTAAACCACCTTTCCAAATATAAAATTTGTTCCATGTTTTGAATAATTAAAATTGGTTAAATGATTTAAACCTTGTTTAAATCATTTAATATTGCCAAATTCATAACTTGATCAAATCAAATTCTTTTGGGACATATAAAATATGTTTTCAAACCATAAAAGCATAACCTTTTCAAATATGAACTTCACTCAATGTTTTGCACAAATAATAATTCAAATAAGTTCATGTTTGAATTAAATTCATTTAATTCTTGCTTAAACTTGTTTAATTCATAAATAATTTATTTGAAATCCTTTTTCAACAAGTGAAACATGTAATCCACCCAAAATCTTGTGTTCTTTTCAAATATGAACTTTTTTTATCTATTTTGAACAATTAAAATTGGTGAAAACAACAAATGTTTGTGTGACACCTTTAAGGAACCAAAAATTCCCAACTTAATGAATGAATTTCCAAACTTGGTAAACCTTATTTCCATTTGGTTCTATTGTTGTTATTTTGCTGTTTTCCTCATCCATGCATCATGCTAATCAACTTTCACATGATGATTAGTTGTAGAACAATTAATTCAACCATAATTCATGGGCTTTTCATATGCAATCCAAATTGCATGAGGGTCCATTTAATCATGTTGTTACCATGTCAACTAGTTTATTTTGTTGCATCAATTAAATGGTCATGCATCATCCCATGTTTGTGCACTATGCCATGTTATTGATTGTTTATCCTTCTGCATTGTTTGTTTGCTTCTTCTCCGATACACGACGACGTTGAGACCAACGATACTTACGACACCCCTTCTAAGGATCTAGCTCAGTACCAGGCTACTGGGTTTGCAGGCAAGTATTCACTCACATGAACCACTGTGTTCCTTTCAACCTTGGTTACCGATACTTTCCGTTGTCTATTCTGCTAGCCCTATGATTAGTTGCTTCTGTTACGAACCTATCACATGTATCCTTTAACCCTGATACTGCCTCACCTCCACACCTATAACCATTGCTTGTTGCCCGTGTCTTACTAGCATGCTTAGGTTGTTTTGCTCGAGTCTGTTACCCGTTACTTTCTGTTGCTATTTCTATTACGTTCTGGGGGCTCGATGTTTAATCAATCAATCATGCTAATGTTATTATTAAATAATAATTTGATGATAAGGCACCGGCAGGAGGCCCTGTGTGGTTTTGAGGCCTGCTAGTGTCGACCCTAATTTAGGAAAAGGGTCTTGTCTACTGATCCATGATGAGCGCACTAACCGCATGTGGGAAGCGAGTATGGGCGCCCCCCTCAATTTGATTCGATTCGCATCTCGTCCAAATCGCCTCATTTAGTTCGTGTTTTCCATTTGCCGCATGCATGTTTTTGCGAGCCCAGGCCAGGGTGGAACTTTTGTAGTCGGCATATAGGGGGACACGTTCTTAGAGTGCTATGAGGGTCCCCTTTCTTCGGGGCTCGATTAGCCGTGCGCCCAAGGTGCTTTGGGCTTGATGCGAAGAAGAGTTGAGTTGTGTTGAGTGCCCCGCTTGGTGGGAGGCATTCCATCTGGCGGGTTATTCATACGTGTACGGCCAAACTGGTGCATCCCTGCAGGGTTAAATCTTCTCGAGAAGCCGTGTTTTCCGCGGTTATGGATTACTTGGTGAAAGTACTGGCTAACAAGTACTCAGGACAACTTAAACCTAATGGTTAACAACCTTACACCCAATGATTAACAACTTGACTAGTAATAGGCTTATTGACACAATAATCTGAACCATCATTAATCCAACTGTGTGAGGTATCCTCGGATTGCTTCTTTGGATAAGGGGCGAGATCCAGGATGGGTTTTGTTTGGAGTTAGCTATAGTTGGTTACGATACGCGATCTTATCTCTTTTCTGTTAGCCGGAGGTTGTAGTGTTTCTGTAGTTGGTTAGCGCAGCCAGTTGCAGCATCTTTATATCCCCTTTCCTCCGTTGAACCCAAAGCATCTGTGCTTGGTGTTGACGGGTTAAACTTTGGTGAATTGTGAGTCTTGCTTGCCAGTACGTTTATGTACTGACCCCTTTGGGGCTGTGGTTTCCGCAGACGACGTTTCCGAGGATCTACATGGTGGCTACTACGTGGAGTATGACGAGACTGCTGACGAGTAGATAGCGGACCCGGGCAGGATCCGAGACTTCGTGGATGGGCTCCGTCTTTTCGTTTACGTCCTCTTAGGCCTATTTGGTTCTTGTCTGTACTCAGACATGTTGAATGCTTCCGCTGTGATGTAATGATGATATGTTGGGACATGTGTCCTATGAATGATTGTATTTGCTATCTCTGCTCTAATGAGAGCTATTTGCAACTTATTTCAATCTTTTGTGTCGTAGAGATCTGTTGTGATATCACTTGTTCCAATGTCGTTGACGTACCATGTGTGTATGTTTTGAAGTACGTCAATGGAAGTATCTGGATTTCTATGGGATGGTTTGCGCAGACGATGAATAGTAAGAGAATGGTTGTCACACGTTTACGTGTTGGCCTGCTCATATTGAGATGCGGGTGCCGGTATGCCCCGTAAGCCATTTATCTACTGTTTAACGGACTGTGAGTATCCCCTAGAAGTCCGGGTGCGACAGAAGGTCTCCATGAACCCCGACGGCACGGGGATTACCCTCACCATCGGAGCCGGGCTGCCTCCCAAATAGGAAAGCGCGCTCGTCGCCTTCCTTCGGGAAAACGCGGACATGTTCGCACGAACAGCATCCGACATGCCTGGTGTACCAAGGGAGGTGATCAAGCACTGATATGTCCAAAACGTATCTCATTTTTCGAACACTTTTCCTATTGTTTGACTCTAAACTTGTGAGTTTTGAATACAACTAACACGGACTAACGCTGTTTTTAGCAGAATTACCTTGGTGTCTTGATTTATGCAGAAAAATCAACTTTCAAGAAATTGCCTAGAAAAGATCCCAATGACCTTATTTCACCCGAAGACCCCCAGAGCCAGAAGGAGTCCTAGAGGGGGGCTAGGAGGGGGACACACCACCCCTCGACGTGCCCCCCTAGGCTATGCCATCTGGTGGTATGGGGTCCCCAGGAACCTCCGCGAGCTCCCCTTTCGACTACATATCCCCTGTAACCCTAAACAACAGTGGGTTCGTCATATTCTACATAAACACAACAGAGCGCCGCCGCCACCTCAAAACTCAATTCGGGGATCAGAAGATCCTGTTCTAGCGCCCTGCCTGGACATGGATTCGAAGAAGATCATCGCCATTGTCACCGCCACCTCTTCTCCATCAACCATCCATGATTCCCCATTCCATGTGTGAGTAAACAACGCTGTAGGCTAAGAGGGATGGAAGGGTTTTGATGAGATCGATCATGTAATAATGCCATATTGTTAGGGCATAGTGCTAGTATCCATTGTTAGTGTTTTCTACCGTTGTTGCAACTTGTTATGCTTAATTCTTGTCACTAGGTCCTGATACATCATTAACGTATCCTTAATTTCCGATGTTCCATGTTGTTTTCATGCCATATGCTATATGTTTTCCTTACACTTTATGTCATTTTTATCGATTTCCCAGGACTAACCTATTGACAAGATGCCACAGAGACAGTTCATGTTTTCTGCTCTTATTAGTTTCAGAAAAGTTGTTCTGGAAATATTCTCGGAATTGAAAAATTCAAAGCCCGGGAGTCTTAGAATTCCCAAAAATTTCACGGAGTCCCAAAGAGGCCCGAAGGGGGGCCACACCATGAGGCAATGCGCCCCCTGGCCACGCCGAGAGGTGGTGTGGGCCCCTCGGGCGCCCACCGATATCGCCCTTTCGCCTATATATTACCCCCGATGCATGAACCCTAAAAATATACCACTTTTCCACGAAAAACACCTAAGGACGCCGTCATCATCAACCCGAGATTGGGAGGGTTCTGGAGTTCTCCCCGACACCCTGCCCGGAGGGAAAATCATCACCGCAAGGCTCTACACCACCATGCCCATCTCCGGAGTGATGCGTGAGTATTTCATGCTTGGACTACGGGTCCATAGCAGTAGCTAGATGGTCGTTTTGTCCTCTTTATGCCTCATATTTAGATCTCGTGAGCTTCTCTACATGATCGAGATCATCTTATCGTAATGCTACATGTTGTGTTTGCTGGGATCCGGTGATTATTGAATGCTATGTCTCTTGATTATCAATCTATCATGTTGTCTTCATGTGTATGTTATTTATGATCTTGCATTCTCTCCTTTGTTACTAGATGCTCTGGCCAAGTAGATACTAGTGACTCCAAGAGGGAGTATTTATGCTCGATAGTGGGTTCATGCCTCGTTTGCATCTGTGCTCGAGTGACGGAAACGTGACGGATGGAGGATGTGTTGTTGTCATTAGGGAGAAAACAACGATGTTTACATTGTTTACATTACACACTTTGCTTACTGCGATTATCTATTACTTGGAACTTAATACCCAACGTTTGTTCGGATGATATGCGGAGGGTGGATTATTAGTCATAGATGCACTTGGATGACGGTCTATGTATCTTGTTGTAATGCCCACATGAATCTCATAGTAATCATCATGTCATGCATGTTTCTTTATATATCAATTGCCCAGCTGTAATTTGTTCACCACTGATCTTCTTTGATGGTGCCTTGACGGGGAGGCTTCTTGATGATGATTAAGTCCCCGACAACAGCGCCGAAAATCGTTGATTGCAAATGTTGGTAGTGTGTTGGAAACCCCAAGAGGAGAGTGTGATGAGCAAGTGGCAAGAGTTTACCTCAGTTAAGAACCAAGGTTATCAATCCAGTAGGAGGAAGAGGATCTCAGAAAGGTTGATGCCACTGACGATGGTGCTGGCGCTTCACCGGTGTCAGCAACAACGTGGAACCTGAACACAACACAACCAAAATACTTTGTCCCAACGGCACAGTGAGGTTGTAAATCTCACCGGTCTTGCTAAAAATAAAGATTAGACGTATAGCTTGGAAAATGATGTATGCTTGCAGTAAGTAAAGAAAGCAGTAAATAGTTGTGGTTTGTTTAACAGTGTGGAAAATGGACCGGGGTTCATAGGTTCACTAGTTGTGTCTCTCCATAAAAGATAGCATGCTAGGTGAACAAATTACAGCTGGGCAATTCACAAATAGAGGTGGCACCATAGTGCACAATATAACATGATGATTACTATGATATTTAGTGCGGGCATTACAACAATATACATAGACCGACATCCATCTGCATCTATGACTAATAATCCACACTCAGGTTATCATCCGAACCCCCTTAGGTATTAAGTTGCAAGCAACAAATAACTGCTTTAAACAAAGTGTTTAATGTAAGCAATGATTATGCACGTGGGCACTCTCACGGTTGTTTTCTCCCTAATGGAAACAACACATCCCCCTTCACGTTTCTGTCACTCGAGCAAGGTGGTGAGGAGGCATGAACCCACTATCGAGCATAAATACTCCCTCTTGGAGTCACTAGCAACTACTTGGCCAGAGAAACCACTAGCAACGGAAAGCATGCAAGATCACAAATAGCATATGCAAATAAAGACTATAATCAACTTGGCATAAGGTCAATATTCATCGGATCCGAGCAAACACAGTATATAGAATTACATAAGATCAATCTCGATCGTGATACACAGCTCATGAGATCTAAACACGGAGGCATATGAGGAGAAGACAACCATCTAGCTACAGCTAAGAACCCGTAGTCCAAGGATGAACTACTCACGCATCACTCCGAAGAACCGCATGGTGATGTAGAAGCCTCCGGTGATGATCTCCTCTCCAGCAGGGTGCCGGAAACAGCTTCAGAACCGCCCTGATCCAGGGTTGACGGTGACGGCGGCTATGGAACTTTTCGGGTTTTTTGATCAGGTACTTAGGGTTTTCCATCCGGGAGGATTAAATAGGCGAAAGGGAAAAGGCGGTGGAGCTCCAGGGGCCCCACACCCATAGGTGGCGCGGCCAGGGGGACCCGCGCCACCCTATGGTGTGGCCCCCTGTTGCCCGTCTTCGACTCCTCTTCGGTGTTCAAGATGCTTCCGGGGAAAATAGGCACTTCGGGCTTTGCAGGGTCCAATTCCGATAATGTTTCTAGAACAACTTTTCTGAAACCAAAAACAGAAGAAAACAGGAAACTGGCACTTGGCATCTTGTTAATAGGTTAGTCCCGGAAAACGTATAAAAATGCTATAAATAAGGGAGAAAATAAGTAGCAATTGACATAATATGATCATGGAGCATCAGAAATTATAGATACGTTGGAGACGTATCAAGCATCCACAAGCTTAGTTCCTACTCGTCCTCGAGTAGGTAAACGATAAAACAATAATTTCTGAGGTGACATGCTACTAACATAAACTTTATCAATCTAATGTAAAAGCATATGCACGCTGAGATCATAAAACTTCAAACACAAACATGATAAATAAAACTTTAAAGCATAGCAATTACTTTGCATCACAAAGAGTAACTCAAATAAAGGATCATGAATAATAATGCAAATAAAGGTAGACGTTTATTTAAGGTATAGAGAAAGCATGGCAAAGTGATATTTCGCTAGTCCTTAAGAGTGGAGAAAAACATAAATCACAGGACACCTTCAAAGTTCATGAGGAAGACTAGAACAAATAATTTAAGAACATATAATGTCACATCATGAAGTAATTATTGATGTTTATGGGACAAATGCACATAGAACTCAGAATGGAAAAAATGCTCTCTCAACTGTGCATAAAGTTAGAAGATGGAGACTCAACATAAAAGTAAAAGAAAGGCCCTTCGCAGAGAGAAGCAGGGATCACTCATGTGCTAGAGATTTTATTTTATCAAACAGAGGTATTAAAAGTTTGAACCTCCTCTCATCCATCTTTCACAAATCATGGCTAACCGAATCCTCGGGTGCCTGCCAACAATCAAATACCGTGGAGGAGTATCTATATTTTGGGAGATCTATGCTAATGTCAATGAATGGTAAACACAAAATACAGTACGTCACAAGCCAACTGGATTCACAAGAGCGGGTCCCATGGTGAAGGATGCAACTGGTGTAGAAGGTCATCCCTCTTTCTCTTTTGTTTACACAATTATGCTTTGAATGATAAATCAGGGGGAAAAATAGTGAAGAGAATTTGTTTGCATTAATTTGGGTCTGGGCACCCCGTTGCCCGCTCTTCTATCATTTGGATAAGCGGATGAAGCCACTAGTCCAGGGTGTGAAATCGAATCAACAAGTGAGATAAAGATTCTCTATTTACGTCCTCATGAGCAAAAACAGGAACATAAAGCAGGAGTAATTTTGAAGGTCTTAAAGGTAACACATGAGCAATTTACTTGGAGTGGCATTTAAATACCACATGTAGGTAGGTATGGTGGACACAATGGGAAATTTTTTGGTTTAAGGGAGTTTGGATGCACGAGTAGAGCTCATACTCAGTACAGGTGGAGGCTAGCAAAAGACTGGGAGCGACAAATCAAGAGAGCATAAGATCCATAATCATGCATAGCGACATAAGCATCATCAACTAAAACATAAGCAGTATCACAAGCTAAAAAACTAAGTGGTCATGGAGGCTATTCGTGACTGGATTGTAGTGATAAACATGGTGTGAGCATGCGCCAAGTCAACCAAAGAAAACATTCGAAAGAGAATACCATATATTAATGCTTTACTATGACAAGAAAAACTCATGAATCTTTCAATACATATTAAACACTCTCAGCTATTTGAGGCTAATCATGCCACTAAATAATCACAAGGCTTTAAAACTAAAATAATGGCATGAAAAAGTTCTAGCCACAGTCTATACAAGCTTCTACTAGCACTGTTATAAATTCTACTTCAAGCAACAGTTTTTTTCTCCCAACAAGCACCATACAAAACATGCTTTAACAAAACTACTATTTATGATACAGCAAGAAAACATGAGAGTACTCACATAACACTACTAAAACTAACAGCTCTAATAAGAGATGCATGCAAAACAGGAGCTAAATAAATGCAGCAGCTAGACAGAGATTAAGAATATAAAGTATTCTCATGAAAAAGCGGAGCGTGTCACTCTCCAATAAAAGAATGCTGGGGTCCAACCAAGATTATTGAAAAAGTAAAAAAAACTGAAAGCAAAAAACAAAAACAAACTGAAAACAAAAATAAAATATGCTCCAAGTAAAGCACATAAGATGCGACCGAATAAAAATATAGTTTCACTAGAAGTGACCTGATAATTTGTTGATGAAGAAGGGGGTGCCTTGGGCATCCCCAAGCTTAGACGCTTGAGTCTCCTTGGAATTTTCTGGGATGTACCACTGGGGAATCCCCAAGCTTAGGCTTTTCACTCTTCTTGGTCACATCATATCATCCTCTTCTCCTCACCCTTGAAAACTTCCTTCACACCAAAATTCTCACAATCTTCATTAGCAACGTTAGTGCAATTGAAATAATAAATTCACATGGTTCAGTTTCAAAACAAGTCTAACACTTAAAAACACATTATCTACTTTCACAACTTCTTTTAAAACTCTTTTTCACAAAAGAACACCAAAAGAAAGAGATTAAGATGCAAATGCGATAAATGGCAGAAATCGGTCAAAACAGAACAACAGTTAAAGATCGATTTTTTCAAAAATCTTCTGTTGCTCAAATCAAAAAGCGGTCAGACAAGAAAAGTTTCGTATATACGTCAGGATTAATCACAAAAAAACTCAGGTCATTTTGAAGTTTCTGTGATTCTTTACGGAATTAACAGTGGACAGCAGAAATCTGTTTCCTGCGCAGAAATCCGAAATATAACCTCAACATTCCACTAGAGGCTTTACTTGGCTCAATAAAAACACAAAAGAAAAGATACAGAGGGGTTTCTAAGGAAATAGACAACAACCAGGTGCAAAGCACACAAAAGAAAATGAAACAAAACAGGTTGAAAACAGTGAAATAAAACGGGTTGTCTCCCGGTAGCGCTTTTCTTTAACGCCTTTCAGCTAGGCATAAAAGGGCAACTCAAGTATTTTCAAGTGAAGAAGTATCAACATCATATCTTGATCTAATAATAGAGTAAAAAGGTAGCTTCATATTCTTTCTAGGAAAGTGTTCCAAACCTTTCTTGAGGGGGAATTGATATTTAATACTCCCCTCTTTCATATCAATAACAGCACCAACAGTTTTAAGAAAAGGTCTTCCCTAAAAAATAGGACAAGAACTATTGCATTCAATGTTCATAACAACAAAATCAATAGGTACAAGGTTATTGTTAACCATAATAAGAACAACATCAATTCTACCAAGAGGTTTCTTCTTAGCATTATCAGCAAGATGAACATCCAAATAACAGTGTTCCAACGGTGGTAGATCAAGCATGTCATAAAGCTTTTGACGCATAACAGACATACTAGCACCAAGGTCACACAAAGCATTGCAATCAAAATCATTTACTTTTATCTTAATGATAGGATACCAACCATCATCTAATTTCCTAGGGATAGATGTTTCAAGTTCCAACTTTTCTTCCCTAACTTTCATGAGAGCATTGGTAATATGTTTAGTAAAGGCCATATTCATGGCACTAGCATTGGGACTTCTAGCAAGCTTTTGTAGAAACATAATAACTTTAGAGATATTGCAATCATCAAAATCAATATTATTATCATAAAAAGTAATGGAACCATTATCTCCCACATCTCTAAAAAAATTAGGACTTTTATCAGAAGCAATTTCAGCAGTTAGAGGCAATTTAGCACGTTTCACCAAAGGAGTAAGAACTTTATTAACACCAACTACTTTACCATTGATAGTAGGAAGTTTACTAGCACTTGGATCTTCGGTTTTACTAGTGGTTGTGATAGTGCAAACTCTAGCAATATTATTCTTTCTAGCCAATTCATCTTCTCTTTCCCACCTAGCACGTAATTCAGCCATCAACCTAACATTATCATCAATTCGAACTTGGATGGCATTCAAAGTTTTACTTTGTTTAAAATCTTGTGGAAAAACCTTTAGTTTTAGAAAATCAACATCAATAGCAAGGCTATCTACTTTAGAGGCAAGAACATCTATTTTACCAAGCTTTTCCTCAACAGATTTATTAAAAGCAGTTTGTGTGCTAATAAATTCTCTAAGCATGTTTTCAAGATCAGAGATAGAGCTTTTATTTCTATTGTAGGAGTTGCCATAAGAATTACCATAACCATTATTAGGAGGATAAGGCTTATAATTGTTTCCACCAAAATTATTTCTATAAGCATTGTTATTAAGATTATTATTTCTAATAAAGTTTACATCAACATGCTCTTCTTGAGCAACCAAAGAGACTAAAGGAACATTATTAGGATCAACTTGAGCTTTACCATTAAAAAGAATAGACCTAATAGCATCAAGCCTTTCACTCAAAGAGGAGGTTTCCTCAACATAATTTACCTTCTTACCTTGTGGATCTCTCTCGGTGTGCCACTTTGAATAATTTATCATCATATCATCAAGAAGCTTTGTTGCATTGCCCAAAGTGATGGAAATAAAGGTACCTCCAGCAGCTGAATCCAATAGGTTCCTTGAGGAGAAATTCAGTCCTGCATAAAAGTTTTGTATAATCATCCAAGTAGTCAGTCCCAGAGTGGGACAATTCTTCACCATAGTTTTCATCTTTCCCAACCTTTAGCAACATGTTCATTATCAAATTGTTTAAAATTCATTATGTCACTTCTTAGGGATATAATCTTAGCAGGAGGATAATATTTGCCAAAGAAAGCAGCTTTACACTTAGTCCATGAATCAATACTATTTCTAGTCAAAGATAGCAACCATTCTTTAGCTCTTCCTCTCGAAGAGAAAAGAAATAATTTCAGTCTAATAATATCTCCATCCACATATTTATATTTTTGCATATCACATAGTTCAACAAAATTATTAAGGTGGGCAGCAGCATCATCAGTACTAACACCAGAAAATTGCTCTTTCATCACAAGATTTGATAAAGCAGGTTTAATCTCATAGAAAGCAGAAGTAGGAGCAGGTGGAGAAACAGGTGTACAAATAATATCATTGTTGTTTGTGCTAGTGAAGTCACACAACTTAGTATTCTCAGAGGAACTCATTTCAGCAGAATAAAAGCAAGGAAATAAATAACAACTATGAAGTAAACTATTTTTTTTGTGCTTTTAATATAGAGAAGAAAAACAAGACAAAAATAAAAACAAGACAATAAGCAAAAAAAAGATGTTGAGAGTGAGAGACTCCCCTTGCCAGAAGACTTCTTCCTCCCCGGCAACAGCACTAGAAATCCTTGATGCTCTTTGATGGTGCCTTGACGGGGAGGTTTCTCAGGAAGGTTGATGCCACTGACGGTGGTACTGGCGCTTCACCGGTATGAGCAACAACGTGGAACCTGCACACAACACAACAAAAATACTTTGTCCCAATGGTACAGTGAGGTTGTCAATCTCACCGGTCTTGCTGAAAACAAAGATTAGATGTATAGCATGGAAAATGATGTATGCTTCCAGTATGTAAAGAAAGCAGTAAATAGTTGTGGTTTGTTTAACAGTGTGGAAAATGGACCGGGGTTCATAGGTTCACTAGTGGTGTTTCTCCATAAAAGATAGCATGTTGGGTGAACAAATTACAGCTGGGCAATTGACAAATAGAGGTTGCACCGTAGTGCACAATATAACATGATGATTACTATGATATTTAGTGCGGGCATTACAACAAGATACATAGACCGACATCCATCTGCATCTATGACTAATAATCCACCCTCAGGTTATCATTTGCACCCCCTTAGGTATTAAGTTGCAAGAAGCAGATACATGCTTTAAACAAAGTGTGTAATGTACGCAATGATTATGCACGCGGGCACTCTTACCGATGTTTTCTCCCTAATGGCAACAACACATCCCCCCTTCACGTTTCTATCACTCGAGCAAGGTGGTGAGGAGGCATGAACCCACTATCGAGCATAAATACTCCCTCTTTGAGTCACTAGCAACTACTTGGACAGAGCAACCACTAGCAACGAAAGCATGCAAGATCACAAATAGCATATGCAAATAAAGACTATAATCAACTTGGCATAAGGTCAATATTCATCGGATCCTAGCAAACACAGCATATAGAATTACATAAGATCAATCTCGATCATGATAGACAGCTCACAAGATCTAAACATGGAGGCATATGAGGAGAAGACAACCATCTAGCTACAGCTACGAACTCGTAGTCCAAGGATGAACTACTCACGCATCACTCTGGAGGCAGGCATGGTGATGTAGAAGGCTCCAGTGATGATCTCCTTTTCGGGTTTTTTTATTAGGTACTTAGGGTTTTTCATCCGGGGGGATTAAATAGGCGAAAGGGCAAAGGCGGTGGAGCTCCAGGGGGCCCACACCCATAGGTAGCCGGCCGGGGGGACCCGCGCCACCCTATGGTGTGGCCCCCCTGTTGCCCGTCTTTGACTCCTCTTCGGTGTTCTGGATGCTTTGTGAAATAGGCACTTTGGGCTTTGTGGGGTCCACTATAACATCCCAGTGTTTGGGAGGTTATAAGGGTCTAAATTTAATATGTGTATTTGCAAAGCATGCATATGAAAATACGGGAAATTTTGGCGCGAAAGTTTAAACGAAGCAAAGTGACCAATGTTTCTCTCGACATGATGAAATAGGGCTAGATCATCTGGTTGAGGGTACATCTTTGAGTGATCTTTATAACAAACATCTTTCTAAACCAAATCATCTTATAAGACAAACCAGATTTGGTGATGACCATCACTAACTTTCAACAACATCCACCACAAGTTTACGATTGACTTGAGAGGATTCATCTAGGTATTTTAGAACTCGAAGAGGGGTGAGTATCCAAATCACATAGATGATGACTCTACTTCTGAAAGTTAGTCGTGTATAACTAGATGATCTCATCAGTCCTAAAGGATGAATCTGAACAAGGAAATAAACCTTCTTAAACCAATACTAAACCCTGATCACGGTGTGTGATCTTTCCAAACTCTTGTCTACATTTCTCCATGACCAAGGCTACAAGAGAAGCAAACCATTAGGGAGCCAAGATCAGAAGACATCAACTAAGGGGGGTGAAATCCTGGTGTTTGGTGTCATACAAGAATAATTTGAGTACAGGACCTGATCAATCTTGTAAGCAGATTATTTCTGAGGGCATTAAACACTGGAGTTTCATTAGCTTAAATTATACGAGAACAAACTGGTAATTGACTCTGAGACATCATCAGACGAGAAGTGGCAACTGGAGACTTATTCGCAAGTATTGACCCTGGAGTGAACGAGGTTCCATCGATATTCTATTAGAGAGAGAGAGACCAATATTGGAAGAGAGTGGAATTTCGACATGACCTCTGGTGTTATTGGATCCGAGGGATTCAACTCAACACTTGAAACAAAAGAATGTTTGTAATTGGAATTTGAGTTCAAATTGAATGATTTGATAATTGGAATAATTTGATATTAAATAATTTTGAAACATTTAATAATTAAATCTTAATTCAATTCAAATTCATTAATAGAAGCTATTAATAGAAAAAAATATGTTTTATTGATAATGACACAATTTTACAAAGTCATTACAAATTACAATAAATAGAAAAGACAAGTAAAAAAATTACAGATGAATATTACAAATGAACAATTACGAAAAGAAATTCCTAATCTAATTCTTGCAAATCTCCAAGTCTTCTATTAATCTTCTGATCCTGCAAAATAAACAAGAAAAACAAAGAAAAGTAAAAAATAAGATTAGTGGGGGTTAGTACTCTCAGCTAGGCAGTGAGGTGCACTGCTAATCGCATCATTGAGTTTATGCTTAGTCAAGTTAAGCATCTGTTCAAATCATAGAAATATCCCAGTGTAACCTCATTGGCAAATCATTAGGAAATACAAGTGTCAGCCCAAAAATAAAGCCCACACAAGGATAAGACCAACACAGGCGCAGAGCAAAAGATCTTTGCTTCAGTACACAACACACACATAGGTGCATACCTATGTGCTGTCACAGCTAAAGGAGGTGGATAAAAGACCATCAGCCATAGAGGGCAAGGGGCAAAGCCCATTTCTTCTCTTGGACAGTTGACTGCTCGAGCTACACAGCTCCAACATCTACCACAAGCACATCACCACCAGGGAATCATAGCACCAGGAGTTTATTTCCACAAATTAATCCAACCACCAGGAAACCACACGACCACAAACCCCACCATCCAGATCTGCTGTGAGAAGATCAACAAAGAAAATATCTAGCAAGATCACAACAAGGCCAAGCCAAGAGCTGGGGAAGCAGACCTGGAGCAAGGCAAAGCAAGGCCAAGCCTGGAGGTAGAGGAACAAGCCAGCAAGACTGCAGGGAGGAAAGACAACAAAGCAGCAACACCAACCAGCACCACATCCACAGGTTCTTAACACCACCCCAGCATCAACACCTAACAGGTGGATCCCTACACACCACTTAGCATGAAATTGCTAAGCTATGCACAGAGAGGGGTTGGGATTTATTTCCCTCAGCCTAGCATAGTGTTGCTATGCTAAACACATCACATGGAATTCAATAGTAGCATAATATATGTTCTTATTTATAAAAAACTTGCCTCAGAACAACATCATAGGCTTAGGCAATAAAAATCATGTGCAATCTGTTCTTATCAGAAAGTAGCCAAAAAAGGGCCAAAGTAGCAGTTCCTAAATTTATACCAACAAGCACAAACCATTCTTGGCAGGAATCAAACATGGGCACTTCCAAAAGGGGGCACCACAGGGCGATAACTTGCCAGACATGCAAGTGCATGGGCACAAAACTAGGAGTAAGCAAATTAACAGACCATGATTAATTCACAAGTATATGTTCTTACATGGATCATGGCCTCAGACTTTGCATCACTAGCCCAGGGCATAATCAAGGATAGGAGCAACTGTTCTTATCAGATAAGTTGCTTTGGGGATCTAAGATCAATAGTACCAGGTTCTTATCAGTCTAAATGGCTACCAGGAGCACAAATAATGGACCAAGAAAATTCTCCTAATCTCAAGCCTGCAGTAAATTGTTGCTGGGCACTAGTCCATTTTAGCAGCACCTCAACACAACAATTGCATAGAAGGTTTATGTCAAGTTTCAGTAAGCACAGAGAGAGAGGGAAACTGGACATCTTTCAGCTATCAAAAATCATAGGAATAGCAGTGGCACATCCTCTGAATTCATTCAGAGTAGCACCCACAAATTTACTGCCCTAGCCAGCGCATGACACTAGGATTCCTTAGTGGACCGAAGAATCATAAGAACATCACCAATGGCTAGCTAAATTTGTTCACAGGATGTTACTCTGCTAGGTATAGCATCAGAACCTCCTCAATAAGTTCATGGCATAAGTTGTAACCAATTACACAACACCAGGGAGCAACTCTAGGTATGGTTAGGCTCGACATAGCATCCGCAACATCCACACATGAGGAAGAATTCCTAGACTCTAAGCAGGTATGAGCGCAGACTCTAAGCAGGGAGCAAGGAGAGGGAAGTAAAGAGGAGGAGAGGAGCAGGGGAACTCACTGGTGACCACCATCGTGGTGGTCACAGCCAGGCGGCGTATCAGTGTCGATGGCGGCGGCGTGACGTTCTGGTTGCTCGTGAAGCCATCCCGATAGCGTCGCGTCTCCACAGCACTGGAGGCGACACCAAGAGGCATCACAGTGGCGTTGTGCCACAAGAACACACAGAAGCACGGGCGGCGCCTGGGTTGCATCTGCAGCAGGTCGTCCCGCCGGTGTCTGTTTCCCCACCGCAACAGCAGCGACACCACTCGACGCCGGGGCGCGTGGAAGCCACCGCAGCACACCCAGATGATACAGTTTCCCAGGTGCAGCCAGGAGCCACGCAGGAACAGAGGCGGTGACGGGGGGTGTCCACCGAAACCCTGGGTGGGGCGCTAGGGTGGCGCACGGCCGTGACCGGGGCCAAAACCCAGATCGATTGCGTGAAGGTGGTAGAGCGGTGCGTGGCGCAGCTGATGGTACCTAGCACGAAGGCGGAGACCAACTGTACCGACCGGAGAAATCCAGGGAAGGCGCCGGCGACTCGAAGTCGCGGGAGAGAGGGGAAAGGAGAAGACAGGGGTGCGGGAGCGGCTGCGAGTGGGGTGTGGTCGCTTGCTCGGGTTCACCCGAGTGGGTTCGACCTAACCCACTGGTGGGTGGCCCACCAGTCAGCCCTGAGGGCAAATTGGTCTTTGACCATTTTCTCCTCAAAAGAAAAGAATATGCATAATAACAAATTAATAAAATTCAAAATTTAATAATAAAAAAATCATAAAACCAAGTATCTCAAATTCTTGAATAAATTTTTTTTTCATAAACCATATTATTTTAAAAGGTAATATTGTTAAAATAAACAGAAATAACAAAAGAATGGAAAATAATATTATTCTTAAATTGTCACTCATAAATACCAACTTATATAATTTTAGAGCCTAGTTTTATGAAAGTTATTAATTCTTAATTCTCTGATTTATCAAAGACTAGGAAGTGTGCTCGTGCGTTGCTACGGATTAAATTTAGCTAATTTATGGCATGTACAACATTGCTAGGCTAGATCGGTATTTGTTAGTATACACTATGAAGCTTGTTTACATATTAACTTCGCGTGCCGTCCAACTAATAAAGTGTGAATGTCGATTAATGTTTAAAATAGCGGGCTACAACAAATAGAGGTAACCCTCAATTGGCTTTAAGCTGGTAAAATCGGAACAAAATTCGGAATATAGGAGAAAATTATACTCACTCCGTTCCTAAATGTAAGATATAGCAAAACAGTAGTCTAAGACATATCATTCCATGACGCGGTGAGGGCAGCGCCGCCCAGGACGGTCATGAGCACGGACCGACGAAGTGGCCGCGCCTGATCGCCAGTTGCGCGGGGTGTCGTTCATGGCATCCGAGGTGAGTGATTTGGCGGTGGCTTGGAAGGATCCAAAGTAGCGACAATGGCCTCGACCCGAGCCCTGGAGTCTCTCGGCTCCATCTGTTGGAACTCGATTACGACGGCGTAGGCTTCGCTGAGTCGCAAGTCGCAACTTATATGGTAGACAACACAATCGGTACATAGAACATCCATGTTTTTTTACGGACGACCAGAGAGAGGAGCCGTGCATACCTAGGTCATCCTCTTTTTTGTGGCTGGTATGTGCATGATGCGACGGACGGATGTAGCAAATAAATGACTTACAAGAAAATTGAAGTACTTGTCCTTCACGGATAGGAACTGATCGCCGACCTAAAAAAGTTGGAGTACTTGTCCTTCACGGATACGAACTGGCCGCCGACCAAACGATCGCTGGAGGGACGATGTACAAAAAAACCACGGACGAAGGAAAACAGAACGGATGAAAGAGAAATCGTTATATAGATTTTGATGGAATGGCAAAACGATAAATCATCAGGTTGGACCGGAAGAAGTCTTCCTCTCTTTATTATTAGGTAAAGAATAATAAGGTCATTAAATCACATCAAATTAATAAAGGAATAGAAAATAACATATTCTTTAAGTCTTTAAATCCAAAACTATTCAAATCATTTTAGTACTTAATATTTAAATCTTATAATAAAAGAACATTATTCTAAAAATTAAGCATATCATTTAAGTATTCTTTTTGGTGTTTAATACATTGTCTAGAGAAATGAATATAACTTTATTCTACAGCTTTAGGATTTTAAATTAATGTCTTCAAAATAATTTAAGTCATAATTGCAATTCTTACTTAATGAAATATAATCACTTGTTTAACTTAAACCCTAGCATATGATTTAAGTGGGTATCTCAAGAATTCCATTTTTCTTAAGTAATACTTCTGCATGAGAAATTTTGCCAAATCATAACAAACCATGTTTGTTTTCCTTAAAGAATTATCCTTATTAAGATATTCACTTATTACTTGCATAAAAGTGAGCAATACTTAAATCATTAATACATACATTTTAAAATGTTTACTAACCAAACATATGAACTAAAAACCTGAATAACTAATGAAGCAATCAACCAACTTAAGATCAAAACCTTAAGTGATGCAAGACATCACTACAAGAACTAAATAACAACAACTCAAAGTCAAGAAAACTTAATAAGATCTAAATATCGCAAGACGTAGCTTGATCATTCAAGCTTGGATATTTTTCGGGGTAAATCACGATGCATCCCATTACTATGCATAATAGCATCTTGCCAATTTTCCAGTAGCCCTTACCGGGACTACTTTGCTATTTTCAGATATTGGGAATTCCACGCAACCCTCGAAACCGAAGACATGGATTATTGTGATTATCTCTATCTCAGGCAAGTTCATCACTTGCTCATGTCCTTTGAATTATTTCATAACAACTAATTTTAAAAACCCTATCGTAATACCACCATCGCTCAAAAGAATGCATGATCCTATTTTTATAATAATATGACTAATTGAATGACTACCCGAGTGGTAGTGTTCTGTTTGGTGGGCGGATGGGACCATGGTAAGATGAATAGGTCAAAGGAAGGTTCCATCTGCATGGGAAAGTATTACCTAGGAGTTAACAACCAATGCCGTCAGAACTCGGTGCGCCATAGATATCGCGTTGACCATGGGTCTTCTATGGGGGAAGTAAGTCAGCTGTGATCTTCTCTCGTTCGCATGTCAACGACTGCCAGAGACGTACGATGTAGGTCTTGCGGGACTACATGCACATGGGTGGGAGCCCTTACGTCCCACAGACTCTGGGGTCTATGAGTGTCTGCCAGGGGCGCCTAGATCTCCATCGTGAGGGGTGGGATCAGGGGTTCAACCTTCTGGTGGAAATGGGTGGGCATGCGTTGTGCGAAGAAGCACAGTTTGGCTTGGACCAACAACCGGGCCCCACACCTGAGTGGGAGTGGACAGGAATGTACACCTGGTTGTGCAACATGGTCTTGGTCGTCCATGGGTAAAGTAACGCACCTCTGCAGAGTGTAAAAGGATGTGGCATGTTACCCCTGTTCCGGGAAGGAATTGCGAACGCTGCAGGAAAGGCAACTCCATGAAGTTCTAGTCTTGTGATGGTCTGGCGGGCATAGTTTTCGGAATTAAAATCAACCTCTTGAAGAAACATTTACAAAACCTTGCATTAGTTTATGACTCTTTCGAGTCTAAAGTTATAGTTAGTGCATCAAAATACCCACTATATATCATGAACTTGCTGGGTAACGCTCGTTACTCATTCGTTCCCGTTTGACCCCCTGTTTAGAGTTGAAGTCTTATGGAAGTCGTCATTGAGAATCCATCATTGTCTAAGGAAGCTAGGTGGAGTCTACTCTTACTTAGCCAGGAAATCATCGTCATCAACAACGCTGGAGGAGGAGAAGCTACCAAGGTGTAGGGGAAGAGCATTCTTGGACTCAGCTGTATCAAGCCATAGATTAGGGCTGACATCAGCCGTAGTGGATTTGGTTCTGAGCTACAGTTATTCTCGAGCTTGGAACTTCGAATTGCTTCTTCTGATGTTTCATTTGCAGGAGATCTTCTTGATTCATCAAATAGATTCTCAAGATTTTGTAATGAAGTTTGTATCCTATAGTTCTGCCTGGTCCTGATATGTTTCTGTTGTACTACTCTGAGGAATGTAATATTCACGGATAAGTCCTTATGTGAGTATTATGTCATCGACTTGCGCACTACACATGAAGTGGTGTGCTGGGTCACCACATCCAATTTCGAGAAATCAGGGAACTGTCACTTGGCATCTTGTAAATAGGTTAGTCCCGGAAAACGTATAAAAATGCTATAAATAAGGGATAAAACAAGTAGAAATTGACATAATATGATCATAGAGCATCAGAAATTATAGATACGTTGGAGACGTATCACCCACGCATGCTAGCTATCTTTTATGGAGAGACACCACTAGTGAACTTTGGACCCCGATCCATTTTCTCTTACTGACAATACAACCGCTGCTTCCACTGTTTTCACACTGCTACTGTTGTTTTCATATTGTTCGCATACTGTTTTCCACACCATACATTTAACCTCTTTGTTATCATCAAAACCGGTGAGATTGACAACCTCACTACTATGTTGGGGCAAAGTGAATTGATTGTGTTGTGTAGGTTCCACGTTGCTGCTCGACCGGTAGTGCGCCCTACCACATCAACTGCATCAACCTTTAGAAGTTGCTTTTCCTCCTACTGGTTGCTTCAACCTTGGTTTCTTTTCTGAGGGAAAACTTGCCGCTGCACTCTTCACAACCTTTCTCTTGGGGTTTACCAACGTCAGCCTCCATCAGGGCCCGAGTGCCATGATCTCATATTTGAACTTGTTATTGTTTCATGAGTATAATTATGTTTCTTGATCATATCTGTAAGTTGTTTACACATTTCATTGTCCGGAACCCGAGGCCCCAAAGTGACAGAAATTTGGACAACCGGAGGGGGATGGCTGTGATGTGAGGATCACGTGTGTTGATGGAGTGTTAATGCTTTGCTCGGGTGCTTTATTAAAAGGAGCACCTTAATTACCAGTAGTTTCCCTTGATGTCCCGCTGCAAACGGGCTGGTAGGACAAAAGATGTTGTGCAAGTTTCTCATTGTGAGCACGTATGACTATATTGGAACACATGCCTATCGTTTGCCTAGAACTTGGATGCTTTATTATTATCTGCAATGCCCATGTTTTGATTCTTACATGAACTATCTTATCCATGCAACGCCCGTTCATCCATTCCCTATGCCTACTGTACTTTAGTCCTGCTGTTTTCCGCAATTACTACTAATGTTACTATTTTACTCATGCTGTTATTTTACTACTACTGCTGCTATAAAACTATTACCACTGATAAATTGTTGCGAGCAAGTCTACTTTCAGGTGCAGCTGAATTGACAACTCAGTTGTTAAGGCTTATAAATATTCTTTGGCTCCCCTTGCGTCGAGTCAATAAATTTGGGTTTTACTTCCCTCGAAGACAGTTGCGATCCCCTATACTTGTAGGTCATCAAGACTATTTTCTGGCGCCGTTGTCGGGGAGCATAGCTTTATTTATTTGCTGACTTGAACATGATATTATTCACTGCAAGCCTTTCATCATGGGAAAGACTCATGATGGAAAAGTCTCAGTATCACCATCCACTACAAGGAGAGGTACAACTTTCAACACCTCTTTTTCTCTTGATTCACCTCTGTTATGAGTAAGCTTCTTACACCACCACATGCTACACACACTGTTACTTCAGCTGGGTCTGAAAATGCTTCTGATACTTTTGATGATGCTTCTACTGTTCTTGATGATACTGGTTCACTAGGTCCTTTCCTAGATGCTGCAATTGCTAGAGCTAAACAAATTGAAAACACTGAAATTCATGTTGAAAATTTTGGTACACCTGTTAATTCACCTGAGCCTATTGATGATCTTGATGAAACCTACATTGAACTTAATGATGAATTTGTTAAGGAAGCTCAAGCTACTACTGTTGCAAGTGCTCTTAAGAGTCTTCTTGCAAGACATGCTGTTAAATATAAATATTCTCTTGATGCTAAGTTTGCTACATCTCCCATACACATTAGAGATAAGGATTATGATTTCTCTCTAGATTTGTCTTATATATCTATTGTTGAGAAGGAACCTTTTTGTGGTACTGAAAGTAAAATTGCTATGGAACATATGAATGAGCTCTCGTCTTTGAGTAGTTTATTTTCTGATGATACTAAGTTACGCACGTATTTTGTTACCAAGATCTTCCCTTTCTCATTGAAAGATGAAGCTAAAACTTGGTTTAACACTTTTTCACATGGATCTATTACTAGTCCTATGGGTTTGGTTAATGCTTTCTTTCAAAAGTATTTTTCTGCTAGTGCTCAACATGTTGTTGTGCAAAGAATCTTTAACTTTGAGCAAATTGAAGAAGAGAAATTGCTTGAATCTTGGTCAATGTTTTGTTCTTTAATAAGTGCAAGCCCTATCAATCCATTACCTAAAAATGAGCTCCTAGATATATTTTTATAATGGACTAACTGTTGAATCTAGGACATACCATGATAGTTGTGTTGGTTGTGTTTTCAGGAAAAGAACCCCAGAAGAAGCTAAGGAATTATTGGCTAAAATAGCCAAAAATAATGATGATTGGACTATACCCGAGCCTACACCTACACCAGAACCAACACCAATACCAACACCCAAGAAGAGAGGGATGATTGAGTTAAATGATGAAGTGATGAAGGAGACCAAGAAATCTCTTAAAGAAAGGGGTATTAAATTTGAAGATGTGAAGAATTTACCTCCTATAGAAGAATTATGTAAGCCAATTCCTCATCCATCAACAGTTGAGGTACACTCTCTCCAATATTTTGATAATAGAGATATTCCCTATTCTAAACCACCTGATCAATGCTTAGATGAATTTGATAATTATGTTGTTAAGCAAGACAACTTTAATATGAGAGTGCAAAATCATCTTATGGAAACTCTAGAGCTATTGATAATTTGCATGGTATTATTGAGAGAACCTCTAATGATGTTAAAGTGCTTGTTAACCATTTTCATATGGTTCAAACTCAAATTGATCAACTCACTAAAGTGCAAAAAGATTTGCTAGCTAATGCTTCTAGAAAAAAACATGTTTGTGAAATAATTACTAGAACTGGTGTTTCTACTGAGGACCCCTTGTATCCTGAAGGACATCCTAAAAGAATTGAACAAGATTCTCAGCAACCTAAAAGCAATAGTTCTCCTTCTAAGAAAAAGAAGAAGAGACATAAAACTGTTGTACAATCTCCTGAACCTGCTAAAGATCCTGATAGTATATCTATCTCTAATGCTGGAACTGCAAGTGGTAATGATAAAAGTGATGCTTCTTATAAAGAAGAAATTATAGCTGAACCTAAAAACCAAACTAAAACTGTAAAGTATACTGAGGAGGATTTCATTGCTAATAAACATGGTAATGAAACAGAGCCTTGGGTACAAAAAGCAATGTATTTTCCTAATAATAAACACAGATCAAAGGAGGAAGAACATTATAAAAAGTTTTGTGAATGGATGAAACCTTTATTTTTGCAAATCCCTTTGACTGATGCTATTAAACTGCCTCCTTATTCTAAATATATGAAAAATATTATCTCTAACAAAAGGAAAATTCCTAATGAGGAAATTTCCACTATGCTTGCTAATTACTCTTTTAATGGCAATGTTCCAAAGAAGCTTGGAGATCCTGGTATTCCTACTATCCCTTGTTCTATTAAAACTAATTATGTTAGAACTGCTTTATGTGACTTGGGAGCAGGAATTAGTGTTATGCCTTTTTCTCTTTACAAGAGACTCTCTCTGGAAAAATTGATACACACTGATATATCTTTGCAAATGGCTGATAAATCTACTGCTATGTAACATCCCTGATTTTTGATAAGTGCAAAAATCACTAAAAATTGAAACTTTTGTTTTCATGTTAAGCAAGTCACCAAAAACGAAATAAAAGGAAGAAAGGAAAGAAAACAATATGTAATTGTAATAAAGAATCCAAATTGCCTTAATTCCATAAACCCTAAAAGCCCATTCAAAATAAATATTCATTATTCAAAGAAATTGTTTTATCTTAGAAAACCTTATTTTATAACATGTTTTCAAATCAAGTATTACTTTGAAAATGTTTTATAGCCTTTGGAACCAGATAATTATTACCTCTAATAGTTTCTATGCCTTAAAATTATTTTATGAGAATAACAACTATTTATATTCATATCCAAATGTCATTCCAAGTGTTACACATAAAGTGGTATTAATAAAATGTTTTGCTTTGAAAATATCATAAAATAGGACTTCAAAACAATATTAAAGCTTGTGGAGTTTTTCTAAATTTTATTTAAGCCACTTTTATAATTATTGAATTTTCTATTTTAAAAATGGCATTAAGTTACTATTAGTAAATCCTTCATATTTAAAATATAGAATATGAATATGAGTAGAAGTCATTTTGAAAAATAGCATATGACATGTTTGATGTCTCTAAAATTTTATTTACACAATAACATCAATTTATTATTTTCTAATTTTTAAAATGATATTAAGAACTATTAGTGTTTTCTTAATATTTTGAAATTTGTTGGAAACAAAACCTAATGGTATATTATTGAAATATATTGGTTTTACAAGATTTTAGAAATTGGTTTAAGGCTATTTGGATATTTATAACAAAAGTTCTTAAGAAAAGAAGAAAACAGGAAATAAAAGAAAAGAAATTGCTGACGTCATTGATAACATCATTCCGTCTTCAATCCACTGAAAGCTGCCATGGACGTTTCAGCCAAAAATTTCTCGCCATGAATTCTCTCCATTAAGGCCACAATAATTCCTCCCGACAGCCGCACGTTAAAGCCCACACGAGGTGCTTCATTTCCCCTCTCCCATCTCAGTAGATCGCGCCCTGAGGCTGCCACGATTGCTCGTCGGAGTGTGCACTGGCCACCACCGTCCATGGAGGATTCCGGCGACACCGAAGGAAACGCGGAAAACAACCACGTCCAAGCTCGTCGGCCGTGCACACTGCCACGTCTGCCTCCTCCCATCGCCCCTGGACAGGAACCTCGACATCGTCCCAGCCATCTTCTTCGTCGTGCCCCTCTGAAGCCCGTCATAGTCTTCTTCGAGCCCGGGGGCCTCTACATCGTCGCCTCCATGAAGATCTACGTCTCCGGCCACCGCGCAACATTTTCTGGCAAGACTCCGGTGATTATACGAAGAGAAACAAACCTGTTGTGAAGAGAGTGTGATTTCTTCATCGACCTTCAACAAGGCAAGTGACACGTCATAAACTACCTATTATTTCCTATATGCATTAGAACTTATGAGTAGTATGAATGATAGGAAAATCTTTGGTAAAATATTATGCTATTCTATTATCCCAAGTAGTGTGTAGCCATCCTTATTACCTTGATAGTGTAGCATCCTTAAAATTTGGTAGTTGATTGCTTAGCTATGCTTGTAGATGAATTTGATGTGATTAGAAAGTATAACTGTGTTTTGAATGATTACCCTATGGGGTTTATGAAATATTTTTGGTGGAGTACTAGATACTCACAAGAAAGTGTGGCATGGTAGGGGAACATTTACATGGTTGAAGCTATGAAAATGTTCACATGAATAGCATGGTAGGGGATCACATTAGTGGTTGTACCTATGAAAATGCTTATTACCTAGCATGGTAGGGGATCACTTTAGTGGTTGTACCTATGAAAATGCTTATTACCCAGCATGGTAGGGGATCACATTAGTGGGTGTACCTATGAAAATGGTTATTACCTAGCATGGTAGGGGATCACATTAGTGGTTGTACCTATGAAAATGCTTATTACCCAACATGGTAGGGGATCACTTTGGTGGTTGTACCTATGAAAATGCACTTATGTATGGGATGGTAGGGGACCATTCTCATGGTTGAACCTATGAATATGTCGACATTTGTGTCTATTACTTTTGGTTCATTAGTTTCTATCAATGGTATTGTCTTATCTCAAAAGGGTTCACTGATTTCTATCTAGTGGTACCAAAGTATTGAATCAAAATGTTTTATGAAAAAATATAAAAGAAAACATGATTTATGCAAACTTAGAAGAAAACTCCACTTAGCCAAATAAGAAAGTAGTATTGGTTTTTCCATTCATATCCACCATAGTGTTACTTGCCAATACATTAAATTCTATTGACCCCTTGTGGCTGCATATTCCATCCTGCAGATGATTCTGAAGACGAGTGAAGATTTCGTTTAGGATCTCGAGTCTACCGCCAACATGTTTGCCTGTGGCACATGAAGAAGTTGAGGCTCAATGTTGTACTATGTTTTCCACTATAATACTTTGTTTTCTGCTAGTCTTCTAAGACTATGCAAGTTGTAATGTTATTTTGTAAAGATTGGATCATGCAATGTAATAGATTTTGACGCATTTGCATGGTATTTCATTTTGTAATGTGGTTCTAGCAATTGATCCAGGGACTAGAACAATAACACATGTGTTCTTTCATTATTTAAATATGGGACCTCTACATGCTATTCATGTTGGTATATGTGAGAATGTTCCTGTTCAAGTGACTACTAATTGTTTGATATTAACTGACTTTGTTGATTTGGAAATGCCTGAAGATGATAATATGTCTTAACACTGTAGGGGATGTTATTGATTGCAATCAAGGAAAAGTAACTTTTAATGTTCATAATAAAGAGCACATGGTTTATTTTACCAAGAAGATTAATAGGAAATATGGTCTAAATTCAATTGAAAATATTGAGACCATCAAGATTGGAGAATTTTATTGTCCCATTCCAATGCCACCAAAAGAATATGAAATTATTATGATTGGTACTATGTCTATCGAGGTTGAGGTAACATAATTATTTAGTGATAAGCAAAGTTTTGCTTCATATAAAAATTTATCTGGTAACAAGACTTGAGCAACCTTGTTAACAAAGTGATTTTGAATGAAGAGGACAATGTTTTCACTATGTTTTCACCTTCCTCATTATGTTTTTACCATGCTCTCACCTTGCTACTTTAGTATAATTATGTTTTCCATCATCCATAGTCATGTTTTCATCATGTTTTCATCTTGATTATTGTGGTTATGCATGTTTTCACCACCCATAATTTTGTTTTCACCACTTCCACCTTTGTTTTCTTTGGTTATTTGCCCATTGGAGTGTCGTAAAACCAGGGCCTAGCTAAAAGGCGTTAAAAAAAACACTTCTTGGGAGATAACCCATGGTTTTATTTTTTGTTTTGCTTTTCTCTATTTTGTTTTAGTCAAGGGGTTGTATACTTCTGTAGCAACTCCTTTCTATCTTTATTTTCATATATTAGTTGTTCCAAGTAAAGTTTCAAGCGAAAATTGGAGTTGGTTTTGGATTTCTGTGCAGGAAACAGATTTCTGCTGTCCACTGTAAAAAATTGCATAATTCGCAGAAAGATCAAAATGACTTGAAACTTTTTGTGCTTATTCCTCAGCTAATTCTGAAACTTTTTTGTTCTTTACGTTTTTAGATCTGAGTAACTTGCATTCTCTCTTTTACTATGTCGAGTGGATTTCTTGGCTCCACAAAACATCAGTGGCTATAGCTAATGTTTAAAAGTGTCAATAATGCTTGTGTCCTTGTAGAACATGTGAATTTCTAATTGTGCACTAACCCTCTAATGCGAGTTGGATTGAGTCTGGTGTGAAGGAAGTTTTCAAGGGTCAAGAGAAGAGGGTGATATAATGTGATCAAGAAGAGTGCAAGGATGCCATGGTCGCGATCGAAGGGAGAGCTAGAAGAGCAGTTGTACTTGATTGAGTTCCATAAAGAGGCAAATGAGGAAGAATGCGCCTTTCGAGGACTACACCACGTAGTACACCGGGGCGTCCTCGAGCACATATCAGGAGGATGGCTCATCCTCGGCAAACTATGGGGGCACCACTTCATGGCCCGCTCGGGATTGATCTCCACTTAGGCCAAAATCCTAACCTTGGGGGGAGGTACACCGCATCACACACATCTATATATCATGTTTATGTCGGTTCTTTGTATGTCCATGTTTTTTTTTCTTTCATTTGTTTTCGTTTCATTCACTTCTTTTGTTTCTTTTTGTTTTTATTGTTTTGTTTTTGCTTTCCAAAACACAAAAAGACCAAAAATATTTCTGTTGTTTATCTTTATTTGCTTCTTTAGTCTCTTTTGTTGGTTTGCTTTACTTTCTCGTTTCGGTTTAATATTAAAAAATACAAACATATTTTGCTTTGTTTGCTTGTTTCTTTCTGTTCTTGTTTTATTTCGAAAACCCAAAAATATTTGGTGTTCTTCTTTGGTATTGTAAAGTTTGTTGTAGAGTTCATCGGTCTTCCGTGTCTCCATTGGATCTTGGTTATCATTATATATTATTCAATCCACACGAGTGAAGAGCAATAATGATGATTTACGACAATTCAAGTTGTGGTGAGAGGCTGATATGAACTCTATTTGTTTTATTTTTTTACATATACTCAAGCATGTGGACATGCTTAGTTTGTTCGTGTAAGGTGTATGTTATTTAATTGACGCTTAGTAGTTCATGATCTCACATGTTTATTTCGACCATATTAATATTAGATAGCATGCCGTATAAATGTTTGCTTGCATTGTTTTGTTCATAAAAGGGTATGACATTGTGGTATCTCCCTATGATTGTTTCGCTTGAATCGACTCGGCACATTCTCACGCATGCATATGACTAAAAACAAAAAGTCAATTAAGCCTCAATGACTTATTTTGCCTCACAGTATTTGTATCACTTTTATGCCCCTGTTAATTTTATTTTGTCACAAGCATGATTATGACAGTTGTTGCTCTCTTGATTGTCGCTCCCCGTCTATTGCTAGCCTTCACCTGTACTGAGTATGAGCTCTACTCGTGCATCCAACTCCCAAAAACCAAAGTTTTCCAAACGTGTCCACCATACCAACCTACATGTGGTATTTAACCGCCACTCCAAGTAAATTTCTCATGTGCTACCTTTAAAAACCTTCAAAAATTATTCCTATTTTGTGCCCCTGTTTTAGCTCATTAGGACGTAAATAGAGGATCTTTATCTCACTTGTTGATTGGACTTTGCACACCTCAACTACTGGCTTTATCCGCTTATCCAAATGATAGAAGAGCCGACAGCAGGGTGCCCATCCCCAAAATTGGTTACTATAAATTCTCTTCACTATTTTTGCCCCTGATTTATCAATCAAAGCATAATTGTGTAAACAAAAAAGAAGAGGAATGACCTTCTATACCAGATGCGTCCTTCAATGGGAGCCGCTCTTGCAAGGTCTAGTTGGCTTGTGACGTATTGTATTGTCTGTTTACCATTCGTTGACATAAGCATACACCTCTCTAAAAAAATGTTTTCAATACCTCTATTTATAAAATAAAAAGCTCTAGCACATGAGTTAATCCCCGCTTCCCTCTGCGAAGGGCCTTTCTTTTATTTTTATGTTGAGTCTTCACCTTCTCACTTTATGCACCTTCTTGAGAGCATGGTTGTCATTCTTAGTGTAAAGTTCTTGTCCTAGAACACGGTTAATTGTGGTATAACTTTGATGCTTGTATCTTTGATACCTTTACTTCTAGTCTTCATTTGAACTTCAGAGGTACCCTAGCATTTATGTTTTGCTCCATTATTAAGGGCAAGCGAGTACACTTTATCATACCCTACTATGAGCATTGCAATCCTGTAGATTGATATATTTCATGATGTTTATTATTAGTGTGTTGGTATCTCTTCATGGTTTGCATAACTATTGGGTGATTTTATCTTACCTAAATCTTATTATGAATTTCCTAAGCACTTGACCGTTTAGTGAGTATATTTACATCATATGAAACAAATGTGTTCACAAAAGTTCTTTTATCGCACTCAGTTGTCACTGAATTGCTTGAGGACAAGCAATAAGCTAAGCTTGGGGGGGGGGGGGTTGATACGTCCAAAACGTATCTCCTTTTCCGAACAATTTTTCTATTGTTTGCCTCTAAACTTGTGAGTTTTGAATACAACTAACACGGAATAACGTTGTTTTCGGCAGAATTACCTTGGTGTCTTGTTTTGGTGAAGAAAAATCAACTTTCGGGAAATTGCCCAGAAAAGATCCCACTGACCTTATTTCACCCGAAGACCCCCGAAGCCAGAAGGAGTCCCGGAGGGGGGCCAGGAGGGGGCCACACCACCCCTGGGCGCCCCGCACCACCAGGTGGTGTGGGGCCCCCATGCACCCCCTCAGGATCCCCTTTCGATTAAATATCCTCTGCAACCCTAAAACAATAGGGGGGTTGTCATATTCCACAGAAACACAATAGAGCACCGCCGTCACCATGAAACTCAATTCGGGATCAGAAGTTTCTGTTCTGGCGCCCTTCCGGGACGGGGATTCGAAGGACGTCATCGCCATCGTCACCGCCACCTCTTCTCCATCAACCATCCATGATTCCCCCGTCCATGTGTGAATAAACACCATTGTAGTCTGAGAGAGATGGAAGGAATTGGATGAGATAGATCATGTAATAATGCCAGATTGTTAGGCCATAGTGCCTAGTATCCATTGTTATTGTTTTCTACCATTGTTGCAACTTGTTATGCTTAATTCTTATCACTAGGGCCCGAGTGCCATGATCTCAGATCTAAACATGTTATTGTTTCATGTGTATAATTATGTTTCTTTCTCATATGTGAAAGTTGTTTACACATGTCATTGTCCGGACCCGAGGCCCCAAAGTGACAGAAATTGGGACAACCGGAGGGGATGCATGTGATGTGAGGATCACGTGTGTTCACGGAGTGTTAATGCTTTGCTCCGGTGATTTATTAAAAGGAGCAACTTAATTACCAGTAGTTTCCCTTGAGGCCCCGCTGCAAACGGGCTGGTAGGACAAAAGATGTTGTGCAAGTTTCTCATTGCGAGCACGTATGACTATATTGGAACACATGCCTATGGTTTGCCTAGAACTTGGATACTTTATTATTATTATCTGCAATGCCATGTTTTGATTATTACATTAACCATCTTATCCATGCAACGCCCGTTCATCCATTCCCTATGCCTACGGTACTTTAATCCTGCTGTTTTCCGCAATTGCTACTGCTGTTACTATTTGTCTCCTGCTCTTATTTTATTACTACTGCTGCTATAAAACTATTACCACTGATAAATTGTTGTGAGCAAGTCTATTTTCTGGTGCAGCTGAATTGACAACTCAGTTGTTAAGGCTTATAAATATTCTTTGGCTCCCCTTGTCTCGAATCAATAAATTTGGGTTTTACTTCCCTCAAAGACCGTTGCGATCCCCTATACTTGTTGGTCATCAAGCACCATCTAGCGGTGTGCCCGAGCGCACGCCCGGTCATGCAAAAGGCTCATCGCCAGGGCCCGGAGAAGCATGAATTCATCGTCCGCGAAGTGGAGAAGCTCCTGGACGCCAAGATCATCCGTCAAATCATGCACCCCGAGTGGATCTCTAACCCCGTCGTGGTCTCCAAGCACATGGGTGGAGCACTGTTCTGCGTGGACTTCACCGAACTCAACAAGGCCCGCCCCAAGGACCCATATCCTCTCCCGAGGATTGATCAGATAGTGGACTCCACCACCGGGTGTGACCTCCTCTACTTCCTGGAAGCCTTCTCGAGCTACCACCAGATCAAGATGGCCAAGGAGGGCGAAGAGAAGGCAACCTTCATAACTCCTTGTGGGGTGTTCTGCTACATCTGCATGCCCTTCGGCCTGAAGAACGTAGGGGATACTCTCCAGCGGCTCATGCGCATTGCCCTAGGCACACAAATAGGGAAGAATTGATGGTGCAGGTCTTGCACTCGTTGGGAAACCCCAAGAAGAAGGTTTGGTGAGCACAACAACAAGTTTCCCTCAATAAAGAAACCAAGGTTGAATCGACCAGTAGAAGGAAGGAGTAACTTTAGAAGGTTGATGCAGCTGAGATGGAGGGCACACTACCGGTTCAGCAGCAACATGGAACTTACACAACACAAACAATTCACTTTGCCCCAACGAAGCATTGAGGTTGTCAATCTCACCGTTTTTGCTGATAACAAAGAGGTTAAATGTATGGTGTGGAAAATAATATGAGAACAAGATGAAAACAGTAGCAACGGTGTGAAAATAGTAGAAGCAGTGTGAAAACAATGGAAGCAGTGTGTGTATTATCAGAATGAGAAAATGGACTAGGGTCCACAGTTCACTAGAGGTGTCTCTCCATAAA